>CM045940.1:1220000-1942500 GCA_025177825.1 Aechmea fasciata
AGACGAGTTACGACGCGGGACGGGTTATGGGATGTATTTTTTAACCGGTCACGGATTCGGGCGGGGAGGCAGGCGAGTTTTTGCTAATCGGGGCGGGAGGCGGGGCGGGGCTCCCGTCCCCAGATCCGCCCCGTTTGCATCCCTGTCTGAATCAGTATTTTGTTGGCGCGGTACGGTACGGTGGATACGGCCCGTGTTGACGGGTATTTAAAATTTTGTATCTAGCAAATAAAATGAGAACAATTTATGATTTTGTAGCTAATGGAATTATTAAATATGACTAAAAATTTAGGCTGTTAATTTGTATATTTGTTTTTTTTTTTAATTGACACCTCTTCTTCGTTGGTTTTTTTTTTAATTTTTTTTATTTTGAGATTGGAATATTTTAGCCAAATAAATTGAGGATTTTCTCAAATCCATCCATGATTCTATCGAATATTAGTAATAGTTCTTATTATATTTTAGCAAATAAAACAGGACTAATTAATAATTAATACATAATGTTGCTATTAAATTTAATAGCACTACTTGCTATTAAATTTAATAAAACTTTTAAGTTAACTAACTTAAAAAATTTAATTCGAAAAATCAAAAGTTATAATTAAAGTTGAGGGTGGTTTTTAGAATTTTTTTTTTTTTTTTTTGCTATTATTTGATAGAAAGTCAAGAAAAGGAAATTATCTCACTTTATTTATTTATTTTAACATTAATATATAATTTTTTTTTAATTTTTTTTATTCGTTTGGACAACACTATTCAGGGCAAAGTCTACTATGCAATTTGAAAAAATTAGAGTTAAAAATAAATCTGATTTACAACAAACTAAATAATTAAAATAAATATATATATTTTTTA
Source organism: Aechmea fasciata (assembly GCA_025177825.1). Lineage (NCBI taxonomy): Eukaryota > Viridiplantae > Streptophyta > Magnoliopsida > Poales > Bromeliaceae > Aechmea > Aechmea fasciata. Next base: position 1,220,856 of record CM045940.1, read on the forward strand.
TAGAGAATGAATTTTATTCTTTTTCACTTTCAGATAAAACAAATACGTCTTACAGTTGAGGGCCAATTTCAGAATACGCAACTAAGGTCTAAGGAATAGTAACGACGGCCCCACCACCACTCGACGACTACAAATAAAGATCCAAATGGATTCAATTAAATGAAATTACAGAGTCCCTGGCTTAATCTATCATAAATATAATTATAAAATAGAAATAAAAAATAAAATAATAATCCATTCACTCTGATTTCTCAAAATTTGTCATAGCTTTTGTTCCGACTCGCTTCGAATAAAATAATAAGTAAAATTAAAAAATATCATATAATAAATAAATATCAATAAGAGATGAAAACCGGATCCGATCTGCCTCCGGATCCGACCCGTTTGCATACCCGCTGCGGCTACGACCACTCCCTTTTGCGGTTTTGCCCCTTCCCCGCTTCTATATATTATTATTATTATTATTATTAATTGTACCCACATAAAATAAAATAAAATAAAATAAAATAAAAGGAAACATAAAATACAAGTCACCGAAGAAGCTCATCGAAGCTCTTGCTCCTCCTCCCATGGTCTCCGTTAATCCCAAGGCCCCCGACGTCGCCGTCGTCCTCGGCGGCGGCGGCGGCGGGGGCGGGGGCGGTGGAGGTGGAGGCGGCGGAGGTGGCGGCGGAGGCGGTGGTGTCTCCTTCTTCTCCGGCGGCCACTTGAAGCAGAAGCAGAGGGATCAGGATCAGAATCCGGAGCCGATCCTGCACCCGATCCCGCCTCCAGTGGCGCTCCCCATCGTCTCCTCCCCCTCCTCCTCCTCCGCCATGGATGCGTCGGCGGAGGACCCCAGCAAGAAGATCCGGAAACCCTACACCATCACCAAGTCGCGGGAGAGCTGGACCGAGCCGGAGCACGACAAGTTCCTCGAAGCGCTTCAGCTGTAAGATTTCAGGTCTAATTTTAGTTTATTCTTACTCGTTTTGGAGTCTAATCGATTTGGTTGCTAATGAGCGCAGTTAAAAATTGGATTTTTAGGGCTGTTATCAGTTCAGTTATGTGATTTTTCGCACGCGTTTCCTCTGTTTAGGGTTTAGTTGCTTGGTTATTGACGTAGTTTAGTGGTGGTTTTTTAGGTTCTTATAAGTTCGAGTTATGTGATTTTTTTTTTGCACATTGGTTTTCTTTATTAGTGTCAAATTATTTAGTTTTTTAGGGGTTTTGGTAGTGGACTCGGCTAAAAGTTCGATATTTTGGGGTTCTTACTATGTAAATTTTGGAGTAGGAGGTTCACCAATGGTGAAGTTTTTTTTTTATGCTTGTAATAAATTGCTAATCTAGTCACTTTGTTTCATGAGGAATGGCTCATGGGCACATTCAACTTTGTTTCATCTCAAATTTTTAAGAAGCAATTTGTATATTTCTAGTCCATTTGGAAGAGATTTCATCTAAAAATAGTGATAAATCAAACAAAGCATTTCAACATAAAGATGTAAGAGAGGAATATAGTTCATCCTTCATAGTACTTTTATCTCAAACGGTTTCCTCAAGCCCCTGCGCGTCTAAAATTTACAACCTAATAGTAATACTATATCAAGTAATTCTATCAAAGCGACATCATTGATATCTCCGGTTCCACTCATGACAATAATGTTCGAAATATGTAGCGGTGGTTCAATATGTTCTACGAGTAGCGAACTGGTCCGACTTTATGCTCGCTCACGTATTTGGTTCTTTGTTTTGGTTGCTACAGTTTTGATCGCGACTGGAAAAAGATAGGAGCATTTATTGGCTCAAAGTCTGTAATACAGGTGAAATTTAGTTTAAGCATAAATATATCGATGTGGTAAATTTATCCTGTGTTTTGTATTTTAGTTTAGGGCCATTTTATCGGTCTGCTGTGCAAACAACTGTATTTCTAGGATCTCCCACAATTGTATTTACTTATCTTTTGTTTCTTTTTTCTTTCCATCTCTCTGTACCAATTTGGGAACACTTGATAAATTTTATCTAAGAAGTGGTGCAACACAATTGTTATTTGTGGTATTTCCTGTATTACTATTGCACCTGATCTTTGTATCACGGACTATGATGGAGGAAAGATGGAGTAAAATAGTGATATAAACACTCATCTGAGTTGATATGTGTGGCGATGTACTTTTTCATCGTGCTTGTTGCTTCGTGTTCTTTATCTTCAGAAATTAGTGAATAGGAATCTGTTTAAAATCTACTTGAATAAACTTTACTCCAAGAAACAACAGGCAATTTTTGAAGTTCCTGAACTGCAATCGCTAATATGCATATATAAAGCTTTGTATAATTATATATTAGAATAATCTTCTTTTCGATGTTTTCTGGCACAGAATTTTATATCCTACTATCTATATATCATCGATGTGGCTATTCAAAGTTTCCCAGTTTGTATTAACTGTTAATGATCCCATAATGCAAATCTAAGCACAATTTTTATCTTTTACAGATCAGAAGCCATGCACAAAAGTACTTTTTGAAGGTTCAAAAGAATGGCACGTGTGAACATTTGCCGCCTCCCCGACCAAAGCGGAAAGCATCACATCCTTATCCGCAGAAAGCCTCCAAAAATGGTTTGAAAATTTCCAATAAATATTATTCATCATTTTTAGTACAACTAATAATACAAATCTTTTAAAAGAAAATGCAGCTCTCCAAATTTCTCAAAGTACTGTACCACCTCGTGCTGCTGTTCTCTCTTCGGATTCGTCTTCTATTGTTAGGAATTCAAACACGAACATTCCAGCCTCTTCTTGCGCTAATACTTCTGTTCAGCCTGCCAGTGCGACTCATGTGGCCAAAGGTTTAGTCCCAGTGCATAATAATCTCAAATGTTTTTAGTCCTTTTATGACTTTTTTGTTTTTAGACATTATATTTTCGCTCCCCCATAGGAGAAAAAAAAAAAACAAAAAGAATGAGAAGAAAAAGAAAAAGAAAAAAGGAAAGAAGTGCATTTTGCCACCTTTCTTACTGTTTTGTCAAGTGATAATTAGTCACTTTGCGTGTAGGTCAATGGGGTAAAATGCAGAATTTCAATTTCAATGAACAATGTGAAAATTACAACACTAACCTGGTGGTTTTCTGCATCTTAGTGATAAATATTAGAGGTTATCTTAATTGCTTGTACATATGTAACAGGGGATACCGGTAATATTGTGGCAAATAATTATAGTAGCAGCAACGAGAGCCCTTCTAGAACTTGTCCGACTTCCGAGACAACAAGTGATCAAGATAACCAAGATCGGTCACACCGTGGTAAGTTTTTCGTTGCACCACAGTAATGCTTTTATTATTATTAAATTAGATTCAAGGATTGTGGGTTCCTATTTTATATAGGAAGCACCTATTTATTCTAAGTTAAATTACTCATTTATCTCCATTTGTGTGCACTTTGTTTGGAGCTTTTGTAAACTAAAGGCTGAAATATCTACTATCATTTCTTAAGTTTTCCGAAATATCTACTATCATTTCTTAAGTTCTCTTTTTTTTTTGTTTTCAAATTTTGTAACTTTGAGTAAAGTTTGTATTTCTCAATTTCCGTAGTTTGATTCTATCACTTTTTTGTGATTCCAATGCTTAAGGAGTCATAAAAGCCTCCGATGCTATGTGAACTGATTCATTGTTGCTCAATTAGTAAATTATGGTAAAATAACAGACAGTTCTGAGCCGAATGTACCAAAAGAAGCTATGTAAAATTAATTCTTAAATGATAAATGGGTTATTGGTAATATGTATCCATTTCCATAACTTGTCAAATCATTTTTCAGACAGTTAAACTGCAAACATAAGCTGTTCGGGGATTTTAGTTGAAGTTTTTTTGAAGCTTCTTCAAATAACTCTATTCAAATAGAATTTCTATAGAAGCTCTAGCAAACAGGCCTACCTAGGATTAGGAACAACTAGTGTATGAGTTTCCAAATTTTTTCCTTTAAACAACAAAATAGAGAGTACAAGTACATTCAATATACTATGATATATATTGTTTTATTCATTGTAAATTTACCAATTGGATATACAAATTATCTTAAAACTATTTGTTCATCCTATAATTTTTACTTACTCTTTCCTGTTTCTTTTGTGGTGGATAATGAAGTTATGCCAGATTTCGCAGAAGTATACAGCTTTCTTGGGAGCATGTTTGACCCAACTGCAAGTGGCCATTTTCAGAAGTTAAAAGACATGGATCCTATTGATGTAGAAACTGTATGTAATCCATCTCTATCTTTTGTTTCAAGGCGTTTATAAATTCTGCACATTCACGAGAAAGAATACTGGTTATCTAGCAGAGTTCAGCAGGTTTGAAGTCACAATGGTGGTGATAGAGTTTGCATGCCGATATAATGAATTATCAATTGACTTGGTTTTGCTGTTTTCTGGTTATTTTGTTGCTTAAATTTAAACTGCTAGTGGACTTGTTCTTATTACAAGTTCGATGATATCCACAAATGCTGCAATGTGATTACCAAGAATAATTTTTGTAATTGACCTACTAAATCTTGTTGTAGGTATAGTCCAACATTTTCGTTGCATTATCTTTCGTTGGTAAATATAACTCAATCAGAAATTCTGAGCTGAACCGCCCCCGATACTTTTGGAGAAGTTTGGGGTCACAATGATGGAAATGTACACCAAATGTATAATTCTGAAAGATATTCTTCTTAATGCATCAATTTTGTTTGAAATGATTTCTGGCCTGATTTTTCGTCTAGCTTCATGAGCTTCTTTTACGATATTTTTTCTAAAATATTACTCTTTTAACGATTGTTCTAGGTATTGTTGTTAATGAGGAACTTATCCGTCAACCTGACTAGTCCTGATTTTGAGGCACATGTAAGTGGTCCTATTTTTCAGTAGTTCATTAGTAAGTGTTATTGCATTATCATATTTGAGTATTGTTCTGATGTACTGCTAAAAAGCGCTTCATTTTTCAAAATTAAGCCTCCTGTCATATATGGAAAGTGCATTTTGGTTTTCTGTATAGATTTTTATTTGACTTACACTGGATCTACTGAGCATAGTCCGCAATTCCACATCACTTTTTGTTGTCTATTCGGAGCAAGTTGGCAATGTTAATTTCCACATTATACCTTATTTGTAATATATATTTTAGTATAGATCAGGTGCATTCAAAAGGGATAGTTTATTTAGTCCTTTCACTTGTAGAACATTTGTTTAATCTTTTGTAACTGTTTAGTCCTTTTACTTGTAGGACATGTGTTTAATCATTCAAAAGAGATAGTTTATTATATTTAGTCCTTTCACTTGTAGAACATTTTGTTTAATCTTTTGTAACTGTTTAGTCCTTTTACTTGTAGAACATGTGTTTAATCATTCAAAAGAGATAGTTTGTTTATTAAAACTTTTTAATCTTTTTGTAGAGCTTATTGTAGATATCCTTCATTTCTTGTTATTTTAACTTTTGGTAGAGCAAGTGGCAAAGGGCTTGGTGGTTGGTACCCGAGACCCAAGTTCGAATCCTAGTTAATTCACATTTCCAGCTAAGTTTATTTCTAAATGGAATAAACGAAGCGGGTAGCGTGCTACCTACCTCTCTCTCTCTCTCAAAAAAAAAAAAAGAAAAGAAAAAAAAACTTTTGGCTGGGAGCAGAAATGTGTATAGAAGAAAATATTGTGATGCCTAGTAACCTGAGTTTGTTGGAGAATAATCTATTAATGATGTAATTAGATATTGAAAGTTGTACACGATTTCTTCTTAGTCTTATTCAGTATGTTATACGTTTTGCATATTTCTACAAACATGAAGAACAAGATATTCTAAGTTTCTAATCATATGGATTTTATTATGTAGACCATCCGTGTTCTATACCGTCCTAGTGTTGCTTTTAGTTATCCAATTAAATGTTCATTTCTAGGAGTTAGGAGGGCAATGGAATAAGACTGGGCTGCCCATATGATGTCATCGAAAATGAAGGAAAAGTAGCCCTTTCTATTTCTTCCAGATGCTGATCCCATGGAGAATATATATTTTGGTTTAGAAAAATTTTAGCATGTATCCTATCAATTTCTTGCCTATTGATCTTATGTTGGCCTATGGGATAGTAGATCTGAAATCAGGTCCCTTGCAATATTTCCATAGGATAGCTTGATTCTTCTTAGAATGACCTGACTAATCCAACTAGTCAGTAACTTGATGGAAGAGGACTTTAACCATGTGGTCCAAATTGCATAATCCTCAATGCAATGTTAGTCCTTATATGGCCAAGTAAGTTTGGTCATCTTCTGATGTAGAACTTTTGGTGCGGCAACTTTGCCTTGGTTAAGTCATTCGCTTAGTCATTAGTCCTCTTCTGGTGCATCTATGTATCCTAATCTCGTCTTTTGCACATCCATGAAGAATTTTAGAGGGATAACTATGCATCTCTTGTTGCCTTCATATGCAATGCATACTTTTTGGAACAAAGGAATAGTGGGCTCCGCATGTTAGAACCCATAAAGTTACTTTTAGTTACCGCCATACAAGAATCCTTTCTATACGATTGCTGGTAGTACTATGTCATCCAATGCAGACGCTAGTTGAAGCTTGAGGAGATGATGGTGGATGGTGTGGAAGCCAGAAGACAGGAAACACCTCTTCCTATCTCTCTGTAGAATTGTTTAACCAGTTGCGCATTTCTTTTGGTCCCCAGAAAACTATCCTTCTCTCATGGATGGTTTCAATTCTTCTTTTTGAGGAATTTTACGCAGGAGCAAATGCAAAATGTTTAAGCTCTCTCTGTAATCTGAAACTATCTATTCTATATGATTTAGTCGAGGCAATATACAGCCCAGGAGACCTGCTATGAAGAAAGTTGCAGCATGATAGTCATTCTTTAACCTAATATGGATGGACATTAAAAACACCAGGAAGGCTTAGTAGGTGCTTCACAATATAATTGAAGCCATGGGTATCTTGAGAAAGATTGTTTGCAAGATAATTAATGAAGTAACAGTAAGTATGGACATGATTTAGTTTTTGATAGAAGTTCCTTGTCCTCGTGAGGAGGAAGAATTGCTGTAGAACTCTTGAGGATGAATAATTGTTTTTATCTCTGAAGCTGAGTCTGTTCTGAATATGCTGGGAAATTGTAGGAAGGGATAGGTTACACTCAATCTTGATTAGTACTTTTTAGCTGTCGCAAAAATATTTTATTATGTAGCATCTGAAGTGTGTAACAGGACTTTTTTGAATTTGCAAAGCTAAAAGTCTTTGTTTCCTCAAGTTCTATGTGATTGGATGTCGACTTCTACTCTTGTTCTTCTTTACTAGTTTGAGCTCCTGTTTTCCGAAAACAAGGAGCCTAAAGAGTTAGCACTACTATTTCGGCCCTTTTTTCTTTTTCCAAACAAAACTTACAAATATAGAGCTCTCGTAAGCAATCAATAACAGCACAAACGATCAATAAATGCAAAATGATGGCCACCCCAATGTGCCTGAAATCACATAGAACTTGAGGGAAAACAAAAACTGCATAGTGTAAGCTGGCATCAAATACGCGCTGAATAATTTCTGTTTACTAACTGTGTTAATCCCTCGTGGTGTTTATTGTAATTAAAAAGCATTTAAATAGAGATTAAGGCTTTATGCCATACTACCTTTTGAGTTTGAATACTATGCCTCCTTTCGAGTTTAAATATTTTGCGTTGTCTCGCATTCTTTTTTAATTTTGCCGCATATCTATCTATTTAGTATTTGAGTACTCAACTAACCCAGTTTTTTGTTCCTTCCACTGCTGTAATGAATGAATGAATGGTGGACTGATAACTTAACGAAATTACCAGAGGCATTTACTATCGAAGTATGGTGTCGACTCTGAGGAAGCTAAATCTAGTAGCACAGACAACCTGCTTCAAGCTGGTGAAAGTCTAAACACTTCGTGCATGTATGTTCTTCTTCTTTTCTATGATCTTTCTCTCTCACACTATTATTCTAATTTATTTTGAATACCTATGCTAATTAAACCAAATCTTCCAATTTTCTAGGGTTAAAGGTGAATAAACTACGCCCACGATTGCACGGTCCTGAGCAAACGCTTATTCAGTCATGCGAATGGCTGCGTAAATAGTTACAAGCTTTCATTATCGAGTTCCAAATCTCTTCGATAGTGCGTAATTGTGAAGCTCTTATAACTTGGTCATGTACATACATAACAACTCTCCAGGTTATTTCCAGCTTCTATTTGATGATTGCCGAGGGATTAAAAGAACGCCGGTAGATCGGGTCACTAAATCCTTTTCCCCCTCTTTTTTTTTTTTCGGTTTTTTGGTTTGGATTCTGTATTCATGTATGGTTTGTATAATAGTTATTTTTGGATGTTGTAAGTTTCCCATGTAATAATAAATCAATTAAAGTAAGTTTTTGGTGAGGCAAACACACTATCAGTAAACTTTTCAGGTGTGTTCTTGTTGTTGTTGTTGTTGTTGTTGAGAATGATTTGTTTTATGTACAAAAAATGAGTGCATGAATTATTGCTTGGTGACATGTTGTGTACAATGGATAGTTTCTTCTCAAATTGTAACTTATGATTATGATTTTAAATTTTTATTGACTTTCCAGTGCAACATAATATGGTTTATCATATTCTGAAAAAAATGTGGTAATTGCATGATTCTTTTTAGGGATAATTATCTATATACCCCTCAAAATCTCTGAAATATTTTATTTATTTTTATTTATTTTTTTGTTTTAAGTTTATCCTCTATATATTTTTCCGTTATTCAAAAATACTGCTGTTTTTAGTATTCAATTAGTTATCTCGGGTTAAACTTGAGTTAAATTTCTATCATAGTTAAATATAGTGAAAATATCTATTTTGTTCCTAACTTAAAATGAGAAAAGTTGGTGAGGGTTAGAAAAGTATATTTAGAAAAATCAAAAAACTCAATTTGCCCCTAACTTAAGGGCAAATTAAAAATATTGTTAATGGTAAAAGAGTATATTTGAAAGGGTAAAATAGTAATTTTATAGAGATAATGGGTATTGCTAACCCTTCAATAACAAAATTTAACTCTAATAGGGTATATTTAAAAGGCTTTGGAATTTTAAAAGGATGTTTTTAATATTAGTTTTCTAAAAGAGTTAAATATTGTTTTTCTTTTATCTGAGAGAAACATAGAAATAAACTTAGCTGGAAATGTAAACTAATTATAGGCTTCAAACTTGAAACCTCAAATATCAAATAAGTTCTTTATTGATCATCTGCGCTAAGAATGATCGATATATTCATATTATGTTGATTTTGGGTTTCGTTTAGGTCTTTTTATGTATGTTGTTATGGTCGCATTTTTGGGTGGTGTTTAAAATTGCAGTTCTATAGAAAAAAACAATCTATAGATGAGGAGACTACCAATATATAAAGATATATTTCAAACCAATTATATTGTGTTGTGGAAGATAGATAAAGAATATAATTATTGATTAAGAGTAATGTAGCATTGAAATTATAATTGCAAAGTTTGTTTAGAGCAATGCTATTTGTGCATCCAAAAAATAAGTGTAAATTTTACACCACGACTATCATAAAATATGAAATAATTTTTTTTGCTGCTAATAGTTTAAATAACCAAAAAACGTAGATACCTGTTTCTAATATTCATATTCAACTCTCCTTACGTTTTTGCTATAAAATTATGTTAAATAATATGAAAACAATAATTTTTTCTTCAAAAATTGAAGCTATTAGATAACGATCTTTTTATAAATTTTTATCTTATATACATCAAAAGGCCAATATGTTAATACTATTAATCTTACCAATTTTGTAATACTAAAAATTCAAAATGAGTGTCTAAGGTTTTGAATGTGAGATGTATACATTATTTTTTTTTTAAATTTTTCAATATATATTTATATAAATATTAAAATATTTTAAGTGTTCATATTTGAATATAAAATAATTATGAGAAAGGAGACTTTTGAGAGAGAGAGAGAGAGAGAGAGAGAGAGAGATTGAAGATTGAGATTGGTGAGAAAAGAGTTGCCAAATAAAGCCAATCACCACCACCACAGGTTTGGTTGTTTCCTCCTCTCCAACCATCTGTCACTTTCATCAAAAATTGAAGGTGATTGATTGGCTCTCTCTCTCTCTCTCTCTCTCTCTCTCTCTCTCTCTCTCTCTCTCTCTCTCTCTCTATATATATATATATATACACACCAGGAAGTAGTTATCCTCTAAGATTGAGTGGGTAGTTGGTTTAATGGTATAATTTAACGGATAAAAATAATCAAAGCGGTTAATCTAACGATGGAAAACTCGATAGCACTAGGTGTTTGGTGCTATCGATAGTGGCCTTCGATCGGGATACTATCGATAGCACCAAAAGCTTGGTGCTATCGAGTTTTCCATCTTTAGATTTAGTCATTTGATTATTTTTACCCGTTAGATTATACTATTCAACCAACCACCCACTCAACCCTAGGAGGCCCACATTATTCTAACCACTTATTTTTCAATCGAAGGGCTAAAAAATTAATAGCACCAATAGCTTGTGCTATTAATAGTATTCCACCTATATATATATATAGAGAGAGAGTTCGGCTACTATCCTTTTAATAGGATATGAGCACTTGTCCTATCAATTTTTTAGCCTTTGGATCAACTCATATCATCATTTCTAACCATAGGATTAAATACTATAACCCAGTGGGGACCACTCAACCCTAGGAGAACCATTCAACTCTAACCGACTAATATCATCCTAACCCTACAATTTCTCATCCAAGGGTTAGAAACTTGATAGGACAAGTGCTCCTATCCTAGTAATAGGATAATAGCCCTAGCCTCTCTCTCTCTCTCTCTCTCTCTCTCTCTCTATCTATCTATCTATATATATATATATATAGATAGATAGATAGAGAGAGAGAGAGAGAGAGAGAGAGAGAGAGAGTCCGCTACCATACTATTAATAGCACGAAGCATTTGGTGCTACCAAATTTTCCGCCGTTAGATCTACTCTTTTGATCACTTTCACTCGTTAGATCATACTATTCAACCAACCACCCACTCAACCCTAGGGGGCCTACATCATCCTAACCACACATTTCTTAATCCAATGGCCAAAAACTTGATAGCGCTAATGACTTGGTGCTTCTAAGTTTCTAGCCCTTGGATCTACACCCCAATTACTAATACTCCTTGGATCAAACACTATTACACCTACCACCACCTACCACCATCATCTCAACCCCACATCTATCCATTCAATGATTAAAAATTTGAGAGTATTCTAGCTCAACTATATATATATATATATATATATATATATATATATATATATATAGAGAGAGAGAGAGAGAGAGAGAGAGAGAGAGAGAGAGAGAGAGTCATGCTATGCTATCAATAGTAAGAAGCACTCGGTGCTACCAAGTTTTCCACCGTTAGATCCACCCTTTGATGATTTTCATTCGTTAGATTATACTATTCAACCAACAACCTCCTTAACCCTAGGGGGCCCATATCATCCTAACCGCACATCTCTCAATCCAATGGCTAAAAACTTAGTAGCACCAATGACTTTGTGCTATTAATAGCATAGTAGCCTAGTTATATATATCTATATATATAGGCCATGAGTACTATACTATTATGAGTATTGAGTCCTACTACTCATAAGTTGTTTTTCGATGATGGAGCTTTCGAATCGACGATCCACTCCGTTAAATATGATCTAGAGTATTTGAAACTTCTAGAAAATAAATTTCGTAAATTTTTGAAATCATAATAAAGTCCATCAAGTGGGCATAAAATGAGAAGTCAAAATCGAACGATGTTCGAAAAAGGATGATCGGATCCTTCAATTCAAGATCAAAGTTATTGATCTTTATCTATGTAGTGAATAGAATTTTCTATCAAAAATTCAACAAATTCCGATTCTTTTACATCGTTAAACCAAGTATCCCATACCTACTGTTAAAAATTATCAAATTTGTGACCTCTTGATTGTAAGGTAAATGATGTCAAAAAATTGTAAAATTTGATTTCTAGAAGTTTTAAATGCTGTAAATAACGTTTAACAGTGTGGATCGTCGATTTGGAAGCTCTATCATCGAAAATAGCTTAGAAGTACGTGGGCGATCGTACTCATAATAGTATAGTAGCCGGACCTATATATATATATATGAGTACGTGGTTAGAAAGTAAGTAGCACAAGGGCTACTATGCTCCTAAGAGCACAGTAGCCCTACTATATATATATATATATATATATATATATATATATATATATATAGAGAGAGAGAGAGAGAGAGAGAGAGGAAATACTACCAATCGCACTAAGTTCTCGGTACTATTAGGGTTACGGAGTCTTTCATGCCCCTAAGCCGTCTTCGATGATGAAACTTCCGTATCGATGATCGGCTCTGTTAGACTTAATCTAGCGTATTTGTAGTATCTAGAAAATAAATTTTGTAGTTTTTTTGATATCATTTAGCGATCAAAAGGATTTAAAATTGATAATTTTTAATGTTTGATGCATATTGTTTACAAGTTGAACGGTGTAGGACAATTTTTAAAATCAAATAAAATTTTGATAGAAATTTTATTGTATTATTTACTGCAAAATTAATATCTCTGATCGAAAATTTTAGAGCTATATCACCACTTTTTGTAAGATTTTTATTTTCAGCCGTTGATTTTGAACATTTTCGATCGCTATGTAAATGCTATCAAAAAATCGCAAAGTTTATTTTCTAAATACTTCAAATACGCTAGATCAATTCTCGTCGATTCAAAAGCTCCATCATCGAAAACGATTTAGCTGCAAGGAGGCCTCCGTGCTCCAAATAGTGCGCGAGACCTTCTCTCTCTATATATTCTCTTTTATGAAAAAAAAAAAAAATAAAAAAAGTTTAGCTACACGGAGGCCTCCGTGCTCCAAATAGTGCGCGAGATCTTATCTCTCTCTCTATATATATATATATTCTCTGTTATGAAAAAAATAAAAATAAAAAAATTTAGCTGCACAGAGACCTCCGTACTTCAAATAATCCGTGAGACCTTCTCTCTCTCTCTCTATTCTCTTTTATGAAAAAAAAAATAAAAATAAATAGAGAGAGAGAGAAAGAAAGAAAAAAAGTTAGAGGGACAGTCGCGCTCATGATGTGAAGGGAGGTGAAACCAAAGGCATCCACGTCACATCCCAAGATTCTTGAGACAGCTCATCATCTTAACATTTGTTAATATATTTAAATGGGTCAAATGCATACAGGTCCCTGCAAATATAGTCAATTGCGAAAATATTCCTACAAAAGCAAAATAAGTGAGATGTCCCTGCAAAAGTCCAAAAGTATGCAGATATGGCCCTGCTGTGTCTTTTGCAGGGACATATCTGCAGGATATATTTCGCAGATATGTCCCTGCAAAAGGCACGCCAGGGACATATCTGCATACTTTTGGACTTTTGTAGGGACATCTCACCTAGTTTCGCTTTTGCAGGGATATTTCCGTAATTGATTATGTTTGCAGGGACACATGTAAATAACCCTATTTAAATTTAGTTATCAGAGAAAAGGAATTAAAAAATATATATATATATTATTTGCACTGAATATATAAATATATTTTTGTATGTTACAATATTCTCAAAATCAAAATTTAAATTTTTTACATGTGCTCTACTGCAAATATCTAAGCCTCCGTTTGGTTGGGAATTAAGAAGTGAAATAACCCTTTAACCCTCATATTATTTTCAAGCACACTCAAAAATAGATGGGATTAGCTAACCCCACCTCAAATAGGCTATCCCAGCTTAGCTAACCTCATCTAATCCCACCAAGCCCTAACAAAATACTATTTTTTATTCATAATAACACAATATCTTTCTTATCCCACGTACTGCAACCAAACACTATTTTTCATTATCCTGAACTAACTTCAACCCTCAACCAAACATAAAATTACTAACCCCATTTTAACCCTGAACTTAACATTATTTCTGGAATAACTAGTTTTTTTCTTAATCCCGAACCGAACGGTAGCTAAAAGGCCTACATATTAGAAATCAAGCACTTTGAATCATTTTGTTTTTTGCCCGAATTTTTTTTAGTGCTAAGATAATAGCTGTCCAAAATTCATGAAATTTTTTTTTCTATATATTCTTTTTTAATATTGTGGATTATATTTAGGGATTCGTAATTAGAATAAGAATAAAAAAAATTTTGATTGTATTAGAATGAAAAATAAATTAATAAATCATTCAAAAAATATTTAGTTGATTATTGAAATAAAAATCAAAATGAACATCGAGAATTTTGAGAGAGGGCTTTGGTTAAGAAAAAGAGGCGGTGTTTGTGAGAGGGGGCTTCGAGCGGTTTACTTTGAAATGCGCCAATCTGGAATTCAAACCTGGATTGCATCATACATGGATCGATTCATTTCCAATTCGAATGGAATGGAAATATCGATTCATATAAAACTTTTCTCAACAAACAATAACTACAGGAAATAAATAAATCTCACTCTGTTTCTACAGTTTAAAATAAGTGAATCAAACAAGCCCTTATAATAATAGATTTATACAGTTTTAGAACAACAATCATCAAATGTAAGAGACCGTATACACAGTGTACGGATGCACACGCGCGGGGCAAACAATAATTTCTAGAGAAAAAGAGATGTGTTATTATAATTAGGGATAATTGTCTATATACCACTCAAAACTTCGTAAATATCTCATTTATCATTAATTTTTTTTTCTTTCCAATATATATATATATATATATATATATATATATATATATATATATATATATATATATATATATATATATATATATATATATATATATATATATATATATCCCTTCATATGTTCATCCGTTATTTCCAAAATATTCCTTCAATTACCACCCGTTAAGTTAACTTAGGTTAAATGTGAGTTAAATATTGCTATAGTGAAAAAAATTAAAATAGCTCTTTTGCCCTTAACATAAGGGCAAATAAAAAGTATTGATGATGATAGAAGGGTATATTTGAAAAGACGAAAAATCAAAATACTTTTCGTACTCCTAATTTAATGACAAATAAGAAAGTCAGTGGTGGTAAAAAGGTATACTTGAAAGGGCAAAATAGTAATTTCATACATATAACATTTATTGTTAACCGTTCATCAACAGAATCTAATTTTAGGGGTATATATATTTGAAATAAATTAGAACGAAAAAAGGGCATTTTTTAATATTAGTCTTCTAAAAAGAATAAATCAGAAAGTGAGGGACATTTAATTAAGAAGTATATAAGCAATTGCGGCTTATTATTATTATTATTATTATTATTATTGGGAAAATTAAGCATGAAGTTCTTTCAATTTCCTTGGTTACAAATTAATTGCCATGTGCTTAAAAGCATATTGAGAAAACATCTACATTGCATGGTACTTAAAAGCATATGCATCTAATTACTCCTTTTTTCCATAGGTTCATGAATTTTTGTGGAATTTGTGCCTAACTCTTACTTTGTCTTCATCACTTGTGATTTTGTTGACTAAGATGTGGAAACATATATATATATATATGACAAATGCCAAACTCATCCAACATGTGGTGATGAATTAATAGTAAAAGCATGCTAAATTTGCCACAGTAAACTTATCCAATTAGATCAAACTTTGAACCATCCAATAATTAATTCACACTATTATTGTGACCATGATCCTAGCTAGAGTACCCTTTTATTCATAGGAAAATGAAAGAGATTTTAATGTTTTTTTGTTTCAAATACAACAAGCTTATATATAAAACCCTCAAATTAAAGGGTATGCCAATAAAAATATAATAAGTGATAATTAAGATGAGCTTAGGTTGCTACATGTCACGAACTTAACGATTTTGTCCGCAAAATTCGTGCGGCGCTCGCCTTCCTTCGCGAAGTGAGCAAGCCTGCCTCTCTACTTGCTAAGTTAGGATCTATTCGCCCTAGACTAAGTACAAGAGAGAGAGATAGAGAGAGCTTGAAGAAAGCTTTTTTATTATTTTAGATTGGAGAATACAAAAGTGGATTCTGAGCTTAAGGGAGTGGAGGCCACAACTATATATAGGCCACTCGCTACCCATAAAGCTAATGGAAAGATGCCAAATGGCGTACAATGACTGGATAAAGATAAAAGCTACGGTCTCCCAAGAGACGCTCATTATTGCCTACATAGAAACCCTAAGGGCCCACCTAGAAACTCTAAGGGACTCTTGATCCTTCGGCATCCGTGCCAATCAGTCTCAAGATCCGTGTAGAATGCTTCTAGAAGGTCCAAGCAAAACCCCCGTCAGAATGCTAGCTCCTTCGAAAAAAATGGGCCACTGTCGAGAAAAAGTTAGCAAAAAATATTTTGCCCGTGACATACAGGCTAGTTAATTTGTTTGCAAAGAAAGTGTATAAAAAAAAAAAATTTCTTAAACATAATTTTTTTAGAAATGAAAAATTAGATATGTATATCACATGCCTTAATTAACATGTGTGTCACATTGGTGAACATTCATGGCGTAATTAGATTATGAAAGTAATTAAATACGTACAGTATATATTAATTTATATAGTTTATAGTTTTAGAAAATTTGTTTATATTTATTAGAAACCACAAATTCAGGTTTTCGATAATGATGAATGATTAAACTCGTGCAACATATTAGAGATATTGGATGTCACATAAATGAATAAATTTATAACTGATGCTTTATTTTTTTTTAATTTGCTCAAGAATAATTGCTCCAATACTAACACTAAAATTTATAAGTTCTCATCCACTACATTACCATGTAAGATATGTTGTTTTTAGCTGCAGTGTTAGTGTATTTATTTTAAAGAGTGATAAGATGAAACTAATTATGATATCAAGAATATTGTTTCCAGTTTAAATTGGTAAAATAGTTTTATCAGAAATAATTATAATAATAATTGGATTTTCAAATCGTCTCATAATTAAGTAGGTACACACTATAATTTTAAAAGAAATTTTTTTATTTTTCACTAATTAAAGAATCAATGTAAATTTATAAATTATCCACACATTGCTTTCTAATTTTGTTGTAGCAAAAGGATTTTTTTTTTGCGTGTGGATAATATTCGCCATCTGAATCAGAATCGGAATTAGCCATTTACATTGTCGATGTTTAGTTCACATAGATATTAGAAATATAAGTAAATTAATATGTTAATTTTATCTTTATAATATATTAGTTTAAATTCAACTTGAGAATTAAATATTAAAAATTTACGACAAAATTTTAAAAATATGTCAAAATTTTAAATATATATTTTTTAAAAAAATTAAAATTTGAAATTGAACTGATAATTTAAAATATAAAACTAAATTTCGATTTATTCAAATTCAAACTTAAAATTATAATTTAAATTTTAATTTGAATCCATAAATTTAATTTAAATTTAAATAAAATTTGAACAAAATTTTAGACTTTAAATTAAATTTAAATTCAAATTCAAATTTATAAATTAGATTCAAATGCTTGATTGAATTTTAATTTTTAATTTAAAGTTCAAATTAAAATTAAAATTCAAATTTATAATATAGTTTTTAAACTTAAAATTAAAGTATATTTTAATTAAAAAATAAGTTTAGAAAGTTAAATTTAATCCGAGCAAATCCATTCCTTTTGGATTCAAGGAAAAAAGGTAATTGGGAGGATTCCCATTCACGAAAATTGAAATCGAATGGAAATCCAACATACCAAATACGAATAAAGCGGATTTGTCTATTCCGATTTCGATTCGATGTGAAAAATGGGCAAACCAAACACGCCCTAGGTTCGGTGCATGTGATACGGGGTGTAGGCAATAATTAATTTCTCATAGTTGAGAATAGGGGTGGCAATCCAGCTCGCTGTTCGCGAGCCAGCTCGTGTTCGGCTTGAAATGAGCTCGAGATCGGCTCGCTCGTTTAGTAAACGAGCCGAACACGAGTTAAATTTTTCGGTTCATTTAATAAACGAGCCGAACACGAAAGTAGGCTCACCGCTTGTGTTTGGTGGATATAACCGAATATAATTTATATTTTATATAATTTATTTAATTTATATTTTTATATATAAATATATAATTATATATAATATACATTTTTATTATTTAACTTTTAGCAAAATAAAAATAAAAATTTGCAATTTTAATTATAGAAAGACTCATTTATATATAAAGTTTTAACTATTAGATCAAAGTTTAATTGATAAAATTTTATAACTTTAATTTTTAAATATATTTAATCTAATTCTTTTTAATTTATTATTCGTCGCTTCAAATTACAGCTCAACGAAACTAATTTTTCATTGATACTTTACTCTAGCCGACCCCAGCTCGCTCGTGTTCCGCTTGTTTACACCCCTAGTTGAGAATGGTGGGATAATGAGAAGAAATTATTTCGTACATACACCGGGTGTATAAGTAATTCTTATACATCTCATTCCTAAAATTCTGCTACAAAATTTAATTTCTGTAACATTCATAGGAGCCCAGCATTCAGTGTAAATGGCCCCACAAACCCTAAATTGATATGGACATTCCACTTGTCTAAGGATTAGGGATCGATGTAAATGGATATGAATACCCGAAATTTTATCCGAATCCGATCTGGAACGAAGTAGATTTATTCGATACTGAATGGATATAGTTTTGAATATGGATATCAAAAACGAAAATCCAACGGATTGATTCGAGTATGAATATTGTTGACTATAACCATCCGAACCCAACCCAGATCTATTCCTTTGTGGTTTAGCATATTTTTTATTTTGTCATCCTGTTATTTTTTTTTTAAAAAAAATTTGCTTTGCCACCTTATTTTATATAAAATTTTTGTTACAATCAAAATTAAACCATGGAGTGACAAAGCTAAAATTTTGAACCATAGGATGACAAAGTAAAAAATTAATTAAACCAGAGGGGCCAATTTGAATTTATCCTATTATTTTTTATTATGGTCCTATCTTAAATTTTTTTTAAAAAAAATAAATATAAATACTTGTCATGCATGTGTGAATTCGTACGTGCGTGTTGATTGATATCTCCTTACTATTAATTAATGAACTAACTAATTAATTAATTATTGATTAATTAATATGCTATATTATTAATTATTTAATTAAGATGGCAACAAATTAATTAAAGGATGGTGGTGGTGGTGATATATTCGATTTGCTTTGGGAGATGGAGACAAAAAGTGGGTTTGGCCTTTTTCTTTTCTAGATCTCTGACCCTCTCTCAAGTCTCAACCACACACACACACAAAATAAATAAAAAAAAAAAAATCATACACCCAATGTTTTTTTTTTTTTTTTTTTTTTTTTTTTTTTTTTTAGAGATAGGTGGCGGCATTTCTCGTTTGGATTCATTTATTTAGAAATAAGCTTGGCTAGAAATGTAAATCGAAGCGGATTGAGCATGGATCTGATGCAACTTATAAATGACTTTCTGTTTAGCTCAGAGACGGTCGTGCTCATTGCACCCAATGTTATACATATATATTTTACCCGGTGTATCTAATATTTGATGATTAATATTTTAAAATTTAATTTACTTTTAAAAAAGGAGCAATTGCTTATATACTCCTGAAAAATTTCCGACTATTCAATTTATCCCTCTTAGAAGGCTAATATTGAAAATACCCTTGTTATGTTCTAATCTATTTCTAATATATCCCTAGAGTTAAAATATGTTAATTAACTCTGTTATCTTTATAAAATTACTATTTTACCCTTTCAAATATACCCTTCCATCATTACTGTCTTTCTTATTTGCCCTTAAAGTCAGGGGCACAAAAAGTATTTTGACTTTTAGTTTTTTCCAATATACCCTTCTACCATCACCATCATTTCTTATTTGCCTTTAATTTAAGGGCAAAATTAGCATTTTAATTTTTTTTTAACTAGTAGATATTTAACTCACATTTAATCTAAGTTAACTTAACAGAAAATAATTGCAGGGGTATTTTACAATAACGATGGAACATATGAGAGGTATGTTTTTTTAAAAAAAATAGTGGTAAATCGGATATTTTCAAACGTATGAGAGGTATATATTCTGTTAGATCGATCTTTCGGGTAATAATAATAATAATAATAATAACATTAGTAAGTTAGATTCTAATTTTGAGACCTCTGATATATCAATTACGCACGTCTGAAAGTAGGAGTATATATTCTGTTAGATCGATCTTTCGGGTAATAATAATAATAATAATAACATTAGTAAGTTAGATTCTAATTTTGAGGCGTTTAGTATATCAATTACGTACGCACATTAAGTAGGAGTATTCTGTCACATCAATCTATTGGTCAACAACAACGGTATTTAGTACGTTAGATTCTAATTTTGAGATCTCCGATACATCAATCACGCACATCCGAAAGTAAGAGTATTCTGGTAGATTGATCTCTCGAGTAATAATAATAACAAACATTAATTAATAAGTTAGATTCTGATTTTGAGGCATCTGGCATGTCAATTACGCACGTTAAGTAGGAGTATTCTGTCAGATCAATCAATTGGTCAACAACAACAGTATAGTATTCAGTAGTAAATTAGATTCTAATTTTGAGACCTCTGACACATCAATTACGCACGTAATTAAATAAGTCAAGAGTGTTCTCTGTTAGCTAGATCGATCTTTCAGGTAATAATAATAATAATAATATATAATAATAATAATAAAAATAATAATAATAGCAACGATTGATGGAGTAAGTTAGATTCTGATTTTGAGGGGTGGAACAACATGCCATGAGATAGAAGTGTACTGTCAGGCTGTGTGCAGACAATAATTTCTTTTCTGGACCGTTTTTTCTCTGCACCTTTCGTAATATGCATGTGTGGATGCGTGCCATCCGACCGGGGTCCGAGGCCAGACTGCTGCAATTAGCTGCTGGGGCAGCGTAGGCAGTACTGTGCATGCATGCATGCATCAGATCATGAGCTTCCCTTATCTTATTATTATTTCTTATTATCTCATCATATTTCTTCATGCATCGATCAGATGAGCCCCCCAGGCCCCTCCCCTCTCTCTCTCTCTCTCTCTCACACACACACAAACAAACATACGCACATAAAAGATGGGAGAGTAATAGAGAGAGAGAGAGAGAGAGAGAGAGAGAGAGAGATGGGGACGTGAGAACATTTATAAAAGGACAGTGCATTTGTAGTTTTGTAGCCCCACGATTAATTATGAGCAACAACTCAGGCCGTACACATCCCAGTTGGAAGAGAGAGAGAGAGAGAGAGAGAGAGAGAGAAAGGGATGGATGTTGGGAGAGAGAAAGAGAGGAAGAGAAAGAGAAACGGTGTCAGGGGGTCCTTTTCAAAAATTTTATTTTAAAATTAGATTTCTTGAGCTTTTAATTGTAAAATTTTAGGCTTTACTAAACCACAGAAGCGTCCGGGTGGAGAGACGAATAAAAAAGACAGTGAAACACTCACCGCTTTTGACGAACTATAAAGCTCAATCGCTTTTATATACGGTGAATCGAGGATTTTCTCCCTAACAGCCCACGTGGACATAATTTTTTATGATGACTATTTTTGTAATTACTAGTGAAGTTATCCGCGCATTGCAGCGGGTTAATACTATAAAAAAAAAAATAGAAGAATTGATAAAGTAACAATTTTTAAAAAATTTTAGTTGAAATCAGACATCAATGAATATGAATAGTATTAGAAAAAAGAGTATGAAGAGATTTTATTTTACACTTTTTTTTGTGAAAGTAATTTGTTCATATGATAATAGACGTTCAGATGACAATAAACCATATAAATGCATTAATTAAAAAGTGAGCGAGTAAGAAGACGAAGTATTGGATGGAGATGGGAGTGGAAAAAAGAAGCTTTAAAAAGTGGCATGGAAAGGAGGGAGAAGGAAGAGATGAAGGAAAACTTGCCATGTGGCAAATCTATGGAAAATAATGTATACATTTTAGCTATGAAATAGTTTGGATAATTTCTATACATTTTAGCTATGAAATATTGAAGGGATAATTTTATATGTATTCTTACAATTTCAATAGCTTAAGATTTTAAAGACAAACTGATATTTTATATGATATCAGAGTGTGAGATTTTGATAGTTTAAGTATTTAAAGACAAATAATTATTCTATATATACAATATCAGAGCATAAGATTCTGAATTCAATAAATAGTTATTTTATATGATATTGGCGCGTATAGAAGTATAACGACCCAATAGTTTCATATTGGATAGAATATGAATTGTGTTTGAAAATATAAGGATCAAAGGCTTTAATAATAATAATAATAACTAAACTTAAACATTTTAAGTTGGTGTGTGATCGAAACAGGTCTCATATCGCATGGTAATTTTGCACTAGAAAATAACTTAGAAATTTAGGTAACAGTACACAAATAAATTTGCACATGACATATTAACAAATTAATTAGAACATCAGCAACCTATAAGAACAACTTTTGGATTAACCATAGTTATACTCTTATTAATAGAAAATTGTTATGACATGTTTAGAATTGTCATAATAAGTTATTCAAATATTACTTCTTGGTACGAAAATTTTTACTATGATTATAATTAAGGAGTTTAATTTGTACTTTGAAAATTATTGGCATCCAACATTTTATTTCCAACTAATTTTATTTCTTCAATAAAAATAAAAATATTTCCAACTAATTTTATTAATTTCTTAAATAAAAATATACAAAGCGCATAGCATGTTATCTTACTCTCAAAAAATAGTAAATTTTTGAACTTTCAATCATGCTTCATTTTCACTTTAATTTTTGTACATATTTACTATTAGAGGATAAAATAACCTTTTTAGTCCTCATATAAATATAATGTAATGTGTGCGCATGTATTCGAATATTGAGTCTTGTTATCTTTCTCGTCCTCTCTTCTTTATTCATAGCGATGGCGAGATCTACAACGACGGTGACGTCGAAAGTGAGGCCTCGGTCACGACAAAATTGAGTGAGGTACGCCGAACATGCCACGCGAAGGGAAGGAGAGAGATGGAAAGAAAAATAACTTTCGCAGAGACAAATTTGTAAGGACAAAATAGTCATTTTACGTACTTGCGGTTAAAAAACTAATGTTGAATTAAACGGCAGAGATATACATGAAACGAAGCAGAACCTTTAAAGGGATGTATTTGTAAATTAGAAAATTTTTGAATGGACAAATATGAAATGTTTAGTTTTGTAGGAATATATTTGCTATTTAAGTTCTTTGCAGGGACCTATATATATCAAATTAACCCTTCTTTTATTTTATTTTTTTTGCCTTTAACTTCTACTCTAGATTACATATATCATTTTATGTGAATCCTAATTACTACTCTAATTCTTCAAGGGAAAAAGTAATGCTAAGCCACATTGTTTGATTAATTATCATTACATCTTAAATAGTGAAAGAATATATAATTTTCAACTAGGTATATAGAACAACCTTGTATACATTATTTTCAAATTTAAGGAAATATTTTTGAGTATGAAACTTACCAAAATTATGAATCATTTGAAATAATTACTAACCTAATAAGCTTTATACATTTTTATCTATATTTGACATATTAATTGATCATCTTAAAGACTCAGATGCAAATGCCCCATTAATTATTTGGGTTAATTGCCCACATATCCTTCAAAAGTATATATATGCATTTTAATTATGCTTACATATAGAAAAATTACAATGATAAAATTTATCCCTCTAAAGTTTCTCTCTTATTTACATATGTCATTTTGTGACCTAATTTTGGATTAATTAATCCCAGTTAACTTAATCCTCCACGTTTTCATGAGAATAAATTTCAACTTTAATTTTTTAGAGAGTATATTTAAAAGGAAAAATGAGTACATATAATTATCTGTAGAATTAACTACTATTTATTTTTTTTTTTTTAGAAAGAAAAGTAGAATGCTACCCACTTTATATATATTTTTTAGAAATAAACTTAACTGAAAATGTGAATCAATTAGAATTCGAACTTAGGATCTCGAATACCAACCACTAAGCTTTTTGCCACATGCGACAGGGACGGTGGGTAACAACTACTATTTAATATTTTAGACTCACAAAACTTAACTCCAAAAAAGTACATTTAGAAATGGATATATTTCAATTTGCCTAGTATGATTTAGGTATCGTTTGGTTCGGCTATAAGCAAAAACTAGCTATTACAGGGATAAGTACAAATATGGGGATAAAAAAAATAACGTTTGGATGAAAATTAAGCTGTTTCCGGGGATAAGAAAAATATTAGATAATTTTATATAGGGTGTTTGGTTAGGGAATAGGGATAGCAATAGGTCCTTATCCCCCGCCCTTGATACCCAAATGCTAATTTTTTATTCGAGAATAGTAATTCTCGGTTATCCGCACCAACACCTTCATTTTCTATATAAAACTACATAATATTTTTCTTTTCTCCGGGAACAACTCAATTTTCATCCAAACGTTATTTTGCTTATCTCATATTTGTACATGTCTCTCACTACAAAAAAAAGTTAATATAAGGACGCTTTTTAGACGACGCTTAGGGGAAGCGTCCCCAAACGTTTTTATAATATAGAAAATACCGACGCTTCAAAAAGCGTTATATGATATCAAATAATTTATTAAATGATGATAAATTTTACTATTATTTTTAATTTTTCGACGCTTTAAAGCGTCAGAATTTTAAAAATTCGGACACTTTAAAGCGTATATCCCGACGCTTTAAAGCGTCGTAATGTATTTTACCGACGCTTGGTATAAGCGTCAATATATACGTGGCGACTCTTCATTTGCCGACGTTTTGACCGACGCTTTCAAAAGTGACGTTGGATTAAATTGGGACGCTTTTAAGCATCATTAAATATATAAAAAAGCGTCCTTAAATGTAATATTTTTTGTAGTGATCTGTAATAACTAGTTCTTGCTTATACCCGAACCAAACGGTAACTGTTTCATAGTTTAGGTGTATTTTTATTTTTTAAAAAGTGTACTTAACTGTTTCATAGTTTTTTTTTTTTTTTTGCAAAAAAAACCTACCGTCCAGTAGGATAGTAAGATAATTTTTTTTGAAAAAATTAAATAAAAATAGGTTTTTCTAAAAAACCTACGGTCAAATGGGATAGTAAGATAATTTTTTACAACTTTTTGAACCACACAGTGCTACAGAAAAAATATGGCACTGTATCCTATCATCCAACAAATATTTGTATCCAGCTAATATTCAAAATATACAAATAGGCTAGAATACTATTAATAGGATCAATGATCTGATACTATTAAGTTTTCTGCTCTTAGATAAAAAGATGTGTAATTAGAATGATGTAGGCCACATAGGGTTTAGTATATATAGTATAGTAGCCGGACCCTATATATATATATATATATATATATATATATATATATATATATATATATATATATATATATATATATATATATATATATATATATATATATATGCATGCTACTATACTATTTATAGTACCGGAGCTTCGGTACTACAATATTGTTTTCGATCTTAGGGTATTCAAATTAACGATCCACACCGTTAAATATGATTTAGGGTATATAAAGATTTTCGGAATAAAATTTTAGTTTTTTTCAACATCATTTAATTAGTAAATAAATTATGTCAAAATGGACGGTGGAAATGAATAATTTTTAAAATTTGAGTATAGGATTTTTAAATTCAAGATTAAGAATGTTAACCTTAATCTAGATAGTTTAAAGTATTTTCTATCAAAATTTGAAGAAATTTAGATTCTTCTACAATGTAAAACTCCAAACTCGTCATATATAATGGCTATTGA
Source organism: Aechmea fasciata (assembly GCA_025177825.1). Lineage (NCBI taxonomy): Eukaryota > Viridiplantae > Streptophyta > Magnoliopsida > Poales > Bromeliaceae > Aechmea > Aechmea fasciata. The sequence continues at coordinate 1,246,637 of CM045940.1, forward strand.
AAATTGATAATTTTGCAATGATTTGATCATAAAGTAAACGATGTCGAAAAATATAAATTTTATTTCTAAAAATTTTAAATACCCTAAATCAATTTTAACGGTGTAGATTGTTTATTCGAACACCCTAAGATCGAAAACGGGACTATAGTACCGAAGTCCTCTAGTACTATAGATAGTATAAGAAACTAGCTCTCTCTAGATCTCTCTCTCTCTCTCTCTCTCTCTATATATATATATATATACTTAGGCTGGAATACTATCAATAACACCAAGCATTTGGTGCTATTAGATTTTCGGTGCTTGGATTAAAAAATATATGGTTATGATGATGTGAGCCTTCTAGGGTTGAGTAAATTGTTTGTTTAATAGTATAATCTAACGGGTGAAAATAGTCAAAGGGCTAAATTTAACGGCAGAAAACTTGATAGCACTAAATGTGGTGCTATCGATAGTATTCCAGCCGGACTATATATATATATATATATATATATATATATATATATATATATATAGAGAGAGAGAGAGAGAGAGAGAGAGAGAGCTTTGCTAGAATACTATCGGTAGTAAACCGAATGGTTTACTACTGATTTGTTTTCGATGATAGAGCTTCCAAATCGACGATCGGCACCGTTGAACATGATCTAGACCATTTAAATTATCTAGAAATCAAATTTCATAATTTTTTGGCTTCACTAACTGAACGATCAAAGAGTCACAAAATCTATAATTTTTATGTCCGATATGATGCGTTTGTTCGTTTAACGGTATAGAAGAGTTCAAATCAATTAAATTTTTGTTAAAAAAATTTTTAAACTATTTAAAATAAGATCTAGACTCTAGATCTCAAATATAAAAATTGTATCATCACTTTTTAAAGAATATTCACTTCCAGTCATTCATTTTTCTGTTTACTTGATAAGCAAAAGAACAATATCAAAAATGTGTGAAATTTAATTTTCAAATAGTTTAAATAATTTAGATCATGTTTAACGAATATTCTTTAAAAAATATATATGCGGATACAAATCCAAATAATATTCAAAAAAAAAAATATGAATATAATTTCACTACCATATGGAGAGAGAGAGTGGACCTCAAGACGAGGAGTGCTGTCTGCGCAAACCTCGTGCATGAGGAAAGTCATGCCGTGCGGGTTTCAATCACTGACGTCATACTTTTCATGGACTCAACTGCATGCAAAGAGACCCACACACCATTAACACAACACAAATGCTCTCTCTCCTCTCTCTCTCCTCTCTCTCTCTCTCTATCTCTCTCTCTCTCTCAAATAACAATACATTAATTCAAACTAATTATTATAAACAAAAGTGGGCCTCAAAAGGGATTGAGAAAAAAAAAAAAAAAAGGAGCACGATCACCTTCTTTCTTTTATATATTAATTAATTAAAATATTCTAATACATAATCTTACACATGCAGAATATGCAATAATTTAATACCCAAACTCTTCCACAAACACAAACTCAGCGTGTTGATTCTCTGCACCATGTTCTTCAACAGAATCCAACCGAAGGAAAAATAATAATAATAATTATATATATATATAAATTAATTAAAATGAATATGAAAATAGAGCTTGAATTTGAGATTTGAAAGAAGACTAGTACTACAATGCATGCACTACTTACACTGCGTTGTTATTATTATTATTATTATTATTATTATTATTTTCTACAATTTCTTGTTGCAAACCCCCTTCTTGATTTTGATCATCGTCCTCCTCATCATCATTGTCTTTCCCTTCTTGATTCCGGTCTCCGCCGCCGCCGCATTTGAATCCGACGTGATCTTTGGACACGACGACGGCGTCGAGCAGCTCCGAATTGGCGTCGGTTGGCGGCGGGGGCGGGGCCGGCGGCAGGGGCAGGGGTTCGAGGGCGTCGGAATTAGCGGACCTGCTGCTGTAGAGGACGTCGAGGTGGTGGAAGTAGGGGCAGGTCTTGGCGTGCTGCGGCCGCGCTCTTCCGCTCTCCTTCGCCTTCCGGAAGTACTTGTTGATGTTCTCCCACTTCTCCTTGCAGCGCTTCGCGCTGCGCCGGAACCCCAGCGCCGCCATCCGCGCGCTCGCCTCCTCCCACAGCGGGCCCTTCAGCCCCGGCTCCTGGAACCTCGCCTCCAGCCCGCTCCGCACCGCGATCAGCGCCTCCACCTCCCCCCGCGGCCACCGGCTCGTGCTGTACTCCTCCTCCGTTGACGTCGCAGCGATCCTATTATAACAACTCTCGGATTCCTCCGACAGGTGAATTCTGTCTCCGGAGACGCTCTCCAGGAAGGAGATCAGCGCGGCGTCGCGGGCGTCGGCGAGGGCACGGTCGTGGGCGCGGGCGGCAGCCTCCTGGCTCGACCGCGCTGCCGCCTGCTCCCGCCAGGACTCGTCGCTGCGCGTCCGCTCCCTGTCCCTCCGCTCCGCCGCCTCCAGAAAGCTCCGGTGGAGGCTCTCCTGGTGGTCCATCAGCCGCTTCACCGTCGCCTCCATGAACCCGACCATCGCCTGCAGCTGCTGCTGCTTCCGCCTCTGCCGCCGCTGCCGCCGCCTCTCCTTATTCCGCGCGGCTTTCTGACAATTCCGCGCCGCCGCAGCCTCCTCGCCCGCCGATGTCTCCGACGTCCCGCCGACATCATCCGGACCTTCATTTACGGCGGCGGCGGCGATAATTGGGTAGTCATCTCCGGTTAGGGCAGAGCCTGAGCCGGTTTGGTTCACTGCGGTGGCAGCGGTGGGGGTTGTTGCAGCACTGCTGGTGCCGGGCTTGTAGATCGCCTCGAGCTCGCAGAAGAGCTTGTAGTTGTCGGCGTTGCCGTTACCGCTCCGCTTTTCGCCGTATTTGCTCGACGGCTCGGGCTCGGGCTCGTCGTGGCGGTCGCAAGAGCCGCCACTCTTGTGCCTCTTGTTGTTGCTGCTGCCGCTGTTATGGAGAAAATCTATGTCCAAAGGCCGCCTACAACATTACATTATATCACACGCGTGGACGGACGGACAGGCGGTATTTATAGAAAGTGTTTCTTAAAGAAGAAAAATGTTCTTACCAACTGAGTTCTTTTATGGCGGATTCCTCCTCCGGGCCGCCGCCGCCGCTGTCGACCGCCAGCTTGAAATTCACGGCGGCGGCCGACAGAAGCGACGGTCCGGTGTCGTCGCTGCCGCCGGAGTGATTCTCCTGCGGCAGCGGCGGCGGCGGCGGCGGAGACGGGGAGTGGGTGTGGAAGAGCCGGAAATCGTGTTCTTGATAAAAGAGCTGTTGGGTGGCGGCAGCAGGCGGCGGGGGAGGGGGGACGGGGATGGGGAGGAAAGGCATGCCGAAGGGGGTCAGGAGAGGCGGCTGCGGAGGTTGGTGGTGGAGGTGGAGGAGAGGATTGTGGTGGTGGTGGTAGTTGATGAAGGGATGGGAAGAGAGGGGTACTGCGGCGGCGGCGGCGGAAGAAGGAGGAGTTGGATTGGTGGAGAGGGAGAAGACTGCACTCCCGTCGGGCACCAAGAACTGCTGCAAGTCGGACACTCCTCCTCCTCCTCCGCCTCCTCCCCCATATCCAGACTGCATCTCACTTCTTTACTTACTTACTTCGCACCCCGCTTTCTGCACAGAAAGTATGTATACAGGTGTGAATTTTTTTTGCTTTCTTCTCGCTCTGCAGATGTTGTAGGAGGAGGAGAAGAAGAAGATGAGTTCTGAAGAGAAGGAGAAAAAAAAAAAAAAAAAAAAACTCTTTTTCTCTCTCTCTTTCTCTCTCCTCTCTATATAACTAGCTGGTTTTTCTCTCTCTAGAGGGCTGTAGGGGTCAATAGGGACGAGAAGATAGAAAAGGTTTGAAGGAAAGGGGGCACAGGAGATGACGTCAGCAGGGCATCTCTAAAGTCCAGGCGGCAATAGCACCTCCCCCATGCGAGGCACGTGCCGCGCACGTGTTGGAGGGCAGTTTTGGAATTTCATTATTTTGGTTGGGGGCACTGCTACGGTGCCCTTGTCCTTTATTTTTGAAGAATACTGTGAATTACGAATATATGCCTACAAAGTTTTATCATTTTATGTTCCTATAAATATAGTACTGCAGAGTTCTGATGCTTTTAAATATATTTCTATCGTTAGAATTCGTTAGAAAAAATTAGTTAATCATAGGTTAAATACTTAACCTTAGTTTTTGATCTTTTTTATCTTTTTATATTATACTAGTATGGCTTTTAGAGGGATATATTTGTGATGGCAAAATTGAAAATATAAACGGTTCTCTAACGATTTTCTAATGATAACAAACCAGATAGGCATATTTGAAGATATTAGAACTTTTATAAGGACAACATATGAAAGTTGCACTTTGGAAGGATATATTTGTCATTCACTATGTTTGCAAGAATATGTATGAAATTAACCCTATTTTTAATTATATTCCTCTGATTTGTCACCGTTAAAAAAAATTGTCTATTTTATAAGCAAAATAACCTTTTTGCTATCATAAATATATATCCCTATTAATTAAAGAGGAGTAAAAAGATCAATTCACCTCATTAACTAATTAGGGTTAAGTATTTAACCTGTGGTTAATTAAATTTTTCTAACGAATTCTAACGGTTGGAACATATTTTGAAAACATCGTCACTTTTGTAGAGACAATATATTAAAGTTGAACTTTATAAAAATATATTTGCTATTTATTATATTTGCAGGAATCTATATGCAATTTACCTTTTATTTTATTTCATTTCATTTTAAGCAATATTACTCATACGCCAAATAGTGTGTTTAAATTATACACTTTATCCCTCTAAGAGGTGAAATTTTTTATTTTTTTTAAATAATTATACTTATTTAACAAATCATAAATCAGCAATGTCAATGTGTAGAACTTTATTTTTATTCATAATTTTTTTCTTTATCACACTTTGTTTCCTATTTTCTCAACAAACCCTTACAAAAATTTAGAATAGAAACTAATAAGGGAAACAAAATTCTATTAGGAACATTGGGGTTAGAATAATTTTATGTTTGGTTGAGAATTGTGTTTAGTCCAGATATAAATAAAATAATGTTTGGTTCGAATAGATGTGATAAAAAAAATAGTGAAAACAATAATGTTTAGTTTGGTTGGAGTAGCGGGCTAATTAATTACACCCCTCAAATTAGATGTTTAGAAATAATTACAGGGGACCGACCGTCCCCAGAGCAAGTGGCAAAGGGCTTGGTGGTTGGTACCCGAGACCCGAGTTCGAATCCTAGTTGATTCATATTTATAGCTAAATTTATTTCTTAATGAAATAAACGAAGTGGGTAGCGTGCTACCTATCTCTCAAAAAAAAAAAAAAAAAAAAAAAAAAAAAAAAAAAAAGGAAATAATTTCAGGGTTACGGAGTTATTCCATCCCTTAACTCCGAACGAAACGGGTGCACTTATGAATTACTATATATTACTATGTATATTATCAACTAAAGTTTAACTCATTACCAATCCACCTTAGAATAAATGGATCTTTCATACACATAAAAAAAATGTATGATATGTGTGAAACTTATATGGGCCATAATCTTTTTAAAAATTTTAATTTTAAAACCCCATAACTTTCTAATATTTTGGGTTTAAGCTATATATTAATAACTCTTCTATCCTAGAATCTATATGCACTACAACAAAAACGATATATAGCGACACTTTTAAATGTATGTACATGTCTAAAAAGTGCTGCTATCTAAAATTATCGACACTTTTAAAAAGTGTTGCTATATGTGGAGTCGCTTGGTATATAGTGACAGTTAAAGAGTGTCGCTATAATTTAAAAAGAATGCTGCTAATTTACCAACACTTATTTAAGCATTTAGCAACCGCCGGAACTCGTTGGTCAGTGGCGAGAGAGCGACAGGAAAGACTCTTCGTCTAGAATTTCAGTAGATTGAGTGAAGAGAGCAGAGAAGATAGTAATTGATTTTTCTTTTTCTTTTCTTTTCTGTTTGTAATCGGGGCCAAATGGATTGAGTGTGGTGGGTTGAGTAAAGTAATCTTTTATTTTTGGTTGGATTGAGCTTTATATTTAGGCATTAATAGATATTTTTTTAAGTTTTAGTATAAATGAGACACTTACTCAAAAATGTCCCAAACATGTGTCGCTATAATTTAATTCTGTTGTAGTGATGTGATATTGGTTAGTTTAGGATTAATCAATCGCATGATGGGCTCCTAACCTTTTTTTTTTTTTTTTTTTTGCATCAAAATTTATGTTAATTTTGATAAAATATAGGCCGTATCAAGTCTAATTAAGTTCTATATGCTCATACAGAATGTAAAATTATGATATGATAATCTCCGACCGACCGTCCCTAGAGCAAGTCGCAAAAGGCTTGGTGGTTGGTATCCGTGACCTAAGTTCGAATCCTAGTTGATTCACATTTCTAGCTAAGTTTATTTCTAAATAAAATAAACAAATAAGCTATCTATCTCTCAAAAAAAAAAAAAAAAAACATCTGATAATCTCCACTTAATCTAAGCACCGACTTTTTTAAAAATTTTATAAAATCTTGGTATCAAATTTCGATTAGATGTCAAGATGCGCGATGCTCAAAAAAAGACAAACAGAATTGTAAACATCTGTGTGAGTTTGATGTGATTCGTGGACATGAAAAGTAATATTGACGAAAGTAAGATTAGATTTGACATAACAGGCACAGATATGGAAATGGTAATAGAGACTACGAATCAAAATAGTGAGGAAAAAACGCGTAGGGACCATTAATAATAGTGTTATTTAGGTTAAGGGTTAAGAATATGAATGCCATTAGGGACGTCAATCGGTATGGATACCCGAAATATTATTTGAACCCGAACCCGAACGGAACGGGTTTATCCGAGCTAAACGGATATGCATTTGATTATGGGTATAAAAAATAAAAACCCAACGGATATGGATACGGATATGGATTTTGTGTATACCCGACCCGAACCCGAACTCGAATCCGAATAAATTATATATATATATATTATTTATTTATTTATATATAAGATATAAAAAATTCTTTATTTTCGATTCGGATTTTCGGGTTCGGGTTCGGATTTCAGGTTTTTGGTCGGGTCCGGATATGGGTATGGATTTTTAAAACCCGTCGGATTCGGGTTCGGGTTCGGGTATCAACTTGGTATTCGAGTTCGGGTTCGGATTTTTGAAAACCCGACCCGTTAACATCCCTAAATGCCATAAATAAAAAAATAAAAAAAATAAATGAAAAAGGTAAACTTCAAATATTATTCATACGGTTTCGTGCTTACTCACTTTAGGACCCTGGGATTTACTTGTGATTTTATTTTATTTTTTCTAATCAGCGCCTTCGTTAACTGTTCGTTAAATCATATACAAAAAATTTTCAAATACCCTACGTACTTATGGTTTATCGAATATTCACTTTCAAAATCTATGGTTTACCGAACTTTCACTTTAAAATATTCTTTGATTTAACTTTGTTACTGATTTAACGAAAAAATTAACGGAGCAGATAATGAAAAAATGAAAAATAAAAATACTAGGTATGAGAGTAATGCATTTTTAACCATAGAATACTAAAATAAGAAAAAACGCAAAACAACATACGATATTAAGATGGAGAACGATGGAGCAAACCCTTTATTTTAATAGATTCTAGAAACAAAAAAAAAGGTTAAAATTCACATCTCGTGCGAGACCAAATTTTATAATACTAGAGTCATCAAATAATTTAAATTAAATAAATAAAAAATTAGGTATCAAAATTAATTTTTTTTTAGAAATGTTAGTAGCAAATCAAATCTCTATTTTCTTGTAAAAACTAGGTAAAAAAATGTACAGAACACATCTAAGAAGCTATAGAGCATTAATTTCGAGTAGGCTATCCCGGAATTTTCAAAATTTTGATTTTAGTTTCCGACTTTTTAATTCGCTTGATTTGAATCAGTCGACGATACCTAATTTGATTTTAAGAATTAAGTTAATTATTTATTTTAATAAATTTATGGTTGTGAGATTTGAATGAAGTATATAAACTAAATTTGTAAAGATAAATGCCACATTCAAATTTTGAAGTCGAAGTACCGTTAGTTGACTCAAATCAAACAAATGAAAAAATTAGATAGTAAAAATAAATTTTCGAAAGATCAAAGAGCGAACTCAAAATGTTCTATAGTTTTGGTAAGTTTTGTACTTTTTTTACCTAAAAAACTAAAAAAATTGCTTGATATCATTAATGTGGTGGAATGTATATGCAGAGGGTTTAGAGTACTGTAATAATAGTACTTAGGGTTTGGTGATGATATTTGAGGTTTAGGAGGGATGTCGATGGGTTGAATTCAGGACTGATTTTTTAAAATCCGAATCCAAACCTGACTATTAACCCAAAAATCTGAACCCAAATCTGAATCCGAATTCGATGGATTTTAAAAATTCATATCCAAATTCGAACCACACCAAGAATTCGAAATCAGTACCCTAAATAATTATTTCTCTTTACAATATTTCAAAGTATATGACATTAAATCTAAATTTTTAAAATAGAAATACAAATTCAAATGTTATATATATATATATATATATATATATATATATATATATATATATATATATATATATATATATATATATATATATATATATATAGAAATCCTATTACTATACTTTTATGAGTATAGAGGCTCTTGTACTCATAAATTTTTGGCCATTTGATCCACCCTTTAATCATTTTTACCCGTTAGATTATACTATTCAACCAACCACCTACTCAACCCTAGGGGGCCCACTATCAATCTAACCGTAATCACTCTCATCCTAGCCTCACATTTTTTCATCTCAACGGCCAAAAAGTTATGAGTACGATGGCTCCAATACTCATAATAGTATAGTAGCCGTGGCCTATATATATATATATATATATATATATATATATATATATATATATAGAGTAGCTACTATACTATTATGAGTATGGCCGTACTTCGTATAGTTGTTTTCGATTATGGAGCTTCCGAATCGACGATCCACTCCATTAAACATGATCTAGGGTATTTGAAACTTCTAGAAAATAAATTTCGTAATTTTTCGAAATCATAATAAAGTCAATCAAGCGGGCATAAAATGAACGATCAAAATCGAACGATGTCTTAAAAATGGATGATCGGATTCTTCAATTTAAGATCGGAATTATTGATCTTTATCTAGGTAATGAATATAATTTTCTATCAAAACTTCAACAAATTCCGATTCTTTTACACTGTTAAACTAGCAAATATTTCATACCGGTCGTTAAAAATTGTTAAATTTGTGACCTCTTGATCGTAAGATAAATGATGTCGAAAAATTGTAAAATTTGATTTCTAGAAGTTTTAAATGCTCTAGATAACGTTTAACGGTGTGGATCGTCGATTCGAAAGCTCTATCATCAAAACAACTTATGAGTACGAGGCGATCGTACTCATAATAGTATAAAGACTCTATATATATATATATATATATATATATATATATATATATATATATATATATATATATATATATAGAGAGAGAGAGAGAGAGAGAGAGAGAGTGAGTTGAGCTAGAATACTCTCAAAAGTACCAATGAGTTGATGCTTTTGAGTTTTTAACCATTGGATGGATAGATGTTGGGTTGGGATGATGGTGGTAGGTGGTGGTAGCTAGGTGGAATAGTGTTTGATCCAAGGGTATTATAATTGGGATGTAGATCCAAGCTAGAAACTTAGAAGCACCAAGAGCTTGGTGCTTCTAAAAGTATTCTAGCTCTACTATATATATATATATATATATATATATATATATGAAAATTTTCTTCAATACCCTTCCAAGCAGTTCTAATTTCCTGAATACCCTTCAAAATTTTAAAATTTTATATTTGCCCTCCAAAAGTATGAAAAAGTTTCAAAAATACCCTCACTGGTAGCAAACTGTTATATTAGCTTCAAAATACCAATTTTACCGTCGATTTTAATTTAATCACCACTCTCAAAAAAAAAAAAAATTGAATATATGGAGACCCCATCAATTACAACCTATTGTGAAATACCCTCCTAAATTGAACTTTTTAATTAGTCTTCTTAAATTTTATTTTCTTAAATTGAATGATTTTTTATTATTAAATTAGAGATTTTATCTAATCCATTAATGATTCAAACAAATTTAATAATTTTAATTACTTCGTAGTATATAAAATTAAAAAAGTTTATGTTCAAAAAAGAAAATGAATAAAAACATTAAGGATTTACTTAAATGGCCTATACTTGATAGTTTTAGTATATATATCAAAAAATAAGTAAAAAAAAAAAAGTTAGATTTTAAAACAAAAAGTGAACAAATTAAGGGTAAAATGGTAATTTCATATTTTGAAATAAAATAAAAAAAATGCTATGTTGATCGTATGCAAATGTAAATTCGGTGTTTAATATAATATATTTAACTTCAATTACTGCAATTGGAATTGTAGGAGGAGGTCGAATTACAACAGTTGGAATCACGCCCAAAAAAATATATTTTTTTTATATTGGAGATAATCTCACCATTATATATATAAAATGATAAAATTTTAAAAATTATTACTCAATTGCATGCAGCTAAACAAATTATTTATAGTTATAGTCTTTCTACTACATTCAGCCAAATATGATGTATGTAATTATAACTACATGTCTCTAACTACACTGTATTTATAATTAGGGTTAATTGCATAATGTTCTTGCAAATATGGTGAATTACAGATATATTCCTGCAAAGCTCATTTTCATAAGCTGTCTCTACGAAAGTCCTAATTTATTCATATATGTCTCTCTGATTAGGATCAGTTAGAGAACTGTTATCAGCATGCTCATGAATTGACAATTTTGCCCTCACAAATATGTCCTTCCAAAAGCACATTTTTAGAAATGTCCTTTCAATTTTTTCCCTCTTCCTTTTTCTCTTCCTTTTCGGGCCGTGGGAGCAGACGGTGGCGGCGGCGGCGGTGGCGGATCATTGACGATGACGACAAAGAAGAAGAATGAGAAGAAGAGGAGGATATGAAGAAGAAGAAGGCGGCGGAGGCCGATATCAACCGGCGATGCCGCCGGGGATGGCCCATGGGAGTACCGCCCGATCTCCCACGATGAGGAGGTCGGCGGCGGTGAGCTGCTAGAGGACGTCGGAGGTGGCGGCGAGGTTGCTCTACGTGCGAAGCTTCCCTGCAAGGGGGTCGAGGGAGCGACACTACTCCGCGATGGCCAAGGCTAGCACTAGGGTTTCCCAATGGGACCGAAGGAGCTCGGAGGCGAGAGGGTTCACGGTGAGGTTGGAGAGGTCGTCGACGGCGGAGGAGAGGTGGGAGGTGGCTGTGGCGACGGCGTACCACCGATCGCGGAAGCATCAAAGCGGCAACGACGGTGGAAGATACGGCGGATAGGAGGCGGCGGAGGTCGGCGTCGGCGGCTTCCTCCACGACCGTGGCTCATCCTTCTCTGTCACGATCGCCCGCCGCATCTCCTCCTTTGCCAACGACGAAAAGGAAGGAAGAGAAAGAGGGAAAAGAAGAAAAATGGAGTAAAATTGTCAATTCACCTTATTAATAAACCATAGTTAAATATTTTAACTGTGGTTAACAAAATGTATCTAACGAAAACTAACAGCAGGAACATATCTGACTATATCAGAATTTTTTCAGAAATAACTTATAAAAATTAAACTTATATAAAAATATATCTATAATTCATCATATTTGTAGAGACGCGTATTTAACTAACCCTTATAATTACACGTAATCAGACGGCCCATAGTGTGCTCTAAAAGCTATTATTATTATTATTATTCAAATTAAAAAAAAACACATTACGGAACCAATAGCATACGCCCACGTGGAACCAACCGTCGCGCGGCGACGACGTGTCGAACGGTGATTGGGTCGTTCGGGGTGCTCGGTGTTGCGGGACGGCGCATGGGGAAATGCGTACGGTGTTTGGAGCGGCAGCGGAGGAAGGGGAAGGGGGGGGGACTGCGTGGGGCGTCTGCGTCCTGTTCCTTGCCTCGGGTTCTGCGCCACTTTTGTATTTCGTGAGATTATTATTATTATTATTATTATTTTATTTTTTTATTTTTATTTTTAATTTTTATTATTTTTATCTTTTTCAGTGCAGTGTGGGGGGCCCACCGACGATCTAGACATTTCGAGGCCGTGGCGGGTGGACACGTGTCATCTTCTAAGACCGCCTGCTTCCTGAAGAAAAATTTTTATTCTGCTAAATAAATTTTTTTTTTTTTTTTGTATAATTTGCATTAAAAAAAAATACCTGGCGAATAGCGGAGCCAATTCGATTTGAATTTCCATGACTAGAAGGTAGCGCAATTCGGACGCGCGGGAGCATTTAATGTACTGACAGCCGTCGCACAGTATAGTATACGTATCTGAGCAAATACGACTGAGGCGGAGAGAGACGAGGGGCATTTTCGTTATACTGCAAAAATTACAGTCCGAACTTGCCAAATTGAAAAAGACGATTCAGTTTTACAAAATCGCAAAACTAGTAAAGTTTTTATAAAAATTGACCTAATTTTTTTTTCTAAATTGTAATTAATAAATTAATTTTATTCTGTCCAACTCAGCACTTCATGAGATAAAGAATTTACAAAGCGATAAATTATTTATAATTTTGACATTATTATTATTATTATTATTATTATTATTATTATTATTTATAGGTTTTTTGTCGATTTTTTTTATATAGGTTGTAAGTGGATTATTAGGATTTTTGTTTTACAGCTATCGAGTAATGCACTACTGATTTGTTAAATTTATTTTGTTGTTATGATTATATATATAGAAAATAAAAAGAACAGTAAATTATTTATCATTTTTTAAGTTTTATCGAAAACAGTAAATAATTCATAGCACTGAATTGGACAAAACAGTAATGTTACCATTTTTTAAGTTGTATTAAAGATAGTAAATTATTCATGGCGCTGAGTTGGACAAAATAGAATTATTTGGCCAAATAAATTTTTATCAGAATTATTTAGCAAACTATAAAATTTTAAAAATTAATTTAGAAAAAGTCCATAAGAAGGTGTTGCTTGAACTTCTTTAGTTTTTATTTTTAAGAAAAATATAGTAAGCCGCCAACCCTCGAATTTCAACCAGTACTAAATTCTTAGCCAATTGTACTAAATCCGGTCAGTGTATTTAAAGACTATTTTTCCGTCACTAATTTTTTTTACATACTATTTTTTTCATCACAAATTAAAAGGGTATTAGTAAATCCTTGACACCCTCAGACCTAGTTAGTTAATTCGCGAATTATTAGCGAATTATTCGCGAATTATTGAAAATCCGAATTAAACAGTCTGTTTACGATTTTTTTTCAAAGAAAGAGAATTATTCGCGAATTTTTTGGGCTCGAATTATTGAAAAAAATATATATAAATAAATAACTTATCATTTTTATTTTTAAATATAAATTATCTTATATTTTATATTTTATACTAAATCTGTTTTTTAGCCGAATTTTTCAACGAATTTTATGCGTATTATATCCATACCGAATTTTTGCCGAATCCGAATTAACTAACTATGCCCTCATATTTATATTTTAGAGAAATACTAGTTCTACAACCACTTTTGATTGTTCTTACACCTCTATCATCTTATCACTCGTTTTTTTTTTTTTTTAAGAATTAATTTTATATAGATCCTATAAAAATAAGTTGTTCGTACAAAAGTCCTAATATTTTCAAATATGTCTCTCTAGTTTGTTACTATTAAAATACTATTTATTTTTTAAATAAAATAACTTTTTTGCCATCAAAAATATATTCCTCCAAAAGTCCCAACTGTTAATATAAGAGGGATAAAAAGGTCAATTACCTTATTAACTAACTAGGGTTAAGTATATTAAATATGGTTAACTAAATTTTTTAACGGATCATAACGGCATGGACATATTTGAAAATATTAAGACTTTTATAAGAACAACATATAAAAATTAAACTTTACAATTTAATTTTATTAAAAAAATTAATTTGCCCCTGTATAATTAAAATTTATAATATTTTAATTTTTATTATAAAGGATTTTTATGTAATTTAAAAAAAAATAGGGTGGGTCCCTCAATAGCTCTGTCCCTGAATAAAGTACTCCGTAGTTTTATTTTTCTCTTTTTGTCAACTCCTCTGTTAACTTTTTGTTAAATCATATACAAAAAACTCCAGATTCCGCGCCTATAGTTTATCAAATATTAACATTAGTACACTTTAGTTTTAACTTCGTTACCGATTTAACGAAAAAATTAATAGAGAGAATAATAACAAAAATAAAAAAATAAAATTATAAAATACAAAAGTGATACACTTTAAAACAGGAGAGAGTACTTTATAAATCACAAACCCAGAAATTAATGAATTAATTTATATCCTATATAATGTGTACTAATTAGTGCATCGCTTTATTATCTTATTTAACGGCGAGTTTTTATCGTTAAATAAAAATAAAACTAGATGATATATATAGCGAAGTAAAATTTTTCAAACCACATGATAATAAAGTAAAAATTTATTAATCCACGTGCTAATTACTAATTGAAAATTTACCCTTAATTAAGTTTCATTTTAATTATTTAATTAGCATAATTGAGCTTATAATATTTATTATTTTTTAAATTAAATTCTTCTTGCTAAAAATCTTTTAACCTAGGTAATAATTGTCGCCTAGCAAGATTTGGTGCTACTATATTAATTTTGAATAATTCAAAAAATTATATACAAAGAGCCAAAAAAATAAAATAAAATAAAAATGTACGGCACACCTGAACTATTAATCATTTCGAATCAGCTGCTCAATATTTTAATACTTTGATTTTACTACTCGGCCTTTCAATTTGTTTAATTTCAGTCAATTAACCGGCACTTTAGCTTTAAAAATTTGAATGCGTTATTTATTTTTACCGGATTATTTAGTATATATATTTTTTATACTTCTTGCAACTATATATAAATTTGTTAAAAATCAAAAATTAGCTTAAATTCTGAAGTCAAAATATCATTGAGACTCGAACAAATAAATTGAAATATTGAATAATAAAATCAAAGTTCTAAAAGATCAGCTAATAAATTCATGATTCAGATAAATTCTATATGTTTTATTAAAAAAAAAGTAGAAGAAACTTTTTCCAAAATATTAATTTAATTAACTATTTATTAATTACATGCATTACGCGAATTTTAAAATATTAATAAATATGCGATTAATTAAAATGTCGCAATTTGGAATTAATAATCCAATAACTTATGTTGGAGAGTCAACTATAACCTAAAATCTGACCCAATTAAATTTGTGAGGGGACTAGCATTTGTATATTTATTGCATGAACCAAGTGCACAACATCAACCCATTTTATTAATATATTATACTCTTTAGCATTTAGGGATTATAATGGGTAGAGATATCCAAAATTTTATTCGAATTCGAATTTGAACAGAACAGAGCGAATTTATCCGATTGCTAAACGTATATAGTTTTGGATATAGATATAAAAAAACAAACAGATATAGATTCGGATATGGATTTTGACTGTATCTGACCCGAACCTGACTCGAACCTAACCCGAATTCGAATTTATTGTACATTATATATAATATGTATATAAAATTTCATGTTATACTTGAATTTGTATTTTAAAAATTTAGAATTAATGTCATATGTTTTAAAATATTGAATAGAGAATAATTATTTCGGATTCGGATTTTCGGGTTCGGGTTTGGGTTTAGATATGGATTTTTAAAATCCGTCAGGTTCTGATTCAGATTCGGGTTTGGAGTCGGGTTCGGGCCGGTTCGGGTTTTTGAAAATTTGCCCTGAATCCGACCCGTTCACATCCCTATTAGCATTCTATATATTTCATTTAATTTTTTCGATTTATTTATATATCTAAATAGATTTGATTTTAAAATAAATTTGTTGGCCACGCATAGACGTAGCAAGCCGGCGGGCTGAGCAATTCGTGGGCGAGTCATTGTACCCTAACGGGGTATATATGCCTACGCAGATAGAATTTATCTTTAAATTTTTAAAAAGCGATCATCCTTATTCATACCCACTATCAGATGTGTCGACGAGTATACAGATTACCACGGATGATGACGGCCCAAAAACTTATCATTCAGGGCACGTTTGGTTCAAGTTATGTAATATTAAAGAGTATTTCGATATATTTAAGTATTTTGGATTTCTAACTCAGATTACTATTTATGCTGCATTAGCGCGTTTGATTTAATACGGTAATATAATGCTGGATTGCAGTGTTTATATTATTATTATATTTGATTCATTCTTTAAAATTTAGTAATCTAGACAATAAAGTAATCAAGTTCATATTTCCAATTCGGTTCGGTTTGATTTTCTTTAAAAAAACCGTAAAAAATGAACCAAAACGGACCGGTCAATGGGTGTATGTGGTATATATACATGCATATATAACTGGTAAGGCTTTTCATTGGTGGAGAGTGTGATGCACGGGTGACATGGTGCACCCAGTGTAGGGAATAATTTATAGTTTGCATGGGGACGGTGCACCATATGACCGTACGAATCCACATGACCCCTTAAAAAAAGGTTTCGACATCCATAGATATTTGCATAAACCCGGTGCACCATACACCATTTGTGTAAAATTTATTCTTTTATATGTAGCTAAGCTTGTATGCTTTTAGAAGTACAGTGACCTTCATCCTATGCTAGTGTTTGGTACGGGCCCCTTAACCCCGATTTTAATCCCAAACAGGTTTATCCCGGTTTGGGGTGGGTTTGCTAACCCACCCTCCCTTGCTTCTCCCCGCACGCCTCCCAAAAAGCACTCCAAGCTTCTCCCGCACGCCTCCCGAAGAAAAAAAAAAAATATTTTTTTAAAAAAAAAGTCTCTTCCAAAAATACAAAATAAATATGTAAAAAAATTAAAAAAAATTTAATCAAAAAAAAATATGTAAAAAAATTAGCATAAATAAAAAAATATGTAAAAAAATGTAAACAAAATAATAATGTAAAACATATTTTCAAAAAAAATTAAGTTCAAACGTTTACAAAATTTATTTATGAACAAATATTTTGCAATATGAAAATGTGAGCAAAAATTCAACTTAAGAATAATTTATTATACATGTTATTTAAATTGACAAAATTTGAAAATGACAACATAATATGACAAATTATTTTTGGTTAACAAATTATCTTAAAAAAAACATATTTTAATCAATAATATTAGTTGCAATCAAATAATATTAAAAATATCATTACAAAATATTATTATCACAACATTAATGTGAGGGTATTTTAGTAATTTTCCTTCTTCACCACCCATTATCCTCCTTATCCCACCTACTCCAACCAAACACTATTTTTTACTATCCGCTTAACTCAAACCTGACCAAACACAAAAATACTTTAACCCCATCTTAACCCCAAACTTAACCCTATCCCTGGTTTATTTTTAGTATTCCAAAAATTTCGCAATATTTCGATATTTTTTATCTAGTGATTTAAAGAATTCAAAATTAATAATTCTAATGATCGTAGTGAGCAGTTTATAAGTTTACCGGTGTATAAATATTCAAAACACGTGAAATTTTGATAGGAGATTTTTTTTTATTATTATATAAAATAAAATTAATATTTTTTATCTAAAATTTAATTGGCATTATATCATCATTTTTTAGTGATATTTTATTTCCAGCTATTAATTTATGCCCTTTCCACCACTAGGTAATAATTTCGAAAAATTACAAAATTTATTTTCTAAATAGTTTCAATACTCTATATTAAGGATGTGTTTGGTTCGAACTCAAAATCGGCATCGAAATCGGAATGAGAATAAACTGGAAACGGAATCGGAATGAAATTTATTATCCCATTCTGTTTAGTTCTCTATCTGAATTGAAATCGGAGTGAACTATTCCTATTGTCGGTATTTGGTTCAGATAGATATAAAAAACGTAATCAAATTAATATGTCAATTTTATCTTTCTAATATAAGTTTAAATTCGAACTAAAAATTAAATATTAAAATCTACGTCAAAATTTTAAAATAATGTCAAAATTTTGGGTTTAGGGTTAGGTATTAGGTTTTATGGTTTAGTGTTTGAACGGATAATTAAAATTTGAATTTGAACGGAGAATTTAAAATGTAAAACCAAAATTTGATTTATTCAAATTCAAACTTAAAATTATAATTTCAATTTCAATTGGAATCTATAATTAATTTAAATTTCAAATAAAATTTGAATAAAACTTTAGATTTTAAATTAATTAAATTTAAATTTAGATTCAAATTTATAAATTAGATTTGAAATGTTTGATTGGATTATAATTTTTATTTTAAGTTCAAATTAAAATTAAAATTTTTAAATATAATTTTTAAGCTTAAACTTATGTTTTAATTAAAAAATATATTTACGAAAGTTAAATTTAATCCGAACAAATCCATTTCAGCCGAATTCAATTTCCAATCCGACCTCCTAGGTCGGATTGGAAAAAAGGTAATTTGGGAGATTCCCATTCATCCAGAAATCGGAATGAGAATCCCATATACCAAATACGGGTAAACGGATTCGTCCATTTTGATTCTAATTCTAGGGTGGAAAGGAGCGAACCATATATGCCCATATATGCCGTAAGTCTAACTGAGCTTATAATCGATTCGAAAGTCGTGTCAATAAAAACGACTTAACAACACAGAAATCATCGCGCTTCTAAAAGCACACAAGCCTGACTCTCTCTCTCTCTCTCTCTCTCTATGTGGCTTGGGTTTAAATTATATATATATTTTCTAAAGTTTCACACTACTTATATAATTTAAAATCTAATCATAAAAGTTTTAAAATTAATGATCAAAACTATTGGAAGTGTTTTACAACATGGAAAGGAGCTAAGTGCTAAAATCTGTATATACATCATGAGTTTTAGTATTATCCCTTCCCGAATATTTGGTGGTGGTAATATTATTATTGATTCAAAGGATAAAATATTGATAGTTAATATTATTCATCTACAACTAATAGCACGTTAGCTGAACTCTCTTTCTATATACGTAGGTGCTTCAAAATTAAAACTTAATTAACACCTAAATTTATATTAATAAAACCAATAATTCTCTTTTCCATCAGTACCGCGGACTTTCAGAGTTAATCTATGGTTTAATTAGTAACATATTTTCAAAATCTACAACTTTTCACACATTACTTATGCTTTAATTAGATGTTACACATCATCAATGTTTGTTAAATTAGATTTTGTGTTTAACATATTAATTTTATCAAATATTTCAGTACTGTAGCATGCAAATGATTAGTTTGCATGGATATATATATATGCACTGAGTGCAGGGAATAATAATTTCACTAACCTGCACCACTACACTACACTAGTACCACTCTCTCTCCCACCCACCATTTTTGCCCCCCCCCCCCCTCTATTAAGAGCCAAAACAACTTCTGCTATACTACTACTGCACCTCTCTCTCTAGATCTCTCTCTCTCTCTCTCTCTCTCTCTCTCTAGATCTCTCTCTCTTCATGAGTGGTACCATAGTATACCATGTCTACTACACACAGCTCATGAGACTTTGAGCTCTTTGAGCTTCCCATTTTGCATCCTTTGTCCTCATCTCTCTCTCTCTCTCTCTCCCTGATCTCTCTCTCTGACACCCCAACTTTCCAGGAGGTCACCCATCCTAGGACTACTCTCGTCCTAGCACGCTTAATTCTCTTAACCTCTTGGACCTTGCTATATACCATCCAAAAATCTAAGCATACATATATAGGACTATCTAAGGTCTCACACTCTCTCTCTCTCTCCCTGATCTCTCTCTCTCTCTGTCTCTCTCTCTCTCCTTTTCTCTCTCTCTCTCTTTTGCATCCTTTGTCCTCATCACTAGCTATGACACTATGATCTCTATCTCTATCTCTCTCTCTCTCTCTCTCTAGATACCAATATTGTTAATGTAATACTAGTCCCCCACCCACAAGTCATTTATGTAGGAAAATGACTGGGACAGCATGGATGCTGAGGTGTGGACTCTTGCCAATTTATTTTGTACCTGTCCCCCAATATATGACCCACTTTGTTTGCACACCTTTCAATCCCCCCGGCCCTCTTTTCTTTTCTTTTGGGCATCCTTAAATGCATGTGGTACCAGTATTTCTTGCACCAATTTCCATGCTAATTGATTAATTAATATTTTTTTGATCTTCTCTTATAATTAAGAATATTAATTACATGTTGCATACAAATTAAAATAGGTTAATTTCACACAACTCTTCTTAGACATATCCAATAGCACATATATTCATACAAAGTTCAACTTTTTATATTTATCTTCGCAAAAGTTTAATGATATTCATATTTGTCTTTCTGATTTGTTTACGTTAGAGCACTGTTTATTTTTTAACAGAAAATAGATGAAATGATATTTTTGACATCACAATTAAATATGTCCTTCTAAAATTTCCAACAGTTAAAATTATGCAGAAATGTTCTCTAAAAAATTTTCAATAATTATTTCTTTTTTTTAGCATCACAAATAATATGAGAGAGGTAAAAATGTCAATTTACTTTATTCACTGACCAGGTTTTAATTTTTATAAGGTTAAATTACAGAAACCCTATGTCAATACTCCTTTTTTTTTTAACTTCTCCCCACTTCATTCAAAAAGCTACACTTTGCATCCTTAAAAAATAAAAAATATTCACTTTGACCCTCGCTCAGTGTTTCGTTAGGGTTCTGTTTATATCCTATTTTTTATACCTAAAATGTCCTTGAAACCTTCCTCCTTCCTCATCCTCAGCCGCGCCGCCTCGCCCTCCGCTGCCTCGATCTGGCCGACTGGCCCACCTCTATATCCATGCCCACATACACGCCCTCGGCCACCTCTCCGTCCACGCCTACCCCGAGAAAAATAAAGGGTAATTTGGTTATTTTGTCACAGCGTACCTCCCTGTGAATATTTTTTATTTTTTAAGGGCATAAAGTATAGGTTTTTAAATGACACAAGTAA
The DNA here is from genome assembly GCA_025177825.1 of Aechmea fasciata. Taxonomy (NCBI): domain Eukaryota; kingdom Viridiplantae; phylum Streptophyta; class Magnoliopsida; order Poales; family Bromeliaceae; genus Aechmea; species Aechmea fasciata. The sequence goes on from CM045940.1 coordinate 1,267,665, forward strand.
AAGTGAAAAAACGGATATTGACAGAAGAATTTTCTGTAATTTAGCCTTTTTATAAATAAATTTTCTAAGTCCCTTTAGTTGTTTCAATCAAGTTTCATCAATCAAAATGTTAATTTGTTAAATCAAACAAAAGCCTTCATGCATGTGCTTTGACATGCACCTACTATTAATTAATGCTTAATTATGTGCATTTAACGAAATTATTATGACAAAATTAAAGTTCCTTAATAAGTAATTAACATTAATATTTTTAATCTGATTCCCAACATTAAACGGTTGAGAATAATTAATCAAGCAGAAACCCGAATTAAATAAAAAAATTTTTCCACAATATTTGATTTTTCATTCCAAACCTTTTGATTATTCCTTTTAGAGATTCACATGTACGTGACAATAGTTTTTCATATGAAATAATGAAAATAAACAAATAAATAAATGAAAAGATTGATGTAAGTTATTTGAATTGGATGAATTTATAGAATCGTGTTTGGTTCGAAATCAGAATCGGATCGAATCGGAAACAGAAACGGAAACGGAAATGGAATAAGAATAAGAATTGGAAACTGGAATGGTAAATGCATGGAACAGTGAATTCTCCCTTTGCATTTGATTCTTATATATTTTTATTGTTTGAGTAGTGAAAAATTAAATTTTGAAACATTAAATTCAAATTTGAATTCTAATTTAAAATATAATTAAAGCAAAATTTAATTATCAATTGAGTTGGAAAGTGAAGTTTACTTTGAATAGATCGAATTGGGCCAAAACTCTTTAACAATTAGTATCAAAGCCCAATAGTTTAAATATTTTGATTTAGTTGTTCATTTAAGTGATGTGGCGAGAATTACATTTTTGAAGCTACATACTTCTTTTTTTTATATTTTTGATCAAATTTTATGTAACCATTTGTATCGAAAAGTTTAAAATGTCAAAAATTATTGTTTTATATTTAATACTTTCCTCGAATGACATAAAATATCAGGCGAGAATTGCTTGCTTTTCTGATAGCAGACACATGATTCGATAGAATACGAATATGAATGTCAAAATTTAGTATTCGACACATATTCATATCTGAATTCGCATAAAAAAAATTAAAAAAATATGGATGTGAATATGATTTTTTAAAAAATCTAACCGTTTACATCCTTAAAAGATAAGAGGGATGTTAATATATATTGTAGAAATATAAAGTGAGTTCACTATGAGTTTCATGTTAAAGCAAATTGGTTGAATAAATATAGATATATAAAATTGGGGCAATTGCTTATATACCCCTGAAAAGTTTCCGATTTTCCGATTTACCCCTCTTAAAAGGCTAATATTGAAAATACCCCTCCTACGTTCCAACGTATTTCTAATATACCCTTAGAGTTAAAATCTGTTAAATAACTCTGTTATCTCTGTAAAATTACTATTTTGCCCTTTTTAAATATACCTTTCTATCATCACTGTCTTTCTTATTTGCCCTTAAAGTCAAGGGCACAAAAGTATTTCGACTTTGGCTTTTTCCAATATACCCCTCTACCGTCACCAACCTTTCTTATTTGCCCTTAAGTTAAGGACAAAATTGGTATTTTAATTTTTTTTAACTGTGGTAGATATTTAACTCACGTTTAACCCAGATTAACTTAACAGGAGATAACTGCGGGGTATTTTGTAATAACGGTGGAACGTATGAGGGGCATTTTAGAAAGAAAAAAAAAAGTAGGGGTAGATCGGATATTTTCAGACGCATGACTGCATGAGGGGTATATAGGCAATTATCCCTATAAAATTTGAACACGAGTATGTACCTTTAATTGTATTGTTTATCTAATTTCGCGAGACTTTCATATTGATATATACATATTAGCATGCATATATGTTATTATCCGATCAATATCCGAATACACTGAGACATTTCTGAATCCAAATTTGTTTTTAGCAGATATGATAACGAAAATTTAGCATCTCACAAATATCCGCATTCGAATTCGCATCTGTAAAAAAAATATAGATGCAAATATGGCCTGTTTTGTTAAAAATCCATCCGTATTCGACCGTTTTCACTACTATAAACAACATAAACACCCTAAATATCTGCTACACATGCAGGGTGAAAATGGGTTGGACTGGCCCATTAGATCACAAGGCCAAAATTCAAAAAATAGTAGTAGGATCTCCATCATATATGCATAGGAATGCAAACGGAACAGATCCCAAGGGCGGGAGGGGTTTCCCACCTCCCGCTCCGTTTCTTTTCTGGTCGGACTGGATTCGGGGCGGGTTAAGTCAATCCTACTTTTGACCCCTATTTACTGCTTTATTTAGGAAAGATCTGAACAAGAGCGAGTCTTTGACTGATTTTTGACAGATCATGACGAATTTAGGGATGGTTATATTTTTCTGTATATACAATGTAACCTTATATGATAAGAAATTCGGATAAGATGGAACATTATTAGAATGAGAATAATACTAAAATATTTGTTGCTGCTACTTTTTTTTTTTTTACATTAAAATTGGAAGCAATTTTTTGCATTTGAGGTTTAGAATTTTAATTTAGGGTTAATTTCATTCAGATTCTTATAAATATAATAAATTATAAATATATTTCTATAAAGTTCGATTTTTATATATATTTTTTTTTGTAAAAATTCTGATGTTTTCAAATATGTCCCTACTGTTAGGATTCATTAGAAAAAATTAGTTAACCATAAATAAAATACTTAACTTTAGTTAGTTAATAAGGTAAATTGACATTTTTACCCATCTTTAATTAATAGTTGGAATTTTTGGAGGGATATATTTATAATGGCGAAAAGATAAACAATATTTTACAGTAACAAACCAGAGAAACATAATACATTTGTAAAGACAATATATAAAATTTGAATTTTATAGGAATATATTTATGTTTTACTATATTTGTAGGGACCTGTATGAAATCAATCTTTATTTATAATACAAACTCTAGTAAATTCTTTTAAATTTTGGCTAAATAACAACCAAAAAGAACCCTGCACTTTCTACAATGTCTCAATTACCACCTCACAATTTAAAAAAAAAAAAAAAAAATTGAACTAGAAAATATCAAGAGGACCAAAGTGTCAATTGTTCCAGAGTTTGAGGACCAAAAGTTCAATTGAGCTAAAAGTTTATGGGGTAGTTTCAAATTTAAGTAGTATCGAGGGGGCTACCAACATTTTTACCATCTTCTCTATCCCTCACAAACGGATAGAGTGTCGCTGATCCAAGCGCACAGCGCCATGGCAATGGCGCCCAACGCCGCGTCGCTCCTCCTCTCCCTCTCCCCTCAAAACCCTACTCCCCTCCTCCCCTTCCCCAAAACCCTAAACCCTCGCAATCCCTCCCGCCTCTCCCTCCTCCGCGCCTCCCGCTCCCCTCCCCCCTCCTCCTCCGCCGCCGCGGCGGCGGTACCCGACGGCGCCGGGGCCGCCGCGCCCACCCGCGGCGAGATCTTCCTGGAGCACCACCACTCCGCCGCCGCCGCCGCCATCGTCCTCGAGGAGAACAAGAAGCAGGAGGGGGCGACGGAGAAGACGACGACGGAGAAGAAGAAGAAGAAGAAGAAGAATCCGCAGCAGCTCCCCTCCAACGTCGCCTCCTGCTACGGCTGCGGAGCTCCGCTCCAGACGCGTGAAACGGACGCCCCGGGGTTCGTCGACCCGGAGACCTACGAATTGGTATGAAGCTCGTTTGAGTTGCTCATTGATTCTGAATCGATCGTAGGAATTTGATAGGAGTCTAACTTCTTGGTAATTCGATTACATTTCAGGTGAATATGGATTCGTGTAGATAAATACAGGATTAAGACCAGTTTTTATTCCTTTGGCGATGCACGGATTGGATTTTTTATCTATAGTTATAGATTGGTTTTGATCGTTGGATTTGGTGTATTGTAATTGATTAAAAGTAAAAATGCGGAACGTATGGAATTAACTTAGATTTGGGTCATTTGAAAATGACTATTAACCTCTGAAAATTTTGATTTTGTTATCTAGTCTTTTCAGATCTTGTAAGAATTTATTGCTTGCATCCCTACATCTATGCACGATGCTTCCACAGAAATGAAACTTGATTAGAAATTCGAGTAGTACTGCAATGTATCTCCTAACTTTATCAAGAATTTTTTCAATTCTCAGATATCTGTTTCTACCATTTGCTGGCGGTTAAATTTCAATTGGTTATGTACTAAGGCAATTAGTTCCATAGTAACTATAAGATGTAACAATGCGCATTGTTTTGTTCTTGTGGAGTGTAGAAGAAGAGGCACCGCCAATTGAGGACTGTTCTTTGTGGGAGATGTCGGCTATTGTCGCATGGGCACATGGTAACTGCCGTTGGTGGACATGGTGGCTATCCTGGTGGAAAACAATTTGTTTCAGCAGAAGAGCTACGAGAAAAGCTGTCTCACCTCCGGCGTGAGAAAGTGCTAATAATCAAACTGGTAAATTCAGCAATGCATCTTAGGATATGTTAATTCCTCATAAAGGTTGTGGAATCTCCTTTTATGCAATTGTTATTCTCTTGTATTTATTATTCTTAGTGCGGCTTGAAGTGTAACTTTCATATGAAATCAGGCAGAAACATGGTAGTTCTAGAGATCTAGGAGACTAGGACAAAAAAAAAGAGTAACATGAAGATATTTAAATATTCAGTTCTTTTGGTTAATTTGTAAATAGTAATGCGCAGATGTATAAGATGGTGAAATTTCGTGAGAATGCTACTAGTAATGAGTAGATGTGTATTTCCGTAGGATATTCCTGTTGCTGATTCTTTTCTGTTTTTCTCTGTTATTTTCTTCTGTTCTATCTGTAGGTTGACATTGTTGACTTCAATGGCAGTTTTTTGGCACGTATACGTGATCTTGCTGGAGCCAACCCTATTATACTGGTAGTCACGAAGGTGGTTATCCTTGTAATGGTTTTGTACTCAATAGCATCCCCTGTTATTAGACAATTAAACCAAGACATTTTCAGGTTGACCTCCTTCCAAGAGATACTGATTTAAATTGTGTTGGTGACTGGATTGTTGAGGCCATCATCAAGAAGAAGCTTAAGTAAGTGTCTGCTTATTTCATTTGTCCTTAATCCAAATCCAAATGGCAGTATATTGTCATCTTCCTCATTATGACTTGAATAATATTAGGGCCATTTGTTTTTCGCATATTGTAATTTAATCATTTTCATATGTCGTTTTAACTCCTTAAATGCTTGTTTCAGTTTTATGTCATTGTTGTAACTTTTCTAATATACCCTCTTTCATTTTAAAAAATGTACAATATAATTGAACTTTAAGAACTTGTTTGATATTGTTTCCTTTTTCTTGGTTTTACAAATGATATTGTTATGTTTTTGGATATGTTGGCAGATGGACTTATTTATTTTTGTCATTGTTGGCTAGCTAGCTTGTAAAGCATCCAACTCAGATGCTAGAAGACATCTTCAGAGAAAAAAAGAGAGGAAGCAACGAAAAAATTACTCCCAAGTAGCTGTTTTTGTTGCCAAACAAACTCTGTAAATGGATGTATGACAAGCACTGCCTTATCCATCTATTCAGTCTATCATATAGAATTTGTGTTAAAAAAGAAAACAAAAAGAAGCAAAAACTGTTTAGACTACTCCTGGTTTCCAGCAGATCGACCTTTTGGGTAACATAGTATTAGAGATGGCCCTAATTTTCTTCAGTTCCGGAAGTTCTGAATTTAAATCCTCATATCTGCCATTTAGCGGCACATATTCCTGTTTTTGTTTTCTCCTTACCTCTTTGTCTGTGCACATGGCATGATTCACGTGATTTCCACCATGTACATGAGCGGGTGTGTCAAGAGTATTCCTAGGTCATTTCTCATTTGATCAATCTTTTCAATGACAAACAATCCAAACGGCAAAAACCATGAATTACACCAAAGGTCCAACTCAGGCCCACCCACCACGTACATCGAAACAAACGTCCTTTTTTCTTGAGAATAATCACCATGCAGGAAATATGGCTGTTGGTTTATAAATAGATTGTTGGGTTTTCAGCTCCATTCTTGGTTTTTTTCTATTTTTCCTCTCCCTAATGCAGCTTATTTTGGTGAAAAACAATTAAAAGTTTATATTAAACTATGCCTTATAATTTCAGTGTCCTTAGTGTCCATTTGACAAGCTCAAAATCCTTGGTTGGCATTGCTGGAGTCATAGCAGAGATTCAAAAGGAGAAAAAGGTTAACCTTTTTTATATTCATCAATATTTAAATTTCATTACTTGGTTGTATCCTTTTGGTATGCTTAAATTTAGTTCTGCAGCTCAAATTTAACAAGTTTTTTGAATAACATTACTGATTTTACTTTTACTTTGCAATTAGTATCAACCATTTAGATATAATGGCATACTCTGCTAGATATATCCCAGGAGCATTCTTATGTTCAACTTGTTGGTAGACATTTTTGGATGATAAATGGTAGACACTTCTTTTTCAAGTGGCTATCAGACTTCTTTGGTACAGGAAAGTCAATAGCATGCTGAACTTCCAAAAATACTAGAAATGAGCATTCCCTAATATTTTGTGATATTTGTTGGATAAGACAAGCTTTTGCATTTGAAATTCGTAATTATGTCTTTCTTATGTGGTAATTCCAAAGTCTACATTGAGCTGTGGAGATTGGCAGTATATGTTCCATTATGCAGTTTTATTAGCAATTCATTTTGATACTTTGTTTAAGTCTACAATTTTTGAAAGAAGTTTGCTTGAAAGTTGCACTCCTTGTAATTTATGTTGTTTCTGCAATCTTAAGAAAACGTAGTGTTGAATCTTCTGCTATGTGTTACTTCTTTCCTTTGCCTCTTTTTTCTTGACATAATCGTTTGCACGTTTATACGGTAGCTGATTTTTCATTAACTTGCATGTAACCCTTAGCTTATTTTTACGAAAGTAACAACTAATTAGAATTGTTCTTTTACTTCTCATGCAGGGCCGAGATGTCTACATCCTGGTAAGCATCTCTGGTACACAGAATATTAAGAAATTTTCTTTTGACGCTATATCAGCAACGTTTCAGCGAATTTCTGCTATGCAGTTGTTGTTTTCTTGTTGTTGCCTTCTGGAAATCATTGATGCCATATTGCCTGACATGTTTAACTAATGTAGTTGTTAAATGGATAAGTTTTCTAAGAGGTCTAACCTTCACCTCAGTTTCGGTTGGACCTTAACCTTTCAATTCTCCTTTAATTGGATCCCTACCTTGTGCCCTGTTACAGTCTGGTTCCTTCGAATAAATGGTTAATGATAATGCCTTTGTTTGCCATTTAATCATCTTTTGAACTCCAATTGTCTGATAGGGTTGATATATCACTTGAATGGCAATTATGTGGGCAATTACTGTCCATTTTTAACGGAGTTATAGGAGGAGTCTAATGGAAGAACTAAAATCGCTACAGATTTGGGAGAACTGTGAAAAGGGTTTTTTTTTTCACTCTCCAAAATACACAATTTTGCATATACAACCATCAAAAGTGACAATTTTTCTCCCACCCCTATGTACATGTTGCCTATATTTGCATGTATACCTTTTGAAAGTTGCAGTTGCACTCATACCAGTAGAAAACTAGGAATAACCTGTATATTCATGGATGCCGTCCACTTGAGAGCTCTTCATGTTTTTCTATTTCATTTTTGTAGCTTGCTTGCTTCCCTTCTTGCCTCTTTCTATTTTAAACTCTAGTTGTTCTACTATATCTTTTTTATCGGAAACAAACCAAAGTGCCAACGTTTGCAGAAAAGTGAAATGCTGCAGCTTTCTCCTCCATTCTGTTGCCTATTCAAGTTAGTAAGCTATTCAGAAACCTTCTGCTGTGCATATGATTTCTGTTGCAGGAAACAGAAGAAAATTGCCGCACAAATACTTCTTGGCAACAAATTTTTTCTTCGTAGGGTCTATACATCCTAGAATTGTTTGAAGCCTACTTCTTCTCCATTATCCTAATTCATCTGCTTTATTGTGATGGCTTGTACATAAGCTTTTAAGTGATTCCCTCCTACATGGTCATATATGACTATTAGAAATTTGAACCGGCAATTAAGATTGAAATGATAGAAAATGATCATCTGTAACCTCGAAATAAAACAATTGGGTTAATTGAAGCAGAAACAAGTTGTAAGAATCATCTGGTGCTTTTTAATTTTATTAGGGTAAATGAAGTCTCAAAGTTACTCACTTTCTTTGTTACTCTTAATGCTGAATATTTGGTTACATGGACTGAATTAATGTGATCGGTTGCTGTTTGTTATATAGTTCATAGCCAACATTTTTATCTATCTACTTTGGCCTTTTCATTCTTATATTGTTTCCATCATCAATTCAGGGGTCAGCAAATGTTGGAAAATCTGCATTCATCAATGCTGTACTCAGTATGTTGCATTACATTCTCCCCTGCATTATTTTATAATTTTTTTCAGTATATTTGTACTGTCTTTTATTATTATCAAACATTTGCAATAATAGGTTGATGATCTAATTAAGACTCTGAGTACTTCGCAATAAGATGTTTATTCGAAAACTTAGAAGATCTACTTAAGCATCTCCAAAAATCGATAGGAGAATACAATAGCGCAAACCAGATCAATGGATTTAATTCTGCTGTACTAGCATTATGTTTACATCACAATTAGTTGAACTTTTTGTTTTATGTCACCAACCCCAGAAAATAGGAACTTCCTTGTCATGGGAAATTTTTGAGTTTTAAGACATTTGATCAGAAAACTATGGGTAGAGGTCATCTTAAGAAGATACCTGTGTGAACAAGTGGATAATGGAGTTGGATAGGGAGATTGATAACCATTATCGAACTTCGCATTGACATGCAAACTCTGATTCTCACCTAATAGATGTGCTATTTTCAATAGCCTTACTTAAACAGCAATTCTGCTGAAGCTCCAGCGAGACCAACAGCTCCTAAACTTATTGATTGAATTTACCTAGAATTATCCTAGGAGTTAGAGCAAATAGAATTTACTAAATCGCATTGATTGCAATTTTTTAGTTTATGCAATAGTGTATAATTCATTATGCTGAATATTTTGCATTGTAGGGATGATGGCTGAAAAGGATCCAGTGGCTGCTGCAGCTCAGAAATATAAGCCAATGCAATCAGCTGTTCCTGGAACGACACTAGGACCTATTCAAATTGAGGCATTTCAAGGAGCGGGGGTAAGTTGTAAAACTTGTCTAGTTGCTTTTGATGCTTTTTTTTATATGGATATCATTTGGAGTTATTTCTAGAAACAAAATACCTAGTCATGCTCGAAATACTATGACTAGGCTTTTGCTCCTTATAATTTTATATCTTGTTTTTTTTTCGAGTTAGGAGGATCAAAATTCAAGGATTTAAGTGCCTGTCGGGACAGGCCGTGCGGCATGTGCCCGTCATGTCGCAATGTGCCAGCAAGGTATCGGCACAATACGAACCTCGTTCTAAAGGCACGGCCCAGAACCCTCTTTTTACAAAATTAACAAGTATATTTACAAAATGCAAAGATTTGATAAATAATGCATTAAGAGGAATTAGAATATATTGGTGCCAAAAATGTACTTTTTTCATGCTACAATGTGACGACACATAGGTATTGTGTCAACAACACAACAGCATGGTATGACACGACATGCCACAGGACTTAAATCCTTGGACAAAACTTTTCTATTGTGATGCTTTGCGGTGCAAATGACCATATTGTCTATGGATATCTTGCTTGATGTTTTTCTGCATGTTCATTTATTGTGCATATGTATTTTCTTTCCATGAATTCTGTTTACTGATGGCACATGAATGGACAATTATCTGAGTCAAAAACCATGGGAGAATGCAATTCCAAGAAAACTCAAGCACAATTGCATTTGAAACAGGACTTCAGGATCAATTTATTGGCTAGCCCTTGGGATATTGCAATTGAAAATATTTGAATATTAGAGTTAACTTGGCCATGATTGCTTCTTCGGCTTTTCCTTTAGTAATTGGATCATTTTCTCTTCCATCTGTAGTCTTCTTTTTTCCCGCTCTTTTTTTTTCTCACTTTTAGAGAATAGCTGCAGTCTCTTCTACTTCTTATGTGAAACTGATAGCAATGAAAGAGAGAGACTGATAAGCTGGTCACAACTGTAGAAATCTGATGTTTCAATGTATTTCCTCTGAGCTCCAAATTCTGAGGGTTCTAAGTTAATCACAAAAGTAGGTTCTCTCCTAGATTGTCTTACTATGTTAGTTCAGTTATATGGTAGATTGGTAGTGTCTTCATCATATGTTAGCTTAAATATCTCCCTTGGAGTAATTTTTCGTTGTATATTAAGATTGATAAGCTTAAAGTGGCAGAAGATGATTGATGAAGCTATGGAAATGAACGAACTGATTATTTCATTTAGTTTATCTCATATGTTGAAGCAGATGTGCTATGATGCCTCATATTTTTGGTTTTCTCTGTTCATCTTTCCTATTCTATTTCATATTAACACAATTTCTTACCCTATTTTGTAATTGGGAAAGTAAAATTTTGTCACAACATGAACAGAAATTATATGACACACCTGGAGTGCATCTTCATCATAGGCAAGCAGCAGTGGTTCATTCTGATGATCTGCCATCTCTTGCACCTCAGAGTAGATTGAGGGGCCAACCTTTCCCTGTAAGTTAATTTTTAAACATAAAACTAATTCAATTTTTCCCTTGTACAGTTAAGCTAATTTTCTTTTCCAGATTATGTTGCTATCTGCAGGCTTCGTTAGTTAAAGCGCCAAAGGATGATGCAAATGCTGTTGGATTGAAAGGTTTTTCATTATTCTGGGGTGGGCTCGTTCGCATTGATGTCATTAAGGTTTTCGTCGCTTGCTTGACTTGGAGGTTTTTATATTTTGTTTCTATAAATCTCACAATTTGAAGTCATTGGTGCCAATTAATCGGCTATGCAGGTTCTTCCACAAACACGGCTGACTTTCTATGGACCCAAAAGATTACAAATTAATATGGTCCCAACCATTGAAGCGGATGAGTTTTACCAGGTACCGTCTATTAAAAGTAGAAGCATTTGCTTCTTTTTGGCTGCTTTATTAATCTTTTTGTTTTCAGGATTACATGCATTGCACTTTTTTTTTGTCCTTCAATTTTTTTAATATGATAATAAGTGTTGTTGCTTTTCCTATATATTCCTGTGCATGCTCCTTGTTGTCAGATAGTTCTATAATGAAACCACTTAATATGAAAGCATTTCTTTTCCTCTTCAATTCCGCTTCCTTCAGCCCTTTTCAACATTATTTCTAATGAGGAAAATGTTTTAGTTTGTTATTGGTACGCTAGCCACTGCAGTTTTCAACTGTTCATGCTATGGAATGTTGCTAAAGGGTGTGGATGGTAAGCTGTTGGTTATTAGAAAAGGCTAGAGAAAGAAGATGCTGATTTAATTATATGTTTCAATGATCCGGTAGGGCAGTACTCTATTTGCTCACTTTGCAGAATACCACTAGCTGTTTAGGTAGCCAAGTACATATTTGTATTTGTGGTAACCAGTTCCATGGCATCATGAAATTTCATATTAATGGTTCATTGTTTAGGTAAAAAGTAGATAATTTTGGACTAGCAACTCATCTAGTGAGAATTGGATCTTTCACAACTTTCGTGCCAATATTGCATTGGATTTCTTTCGATGCTAGCCTAGGAATTTCAGCCACAAACTTGAGAAGGGGAGAATAATCTAATATTATATAGATCTTAGATGTTGCAACTTTAGAGGAATTCTAGGTTTCTCATTTCTGTAGCAGTTAAACTGCAGCGAAGAAAGAAGAGACCGACTTCGGTATATTAAGTTTACTGCAGAAAACACTGCTGGAACCGGAAATTTCTGGCAGGAAAATTGAAGGGACTAATGAGGAAAAATAAAGGGGCGTTTGATGAAATTAGAGAGAAGGATGATAAGTGACTTGCGACAGAAAGGAGAACATATTATTTTTCCCCATATTCTTCTTCAAAAAGAATAAGACCTAGTTTCGGCTCTCAACATTGTGCATGTAGTAAACATGACTGAGGAAACTTTTAAACCATTTGAACTTGATATCAAGTAATCGTATAATATTGATTAGACTCAATTGAATATGGACTCCCCTCCTTGCATGGCACTATCTGTATGATATGTTTGATTTCAATTTCAACACTACTATCTCACTGGTGAACATTTTCCAGAAAGAACTTGGAGTTACATTGACACCTCCAAGTGGAAAAGATAAAGCTGAAGCCTGGCCAGGTCTCCAAAATGTGCGCGAATTGGAGATAAAATGTAAAGACAAGAAGAGGTATTTTGTATATTACTTCAAGAAAGAAATCGTGTTCTTTCTATTGATGTTAGCAGTTCTATTCGAACATATCGTCATGGTTGGTGTCTCTGATTATAAATAACATAACATTTGTTCTCAAATTCCTAAAAATCATATACCAATAACTTGTCGAAGCTGCAAGAAATCAAAGCTTTGTATATGGCTTACCATGAGTTAAAACAATTAAGTCAACAAACATAAACTGGGTGCTTCAAATTTAACGGACTACAAGTCATAAAACATAGCAACCTCAGCTTTGTGATTGGAGCTTGTATTTGCAATCCCAACTTTGTGTCCAAGCAGCCTTGCAACCTTGCTATCTTTATTCTGAAATAGCGTACTATATATATTGGATTTTATGTATCATTCTGATCTTTCTTGTTCTCATAAAGAGTTCCTACTAGCTGAGACTCGATGAATAATTCCTGTTAATTGTCGAGGACTGGGCAATTACGATTCTAACGGGTTAAACCTTTTCTTCTTCTTCTTCTTCTTCTTCTTCTTCTTCTTTTTGTCGTGTACAGGCCTGCTTGCGATATTGCAGTCTCTGGTCTCGGGTGGATTGCTGTGGAACCATTCTGTGCACCGTCAGTCGAGAACAGCGAAACATATAATTCCGAAGGAGAAGAACATGGTGAAATCCGTTTAGCCGTTCATGTGCCGAAGCCAGTGGAGGTCTTCGTCCGGCCTCCCTTTCCCGTAGGTAAGGCTGCTTCAGAGTGGTATCAGTATCAGGACTTGTCAGAGAAGGAAGAAGAGTTGAGACCTAAATGGTACTACTGATTTTTTTTTTTTCTCTTTTTTCTGACTAAAATACAGAAAGCCTCCTCGAACTTCTACTACTACATATCACTCCCTTGTTTTCAAGCTATTATTATCACTTCTCCCCCTTCCATCAACTCCCTATCGAATTATCGTTTAAATTTGAAGCAAAACATCCGTCAACAAATATGGAAATGTTGAATCTGACCCTTCCGGGAAGGAATTGTGAAATACGAATTGTAGTTTCGTTACAGTTCAGGAGTCCAAAGTGGTAAATATTGTTGAAGTTCAGGGGACTTTTCTGCTTTTGTAGCTACATTTGTTATTTTGGTATGTAAGTGTTGTTGTATTCTAATTTGTTTGGCCAATATAGTTAAGTTACTTTTGGATCCTGTTTCCGAGTCTCTTATAAGCAAGTTATATGAATTGAGCTCCTATGTTTTTAAAAGTACCAAGACATTAGTGCTCGTAAGTTTTCAGCCTTTGGATTAAGAAATATGTGGTTAGGATGATGTGAGCCCCCTAGGGTTGAGTGGGTGGTTGGTTGAATAGTATAATCTAACGGGTGTAAATAATCAACAGTGCTGATCTAACGGTTAAAAATCTACAAGCACCAGGTGCTTGATGCTATTACAAGCACCGTAGCTGGACTTCAAGTTATATTGTATTCTCGGAGGTTGTTTGAGGTTGAACTCGTGACTTCGAGAAAGTCGTTGGTGTTGGTGTTGGTGTTTGTTTCGGCATCGAAGTCGCGAGATCGGCATTTCGACTTCGATGGTATTGAATGCTGAAGTCAAGTTTGTGATAAGTTTCTCGTTTTCTAACTTTGCTCTTCCAAACAGCTGCTCAGAAGCTCAAAAAAAAGAAGGGGGCATTTCTTTCGTTATAGCTCCAACGTAATTAGCTACACAATTTAAGAACAAAAACAAGGTGCATGTAGCTGTAATTGCCTTTGTGGCCCATGTCATAAGTACATAACGAGTGTACTTTTGCACTTTTTGTTTTTTTTTTACTGGAGATGAAGAGTATTTGCCAATCTTTATTGCAAACTTCTGAATACGCTAATTTTTGAAATTCACCTAACTTAGAATTATAGATCTCTGTTGAAACAAATGATGTCACGCTTCGGATTATAGCGGAAGCCCGAATTACGTCAACAGACCTACTATATGTATTAGGATTTATCTGCATCCCTGCAAAATTCTGCAGCAGTAAGCCTGAATTATATCAACAGACCTGCTGTATGCATTAGGATTCATCTGTATCCCCGCAAAATTCTACGATAGTAAATGTCTCTTCAAAGTTCTAAAAAATCAATATCCCTCCAAAATATACAAATTTATTCTAACGAGTTGGCTATCATTTATTGATCATTAATAATTTTTTCACCTCACCAACCGTCCCTAAAGCAAGTGGTAAAGGACTTGGCGGTTGGTATCCGAGACCCAAATTCGAATCCTAGTTGATTCACATTTTTAGCTAAGTTTATTTCTAAATAAAATAAACGAAGCTAGAAATAAACAAAGCAGGTAGCATGCTACTTATTTCTCAAAAATTAATAATAATAATAATAATTTTTTCACCTCTTTTAAAATATTACTTTAGGATTTAGAACATACGGTTTGTGTAGAATGAAACAGAAGTTAGTACCCAAAATATAGTAGAAATTAAGAAGAAAATCTTATTCAATAGTAGAATAGTCATTTTACAGAAGAGTAGTCAACTTTAATCGATCAACATAAATATGCAATTGTGTTGCTCTGCAGGGTTAAAAACGCAATCCTCTTTAATATTCTGTTACTAAATTGCAGGTTAATTGGAAAGAAAATAAAAAAAATAAAAAAAATAAAAATATTCATATGATTTGGGAATACAACTTAGGGTCTATGCGATATTGAGGGACACCTGATGCTAATGGACAAAATAGAGTTGAGACGAAAGCATATAAATTGACGGAACAAAAAAAGATTATACCCTACCAAACTCATCGTAATATAAAGAAAAAACTTTAAAAAAAACCCATGTGGTTTTGTACTCTCTCACTTTAGTGCCATGTGGTTTAAATTGTATCAATTTGCCCCCATGTCGTTACGTTTTTATCTCTTCGGTAGCTTTTTCGTTACTATTTCGTTAAATTATATACAAAAAACTTCATATACTCATCTAGATTTATCGAATATTCACTTTAGTACCCTTTAATTTTAACTTTGTCACTGATTTAAGAAAAAATAATAATAATAAAATTGATAATAAAAAGAGAAAAATAAAACCACAGGAGGACAAATTGATACACTTTACACTTTAAACCACAGGGTTTTTTAAAGTTTTTCCTAATATAAATAACTGTGATATTACCACAAAAACAAACAAAATGTTTCCTATCATACTTAGGCTTAGTTTGGTATTGAGGGCTATCCAATATTATTAAATAAAACGGACTTGTGGAAAAAGTATATATAGGTATATACTTCTGCGTTCTCCGATAAAACCGCAGAAATTATAACATAACCGACTCATCGTGATATGCGGAACGCAATATTATATACGAAAACAAACAGGGTATTTTTTCAACGTACTTTTTCACCGCACGTAACGCAATCTCCCCGCAATCCCAAACGAAGCCTTACACGTCACACAAAGCAATTACACTACAATACCAGGCAGAGCCCAGATTGATATTTTCAATCAGAATAATAAAAGTGAATCAATTTAGATGCATCTAATCCAAAACAAGGAGCAAACAATAAAAGATAAGAGCATAATATAGCCCTCCATTATAATTCACTACTTCATGTTTCACAGAAGAGCTAGTGCAGGAGTTTCTACACTTCACCACAGATATGGTGGGAGTTAAGCCGAGCGCGATGAAATTGGAAACATAAGGTAAACAAGTATCTCAGATGCGTAAACTCATTTGGTTATTATTTATTTAAGCTTTGTTTCCCAGAAGCACAGGGACTGTAGCTAATAAAATACAAGAAGAAAAATTATGTGTGTATGCGATCTACATCATTAGAAGAAACGTCGCGAGAATGAATTGTTGCTCGTTTGCTTGTTTCACAACAAAACCTTTTTCCTCGAGATGATTCTCCGTTGATCCAACAAAAAATACTATGGATGATTATAATGGGATCTCGATGAAATCAGACAGGAATTCCATAATTAATAATCTTCGTGAGGGCGCCGTTGAGAGCTGCTTTCTCTTTCTTGACCTGAGAAACCAGCTCAGAAGCCTGCAAGAAATTTGCCATAATATTAGCTAGGCTAAATTACAAAAAAAAACCCTGTAATAACCCGCTTTTTCACTTCCCCCTCCGATATTTAAAAATCTACGCTTTGCGCCCTTGTAAAATAAAAAATATTCACATGAGGTTACGGTGTGTAAAATGACCATTTTGCCCCTCGCCATTTTCGTCTTCTTTCTCATCTTCTTTAGCCGCCCCTTCGATCGGCCGCGATTCCCACCTCAATCGGCCACGATTTCTCTCTATTTCCTTCTTCACTTGCTCCCCTTCTCCTCCTGCACCCTCGCCGCCTCTTGATTTCGGCAACAGTAGGGAGGAAAACGAGGTGAGTGTTAATGAAGAGGTAGGCAAGGGCAACGAGGGCAAAGGCGAGGCGACGGAGGAGGGCGAAGGGGACATGGGCGAGGGCGAGGCGGTGGAGGACGGTGAGGCAGTTAGGCGGCAAGGCGGCTGAGCCGGAGGGAGGCGTAGCAAAAGGGAAGAGGGCGGAGGGGTATTTTCGGCATAAAAAAATATTTTATAACGGAACCCTAACGGTAGGGGGTGAAGTACACATTTTTTATTTTACAAGGGGACAAAGTGTAGGTTTTTAAATGTCAGGGGCCGGAAAGTGAAAAAGCGGATTATTACAGGAGAGTTTTCTGTAATTTAGCCTATTAGTTATATGATGCAGATTTAAGGAAAATATGTTTGCTTCTCTCGTCAAATTGAAAAGAAAACATCTGTAATTTCATCTGACAAGGCTGGAAAATAAAAGAAACTGATGGCCAAAAGCCCCATCTGAAATATTGTGCACGGATAACTGAATAGTTTCTCCCACGAAAACTGACAATAATGACCAAGGCTGAAGGGTGTCAACATCGATAATTGAGTGTAGTAGAAAACCTAGGAACTGGAATGTTTCAGTCGGCAGATGGATCCACATCGCATGAGCATAAACTAACAAATGTACTCGGTTCGTTCGGTTCCGTACTTCGAATAAACGATATCCAAATTCAACATTTGTATTCTACTATGCCAGCATCCTTTTCCTGAACTAGACAATTCCATTAACCAACAATCTTGAAAGCAAACTCTATTACAAGCATGTAAGCCCATGTTCATCTCATTCCCGTCTCTCCAATGGCACTTAAATCCCTAATCACACCTTGTTCATTTGCGCCCTCTTGTGGCCAAATGTTTGCTACATTTTCAAAAATTTAAATGCAACTATGCATGAATAATATCTATATACTATTGTCATATCCCGGAGATTACAATGATGTAAAGAGACTTAAAAAAGAAAAGCTATCAGAACATGAAAACTCACAACATAAGAGATGTCAAGAGACGTAAATCTAAATTTATATTATAAGATAAATGTAAAGCATCAAGAAATGGAATCTAAACGTAAAAATAATAAGGAAAACAAATAATACCAATAATAATAATGGAAGTGTCTTAAAAAACACTAACCCGTGCTCGAAGTGGAGATGCTTGTGTTCTTGGGAGTTCATTGAGAGCAACCTTCAGGCCTGATATAAATAAAATTTTGTTATAATTAAGACTTTTGTAAAGAAAGTCCACCAGCGTTAGGTTAATATTGTCCATCTAGCGGAACCAGTTCAACTTTTTTTTTATATATTTTCCATTTTTTGAAGCTTTGAGCCTGAAATATCTTTTCGTGAACCAAAATGCCCCTGACATGATCTTTAGCACATAAATTCATCGCAATATCCATTATGGGCACTTCATCCATGTTGAGAGTTCAAGCCAAAGTTGTAACAGGAAAACAGGACCGGAATTGCAATAATCTCAAGTCTCAACTAGATGATGTCAACATATGGATTCTTACTTACCCATTGCTTGTTTTTCAATACTTCTTACATAACACAATTCCCTTTCGATAGCACGACCTTCCATCCTGCAGTTATCGTGAAACAGTCAAAGACAAGGCAAAGTAGAGCATTACGGATAAAAAAATTAAAAAAAAAAAAACTGAAAGTGAGAGATGACAAACATAAGATCTGTTCGTCCTTTTTGAAATTCCTTCTGTGCATTTGATGCCCTCTCCTGGAATTTAAGGTGAAGAACATTAGTCAAGACCAATCCCATTGTGTTACTTCTTCCGGTAAAGAAAAAGAAAAGGCAAAAAAGAGAAGCTGGGTAACTGTCTATGATGATGTAATTTTGCTTTGTTCGTTGTAAGTACTTTCAGGATAGCTCAAAGCTGTTAGCACATTTAATGTGTTTATGTGTGTTAAACACATGAGAGATACTAATTCAGAGCATAGAATTACCGCTACAAATCTATCACAACAATAGAGGCACCCACATAAAAAGTTTATAAAGGTATTAAACATAGCAACTCTTGCTAGGATTCACATCGCAGCTACTATAGCAGGTTCCAAGACTCGGTGAAAGGGATCAAAGGCTCAAATTATATAGATTAGTTGATGTTCTGTATTCACCTAATCAGTTCGAACTCCTATGATTATGTATCACGTGCAATAGTCAGAATGAACAACATGACTTCAATTAATGAATCATCACAGTGATACTTCTTTTATCCCCTGGACTTCAGCGAAAGTCAACAAATAAGGGTGTCACATCAAAACTATGAAACAGTAAGGCTAGTGCCCCAATAAGAGGTTTGATCTGTGGGAACCAGGCATAAATGAATGAATCAAAATCTTATGCACTAGGATGCATTATTAATTAAGGAAAAGCCAATAACAATGGTAAGATCTTCTGAAAGCAACAAAGAAGTGAAACTGTAATATACTGACTTGGCATGAATGAAGAGAATTACCATCAACTTTATTCTTTCATTAGTCAGAAGATTGACAGACTGTCGCAACCCATTCACCTTGGTTTTAGCACTAGAGAGCAGGACCTACAAATAAAAATAAGGTAAAAAACTCACATCTGACTTTCGTATAAATCTGAGCTCTGATATATGACGCATAAAACAATCATAGCGCATTTATAGGGCAAGATAACTCATTTGGTGAGGTGAAATGATTGAATCTGCGAGATCTTTGCTGATTAGCTAGCATACATGTAAACAGCAAGAAGTCTCATCTAGTGAAGAGCACAGTTGAGTGACTTTGCAAGACGTTGGCTAATTCGCCAGCACTGTTATTGCCATATACTAGTATACAGTATATTCATATATCGCATAATCTGAACTTGCCAAATAAAATTAAGAGCTCCAAAAGAAGCTGTAATGTGAATGCAAATTTGCTTTGTAAAGTTGAGAATTTCCTAGATTGAAAAATTATTGCTCCAAACCAACCTGATAAGATCAAAGAGAAGTTTCTTCCTCAATCAATTCAGCATGGGTCTGAAAAACAGTAAGAATTGGGACGACATGGATTTTTTTTCCCTATTTTGCAACTTTTTGTAGAAACTACAAAGTTCTACTCTTCAGCATTAACCTACCACTTTCAAGCGTTGCAATTAACATTCCTATGTTTTCCTAAAGTGCTCTCCAACAGAAGTTGGATTATTTGAACTTCTGCTAGGTCCAGTCGGACAGCTTTGGATCTAATAAGTTGATTTGTAAGTTGTTTGTTCATTTGGATGATGAAAAAGGAATTTTAATCTTCGCACGATCTTTTGTTGATTTCCAATTTTTCCCTTGTTCAAACCATTAATTAGATTTAATTTGCGCAAAATTTGAAGCTTTAAATTTGTTTCGGCCTCTTATGTTTGTCATTTTGCATTGCATTCTTCTGGTTTGGGTTTAAACAAAGTGATTATTCACGGTATAACTGCTGATACCCAGCCATATTGGTTTCACAGCAGGCAAGCAACCACTTGCAACCATGACAAGAAGAAAATATTTTAACAGTACAACATAAACCTTCAATTTGCTATATTTATGCTCTTTTTATTCCTTTTCTTTTAACTTATTGTTTTAACAAATGATAACTATGTAATCCGCAGTATATTACGAAAATAATCAACTTCCAATCTAATTATATTTGCAGTTTAAAATGTCCACAAAATTCGATGAAAGGAAGTTCATCAAATGATGCTAATGAATATTCATGTACCTAATAATTTATAACTACATTAAGAAACATAAAAAAGTGAAACGAAAAACAATGTAATTACCAACAAATATGAAGAGCAAAGTAGAAACTGGTAATGCCCACCTCTTCACTCACAAAGAGCTGCCTTGCATTTTGAATAAGAAAGTTCCTTGGTCCTGAAAATTGAAAGAAAAAAGGATGTGAGTAACAAACATTTGCATCAATGTTCAAATGTTAGGCAGAAGAATCAATTACAATCAACAAAGTTAAAGCCTGGTGGCTAATCTGGTAAGCTTTAGGACTGCCAAGTATTAATAGCTTCTTATATTGTTCTAATAGAAAGAAACCTTCAGACAAGTCACTCAAAAAAAAAAAGAAAAAAAAAAAGACATAAAACTATGGAGTAAAAATGTGAAGATATTCAGAACCAAATTGACAGTGATAGTCAAAAGTCGGTTTGCTTCCATAAAGTAACAGAGCAAGTCAAGATCAAATGCCTTAACCTCCAGTGGAATATTAAACAATGCTACTGAAAAGATTAAAGGAAATTTAAAATAGTAAGAGACAACAATGTAATCAAAACAAAATATACACAAGAAAAGACAGATTTCCTTTTTTTGAGTTAATTAATTAAAATATGAAACTACCACTGGTCTTCAGTTAACCTTTAATAGATAGTGTCTATTAAAGATTAAGTTACAAAAGACAGTAAGCATGGCATTTCTATATCAAACATCAGAAGAGCTGCACATAGAGGTCGAAGAAGAGTACGTGCCAATTTTTTTTTTTTATGAATAAGCTTATAAAATATTATAATTATTAAAACAGTTCTTCAGAAAAATTATTTACAAAATTAGGTCTAAGCGGTGAATGAATCATCACTTTCTAAATGCGGCAACTCGTTCACCGTTTAATTCAAAATATTAAAATTATTTGTGGTGCTCATAAAAACGGTAAACTGTTTACTGTTTTATACACCTTTCGGAGTTAAGACCTAGGAAAAATATAATTTGCGTAAATGTGGTGAATGATTTACCGCTTTTAGAATGCGACGATTCACCGCATTCTAAAGCGGTAAATTATTCACCACTTTGGCCTAATTTTACAAATAAAAATTTTGGATGACTATAGTTACAAACTTACAGTTAACAATTTTTATAAGCTTACTTGCCCAAAAACTCTCGGCCTGTCTAAGCTTGTCTAATGCAACCGTACGCTGTAGTGCCATCCACAGGTGCACCATAAAATTGCTACTGGAAGTGACAAATAGGCAGCATTATCCACTATACTAAAATTGAAAATTCCAACCCCTCCAACCGGGCCGAAATTTATCCACATTAAATCAGACTGCCCCAGAACCCTAGGACAGGTTCGGGTTTTAAAAGCATAGACCTTAAAAATCTGTGCAAGGTCCAGGTTATTTATTTAGTTGAACCAGCCTAGTGGCCCTAGTCGAAAATTTGATTCGACCCCGATGTGGCCATTTTGGAACATGTTCAGGCCTAAAATAGCTATATAAATGGCAATCTAATCTGGTAGTAGTCAAAGCCAATCAAATTTAACCTGCTATGGAATTTGGCCTGATTCGGATCAACCCAGATTCGGCCTTTGCCAAGGTCTTGTAACTTTGACATAAGGGTTTGATAATAAAATCTAGAATACTCTCAAGTCCAAATTATTCATATAGATAACTATCACAATTCAAGTTCAGTACGAGCTCTAGGTGAAAAGCTGCCATAATCGAGTGAAAATAAATGTTGCGTTAATCTTCAGTTCTCCATTAACAGTGCAATATCAATGTTAAAATTCCTACTTAAGGCAAATTCGTAGCAACTTCCATTTAGCTTCCTCGACACAAAAGTAAAATTTGAAAAATAAATCCAGGTGTCGAATTAGTTGTTCAATCACGAGAAATAAAAGGACTATACTTTCCTAACCAAACATTATAACAAACATGATACATCCAAAGAAATACACATTACAAAATCAATACAAACTCAAAACAGGAATATATAAAGGACATACTTCTGAAGAAGATAAGCCCCAATCCAGCAGCTATCCCAGAAGAGAGGCCCGGATTTGACGCCGCAAGGAGGACACCCTCTGCAAGCAATGAAAGCGCCATTATTTTAGAAATAGCACCTAATAATCATAACAAATGCTACACAAGATGAATTACATGATTAAGAGTTATACACAGGTAGATATATATACGGAAATTCCCTCAACAAATATTCTTTTGATTGAGAACCCCTCAACTCTTGATCCGTTCAATTTACGCCGTTTGTATAGATCAAACTTGAAATTTTTTGTCAGATTTAACTATTTTGAATACTTATCAGTGATAAAACAGCAAAGTTTGTTAACTGATAATGAATGATATATAATTAGTGTTAATAAAATTTTAACAAATCCCCAGTACAATTTGGGAGAATAACTCAAATTAAACAGCTTATATGGTAAAGAAGGGGCACCATATCAAAATGCCCTATAATTGTGATGTTCCTTATACATTTTTTTTAATCCTAAATAAAAAAAACTGTACCTTTGATCTTCGCAAAAGCCATTTCTTCATGAAACTCATACATGGCCTTAACCGACTCCATGATCTCCTGCGAACCCTACCAAAGATCAAAAAGGCACAAAGAGGACGAGAATCGTGAGTCGCTAATGGTGGACTACGTACCCTGGACTCTTCGACATAGTGGGCGGAGAACGACACGGCGGCGGAGGCGGCGGCGGCGGCGGCCCCCACGGCTGAGCCCACGGCGGCGTCTAGGGTTTCCTTGAGATCGAGGGCGCTCGCGGCGGCGCGCTCGATCCACGGGCTCACGTCGGCGGCGATCGCAGCCGGGGAGAGAGGCGGCGCCGCCACCGCCGCCGCAGGGGACGGCGGCGGAGAGTGGGAGGCGTCGCCGGAGCCGGCGAGATCGGTGGCCATGTCGAGACGATGAGGGGCGGAGTTGAGGAGAGATGTGGGGAGAAAAAAAAGGAAAAAGGGAGAAGTGGGAGAACGTATGAAGAGAGGTTGGGATTTTAAGAGTGTGTTTTTTTTTTTTTCCCCCAAAATATATTAGGCCATTTTGTATAAAAAAGATTTTGCAAAAATTTACCACTATTTTAAATTTTACAGATTCAAACTGAATTTTTAAAAAACTAATCAAATACTCTTATTTTCTTTTCTCTATTATTTATTTTATTTTTTTTTATTTTTTTTTTTTTTACACTCCTCCACTACCTCCGTGGTCCTGGATAATGATAACGAGAGTGGCGCTGCCTTCTCTTCCTCTTTTCCTGCGGAGGTGGAGATCGCTCTGAGTTTTTCTCCTCCGGCTTTAATGTGGATGCCGACAAAGGCGAAGGCGGAGGCGGGGTGGAGGAAGGAGGAGGCACAGCCGCTCTCATTATTATTTTCGAGGACCGCAAAGTTAATGAAGAGGGTCGGAAAAAAAAAAAGAAAAAGGAATAATAGAATTTTGATCAGTTTCATAAAAATTCTGCCAGAATATACAAAATCTAAAATAGTGGCACATTTTTACAAAATCGCACAAAATTAATAGATAATTTTTACAAATTGGCCAAAAAATTATTATTACAAATGGCACTTGCAAAACTATTGTTATTACAAATGACACTCTCCTTGTCCTAGCAAGTGCCATATTGAACACAGAAGAGTTAGTTATTAGAGAATCTATATTATTTGATATGAAGTTAATTAACGATACTGACTCTCCCTAAAAAGATCTCTATATTTCTATAAGTGAAGTTTATTTAGTAATTAACTCTACTTTATTGATTAGTTAGCTTCATTATATTTTAGGAGCAATTGTTTATATATCCCTGCATGATTTCCGACTTTCTTATTTACCCGGTTTAGGTTGTGGTCGAGAGGTCATAAATTGCCCTCAATTTCGGACACCCATGAGCGAATGAACGAGTGGTAGGTCTCGGGATGGACAGAGGAGCGGTTTGGAGCGTCGTACAAGCAATTGAGAGGCGAGCTCTTAGCAATGGAGAGAGGCGAGGGCGAGAGAGAGCTCTGAGAAGGTTGAAGCATGATTTTTTACATAGCGTAAGAATGTATGAAACGAAACAACCACGGTGTAAAAGGCAAGCTCCTGCTCAATAGAGAGAGACGAGAGTGCGAGAGAGATGCAAGATCGCAAGAAAAAGGCGAGTGCGAGAGACAGAGAGCTCAAAGTGCGAGACAGAGCGGGAGAAAATGCGTGGAATCTAAGAAAAGGAGGTAAGATTATACCTGCCTAATCCTTAATGATCATTTAATATCAACAACTAATTCTCTAGTTGTGAGAGCAGGTGGTAAAGGACTTAGTGATTGGTACCTGAGACCCTAGTTCGAATCCTAGTTGATTCACATTTCTAGCTAAGTTTATTTTTAAAGGAAATAAACAAAGCAGGTAGCGTACTACCTATCTCTCTCTCTCTCTCAAAATAAATTAAAAAAAAATAAACTAATTCTCTAGTTGTAGGATATACACCTAAAACAGGGGTGTACAGATAGAATTTTCAAAACGGAGAAATATACATAGAGTATATTTGAAACTAAAAAAAGGTAGAGAGATATATCAGATATTTTAAAAATTTTGAGTAAATAGGCAATTTTTCCTATATTTTTAATATGGTAAAAAAGTAATTAACTTAAATTTTGAATCAGCTGCATAATCTTTTAAAATTTTGATTTTATTATTCGATTTTTCGATTTGTTTGATTTGAGTTAGTTAACAGGTCGACTTCAAACTTTAAGCAAATTAATTTGATTAATTTATAGTTGTAAAAATTGCTTGAATCATACTAATGAAATATATAAGAATAAATGATACATTTCAAATTTTGAAAAAAAAAATACCGTTGATTGATTCAAATCGAACAAATAGAAAAGTCAGACAGTAAAATCAAAATTTTTAACGACTCGGTAACTAAATCAAAATAATTCGTAGTCCAGATTGTAAATTTTTATCTAAATATTTTAATATATTTTTTGAATTGTAAATTCAATATATATACATATTCTTATTTTAGTACAGTTTTATAGCCTAATTTATTATTTTATTATTATTTTTTGTTTTATTTGAGATGGTGATAAAATGTAGAATAATAATTAATGGGATTTTTAATGCAAGGTAGTTGAGATTGGGGACCAAAATGTAAGAGGGCTTTTTCATAATTTAGCCCAAAAATTTAGGCATAAAAATTGAGGAGTCATTTTCAAATATCCCATAGTTGAGGGGTTTCCCATACAATTTTACCTTTATTTTTTCGTTTTGCCCCCTGAACACTTTCTCCTTCGCCACCTCTCGTCCCTGATGCCGCGAGATCGCGACGAACCCGCCGCGGTTCGCGTCTACACGGTGTGCGACGAATCCAAGTAAACCCTAACCCTCAAAATCTCCTCTTCGACATGCGCAAATTCGATTCCATGTCCTTATCTCTCCTTTCTAGGGTTTTGTTTGTAGAATCACATCAAATTGTTTTGTTTTTCCTTGTTGTTTTGTTTGATTAATGTGCAGAAAAAAAAAAGGTGATTTTGTGGTTAATTAGATCGATTTTGGGTTTTTTACGACAATTTAGATGCGGATGGTTTAATTTTTGCTGTATTTGAAATCCCCTCTTCTTTATATGCAAATTCGACTCCATGGCCTCATCTCTCCTTTTTAGGGTTTTATTTGTAGAATCACATCAAATTGTTTTGTTTTTTCTTGTTGTTTTGTTTGATTAATGTGCAGAAAAAAAATAAGGTGATTTTGTGGTTAATTAGATTGATTTTGGGTTCTTGACGACAATTTAGATGCGGATGGTTTGATTTTTGCGGTATTTGAAATCTCCTCTTCTTCATATGCAAATTCGATTCCATGGCCTCATCACTCCTTTTTAGGGTTTACTTGTAGAATCACATCAAATTGTTTTGTTTGATTAATGTGAAAAAAATAAGGTGATTTTTGGTTAATTAGATCGATTTTCGGTTTTCGATGGAAATTAAGATGCGGATGGTTTAATTATTGCAGTATTTGAATTCTCCTCTTCTCTATACACAAATTTGATTCCATGGCTTCATCTCCCCTTCTCTAGGGTTTTTTTTTAGGTAGAATCACATCAAATTGTTTTGTTTAATTAATGTGAAGAAAATGAGTTGATTTTGTGGTTAATTAGATCAATTTTGGGTTTTTGATGGAAATAAAGATGTGGATGGTTTAATTTTTGCAGGTATTTGATTGTGAGAAACGTGCCCTCTTTAGGATGCGGCGACGATCTCATGAAGTTGTTCGGATCGTATGGGGTGGTAGAAGAGTAAGTAGTTCTTGAACGTCTAAAAATCCTAGCGCTAGTTGATGTTCATTTTTTTGTTTTTATTTAATTTAATTTATTGTCACTTGGTAGTTTCAAACTTAGCCGTTGGGATGGAAATGGAAATTGGATGAGATCAATTATGAGGACATGTGATTAGATGCATACTGATGTTATGTGATATGAATGTGTAATTGTAATCATTTTGATGTTCTTGGTTTTTCAAATGATAGCTGTAATCTGTTAAATTCAGTTTATTGAAGCTGATTTTAGGAGAATGTGCGTTTGAAGACTTGTTAAACGTGTGCTTGGTATTAAATGGTTTCAAGGGAAAGCTAAGTGGCAGCCATTGTTTGGCAACAAGAAGTCAAGAACTCTTGCTATGGCCCAAAGCTGAATTTCGTGTTCAACAAACGGAATCTCCGATTTGAAGCTTCTGCTTTAATTGTAGTTATGAAGTTGTTGCAAAGGTTTTAATGCACAAAAAACAGTTTAGTTCTTCTTTAGACAACTCTATTTAAGTAGTATATCTGTGAATGCTTTAGCTGGAAAACATGCTTTGTCATTTCTAGATGAATGGTGTTAGCTGACGTGACTAATAAGTAAAGATCATTAAATAGAATATGGTAATCAAGCACAGGGATTGTAAGGACCTTCTTCTTCTTCCTGTGAATCGTTACGCTCACTACCAAAACTATCACAGCAGCACCAAAACTTGCAAGCAAGGATCATTTGTATGATTTATGAGGATCCAATTCATAATTTTATTAATATATGCTTTTTGCTGGATTTGGATTGCATAAGAAACACTTAGTATTTGAATACGATCAAAGTGCATCAGTAATTTTTTTTAGTCTCTAAATTCACTTTCTTTGTTGTAAACTCTTTCTAGATGCAAACCCATGGATGCTGAGGAATGTGAACCGTACACAGATGTTTTCTTTATCAAATTCTCACAGGTCAGCAATGCAAGGTGACAAATGTGCTACAACTCTGAGAGCTACTAGAGAATTTTTAAATTAGTATAGCATAAGCAAGCAACAGCGTGAAAGAAACCAACAAAAATAAGGCAAAACTTTTGACTCTTACTAGGGAGGTGATGGTCTATGATTAATGTCTTAGAGGAAGGAATTTGATCTGTATAGTTTTTTTTCATCCGTTCTTCTCATATGTTCAAATTTTTCAAAATTTAAAAGAAATAATTTAGAGGTTTGGTGCCATGTTATCCTATATGTTTTATCTGATACAAGTGAGTGCTTCTGAATTTATTAAATGCATGCTCTTGTTGCAGGTTTGCAAAGCGGAAATTGGACGAGTCTGTATTTTTGGGTAACCGACTACAAGTGTCATATGCGCCTCAATTTGAGAGTCTCTTGGATACAAAGGAGAAACTTGAGGCCAGGAGAAAGGAAGTTTTAGGCCGAATTAAATGTAAGACATCTGTCGTCCTTGTGCCAACCCGTGATATTGCCTGATCAATTTCACCATTGGATATAGCATCTCTTGATAAAGTTACTTCTGGTCTACAAATAGTAGTGTGGCCATTTTGCATTAAAAAAGCCTTTAGGTTTTGCATCATCCATCTATTTTTATTCAACTTTCGCAAATTTTTGCCAAAATATACTTTTACATTGTTGGGCCGAAGTCTCTAGTGCAGAGATTCATTGCAAGGTGAGTCAAAGGAATTAGTTTATAAATAGATTCTGTCCAAATGGTGGAGATTTCAAAAATAACAAAATTAACATTTTTGCTGAAGCTTTAGAAAATAACTAAATTTTGGATTGTAAATTTCAATTTGAATATGATTCTGATTCTGAGTCCTCTTTCAAACCAAACAAATTAGGAGTTTTCATTATTTCATTTTCGGTTCTGATCGATTTCCATTCCTATTCCAATTTTGATTGCTATTTTGAACCTAACATGCCCTTATATTTAAATTCAAGTTTTAAGTTAAAAATTAAGACTTGATTTCAAATCAAAAAATAAATAAAAATTCATACGAATTGATATTGATATGCGGGGGATTAGATGAGAGTTGGAATTGGAATGGGACTTTCGCTTGATCAAAAGTGCCGAACTAAACATGCCCTTAATTTATTATTTTTATTATTATTTTCTCCTTTTCAGCTGCATTTGGGTCAACATCTCAGGCTTCATCAGATGGTGGTTCAGAGTTTCAAAAAAGCTCTAAAAAAAGGTATTGATATCATGCGCATTGTGGTGCACCTGTTCTTATTGGAAAATGAAATGTGTCGCTCATGCTTTTAATTTAGGTTTTATACTTATGCTATGAACTCATGATAATTGTTGATTTTATTTTCTCTCCAGGGAATACGGAATGGTGAATCGAACTTCTCATGCTGAAGATTTTCCTCTCAATCATGTGTCCTCCAACAAGGTATATTCTCTTTTGGTCATTTAGAATGTGTCACTACTTGGTCTAGACGTCCAGCAAGGCCTAACTGTCTCAAACTAGTCACTGTACTTTTAGTTTCTGGACCTGAAACCTTAACCAATGCATATTTTTAATCTGCACCACGTGAAAGCCGTCGGAAATTGGTTTTCAGGCTGAAATTTTTTTTTTACTTGTGTTTGGTTCCACATGTAGTACTTTTAAGTGGAAAGCAATTTTACGTATTTTACGGGAAACAGGCCTACAATCACCTAACTCAAATACTCGTTTTCATGTAGAACACTTGTTTTCTGAAACTCATTTTCGCCGGTTTTATGGGGCATCAAACACTACCTTGAGTCTTTCTGTCGTAAAACAAACGTTACTGAATATTCCGTCAAAAAAGAAACCGTTAAGTCGACTCATAATCTTAGGGGTGGGAGTCCATTGATCCATACTTTGTAATTTCAACCTTAATCTCATGTTTCGCATGGCCCTCCGGCATCCTGGTGTTACTTGCTAAATAGTTTTTATTTCGATTATTGGTGTTGTTTATGCGGTCGACGGGTCGAGTCCTAGTCTTTCTTTTCGTATAGCAATTAAATTGTCACATTCACATGTTGGCTTTTCCTTTACCACCAACTAAACAATGATGTTATGAGATCTGTAATAGTTTCTTACTGAGTTTCAGGATTATTTTCCATTGCCGTCGATGAACGAGACTGTAAGATTAGTTAGGGCAAAGCTTGATAAGGTGATAAATACTCTCTCTCTCTCTCTCTCTCTCTCTCTCTCTTAAATGTATGCAACTTCTTAAAACTGCTTTTGGATATCTCAGATTCAATCTACTGCTGAGAAATCGCAAGATCCAGTGACCGTTAAGAAAGCGACGGTGGACAACCGGAGAAGAATTTGATCATTCAAAAGCAATTTAAAAGGATACCGAAGCATGCGAAGGAATGCTCAGCCCTAGTAAACTCTCTTTGCATATATGTATATATTCTTCATGTATTTATTTTCAACTTATTCCCTTTTTCTTCTTTAGATTCTTCAAATTCTTGAGATATAAAGCCTCATTTCTTTATAGCATTTTAGATTAACTTTACTGGTTTAAAATTCAATTTGTTGTCGTTTGAATTTCGAATTTAGGGTTTCCCAGTGAGCTTTTACTTTTTAGGTTAATTTAGGGTTTCGAATTTGTTTGCTTGTAGCTATTTAAACTTTCAAGTAAAAAAAAAAAAGTGTAAAAAAACGTACAGAACTTACCTGAGCTATGTATCATTGTGAATTAGCTACTCAGTTTTTTTTTTTTTTTTTTGAAATTTTAACTTTACTAAACTTTTTAATTTGTTTGATTTGAGTCATTCAATCACACGTCGATGCAAGCATTATTTTAATATAAAATTATTCTAGAACAATATAATTGCTTGGAAGTATATCGTAGCCCTAGGACCTTTTTTCAAACCTTTTATATAAAATTTTCTAATAGGGTAAATAATTCTATAAAATTTTTTTGGCAAATTAATTTTTATTTGAAATTTTTTCTTAAAAACGATGAATTATTCACCGTCTTTGTAAATACAGCGAACAATTTATTGTCTTTCTAATTTCGGACAAAAGTGGTGAATTATTTGTCATTTTTTAATTTATTTACTATCTTTTTTTTATATCTAATGTATAATTTTGATAATCATATAAAAATTTCAACAAATTATATATAATTTTAATAATTTGAGAATCCTAATAATCTATTCATGCAATTGTAACAATCAAATAAAAATTCTAATAATCCACGTATAATTCTTACAATCTTTTTCTTTCTCTATTTTTTATATAATCCACGTACAATTCTAACAATTATGAAGATGGTGAGACTGAGAATCAGAATGCTTTGAACGATTCACTGTATTATTTTGGGACCGGGAATCAGAATGCTGTGAATGATTCACCGCGTTATGGAAAAAAAGTCCTACGTGGCGGAGAGAGGGTTAGTTTATCAGATATAAATTTGGCAGAATTATTTAGCAAATTATAAAATTTTAGAGAGTTATTTTGTAAAAAAAAAAAAGGTCCTATATCCTACGCCATTTTATTTGCTACACTTTTAAGTAGGTAAAGAAAATTTAATTTTGGGAAGCAATTTTATCCGAATAATATAAATCTTAGAATTAATTGCACTATGTCTATAATATTTGCCCTTCTTTTTTTTTTTCTTTTTTTTTTTTTTATTTTGGTCCCTAAAGCCCATTTTCCCGAATCTTAATATCATTCTCTACACATATAACCGTCTCCACTTCGCATACGATGGCTCCTGTCTCTTTTGGATCACTAAAGTATTTTCGGTGTCCGGTTGCGTTTATTACCAAATTTTTTCAAAAAGTTTGAAAAGTTAATCCCAAGATGGATCAAAAATTATTAATAGGCACCGTTTGGTTAGGGAATAGGAATAGGCTCTTATCTCCCTTTTATACCCAAATACTAATTTTTTATTCGAAAATAGTAATTCTCGGTTATCCCCACCAACACCTTCATTTTCTATATAAAACTACTTAATATTTTTCTTATCCTCGAAAACAACCTAATTTTCATCTAAACACTATTTTTCTTATTCCCATATTTGTATCTATTCCTGTACCAAATAGATCATGACCGTGGCCTGGATGAGTATACAGCGCCTTTATTAGAGTTGACATGGCCTATTCTATCAATCCTATCTTAATTCTGAACTTAACCTTATTTTTGGAATAACAAATTTTTACTCAGTCCCAAACCAAACGATAAAAAAATAAGAGATCTTTTGGATACGCAAACCGACCTAATTTTGATTAGGTTTTTCTAACAGCTTTTTGGGGCATGTGGCAAGCTACTGCAGGATATATATATATATATATATATATATATATATATATATATATATATATATATATATATATATATATATATATATATATATATATATATACTCCACAACACCAAAATTTATTTGTAAATAAATAAATCTTTCCGTTTATTTATACAGGAAAGAAAATGCCACTTTCTGCCAAACTGATAAGCATGCATGGAATTGGAGTGCGCGCACGCGGCGGGACTGCTGCCATCGTTGGCATTGCATTTGCACCGCACTCCTAAAAACCATGCAGAATAATATCTCATAATAATAATATAATATACCTTTCAAAATTTCTAAAATATTTTATATATATATATATATATATATATATATATATATATATATATATATATATAGTTTTTTTTTTTATCTTTAAAAGTTATTTTGGTGTTTGTAAGTTTTCGGTGCTTGGATTAGGAAATGAACAGTTATGATGATGTGGGCTCTCTAGGGTTGAGTGAGTGGTTGGTTGAATAGTATAATCTAACTGATAAAAACGATCAAAAGTATCGATCTAACAAGAAAAATTACAAAGACAATAAATATAATCTATATATATATATATATATATATATATATATATATATATATATATATATATATATATAAAGAGAGAGAGAGAGTCCTATTATTATTATTATTATTATTATTATTATGCTATTAATAGTACGTAGTATTTTGCTACCAAGTTTTATTGCCGTTAAATCTATTCTTTTGATCATTTTCACACATTAGATCATAATATTCAACCAACTACCCACTCAACCTTAGGGGCCCACATCATTCTAACCGCACATTTCTTAATCCAATGGCCAAAAAGTTGGTAGCACCAATGACTTGGTGCTATTAATAGTATATTAGCCTAGTTCTATAAATATATATATAGAGTCAAGCTATTATACTTTTATGAGTATTGGTTTTCTTATACTCATAAGTTTTCGGCCCTTAGATTTACTTCATTGATCATTTTCACCCGTTAGATTTTATTATTCAACCAACTAGGAGTGTGAGCGAAACAAAATTGGGGTTGGCTCGTCTGACTATTGACTAGCTCATTAAACACGAGCGTCATTGTAAAGATTGAACAGTGTTATTGCTAATTTATTGATAACGAGTTTAACACGCATTTGGCTAGTGGGCCGCTAAATCTAATAATAAAATAAAAAAAGAATATTAAATATATTAAAAAAATAAATTTATAAAATTTTATCCATTAGATTTTGATCTAATAGTTAAAACTTTATATACAAATGAGTCTTTTTATAATTAAGCTTGCATTTATATTTTTATTTTACTAAAAATTAAATAAAAAAATATATATTATACATAATTATTTATTTATATATAAAAATATAAATTAAATAAATTATATAAATATAAAATATATGTATTCAAGCTGTTATCGAGCCGAACATGAGCGAGCTGACCCCAGCTCGTGTTCGGCTCGTTTATTAAACGAGCTGAAAGATTCAACTCGTGTTCGGCTCGTTTACTAAACGAGCGAACCGATCTCGAGTTCATTTCGAGCCGAACACGAGCTGGCTCGCGAACAGCGAGCTGGATTGCCACCCCTACTTCACTCTTAAGCCACTATTCATACGTACCTGCAAAACAAGTAGGCAAAAGTCTCAGTGATTAGGATACGATCTTAAGAAGTTAACCACTAACAAATGCAAATGTACTAATAATTAACATGTACCAAGTGTGGACTATTAGATGTGCTTATTCATTTTCCATGACACTATATAGCTAACTCATGAGTCGTACCTCTCTCTAATTGTCCTACTTATGTCACTACAATAAAAATAATTTTTAGTGGCGACTTTTTGATGGTGACAAGCACGGTCGCCACCAATGTATTTAATATGATGACAATATTTATTTGTCCCCCCGCCATTTCTTATGGGCCTAAGTTTTGACGGCAAAATAATAGAGTTGATTCTTTGGCGGCGACACCATATCGTCGCTGACTTTTTGCGGCGAAGTTATGTCGCCACTAATTGTAAAACTTTTAGACGACAATTTTAGCTATGGTGGCGACATTTGTCACCACTAAATCTTGTACCATGTGTATTTTAATTAAATCTTTACTCTATAGACCAAAATCTCTACCCCCAAAAAAAAAGAAAAAGAAAATCTTATTATGGCTAATAAACGTACAATAGATTGTTCCCCTGATTCACGTATCATCACATACTTATATAACTTTGTCTCCAATTTTCAACCGAATAATCGACACATAATATCCTTAGGGTCTCTACTCGATACGTATCAAGTACACATTCATACCGCTATCCAAGGAGAAATAACATCATCGGCACACGGAGTTGGGATAACTCACACAGTGCTAATCCACAATACCATTAGTATACCAAACTTAACAAACTGTACGCATTGCCGAATAAAGAAGCCAGTGGTTGGTATCCGAGACCCAAGTTCGAATCCTACCTAGTTGATTCACATTTCCAGCTAAGTTTATTTCTAAATTAAATAAACGAAACAGGTAACATGCTACCAATCTCTCTCTCTCTCTCTCTCTCTCTCTCTCTCTCTAAAAAAAAAAAAAAAAAAAAAAAAAAACTGTGTGCATATCTAGTGTAACACGTACTCAATCCAATATGACTTATACCACACGAAAGTATGATTCGACACGATCAATACCATGACAATAATAAGCACTCATGTATCATGCAATTCGACACATGAAATGACAATTTGACACGACTATCGTGTTTGTGTGTCACCGTACTATATGCATCTATCATGAGTACAATAAATAATGAATAGAATATTTTTTTTTAAAAAACTACTTAATTATTAACTCAGTAAGATAATATTCTACTCACAGTTTGTCCATGCATAGGAGATCGGTAGAAATCAAGGAAAGAGCTGTCTACAATCTATAGCTGTCCTTCGGCCGACCTAAGATCCAATCTTGGTTGACAGCATCCGAACTGCAGGTTGAGTACGTACAAAATCCAAAGCTAGTGCCGCTCGCATCCCTGCAATCGGTCGACGGTGCCGTTTCCAGAACACCAAAAATAAGTCCAAAACTCATTAAACAAGGGGTCCGACTACTATACTATTATGAGTACGATCGTTCTCATACTCATAAGTTGTTTTCGATGATAGAGCTTCCGAATCGACGATCCACACTGTTAAACTTTATTTACAGCATTTAAAACTTCTAGAAATAAAATTTTATAATTTTTCGACATCATTTACCTTACGATCAAGAGGTCACAAATTTGACAATTTTTAACGGCCGGTATAGGGTACTTGCTAGTTTAACGGGGTAAAATAATCGAAATTTGTTGAATTTTTGATAGAAAATTCTATTCACTACATAGATAAAGATCAATAACTCCGATCTTGAATTGAAGGATCCGATCATCCTTTTTTAGGACGTCGTTTGATTTTGACCGTTCATTTTATGCCCGCTTGATGGACTTTATAATGATTTCGAAAATTTACGAAATTTATTTTCTAGAAGTTTCAAATACTCTAGACCATATTTAACGGAGTGGATCGTTGATTCGAAAGCTCCATCATCGAAAATAACTTATGAGTAGTAGGTCTCCAATACTCATAATAGTATAGTAGCCGTGGCCTTAAACAAGAACCCGATAAGCATGTTTGTTTCAGCGAAAGTGGACTTTGGGTTAAAGTGGAGTTCGGTGAAAACTACTTTTCCGTTGTTTATTTTGTAGTTATGGAAGTGTAGTTTTATTAGTTTTACTGTTTGTTTGGTAAGAAGTGTATAATGTAAATCTATAATTAATTTATATATAAATACGAAATAATTTAATAAATAAAAATAATTTAATTATATTTTTATATAATTAAAACTTAATTTAAAGCAAATAAATTATTTTTATATGTATTAATTATAGTAATACAACAATAAAATTATAAAGTAAAGAAATATTAATATTTAATTAATCAATTTTTATTATATTTTAATTGTACAAATTAAATTAAAAATTATTAAAACATAACTAATTAATTTTTATCATATTTGAAATATGCCAAATGAATAAAAGAATAATTAGTACCATAATTAAATATATTTAAATATAACTAGCTTTACCTAGCATATTATTTTAGTTTTTTTTTCTTCACCTTCCTTCGCTGTAATTGACTTCGGCCCACGGTGGGCCGAAGTCAATTACGCCGTTTTCGGTTAACTGGAGTTTCGACAGGTAATTATTTTACGGCGAACCAAACAACGAAAGTGATCAGTTTTCATCGAAAATTACTTCCTCACTCCCACTTCCACCCCACTTTTGCTGTTTTTGGTTAACTGGCGTTTCGACAGGTAACTATTTTACGGCGAACCAAACAACGAAAGTGATCAGTTTTCATCGAAAATCACTTCCTCACTCCCACTTCCACCATTGTTTCGTTAACGGAGTTTCGACAGGTAACTATTTTACGGTGAATCAAACGACAAAAGTGATCAGTTTTCATCGAAAATCACTTCCTCACTTCCACTTCCACCCCACTTTCGCTATTTTCGGTTAACTGGAGTTTCGACAGGTAACTATTTTACTTAACCAAACAACGAAAGCGATCGCCATCGAAAATCACTTCCTCACTCCCACTTCCACCCCACTTTCTTGCAAACAAACATACCCTAAAAATAAGTCCAAAAGTCATTAAACAAGAACCCGATACGCACCAAACACAGGAGGTTATAACATTAATTTAATTGCATTTCCAACCCATATTTTTCTCAATGAATATTAGAAAAGCAAAAAATTTTAATGCACTTCACTCTATTTAACTATTATTTAGACCCTCTTTTTTTGTCTAATATTCAACAAAGAAAGTCATGGGAAAAAGGTTTTTTTTTTTTTTTTTTTTTTTGGCAATTCATAGATTGTGTCAAGCATAGTTGTTGATTTAATAATAGGTATAAAAAAGAATAGGGGTTATTGGTAATTTTTTAAAAATAAATATATGAGATTTACAAGACGCATACAGTTTTGATATTCATTTGATTTCGAAACATTTAATAGTAATTTTGTAATAAAATTTAAAGAAACTGTTAACTTTAATTAAAAAATAATTAAATAAATTATAAGAGATATTCTAGTAAATTAAGCCTATTAAACTAAATATCACATCTAAATTCTCTAAATTCTGAAAAGGAAAAGACACCAAATTGCTCAAATTATATAAGTTTAAAAATCAGATATAAAAATTAAAAAATTTAGAGGCTAGATAGGTTGATTAAAAAGGATTATTGGTTAAGCTAAGTTCCATACAATTATACCCTTTCCCAATAATAATAAAAAAAATAAACATGTTACAAATGAGTTGAAATTGTTGGAAATAAAATAGCGTTTAAAACACGTTGAAATGACGTGAGGCTAGATCGAGCTAGTCACAATCAAGACCCATGAGCATTATATCTATACGTTTTAAGTGAATTGGTAGCGTGTTTCTAATAGTTCAAACTTTTGGGATTAATGGTTAGCGTCAACGATCCGACGAGTGGTATTAGGCCCAAAGGTCACGAGTTCAATTTTCGCATCCTTTGGTTTGCGGGAAGTTGTTATTCCACCTTGAGCTATGTTGAAGCATGTTTCGAACCGACGTGAGGCTGTTAGTCACAATCGAGACTCAAGGCGCTATATCTTCACACTTTAAGTGAACTGGTTACGTATTTCAAACAGTTCGAGTTTTTGGGATTAATGGTTAGCGCCAATAATCCGATAAAAATGACCCCTGATCATCATCTCCTCTTTATTAACTACTCAATTATTATTATTATTATTATTATTAGATAAAAATATAATAAAAGCCATGCATTTTAGTAATTTTTAAAAAATCGTATAAATTTTTATTTTTGACAATTAGATCTTATATAGTTTGTAAAATTATTGAATAGCCCCTTTCGCTTAGTCGTTTTCATGGTATATCTAATAGATAATTTTTGGAAAAACTTTAAAAACTCCTCCTGTGGTTTCAATTTTTTTCACTTTAGTACCTGTGGTTTAAAATGTATCAAGTTAGTATCTTGTGGTTTCTCATTTTATCACTTTAGTACCCTGTGGTTTAAAGAGTATCAAAATAGTACTCTGTGCTTTTGCACTTTATCACTTTAGTATCCTGTGGTTTTAATTTTGTATCAAATTAGTATCCTGTGGTTTTTTAAACTACCGAGTACTAAAGTGATAAAGTGTGAAATCACAGAATAGTAAAGTGATAAAGTTCAAAACCACAGGACACTAACTTGATACATTTTAAATCACAGAGTACTAAAGTGATAAAATGAGAAACCACAGGGTACTAACTTGATACATTTTAAACCACAGGGTACTAAAGTAAAAAAAATTGAAACTACAAGAGGATTTTTGAAGTTTCCCATAATTTCCTAAAGCTTCGAAACACCATTTCCATTTTGCTATTCTAACCAAAAAAAAAAAAAAAAAGAAAAAAAAAAGGGCAATTGCTTATATACCCCTGAAAAGTTCTCGATATTTCGATTTACCCCTCTTAGAAGGCTAATATTGAAAATACCCCTCCTACGTTCCAACCTATTTCTAATATACCCTTAGAGTTAAAATCTGTTAAGTAACTATGTTATCTCTGTAAAATTACTATTTTACCCTTTTCAAATATACCCTTCTACCATCACTATTTTTCTTATTTACCCTTAAAGTCAAGGGAACAGAAATATTTCGACTTTTGATCTTTTCCAATATACCCCTCTACCGTCACCAACCTTTCTTATTTGCCCTTAAGTTGAGGGCAAAATTGGTATTTTAATTTTTTTTAACTGTGGTAGATATTTAACTCACGTTTAACCCAGATTAACTTAACAGGAGATAATCATGAGTATTTTGCAATAACGGTGGAACGTATGAGGGGTATTTTAGAAAGAAAAAAAAAATAGGGACAGATCGAATATTTTCAGACACATGAGGGGTATATAGGCAATTATCCCCCCACAAAAAAAAAGTAACAAAAAAGACAAGGATACCCAAAAAAAAGGCGCTTATTTACGGAAAAAAAAAACCTAAATTTTGGAGAGTTTTTGTACTTATTATGATTATTAGTAGTATAAATTGCACATTGGGCCTTCAAATTATGAGACGGTGACATTTTGTTTCAAAAGCTTTAATTTTTTATAATTTCTGATTTCATTTGTTAAAGTTATTACAATCAAGTCCTAAATTTCAATTTAATTAACTAACATTGACGTATTGCTAATGTAAAAATGATTTAGCGTTTCTATCCATTATTATACTCTCGTATTACTTCTATATAAGTGCTATATTAATATTTAATAAACTAAATTAGATAATAATAATATTTAATTATAATAATTTTTAAAATTCGAAGTAAAAATTATAATAAATAAAAAAAAAAACTTCAAATACTCTTCTTGTGGTTTCACTTTTTCTCACTTTAGTATCGTGTGGTTTAAAGTGTATCAAGTTAGTACCATGTGGTTTCGCACTTTCTCACTTTAGTACCATGTGGTTTAAAAATCACTAAGTAGTAACTTGATACAAAAATAAAACTACAGGGTACGTTACTTAAAACAAAAATAAAACCACGGAGTACTACTAACTAGATACACTTTAAACCACGGGGTACTAAAGTGAGAAACTGCGAAACCACATGTACTAATTAACTTGATACATTTAAACCACAGGGTACTAAAATGAAAAAGTACGAAACCATATGTGTTTTTTTTTTTTTGTTTAAGTTTTCTCTAAATTAAAATTTAAGATGTGAAATCAAACCGAAAATAGATGGAAAGAGAAAAAAAAGTGGCTTTTTTTTGCATTTAGCTCGATAAATTTTTATTTTAAAAATAGTTCTATCAAAATTTAATTTGCAAAATCCCAAAGCGCTCGTCACGTGCGCCACGTCGCCGCCACGCAGTGACGAGGCCAATGTATTAAGTTGAACACGGTGAACCATTCACTGTGTTCAAACCCGTGTTTCCTATTTGTATTTTTTTTTTCTCTTTTTCAAAAATTCGAACCCGAAAATCAAATTAAAATCCAAACCCAGATCTGAACCGGATGGATTTTAAAAATTCGTACTCATATTTATATATGACAAAAAACTCGAAATTCGGACCTGGATCCAGCGGGTTTTAAAAATCTATACCGTTGGATGAAGATCTAAGCAATAAAAATTATTTAATATTTTATATATTGCATAAATAAATAAAAATAAATTATGTATATATATAATTTATTCAGGTTTGAGTTCGGATAATATTTCGGATATCCATACCCATTGACATCCCTACTCCCTATTCATCTTTTTTGCGAAAAATACGTACTAAATACGGTGAACCGTTCACCGTGTGTTCAACTTAACAGATTGCCCCGCCTCGCTGCATACCGACGCCAGCACAGATTGTGCGCCGTAACCATTTTTACAAATTAAATTTTGATAGAGCTAATTTTAAAATAAAAATTTACCGGGGGCTAAATGAAAAAAGGCCCAAAAAAAATACAAATAGTTTTTTTTTTAAAAAAAAAACCGAAAAAAGCTCCCGAAACATCAAGGGGTGGTGCGATGTCGGCTGTTTCGCGAGCAAGGGTTTCGTCTCCTCCTCTCGACCTCCTCCTCCTCTGATCCCAATCCCTTCCTCCCCCACGATCGCCCGATTCCCTTCGTCCCCCGCCGGTAAGTCTCCGAATCCTCGCGATTAGATCCTTTCTCCGCTAGATTCCGCAAAAATTTGAGGATTTTCCCGTCGATTTTGGCCTCGGATTCGTCGGGTTTGGTCCGGGGGTCGGGAAACCCTAGATCTCGCGCTTTCTCCGTGTTTTGATCCGTTTTTCGGTTTGGAAAAGGGTAGATTTTGCGATTGGAGCGGGGATCTGGGGTGGTTTCGATCGGATCTGGGGGGAATCGCTTGGGATCAGCTCGATTTGGTGGTGGATTTGATGGATTGATCCGTTGTGGTTTGAATTGGGGCAAGGGATTGGCTTTTGCGTTTAGGAAGGGGGCGGAGAGGAGATTAGGTTAGAGCTTGTCGGCGGAGTCGGATTTGCTGTCGGATTTGATGGCGTCGCCTTCTACTCCGCCGCCGCCGCCGCCGCCGCCGGCGGTGGAGGATCAGACGGATGAGGATTTCTTTGACAAGCTTGTGAACGACGACGACGAGTTCGGCGTCGAGGGACCTCATCATGCCATATCGAAGGATATGGCTAGGGATTTCTCCAATCTCAGCCTCGGCGACATCGGAGCCTCTTTGGATGATTTGGGTGATTCGGGTTTCCCTTCAGAAATCGAAACCACAAAGGAAAACAATGGCCTCGCTCCTGCCTCGGATCCACCTAAAGATGATGGTGTTCTGAAACACGAGGAGAGTGGCCCCTTTGGTTCACAGGAGAGCATCGGAGAAGTTGAATCGCCGGGCTCGCTGGTTGTGAAGGGTGACGGATCCAAGGGGACCAGCGTGAAGGAGGTCCAGTGGAGTGCTTTCTCGTCCGATATACAGCCCTTTGGTCAAGGGGGCTTCGGATCCTATTCAGATTTTCTGAAAGAAGATGGTTCTTCGGAAAATTTCAAAAGTGATACCAACCTCAATGGCAGTTTTGTTGAAAACCCGGTTGAGAATCAAAATCTTTTTGGTAGTTACTATGATCAGCAAGAAACACAATATTACGGGTCGACTAATGAGCAGATGCCTGATGCAAATGATGCACAGTATTGGGAGAATCTTTACCCTGGATGGAAGTATGATGCGAGCACTGGGCAGTGGTATCAAGTGGATAGCATTGATACTACTACTGCTGCTGCTTCTTCCATGAATACCCAGTGGGACAACTATAATGCTACAAGCATGGATTCCCAGGTGTATGGTCAAAATTCTACTGCTACTACTGCTGCTCCTGCTAATGAATCTTTTGAAATGAAATCAGATGTTTCTTATCTTCAACAAACGACTCAATCCGTTTTAGAGACCATTGCAGAAGAGAGTGCCACAAACAGTGTTACTAATTTGAATCAGGAGTACCAGGCCAGCATGGAATACCCACCGAATATGGTGTTTGATCCTCAGTACCCAGGATGGTATTATGATACAAACACACAACAGTGGTACACTCTGGAATCATACATGCAGACCACACAGATGACATCTAGTACAGTTCAGGACCAGGTGAATCAAGACTATAGTGCTTCAGCTGGCTTCGGAGAACAGCATCAGAACCAAAATTATGCTGTAGTAGGTCAATTGGAGCAAAGCACTATTCAGGGTACTACAGGTAACCAAGAGTTTGGAGGGGATTGGAATGCTAACACAGGTAACTATAATCAGCAGACAATGTGGCAGCCTGAAGCGGCTAGCAATAATAATACTGAAAGTTTGTCAGGAAATCAGCTATCTAGGAGCTTCTATGGTTCTATGGGGAATTCAGTCGGTCAGACAAACCAACAAGTGGGTTTCAAAACTTTCGAACCTGTTACGACTCATAATTATGGTGGCACTAATGGTGTGGCTAGTTCTCAGAGCTTTGTTCCTTCAGAAAGCATGTACCAGTTCAATCAGCCAAAGCTGGAGCAGAATCAGCAAGCTTATTTATCAAACAGTTACTATGGCAATCAGAATTCTATGAACTTCTCTCAGCAATCATTTCAAAATGCGGATCCATCCTATTCTCAGTTCTCTTATATACCTCATGAAGGGAGGTCATCTGCTGGACGCCCAGCGCATGCTTTAGTTGCTTTTGGATTTGGTGGTAAACTCATAGTGATGAAAGATGCGAGCTCTTTTAGCACAAAGCTGGACTATGGAAACCAGGTTTGGCTCTAGCACTTCTCTTGTCTAATAAACTAAAATGCAACTATAATGGTGGTTAGGTTTCCGATAGCTAATTTTTCTTAAATTTTTGTTCTTTCTAAGGGTACTTCTGGTGGTACGGTCTCAATACATAGCTTATCAGAGATTGTGATGAATAAAACTGATGCTTCAAGCTTTACAAGTGGGGGTGCCTTCGGTTATTTCCAAGCTTTATGCCAGCAATCCTTTCCCGGTCCACTAATTGGTGGGAACGCTGCAACAAAGGATGTCAATAAATGGCTTGATGAGAGGATCATGAGCTGCGAATCTATCAGCACAGACGTCCAGAAAGGAGAATTTTTAAGGCTGCTTCTTTCTTTGCTTAAAATATCATGTCAGCATTATGGAAAGCTTCGATCTCCTTTTGGGTCTGGTCCGTCAGTAGAGGTATCTTTGCACTTAAATTTTTTTAATTTTGAATGCATTACTATTATTTTATTTTTAATTCTCTTCAAAAAGGTGCTTCTTTCTGGATGGCAAACAATGTTTAAAGAGTGGAAATGGATTGCAAGTTGCCAACATACTGTATGTTGCTCGTGCGGTCATTTGGTGCATATGAGGTTCCCATAGAATATAATTCAAATATTTAAGTACAACAACATGGTAACAGTATGTGATAGACTGAAAGAGAATACATAAAAGAATTAGAAAAAGATGGGAAGAAAATAAATTTGTTATTGACCATTACAATGACACATTATTTTGCACTATAACACAATAAATGATCGTATCAAACCTGCAGATAAATTGACGTAAGGAAGTATTCTAAATGCAGAATACTCAATAATCAATATAGGAACTACTAATGTTTCCAATTTTCAATACCTTTATACATGGTATCCTTAAATTACTCATATTTATCTATATAATGCAGGACAATATGAAGTTGTGTCGTTGATAAATAACTATGCTCTTTGGGAATATGTCTATATGGGGAAGTTAATAG
Organism: Aechmea fasciata; assembly: GCA_025177825.1. Lineage (NCBI taxonomy): Eukaryota > Viridiplantae > Streptophyta > Magnoliopsida > Poales > Bromeliaceae > Aechmea > Aechmea fasciata. The sequence goes on from CM045940.1 coordinate 1,311,388, forward strand.
ATATCTGTATACGTCCTCCCATATGGAGGTGGATAAACTACTTTTTAGAATAATAATGGTAAAGAAACATGAGGATCCCTCCTGCTGTAGGTTGTTTTGATGTGGAGATCTTGAGCTCCATATGGATTCGTTGAAGTTAAACTCAGTGTTCTTTATCATGATCCATGACTCTTCCATTGTAACAGATGTAACTGTTGCTTTAATCAGCATGTTGACTTTAATCGGCACATCCTTGCCAACTTTTGATGAGTGAAGCTATCATTGTAATCCATCTTTAACATCCTTAAAGAGTTGTAGCTTAAATGCATAATATCCCATTGTATTGTTATTCTTTAGTGTAATCCTTTATGGAGTTCAACATGCTAAAGTCATTTACTTAATGTAGCTGAGAATGAAACATATGGTGGCTAATTTTATAGGTTTTTTAGATTTGTGACTTTTCAAACTATCGTGGATTGTAAAAAGTCACCTGGAATAGGAAGAAGCATTTAATATGGTCACTTTTTGACATGAACACTCTAGTCTTGGAATGAGGGAGACCACATCGCAAATTTACTTCTCTATGCAAAACAATCCTCTCCTCTTCTATCTTGAAATATTTTCTGATTGCATCTGCCATGATTCTTTTGTAATTCTGTTCATTCTACTTCCTGTTTCTTCTCCTTCCTTCCCTCGGTCACCCCTCTCTCTCTCTCTCTCTCTCTCTCTCTCAACTCTCCTTGAGGACCCTCTCATAATCTACTCATTTTCTAATATATTCTCCCACTCTATTCTCTAAATAAAAGCAAATCTGTCATCGAGTATATGCATTCACATCCTTGAGGACCCTCTCATAATACATTTGAATTTGTCAAGACACATCTGCTTTTGGTGCTTCATTCAGGGAGGGATGGTGGATTTCTTTGCTTATTGTAGTATTTTGTGTTTTTTATGTCCAAAGGATTCCTTGTACTCACAAAGGTGGCTAGAAAGAATCTTGACTGCCCTTTCTATTCTTTGCTATGAGCTTGTTAATCATCTTACATTGCTTTTAAGCAATGACTTGATCCCAAAAGCAGTTGGACTATATTTCCAAATAATAGTATCATAACACATAATAGTTTGTGTTAAAAATAGAAGCAGTGAGATACAACTTTATGACACACTATTTGACCGATTACTGGATAAGATCCATTTGGTTGTTCATAGTTTCTTGTTTTATCCATTAAATATATATCCAGGTTTTTTCCTGCTATTATGTTCATAGTCTTTTTGAAGTTTCGCACTTGGTCCATCTTCAAACATATTTGTCCTTATTAATAACAGTTTTGATATTTTCAACTAAATTCTGTTTCTTATTGACAGGAAAATGATGGTCCAGAAATGGCGATAACTAAGCTCTTTGCATCTGCTAAGAAAGCCAGTGCTCATCTCAATGATTACGGCTCTTTAACACATTGTATGCAAAGCCTTCCCTCTGAAAGCCAGATCCGGGTAATACTTTTTTCTGTCCATGGTTATTCTAAAACAGTTTTACTTCGAGTACTTTATGCATATAGAACGTATTTTTAGGCAACTGCTGTTGAGGTACAAAACCTTCTAGTTTCTGGTAGAAGAAAAGAGGCTCTCCAGTATGCACAGGATGGTCAGTTGTGGGGAGCTGCCCTTGTTCTTGCTGCTCAGCTTGGCGAGAAGGTTTGTGCAACTACTATGGTTTTCTACAATAAGCACTTTTTTTATGAGCACTTACTTTATCGGTGACTTTGTTGACCTGATTTTTTTCCCCCTTTCTTTTTGTTAGTACTTTGGTAAATGCTTTTTTTTTTTATTGGTGGCTAAAATTGCTTTTTGCTGCAATTTAATAATATACTCTCTTGTTACCCATGAACTGTGATGCAGTTCTATGTTGATACTGTGAAGAAAATGGCTCATCACCAGTTTGTATCAGGATCACCTTTAAGAACATTATGCCTTCTTATTGCTGGGCAACCTGCAGATGTGTTTTCTGGAGATAGCCCAACCAATAGCTCTTATGGTGTATTAAATGCTCCACAACAGCCTATGCAGGTAATTTCTCTGCTATTATTTTCTTCTCTGATAATTGATTTGATGATTTGCTTGAACTTAGCTTCGCATTTTCCCCCACCCCGCCCCTCAACCCCCGCACACCGCCTCCTCTATTCTCTTCTCCCCACTTCAGTGAATTGTTTTAGAAATACATCAGTGCCTGTTCTGTGCCACTTTATCTTACCTGTTTTTAGAAATACTACATACCAATTGCTGATTAGTTTTTAGGTATTATGTTTTCTTTGAACTAACGAGCTTATTTACTGTTTTCATGTGACTATAGAATCAAACCAGTGGCATGTTAGATGACTGGGCAGAGAATCTGGCCATAATAACTGCAAATAGAACCAAGGATGATGAACTTGTGATGATTCATCTTGGAGATTGCCTTTGGAAAGAGAGGGGAGAGGTATGTATATTGCCTTTTGCCTGCTTATGTCTTCTTTTGGGATATTCACTTGTATAAACTTGCAGAATTATCTGTATTCCTGTATACAGTATCTTGCAATATCTGAATCTTCGTGTATGCCCTGCGAAAATTCTATTTCTTATATATCCCTGCACTTACTAAATGCCCTCCTTAATCACATTCTAATTGAAAACTAACTTTCATGAATTTGATGATGCCCCAGCTTAAGATATGGCTAATTTATACAAACATACAACTGCACTTTTGGGGGCGTATACAGAAACTCAGTTTTCTACGAAGTATATTGTAAATTGTAAATAAATGATTTTTCGGGGATACATACTTGAAGAAAGTAGGAGTGCAAGCCACTCGAGCGGGAGAAGGTTTTCTGACTAAAGTTTTGTGATATATTACAGCTATGTGTTGTTTGATGCAGGTAACTGCAGCGCACACCTGCTATTTAGTTGCAGAAGCAAATTTTGAAGCCTACTCTGAGAGTGCAAGGCTCTGCCTCATCGGTGCAGATCACTGGAAATGTCCTCGAACATTTGCGAGCCCTGAAGCTATTCAGGTGCTTTATCTTTCACTTGTTAGACATACTTTGACGAATTTGAAATAATTTCCTGCGTACTTCCTTAATCTAAGAAGTATTCTTTGTGGGAAGACTAAGTTTTCTGTTTAGATCTTCCTTCCAGATCGCTTTTAACAGTATTCTAGGTCTATTCACCTCATTTCTGGTGTGATGATGTCTATGTTTGTCCTTTTGGTTTTTTGTCAAAATTGGAGTGAGAAATAAAGAAATTAGATTTATCAAGACAGTAGTTAACTTTTTTTTTCCTTTCCCCCCCTTGTTTGTGTAAAATTTCATTCATTCTCATATTGATTGATTGTCTGATGGTATGATGCTACTTTTTCATATGTAATAGGCAGAATTGAAAGGAGACTCTCATGAGGCCTTGTTTGGTACTGTGGTGCCGAAAGCACCTTCTTTTATGTCTTGAAAGGCCCAAAATATCCAATAGTGCTTCCAATTTGCCCTCCTTCAATGCTATAAAATTGCGGTGGGAACCGCCACTGGAGAAGGAAGTGGTTACGAGCTTCTCCGGTGGCAGTTCTACCGCAATTTCATTGCATTGGAGGAGGGAAGATTGGAAGCGCTTTTGGATATTTGGGGCCATCCAAAGCATAATAGCAGGTGCTTTTGTGCCATTATAAGTAGACCCCTCATTTTTCTTTTTTGGAGTGACACCTCTCAACCTTTGATTGTCTGACTTTTGATTGCATTCCGTCAGTTGAATTGGGGACTCTGTTAGAGTTAACGTCGACGCCACCTCTTCAGTTGACAGAATTGTGAATCTCCTTTGATAGTTGACAGCTAGCAATTGATCAAGTCCCCAATTCAGCTGATTGAGTTACTAAAAGTCAAAAGGAAGGAATTTGCAGGGTGTCAATCGAAAGAAGTAAAGTTTGGTGTTCTGTAGTTCAGCGGGTTCCAATACAATTTCTTTTTTCCTACGTAAGATGTACACACACGCCTCTTTTGCTTGTCAAGGTTTTTTATTTTTGATTTTGTTTTGTTCTCGATGAATTTCTTACAGAGAACAGAGTTATATGAATACTCCAAAGTGCTCGGCAATTCGCAGTATATCCTTCTACCATTCCAGCCATACAAGCTAATCTATGCCCACATGCTTGCCGAAGTGGGGAAGATTTCTGATTCATTACGGTAGGGTTTCTAATTATTTTCCCATTTCTTTGGTAATATATTCTAACTCATATTTAACTTCTTATGATCTAGGTATTGCCAGGCATCTTTAAAGATGCTAAAATCATCTGGCCGCGCTCCTGAAGTAGAAACATTGAAATCGTTATTTTCATCCCTTGAGGAGCGAATACGTACCCACCAGCAGGTATAGCATCCATACAATTTACTTTAGGGTTAATTACAAGTTGGTCCTTGAAGTTTGATCCCGATTTTCAATTTCAATTAAGTTTTTAGTTTTCCAATTTTAACAGTTTAGCCTTTGGATCTTGTTTGCCATAATACTTTAGTTCTTCCATTACTCTACCGTGTAAAAATGCAATGCTAGCATCAGTATGAGAGTTTACTGCACCCCCAACCTCAAACTGATATTGCATTCAGCAAATGCTAATAATGATTGCTGATTTGGCAGTTTTTCCATGTGGTAGCTTCCCTACTACCATCTCTTGGAACACTCTAGAGAGTAAATTGTTAATTGAAATTGAAGATGTATTGAAATCAGATCATACTTTGAGGACTAAATATGTAATTAACCCTTAATTGTTGTTTACACTAATATCCGTTTTAAAAGTGTACTAATATTTTTTTTCCTGTTCTTCAAGGGTGGATACAACACAAACCTTGCCCCAGCTAAATTCGTAGGGAAAATCTTTACCTCAATCGACAAGTCGATCCATCGCATGATTGGGGCGCCGCCTCCACCTCTTCCCCCAATGCCTCAAGGCAGTGTGAACAGTGTGAATGATAAAGAACGCCATGCTGTGGCCCCACAGAAGTTTGTAAATAGCCAATCAGTGATGGCGATGTCATCTCTGATGCCATCAGCATCGGTTGAGTTGATAAGTGAGTGGACTGGGGATAATAGTGGTGTTAGGAAGAGTATGCACAATAGAAGTATTTCAGAGCCAGATTTTGGTAGAAGCCCAAAACAGGTCTCTCTCTCTCTCTCTCTCTCTCCCTCTCTAGAGTAAATTATGCAATTCAATTTGCTTAAAGGTAAGAGTATTCTAAGACCCTCTTAACTATAGGCTTCTTTGAAATAGAATCCTCAGTTTTATTTTTTAAAATTGATAGTCAATATTTTTTTTCTTAGCTGATTTGGCAATTGTTCTATTGAATTGACAATACCGTCAGTGAAATCAAATTAATCAAAACTCGAGTGTCAATAAGAAAAGGTGAGGGGTTTTTCAAAATGGCCTATAGTTGAGGGGGTCTTCGTAAAATTACCTTAGAATCGAGCTGCACTGTTTGTTTTTTCCTATTCAATATTATTTGTCAAAAAAATGAAGAAGAATAAAGTTTGTTTTTTCCTATTCATTATTATGTGTCAAAAAAATGAAGAAGAATAAAGATCCTCCTCTTTGCTGACGGTATGTTGTATTTATAAACAGAATGCAAGATCGGATGGTACACAAAGCAAATCATCCGAATTGGGTGGTTCACGGTTCGGGAGGCTTGGCTCTACGCTTCTTCAGAAGACCATGGGGTGGGTCTCCAGATCCCACCGACAGGTACTTTCTTCTTCAGTATTCATCCTCTCTCTCTCTCTCTCTCTCATTTTAGCTTATATATATAATTATGAATTTTGGCTTCTTTTCTTTATGTTCCTGTAGGCAAAACTTGGTGAAAGTAACAAGTTCTACTACGACGAAAAGCTGAAGAGGTGGGTGGAGGAAGGTGCTGAAACTCCAGCCGAGGAAGCTGCTCTACCACCGCCTCCCACCGCAGCCTCCTTCCAGAATGGTATGCCGGATTATAACACTAATGTTAGTAGTCACCATGCAGTCAAAAGCGAACTCCACACTGCTAATGGAATCCCCGAAGCAAAACCCCCGAATCTGTCTGAACTTAGTCCGGGAATCCCACCAATTCCGCCTAGCCAGAACCAGTTCTCAGCTCTCGGAAGAGCGGGTGTTCGGTCTAGGTAATCTTTTGTGGTACCATTAACTATGGGTTAATTATTTCATGATGCTCCTCACTTCTACTATCCGCTTATTAACATGCAACATAAACCTGCTAATTTCTCATTTTGCAATTCTGGTTCACTCCTTTTTAAAAAAAAATTTGGATCAAAATCTTTTCTTTAGACAAAACACCTTTGGCTTCTTGATGATATGCTTGAGATTTATCTTTCTTTCTTCGTTGATGGGATGGAAAGCCAGTAGACAACGCAGAAGAATAATTTAAACCTTTTTCTTCCTCAATAACATTTCCTTTTTTGTTCGCTAATAACAAAGTCATCGGTTTTTTACTGTCAGATATGTGGATACATTTAACAAGGGCGGAGGTGGTGGAACTGCGACAAACCTTTTCCAATCACCTCCTGCTGCTCCATCTGTAAAGCCTGCAGTAAATGCTAAGTTCTTCATTCCCACCGCTCCTGTCACCGTTGACGAAAAGAAAACCAAACAACCCTTAGAAACCAGCCAAGAACCTCCCACCACCTCGGAAGAGCCGTCCACATCGGCAGTATCTGAAGTCTCTTTCTCTTCGCCGCCATCTGCTTCATCATCCTCACCATCGATCCAACGGTTTCCGAGCATGGATAACATGACTCCTTACGGAAACAGTAGGCAAGGACCTGTGTCGGAGCGCGGGAATGGCCCTATATCAAGAGCTCGAGCTGCTTCTTGGAGCGGCAATTTTGGGGACTCATTCAACACCGTGAGCACGGAAAGTAAGCCTAACTCGTTGGATGGACAAACTGTTCCGTCTTCGTTCATGCCCACCAAGTCTCTGCACTTTAGTGGAAGCTCTTTGTCAGACGATCTTCATGAGGTGGAGCTCTAACATTTGGCCATTCATCTTTACGGGGATGACCATGCTTAATTATCGGAGCCTTTCTCTCATCCTCTGTCCCAAGATCCACCCAAGAACGTCGAACGGGGGTCGAGTCAGGTATCGGTTTTACTACCGGATTTGTTGTGAGAAATCTTCACGTTTGATTAGAATCAGAAAAGCAAAAGGGGGGGAAAAAAAACAAAAAAGAAAAAGAGGCACCATTCCGAGGTGCTTCCTGTATTAAATTCCAGATTTTTGAGTTTACCTTGTGGTTTAATGTTCGCAATGCCGAAAGTGGTAGTCCTTTTTACATGAAAAAAGAAAAGGCATGCGGACGCCGTTGTACAGATAATTTGTCAATTTATTCGAACATCAAAAGTTCCCATTATATTGTTTCTTTAAGAGAACGGGCATCTGGGAAAGAAGAAATATTTTAGAGAGCGACGATGGCGATTACAATCTATCCTTGTAAAACGAACACAAATAATCAGTTCTTTACATGTCTGATTTTTTTTTTGAAGTCTTGGTTTTGTGAACTCCTTCGTTCCTCGATTGGATCTTGCAGTTGCCTCATTTTCGCTAACCGAGTCGTGTTTATTTATGAAGCAAGTTTGTACTAACGCAGTTCGTCTTCACCTCGACTTTAGTTTATTGATTGGAGAAATGTTCGCTTAAAAGCGGATCTACTTTTTTCGTTCTTTTCTTGCAGTTTTTACGGAATCTGGGAACAGAAGCTGCAGGTTTAGATTTCGCGGCTTTTAGGGAATGTCTGGAGAGACAAGCCACAAGTCTGGAATGTGGACTGTTTGAGTGTTTCTGTTTACTGAGCTTCTTTGTCAGTCTTCCTGTTGTTCGGAAAAGAGAAGGAAGGCAGCTTCTGCTTTTGCTGCAGTAGGAAGCTGCCTGCTGAGGGAACTGTAATGTAGTTTTTCGCGCAATTTTGAATGCTGCTGCAGCACTAGGGATGCAAACGGATCCGGGTTGGTGGAGCCCCGCCCCGACCCGCCCCGAATGGGGCAGTAAACGGGAGGAAATAAACGGTTTCGGGGCAGGAAACGGGGAAATTTTTTATCCGCCCCGACCCGAATCCGCCCCGAAATTATTTTTATTTTAAATATATATTTTTTAAAAATAATATGTTTACAAAAAAGTTTAAAATACAAGTAAGTTAGTACTCTCATTTCTAATGTATTTGAAATTTTTTAATTTTATTTTGAATTGTGATTGATATTTTTTATTTTTATAATTAATATTGTTAAAAAATATATATAATATTATTAAAAATTATTATTTTATATTTTACAAAATATTAATAATTAATAATATTATTATAATTTTATAAAAAATATTAGTTGATGGGGCGGATTCGGGGCGCCGGCGGGAGGCGGGTTACGACGCGGGGCGGATTATGGGATGTATTTTTTAACCCGTCACGGATTCGGGGCGGGAGGCGGGGTTTTTGCTAATCGGGGCGGGCGGCGGGGCGGGGCTCCCGCCCCCAGATCCGTCCCGTTTGCATCCCTATGCAGCACAGATATTGCAGCAGTTCTGCATCTGCATCAGAAGTAGGGTAAGGTATCTGTATCTGATAGAAGAACAAGTGAAAAAGGGGGCAAAATGGAAATTTTAACTATTATTCGGTGTGTGCTATGCCGATATGAGCTGGTCACAAAAATTACATATGTGCTGTGCAATGCATAATGATATAAAATTTTTTTTTTCTTTAACAACGAAATATTCTAATTGTTTATTTTGTATCTTTATCAAATCTTTTAAATTTTATTAAAAAATTATGAGCGATTTATGAAGTCTAAGTTTTTTACTTATTAATAAATATAGTTGCAATCTGTAAAGATAAACTACGTGTTTAAATTTTGAAATCAAAATACCGTTGACTGAATGAAGTCGATCATATTAAAAGGTTAGATAACAAAAACAAAATTTTAAAAGATTGAATAATCGGTTCAAAATGGTTCATAGTTCAGAAAAGGGTCATATATTTTTACTTTGATTTTAATATCAAACTTTGATGTCATATTTATAGTCTAATCAGCGATCAACTTTATATTAAAAGTTTTTTGGAATAATTCAAAATATGATTGGTGGACTTCTAATTTTAACAATTATGATTTATTAGATAGCCTAATAGATTTTTTTTTTCTCGAATGAAATTACTAATTGAACAAAACCGATCAATGCTTAATTCTTTCTTCGTCTGAAATACAAATAAAATATTAAAAAAGATAAATTATGTTTTTGAGCTGAGTATGATATTTGGCAACAAAAATTTAAAAATCTGATTTTGAACTTTTCAGAAAACTATTTTTTCAACCTCCAGAATCGGTAACAGACAGAAAAAAAGAAAAAAAAAAAAAAAAAAAAAAAAAAAACTACTGCTTCTCCAAAATTGATTGCTGCAAAAACAATTTCCCCCCTTAACATTTTTTTTGGGAAAACTTCAAAAAATCCCCTGTGGTTTCATATTTTTTTATTTTAGTATTCCGTAATTTAAAGTGTATCATATTAGTACTTTGTGGTTTCACATTTTCTCACTTCAGTACCTTGTGGTTTAAACTATATTAAAGTTAGTGCCATATATGGTTTTAATTTTGTATCAAGTTAGTACCTTATGTTTTTTAAACCACAGGGTACTAAAGTGGGAAAGTGTGAAACCACAGGTAGTAACTAGTAACTTGATACATTTTTTTACTGACCGTTCCTAGAGCAATTGGCAAAGGGCTTGGTGGTTGGTACCCGCGACACAAGTTCGAATTCTAGTTGATTCACATTTCTAAGTTTATTTCTAAATAAAATAAATGTTTTAGCGGGTACCTATCTATCTCCAAAAAAAAAAAATAAATAAAAAAACTTGATACATTTCAAACTACAGAATACAAAAGTAAAAAAAAGAGTGTAAAATCACGTGATACTAACTTAATATATTTTAAACTACATGTACTAAAAAGTGAGAAAAAGTGAAACCAAAATAACCCTAGAACAAATATTATTAATACAACAACAACCATCTCTATCTTCTCACTCCCATACTACCCAAAAAAAAAAAAAATCACTTTCCTCTCCTCTCTCTCTCTCTCTCTCTCTCTCTCTCTTTCTCTCCTCCATCTCTCTCCCTTCTTCTTCTCCGGCGACGTATTTCTCTCCGGCGAGTTTTTCTCTCTCCGGCGAACCTTCAAGGTACCCACTCCCTTTTTTTTTTCTTTTTTTTTTAGGGTGTGTTTGGTTCCCCGTGAAATTACTTGGAAAATTTTTCCCCCAAAAAAAAAGAAAAAAAAATTGTTGAAATTTTTTTTTTTTTTTACAGATTCCGTGGAAAAAACGAGTTTAATCGCGGCTCACGAGGCTTTTTTCAGCACGCGGTCCATGAGAGATCATCCTCACACCTCGTGGACCGCGTGAGAGACTCTCCCCCCCCCCTCTTCCATTGTATATATATATTTATTTACACAATAATATTTATATATAATATATAATATATAATGTATGAGGTTAGATAAGGAATCAGCTCAATATTTTATATATATATATATATATATATATATATATATATATATATATATATATATATATATATATATATATATAGTCATATATTATCGATAGCACCAAACGTTTGGTTATCAAGTTTTCCACCGTTAGATTTAACTATTTATTATTTTCACCCGCTAGATTATACTATTAAACCAATAACTTACTCAACCCTAGTGCCCACATCATCCTAACCATTCATTTTTTCATCCAAGTAAAAACCTAATAAAGACTAAACGCTGCATTGATAAGATACCTATATATATATATATATATAAATGTTATTTATAAATACATAATAGTTTATTTTTAGTATTAAATATATACTATTATATATTATAATTACATTACATAATTAATATATAATACATTTTATATAGGATATATTATGTTTATAAATATAAATTATAATACTAATATATGGAATATAATAATTATTATATGAATAATTAGGCTACTATGCTATTAATAGCGAGTCATTGATACTACCAAGTTTTTGGCCGTTGGATTGAGAGAACATAATAGCACCAAGTCATTGGTACTATCGAGTTTTTAGTAGGTGGATTGAGAGATGTACGGTTAGGATGATGTGGGTCCTTTGGTTGGTTGAATAGTATGATTTAACGGGTGAAATCATCAAAGTGGTGAATCTAACGGTGAAAAACTTGGTAGCACGGAGACCTCCTTGCTATTGATAGCATATAGGACTCTTATTATATATCAATAATATAATATATATATATATATAGAAGTCGACTATTTGTGCTATCAATAGCACGAAGCTTGATCAGTGCTATCGGGGTTTTCCGCGTTAGATCCACCCCTTTGATGATCTTCACCGTTAGATCATGCGGTAGCCGACCATAGCTGTATGAGAACACATCATCTTAACGCTGGCGTCCTGCTGTCCGACCGAGTCAAAAAGCAGTAGCATAAACTAGTCTTTGATAATAGCATAATGTTATAGTTACATATATATATATATATATATATATATATACAATAAGAAAAAATATATATGAAATTTTTGTATTTATAAATTTGTTTTTTCATTCACCCAAACAATAGTAAAAATAAACTATTTTTTTTACTCTACAAACCAAACACTACTGAACGTAAAATTTATTTTTCTCCGATTTTTCTTTCTTCGTCCAAATTTTTTTTCACAATTTTACGGGAACCAAACGCATCTTCTTTCGTCATTCTCTCAGCCCGTCTTTGTTCTTGTGAGGTAGTTTTAGTTTGTGAATTTATCTTCGTTAAAAGGTATATAGCGTTTGACTGAAATTAAGTGTGTTTGGTTGCTTGTAAAAGCACCCAGAAAATTTTTTTCTGTTGAAAAGTGATTCTCGGGTGTTTGGTTGGTTGGAAAAAAATTTTCCCCGAAAATTTTTTTTACGAATTGAGAGAAAAGTGGGTTTTCGTTTTCCGCTCAATTTGAGCGGAAAACGAAAACGCGTGGACCGTGCGGTGGGAAAAAAGCCCGCGGTCCACGAGGTCGAACGGCCCTCGTGGACCGCGCAGAGAGGCGCGTGAAGAGAGAGGTCTGTGGACCCCTCTCTCTCCACCTCTATATATATATATATATATATATATATATATATATATATATTATTTTTAATATAAATATCTAATTATATATAATATTTTATTTGTAAATATTATTTATTAAATATATGGTTAATTATTTTATAGTATTAAATATATAATAATAATATATATTATTATATAGGTTTCAATTATTTTTATAGTATTAAATATATAATATTATTTTATAGTATTAAATATAGAATATTAAATATATAATATAATAATATATATTATCTTATATAATAATAATATATATTATTTTATAGTATTAAATATATAATAATAATATATATAATAAATAATATATTTTATATATTTAAACTATTTTTCTTTTCCTTCAACCAAACAACCATCATCGAAAACTTTTTTTTTTTCCTACAAACCAAACACTACACTACGTAAAAAAAATTTTCCACCTACGGAAATTTTTTTTTCGCAGTTTTACGTCAAACCAAACAGCCCCTAAACAAAAAACAAATTTTTTTGAAATGATTTTATAAATTAGTTGGACAAAAGAATTTATTGTTGGCAAATAATATATTTATTTACTAAATTTTATTTAAAATAATATAAGATTTGAAAAAAAAATTAAAAAATGACATTTTAATTTAAAATATAAATATAATTTTTGAAAATTTTAAATTTTAAATTTAAAAATCTAAATTTAAATTCCGAATCTGAAATTTAAAATCAAAATTTGAATATTTAAAAATTTAGACTTATAACTTGAATTTTGGAATTTAAAATTTAAAATTTTAAAAGTTTGAATCTAATGAAAATTAAAACTTAAAATTTGAGTTGAAAGGCAAAATTAGTTTTCGCGAAGCAGCATTTAGCTGCTTCGAATTTTAGCTCTCGAAAATTAGAAAATTGATTCTAAAAAGATTTTGGAAATGAGATTATTAAGCGCTCTATTAAGCCAAAAATTACTTTTGAACCCAAAATTATTTTTCAAAAGTTAGGCCAAATACCAACTATGTAGCAGTTAAAACCTCTTTCTTAAAATTTAATTCTAATTTTCAACACAAATTTTAAGCTTTTATTTTGATTTTAGATTCAAATTTTAATTTTATTTAATTTTTAATTTTTAATTTTTTAAAAATTGAATTTCAATTTTAAAGTTCAAATCTCAAACTCTAAATTTTTAAATTCAAAATATTTAAGATAAAATTAAATTTTGAAATTTCAAAAATTAAAAATAAAAAAGTTAATTTTTTGGTTTTTATAATTTAAATTTTCAAATTTTAAATTTTCGAATTTTAAATTTTAAATTTTAAATTTTAAATTTTTTAATTTTATCTTAAATTTAAATTTAAAAATTAAAAATTTGAAACTTAAATTTTGAAATTTAAAAGTTCAAATTTGAAATTCAAATTTTAAATTTTTTCCCTTTTTCCCATCCAAACAATTTTCTATGCTTTTTTTTTTCCGAATAGGGAAGGTGTATTTTTTTACTAGATGGTGAAGTAGGTTGAGAGTTCCAATTATGGAAATGTGCTTTATTGTAGGCTTGTAGTAGTAGTAGTAGTAGTAGGTGGAATTGTAAGAATATGTTTTTTTTTTTTTTTTGAGAGAGATAGATTGGACGCTACCCTCTTTGTTTTTTTCATTTAGAAATAAACTTAGTCAGAAATGTGAATCAACCGGGATTCGAACTAGGGTCACGGATACCAACCACCAAATCCTTTGCCACTTGCTCTAAGGACGGTCGGTGTTGTAAGAATATATATGATGATTATTTAGTGGAGATGTAGAAACTTTGTTGATAGGAGAAGAGGCTCTTTCTTGTGGAGAGTAGTAGAGTAGATTAATTTGGAGAAAAATTTGTAAGTAGAAGAGTCTCCTCCTCCTCCGTGTGTGGAGAGGAGATTTGTGAAAAGAGGAGATCAGTTGCTAAGAATAGTGATTTTCGCATACCCATCACCTTCACTTTCAAACTGTTCGAGTTCGAGACCTCGGAGAGTTTGAACCAAGGTTTTAAGTGCCCGTCGACACGGGCCGTATCCACGTCGTCACCGTGCCAAGATGCCGCACGATAAATCGTGCCGATGGCACAGCTCAAAACTCTCTATTCTTTAAATTAGTAAATAATTTTCTTAATAAAGTTCAAAAGATGTGATAAAAAAAGCACAATAAATAGTTAGAATATTTTGTTGCTAAAGAAAATAAATATTTCATGCTATTACGTGTCGGCACACAAGAATTTTTTTCACCGGCACGTATCGGCATGGCTCGGCACCCACCGTGCCGTACCGTGCCAGCAAGTTTCCGGCACAACCCTGTACCACGGCACTTAAATCCTTGGTTTGAACCTCACATCTCTACTCTTTTGGCTTTCTTTTCTTTCCTTCTTTTTTCCTTTTTTCCGCTCTATCTCTATCAAAATAAGTTCTTGTTGTCACACTTTTTCTCTTCTTCAGCAATGTAGATCTCTAGCTAATTAATACATTTTTTTTTTTTATATATATATACTATTAGGTGGAAGAACAACATCTACGTGCTAAAGAAAGAATTTCAAAATGGCGGATGAGAACAAATGGTATGGTGTGTATATATACATTTTGTTATCTTTGTTTTATTTTTTCCCTCTATTTTTTACATGCTAATAATATTATTTTTATTTTTATTTTTATTTTCCTTGTAGGTTCACTAACCAAGAGAGCTATACAAACTTTTTCGAAAAAGAGGTATGCCTTATTATTCTAGACTAGATCTAGTTAATTAATTAAGTGTAGGGTGCAATGTGACAGTGCCAGGTCGAATTTAAAAAAAAAAAAATCAAATTAAATACTACTTTTTGAAAGATATATATATATATATAGAGAGAGAGAGAGAGAGAGAGTTGTGCTGGTATGCTTATGGAAGCATGGAGGCCTCCGTGCTTCCAAGTTGTTTTTGATGTTCGGACTTTAGAATCAACGATCGGCTCCGTTAGAGTTGATCTAGAGTATTTGAAGTACCTGGAAAATAAATTTTGTGATTTTTCGATTTCATTTGCCTAGTGATCGAAGGGGCTCAAAATCAATAATTTTAACGGCAGTGGTGAGCCGGTTGCAAGTTGAACGGTATAGAAATATCCAAATCACGTGAAATTTTGATAGAAAATTCTTTATACCATATAAGACAAGATCAATAACTTTGATCTAAAATTTTAATGTCATATCATCATATTTTGTAAGAATTTTATTTTCAACCGTTGATTTTGAGCCACTTCGATCACTAGGCAAATGATATCGAAAAATCACAAAATTTATTTTCTAGATACTTCAAATACTCTAGATCAAGTCTAACGGAGCCGATCGTCGATTCGAAAGTACGAACATCGAAAACAAAGTGGAAGCACGGAGGCCTCCGTGCTTATGGAAGCATGCTAGCCGCACTCTATATATATATATATATATATATATATATATATATATAGAGTCCGGCTGCTATGCTATCAATAGCACGAAACATTCGGTGCTATTAAGTTTTCTACCGTTAGATTCACCCCTTTGATGATTTTCGGCCGTTAGATCATACTATTCAACCAACCACCCACTTAACCCTAGGAGGCCCACATCATTCTAACCACACATTTCTCAATTCAATGGCCAAAAACTTGGTAGCACCAATGACTTGGTGCTATTAATAGCATAGTAGCATAGTTCTATATATATATATACTAGTTAAGTGCACGTGCAATGCACGTCGCACAAATACTAAAAAATAAATTTTTGGCTAAATTACAGAAAATTCTTCTGTAATAACCCGTTTTTTTTTACTTTCCCCTCCTGACATTTAAAAACCTACACTTTGCCCCCGTAAAAAAAAAATATGCACTTCACCCCCTACCGTTAGGGTTCCATTATAAAATATTATTTTATGCCGAAAATATCCCTCCACCCACTTCCTTGTTGCTTCGCCTCCTCGTGTCGCCGCCGCCGTCGTCTCGTCGCGCGCGCTCGCCGTCCTCCACCGTCTCGCCTTACCCACATCCCTTCGTCCTCCTCCGCCGTCTCGCCTTCGCCCTCGTTGTCTTGCCTACATCTCCATCAACACCCACCTTGATTTCCTCCCTATTGTCGACGAAATCGTGGGGCGGCGAGGGTGCAGGAGGAGAAGGAGAGCAGGTGGAGAAGGAAATAGAGAGAAATCGTGGCCGATTGAGGTCGGAATTGCGGCCGATCGAAGGGCCTACCGAAGATGAGAAAGAAGACGAAAATGGTGAGGGCAAAATAGTCATTTTACATACCGTAACCCCCGTGAACATTTTTTATTTTACGGCAAAGTATAGATTTTTAAACGTCGTGGGGAAGTGAAAAAGCGGATTATTACATGAGGGGTTTCTGCAATTTAGCCTAAATTTTTTATAAATAAATATTATAGATTCGATATATAGTATTTAATCATTACCAAGATAAAATAACAGAAATAAAAAATAGAATTACAATATCATCAAATAAAAAACTCAAAATCCATCATGGTATCATTAAAAAAAAACAAAAAAATTTATCATTAACTAACTTAAAATGTCATCGTCCGACTCACTTCCGTACAAATTGCACTGAAAGTAAGAAAAATAATAAAATAAATATTAGTAAATCATCAAAATAGATAAAATTAATAAAAAGTGTAAATTTAATAAAAATTCGTATAAGTAAAACTTTTTAACTTAATTTTATTTCTTAAGTTTTTGAATAAGTGAATTAAGCACAATTTTACTTGCAAAATTTTGCTAAATAAATTGATCCTGATAAAAATATTTAAAATACTATAGAAAAAATAAAATATTAAAAAATATATTTATTCTAATTATCGATATTAACGTTCACTATTTTAATACAACAACTGAATTGTTTCCAATAGCGTCTCTTCATATGCCAATGTGTGTTAGCACTATCTTGTCCCAGAGGGATATAGGACAATCTAATTCGATTCATGCTTCAATCCATCCAAATATTTAGTTATTAATAATTTTTTCATGCCAATGTGTGTTAGCAGATAGCGAACGCGGCAATATACCGGCATAGGCAATGATGATGAATAGAACGATGACGATATACCACCGTGACAAATGAGAAAAAATACCACCGTAACAAATGAGAAAAAATATAACTAAAAAAATATTTGAGAAAAATATAGATAAAGATATAACTAAAAAAATATTTGAGAAAAATATAGATAAAAATAAGAAAGGATGCTACTAAAAGAATATATGCTTTTTATGTAAAAACCGTATGGTAAAAATGAGAAAATACCAAAAAATATATGCTAACGAAAAATATATGATGTATCTATTGTGTGATAAATATTATGATAAGATAAGATTGGGTAGTGTAGATATTATATTAGTAGGTATTAAGGTATATTCTATATATGATGAGATAAGATTAGGTAGTGTAGATAATATATGAGAAAAAATATGATTAACGGAGGTAGTGTAGATAATATATTGGATAGGTATTACGTTTGAGAAAAAAATATTTGAGAAAATGCTTGGATAGGAAATAAATTTAATTTTACGTATTATATGATTAACGGAGGTATTAAAATTCAAATTATCAAATTTGCGGGTATTAAATTTTGGCGGGCATTACAAATTTAAAATTTAATTTTGAATACTATATATTGGCAGATATTATGTTTGTATTTTAAAAAAAAATGTTATTAGAAAATAAATTTAAGTTTACGTATTACGTGATTAGTGGAGGTATTACGTGATTGGCGGGTATTACGTTAGATATGAGATAAATTTAATTTTACGTATTATATGATTGGTGGGTAGAAAAAAAATATTTGAGAAACACAACGTAGATAAAAAATAACGGATATGGAGGGTATTTTTGTCAAGAAAAATGACAGAGATACTTTTATTTTTATTCATTGGATAAAATCTAACGGCCAAAACTTAAAATCTATATTTGAGAATATATTATTATGTTAAAATTTATTTGAAATGATTGGTTGAAAATTACTGGATAGGAAAATATTAATAAAAAGGATAGAGGCAATTTTGGAAAAAGGAAAAAATTTAAAACTCACGCTTTTATAAGTAGTATATATATATATATATATAGTAGGTCTTGTGTGCTATTAAGCCGTTTTTCGATGATGGGACTTTCGAATCGACGATCGGCTCCGTTAGACTTGATCTTGTATATTTGAACTATCTAGAAAATATTTTTTGCTATTTTTCGATATCATTCACCTAATAATGATCGAAAGGACTCAAAATCAACCATTTTTAATGGTTGATATATGTCGTTTGCAAGTTTAATAGTGTAGAAGTATTCAAATCATATAAAATTTTAATAAAAAATTCTTTATACTATCTATAACAAGATCAATATCTCTAATCGAAAATTACATCATAACTTTTTGTGAGATTTTTAGATTTTGAATTCTTTTGATCACTAGGTAAATGATATCGAAATTTGAAATTTTATATGATTTAAATACTAGGGTTTTAGGGTTTAGGGTTTAGGGTTGCTGCTACATATATATACATATTATAATGAAATATCTAGCTTGATATATTGTAAATAATATTATTATATACAATTTTATATATATATATATATATATATATATATATATAGTAGGTCTTGTGTGCTATTAAGCCGTTTCGATGATGGGACTTTCGAATCGACGATCGGCTTCGTTAGACTTGATCTTGTATATTTGAACTATCTAGAAAATATTTTTGCGATTTTTCGATATCATTCACCTAATAATGATCGAAAGGACTCAAAATCGAATTTTTAATGGTTGATATATGCCGTTTGCAAGTTTAAGTAGAAGTATTCAAATCATATAAAATTTTAATAAAAAATTATTTATACTATCTATAACAAGATCAATATCTCTAATCGAAAATTACATCATAACTTTTTGTGAGATTTTTAGATTTTGAATTCTTTTGATCACTAGGTAAATGATATCGAAAAACCGCAAAAATTATTTTCTAGATAGGTCAAATACGCTAGATCAAGTCTAACGGAGCCGATCATCGATTCGAAAGTCCCATCATCGGAAACGACTTAGGAGCATGGAGCCCTCCGTGCTCCTAATAGCACACAAGTGCTACTCTATATTTATTTATATATACACACACACGTAGATTATATAGTACGCGTTGTAGTTATATTCATATAACTTAATACAATATCTAATATATTATTTATTCATATGAGGATATTTTATTTGAATTTAATACAAAAATAAAAATATATATGGAATATATGTTACAACTGCATAAAGTAGGGATAAAAAAGCCCGATGGATATTGGGGTTTGGGCTTGGGCCCGCTCCAAAGCCGAACTTTTTTGGGCCGGGCTTGGGCATATATTATATATTTGTATCTTTTGTTATAATACTTGCTCTTCTTCTTTTTTTCATTTTTTTTTGCAGGCCCCGAGCAGCATAACATTTTACTCGACATTGACTGTTGCAGACGAAGCAATTGATAATTTTTCGATGACAAAGTTAGGAATTAAAAATGGATTCTATCGACATGATGCTGAAGAAGACCCTTACAGTGTTATGGTTATGGAAGATATTCCGTTTAGTTATTACGAAATGATGAAAGATCTGAATCATCGTAACATCCTGGGGCTCGAAAACTACTGCCGCGAAAAGTCACTGTTGATTACCGATAGGATCGACGGCACTTTGGAGAACTACGTAAAGGCGAAAGCAGAAGAGTTGTTCTTTCAGGAGAAGGATGGTTCTTATAGCCTCTCTGAGAGTTTTAAAATATTAATTCGGTAAGTAACTGAACGTAACTAAGAATCCGATACAAAGCATTTCAAATTGTATTCACTTACAACATTTCGTTTTTAGGGACATTTTGGAGGGTCTTCGATACTTACAGTCGATGGGAGTTTACCATAATAACATGCATCTGAAGAACACATTTGTTACAGAGAGTGGTAACAAAATTTGGGTGAAGCTTTTTCATTTCAAAGGTAATAGCATTTTATTTTTACTATAACTAGTAAGTGACCCGTGCATGCACGGATTTTAATTTTATCTTTTAATTACATATTTTATATAGTATATATTAATTTTTACATATTAAGTTTTGAGGGGTAAATATTTATACGCTCCGAAAATTTATGGTATATATCTTGAAAAAAAAAAAGATAATATATACATTACAAACCGACCAAATCATTACACATAATTATCCCGACCAAATCATCACACGTAATTATTTTCGAAATTTGAAATAAACTTACATTTTGTAGAAAGATGGTGCATAAAGGTGGAAAATAAGTCTGTCCCCATCTATCATACATATGAATGATAATATTAATAAAATAATGACATTCACTTGTAATACATACATTTGGATGATAAAATTTGTAACTTTTTAGATATTAACTGTGAAAGATGAATAAGACTCACAATCAAAGAAAAAAGGGAAAAAAATAACTGTTGTGCGGTTAAGAAAAAAATAAGAAAAAAATAACTGTTGTGTGGTTTAGAAAAAAAATAACTATCGTGCGGTTAATCGTGCGGTTATAGAAAAAAAAAAAACTGCTGTACGGTTTAGGGAAAAAATAACTACCGTGCGGTTAATCGTGCGGTTATAGGAAAAAAAAAACTGCTGTGCAGTTATTTTTTGTTACGTGTAGTTATTTTTTGTTACGTGTATAAAATATAAAATATATAGATTCCAAAATTAGATATTATGATAAGTGCGCCACGTGGCACATTGAAACTTTCCATGTAAGTGCGCCACGTGGCGTCTTCTGGTTCAATTGGAACGGTGCTTCCAAAATTAGATATATATATATGATATTCTTTTTATTTTTTATTTGAATTTTCAAAATCTAACTATTGCGAGCGATGTTACGATGCAGGGAGGGACACAACCTCAACAAGACAAATATACATGAGGGGAATAGAAGAGGATTGGAAGAACTTAAAAAATCTTATAAAAGAATGTTACGATGTTCACGAGTACCAACCCAGCAGCATAGTGAGGAGCTTTTTCAAGTTCTTAGATGGAAATTTAGTCACGCGGTTAGTGTTTTTTTGTTTAGTAGTAATGTTAACTTTTAATTCATATCTAGGTAATTAATTGATTTGTCTTAAACATAGGAGTACAATTTTCGAACACCCGATATTCTGGGAGAACGATATGGATAAGAGATGCTATCTCTTTTGGGTGAGGAATGGATCAAACGCGCTTCGCGTTAAGAGCGCGCTTAATAATTCGACGCTGCTGCAATGGCCCAATGACGAGTGGATTAATCTGATCGTCGAAGAAGAGAACAAGAGAGGGGAGACGAGCTATAGCATGGCGTCGCCTTATGATTTTGTAAGACTAATCGATAACAAGCTCAGGAACTGCGATGAATTGCCCGACGATTTCAGGGTACAGTTTTTTAGCACTTGTAACTGCAATTTTTGACTTACTATTGTAATAGCTAATACTGTTTTCTTTTTGTCGACTCGATCGCAGTGCGAATACGGAACACATGAAGATGCGTTTTTATATTATGTCGAAGGTTTAGTGCCGAATATTTGGGAAATCTTATTCGATGAACTTGGTCCGATCGCGGAGATATAGTAGATCATCTCCCAGAGTTTAGAAGTGGATGCTTACTTTGTGGTGGGATTATGCAGGTTCTTTTCATTTTCGTGCGCCAAACCGTTAAACAATGTAGTTTCGTTTACATTCTAAGACCTTTCTTTGTATGTGTTCTTCTTCTTGCATTTCAGATTTCGTACAATTATATTAGGGGCAATTGCTTATATATCTCTGAAAAGTTCCCGATTTTCCGATTTACCCCTCTTAGAAGGCTAATATTGAAAATACTCCTCCTACGTTCCAACCTATTTCTAATATACCCTTAGAGTTAAAATCTGTTAAGTAACTCTGTTATCTCTGTAAAATTACTATTTTGCCATTTTCAAATATACCCTTCTACCATCACTGTCTTTCTTATTTGTCCTTAAAGTCAAGGGCACAAAAGTATTTCGACTTTTGATTTTTTCCAATATACCCCTCTACCGTCACCAACCTTTCTTATTTGCCCTTAAGTTAAGGGCAAAATTGGTATTTTAATTTTTTTTAACTGTGGTAGATATTTAACTCACGTTTAATCCAGATTAACTTAACAGGAGATAACTGCGGGGGTATTTTGCAATAACGGTGGAACATGAGGGGCATTTTAGAAAGAAAAAAAAAAGTAGGGATAGATCGGATATTATCAGACGCATGAGGGATATATAGGCAATTATCCCTTCTTTGTTTGTGTTCTTCTTCTTGCATTTCAGATTTCGTACAATTATATTATTATATTTTGAAGCGTCGTTTGTTTGATTGTGCACTCTTTCTTGATATATGGAATTATGAACTACACGGTTGAAAAATCAAAATTCTAAACACTTGAATAGCTGATTCAATATGGTTCATAGTTTAGTAAAGTTTCGTCTTTTTTTTTTACTGTACAGAAGAACTTATCTAAATTATGAATCATTTTGAGTCAACTACCGAAAAGGCTTGATCCTAAAAAGGTCAAATTACAGGATATGCTACTTTTGTTTCTATCAGGGTTAAATTAGACAAGAAAGGACCAACAAAGAATTTCTGCCTTTAAAAACAGCAATGCATGTCTCTCAAAAGAAAAAAAAATAAAAATAAAAAAATGCAAATAGCGTGCTACCTAGGGATGCAAACGGATCCGGGTTGGTGGAGCCCCGCCCCGACCCGCCCCGAATGGGGCAGTAAACGGGAGGAAATAAACGGATTCGGGGCAGGAAACAGTGCAGTTTTTATGATCCGAGGCGGATTCGGGGCAGGAAACGGAGAAATTTTTGATCCGCCTCGAATCCGCCCCGACCCGAATCTGTCCCGAAATTATTTTTATTTTAAATATATATTTTTAAAAAAAATATGTTTACAAAAAAAATTAAAATACAAGTAAGTTAGTACTCTCATTTCTAATGTATTTGAAATTTTTTAATTTTATTTTGAATTGTGATTGATATTTTTTTATTTTTATAATTAATATTGTTAATATATATATAATATT
Organism: Aechmea fasciata; assembly: GCA_025177825.1. Classification (NCBI taxonomy): domain Eukaryota; kingdom Viridiplantae; phylum Streptophyta; class Magnoliopsida; order Poales; family Bromeliaceae; genus Aechmea; species Aechmea fasciata. The sequence continues at coordinate 1,334,552 of CM045940.1, forward strand.
ATTAAAAATTATTATTTTATATTTTACAAAATATTAATAATATTATAATTTTATAAAAAATATTAGTTGACGGGGCGGATTCGGGGCGCCGGCAGGAGACGGGTTATGACGCGGGGCGGGTTATGGAATGTATTTTTTAACCCGTCACGAATTCGGGGGGGGGGAGGGGAGGCGGGGCGGGTTTTTCCTCCCGCCTCCAGATCCGCCCCGTTTGCATCCCTGGTGCTACCTAGGGGTGGCAATTTAGCTCGCTGTTCGCGAGCCAGCTCGTGTTCGGCTCGAAATGAGCTCGAGATCGGCTCGCTCGTTTAGTAAACGAGTCGAACACGAGCCGAATTTTTTAGCTCGTTTAATAAACGAGCCGAACACGAGCTGCGGTCAGCTCGCTCGTGTTCGGCTCGATAACAGCTCGAATACATATATTTTATATTTATATAATTTATATAATTTATATTTTTATATATAAATAAATAACTATATATAATATATATATTTTTATTATTTAATTTTTAGCAAAATAAAAATATAAATGCGAGCTTAATTATAAAAGACTCATTTGTATATGAAGTTTTAACTATTAGATCAAAGTCTAATGGATAAGATTTTATAAAATTATTTTTTTAATATATTTAATTTAATTTTTTATTTATTTATTGATCGTTGGCGGCTCGTACACACGAGCGAATTTTCGGCTCGACACTTTAATAGTGAAGCTCGTATTCGGCTCGTTTAATAACAAAGCGAAAACAAGCCGACCCAGCTCGCGCGTGTACACCCCCTAGTGCTACCTCTCTCTCTCTCTCTCTCTCTCTCTCTCTCTCTCTCAAAAAAAAAAAAAAGAAAAAACCAGCAATGCATATGATGATAATTTTGGCATGAAACTGAAGAGAGTGCTGAGCACAAATTGATGTACTATTCTTGTTCTAATCAAGAGAATGAGTGGTACAATTTTATATTTCCGCAACTGATATAATCCGTTTTCTAATCTATGGTCTTGCCTTTTCTTTTTTCTCTTCCTGAAAAAAAAAAAAAAAAAAAAAAAAAAAAAAAAAAAAAAAACAAAGCTGTATAATTCACTATCTTACAGCGAATGAAATGGATACAAAATATGAGCTTCTTCAAATGAAGCTCAAAGAATGAAGTAAAAACAAAGTGAAAGAAAAATAGGGAAATTTCTGATACATTGAAACATATGATTCCGCAGCACCGATTGAGCTCGAAAGTATGCATTATACATCTGTGAACAGCAATATCTAACAAAATTCAGCGAGCCCGAATCCATCACCACAACTTTCTAAGCAGCCAACCTAAGGAACCTAAACCATGATCCGAAAATCAAAACACAAAAGCATAACTAGCTGTTTTTTTTGCTTTCCAACTCAATCCAGAATGAAGATAAAAGTGTGACGCCCCAACTTTCCAGGGGGATCACCCATCCTAGGACTACTCCCGTCCTAGCACGCTTAACTCTCTTAACCTTTTGGGTCTTGCCACCACCCAAAATACTTAAGCCGGGTTAAGAGTTTAGCCCTATTATATCTCATATATAGGACTATCTGGGGTCTCACAAAAAGTGCCCATTATGGATGTCGCGACGATAATGCCGAGTTAAGAGAACTTGGGTCCCCAACAGGTATAGCTAAAGAACTCTTTCTAACTAGAGGAAACCCATGGTGCCATCTCATTTTTTATTCTCTTTTTAGTGCTAAGTGTGGTAGAAGGGGCTCCCCTCCAAGAATTGGATATGAAGCACTTTTTCTTCTGGAGTTTGGAAGTTTATTTCCTTCAACCTTTCACTGCAGTAGAAGCTTCAGATTTATTATTTGCAACATGCATGGCTGCTGTTTTTTGAGGTAAGAGAAGTTGCCAAAAAACCAAGTATCTTGCCACCCACCATTGATTGGTTTATTTTGAATGCTTCTTTGATATCTGGAAAGGAAACACATCATTCATATTATAAATTAGGGAAAAAGAAACTTGAAAACATCAGCACATTAAAATTTAAAAAAATCAAATCAAATCAAATCAAACATACTATAAAATGTAAAAGAAATATTAATTATACTGAACATTTTGCTTGTCCTAGTGCATAAAGCAAAAGAAATGCGAGCATCGGAATTACTATCTTCTCTCCCAGTTTATCAGTTTGAAACTCGAGGAAGGAGCATGGAACTAACAAGAGAACAAAGTTAGCAATCAACAATTAAAAGATAAGGTCTTAGTTGCAGATGACTAAGAATTTGAGCACCAAAATTCCGCAGTTATAAAAGCTGCACAAAGCGGGCAGTAGGCTTGATCAGCAGTTCAAAGTTTTTAAATTCTGCACCAAAATTCTGCAGTTTTTTTACATGGAGTACACCAGCTCCGGAAGAATTTAAAAACTTCGAACTGGTTAGCAAATATAATTTTATGTAAAAAATTGAATAAACCTTGCCAGAACTATGCAGCTCTTTGAAACGAGTTCATAAAATAAAACTTCGATTTTACTACATAGCCTTGAATTCCTTCTGATTCTACCAAAACTTCCAGAAAATTTTGTCAAGTTGAACAGTTTCATTTGTTAGCTTATACAATATTCAACTAAATAAATACAATCTATTAGATTGCAAATATGCTGTCAACAAAATCAAAAACACTGTTGAATTTTGATTGGAATATACTAAATCAAAGCTTTATTAAGAAATAGTTACTCTCACTCAGACTACAGTAAGTATAGTTTTCAACTCATGCACAAATATGCAAATAAGTAATCCTGCATCATATTATACAATCCAATGCAAAATTATTTCATAGTGGCTAGTAGCTTGATGGATCGGTTACATTAGATTCATCTACTTATTCTCATTTACTATTAGGATGGCAAAGGGCTAAGCTAGTGCTTCACAACATTTGAACGCTCAAATTACACACTAAAGGCCTGAATATAAAATTATAAACTAATATTGTTGTAAGTAATGAATTGCCTTATTCATTTTTAGGGGAAAAAGAAATTTCTTGACATGGTTTAAATATATGGAAAGCAATAATTTGAGACAGAAAAACTCACTCCCTGGTTTTATTCGCCCATAGAGCTCTTGGAATTGATGCAACCGCTGGCGAGATTAGATCGATGATAACTGGTACCAATGTGTAAAAAAATAGTTTAGTAGTAGAAATATGCAATGACATAAGATTTGTTTGATGGTCTAGAAGTAAAAGGTGCTTTAATATAACTAGAAAAGTTGTATTTTACCCAACAGATAATCCAAAACAATCTTGTCACACTGCAGAGCACCAGTGTGAAAAATTATTGGATACAACCACTATATTGGAAGGTTAACCATTAATATGTAGTAGATCTGATGTTATATGTCTGGATAATATATGCATAAAGTCAAAGACATATTGCCTTATAATGAATCTTACGATAATTGGCACATGTATAGCAGAGAAGGGTAAAAGAAACTTTCAAAGTAAGAATAACACAATTACTATACATGAAACACAACTTCATCGGGCAACTGGAAGATTTATGGAGGTAATGCAGTTTGGATCAGAAGGCAACAGCTAGCCATACTGAAGAGAAGACAAACAATAAAATGATATAAAAGCTAAAATCCAGGGAAACCTCTTATAGATATTGTGATTTTCACTTTGACTCCTGAAATATTAGAACTCACACTTTAACACATTGACCCATAAGCAAAGTACTACATATCATCCATGGAACACTAAAAGAAGGCAAAATGACGAAGAATCGTAATTTAAGCAGGTAATATATAGGTTCTTATATTTCAGCGTGGCAAAATGAAAGTATCTGATATTTACAGGGGATATGCAGCATTTTAGTCACAATAAATTAAACGAATCTTACCTATGTAGCACTTATGCTTCTCTGCCATCAATTAACATATGGGCTGATGATCTCAGAAGAGACTTGCCCAAAATGCAATCTGGCATCAACAATTCTCTTTAGTGAATTTAAGTATTATGACAAATCCATAGCTGTCCAAGCCACTTTAATACATAACGACGGTTCTTCAGGTATGAGCTCAAGGACAAACAGTCTTAGTTGTCTACTGATAGCTCTTAAAGAAGTGGCGCCAGAGCCAAGGAGAAAAAAGCCTCAGCGGTGTCACACTAGTTTAGCACTTTAGCCTCTATGAACCAGAACATGTTGTAGTAAGCCACCCTGAGGATCCTATGGCGCTGCTGTATTCTCTGCCCTCCAAACCAAATTCAAGTATAAACTTAACACTGTAGGGCATGTTTGTTATTTTGTGGTTGTGAGTTCCTAGGAACTCCACTGCAGTTCAACAAACTCAACTGTAGTACCAATGAGATAAAAGTCAAGAGTGGAAGTGCGCGATTTTGGATCTCAACTTCGGCAAAAAGTGGCATGTTTTGGCCGACCAGATAATGAATCTCGGCACATCCAACCAAAGAGTCCGGTCCGGTTCCAAAAGTTCAGGACAAACAAACATGCCTTTAGTCACCTGAGGCGGCATCGCGTTTTGGGCTAGGGATCAAACCCCTTCTTCTCATATCATTTTGCAGATCCAATACTTGATCCACATCTCCCAACTTCTGATACTTGCTTATCAAACAATTATAAACTGCTTCATCAGGAAGAACACCATTGTTTATCATTTGTTCTAGCATTTCCCTTGCTTCTTGCATCTTATCACAATTACATAATCCCCATACAAGAGAAGTATAAGTAAACAAATCAAGCTGCAAGCCATTCTCCACCATTTTGTCCTTAAGTATAAAGGCATCCTTGAGATTACCCTGCTTCAAATACCCATCCATCAAAGATGTATATGAAACTTTGTCTGGAGACATCCCTTTCAAAACCATTTCTTCGAACAGTTCTAAGGCTTGTTGCAAAGAACCACTTTTGCAAAGGCCATCAATGAGGGCGGTGTAAGCCAATACATTGGGCAGAAGACCAACTTCTCTCATTTTCCCAAAATGATACTTTGCTTCATTAACGGACCCTTGCTTACATAACCCATCAACTAATGCACAATAAGTAACAACAGTTGGAAAAAAGCCAGAATCCTGCATCTCGTGAAACAATACAAGAGCTTCCGAGGCTTTCCCCGCTTTAAAGCAAGCATCCATCACAGTAGTATAGATTACTTGATTAGGTCTTATGCCACATTCATCCATCTCCTTGAGCAAAACCTTAGCTTCATCAATCTTTCCCTCGTTACAAAGACCCCAAATCACGGTTCCATAAAGCGAGACGTCTGTTTTCATTCCTTTACTCTTTAATTCGTCAAGTAGGCTCATCGCCCTCTCTGTGTTCCTATACGTGAAATGCCCATGAATAAGAGCAGTGTATATTAACAAGTTGGCCGTGACCCCAACTCTCCCCATCGCCCTAAAGATCTCCTCAGCTTCCATAACCTTCCCTTCTTTACACAACCCATCAACTAAAGCAGTGTAAGTTACAATGTTCAACTCCACTCCCTGTTGAACCATTTCATCGAGCAGAAGAAGGGCATCCTTAACATTTCCAGCCTTGCAGTTACCATCAACTAAAGAAGTATAAGTGAACTCATTAGGCGTTAAGCCTCTCACTTTCATGTGCACAAAAAAGTTCATAGCCTCATGCATCATTCCTTCCTTGCAGAAGGCGTCAATTAAAGTACTAAAAGTGACCACATTAGGCTTCACATCATTCCTCTTCATCTCATTAACGTAACCAAATGCTTTCTGTATATTCAGGCATTTACACAAACAGTTGATAAGCGCATTATAAGTTACAACATCTGGCTTAATTCCGACCTCTCTCATTTCACCCATAAGCCGCTCCGCCTCTTCTATCTCTCCACACTTCCCATTTCCATCAACCAGAGAATTATATGTGACCAAATCCGGAGAACAACCCATCTCCTTCATCTTCGAGAACACGCTATTCGCAGCCACCAAATCCCCCTCTTTACACAAGAAATCGATCATGATGTTGAAGGTGAATACCGTCGGAGCCATGTTCGACCCGATTATATCATCAAAAAACCTTTTTGGCAGTTCCTTTCGCTGCGACTTGGCGAGCTTCTCCAGCAAATTGTTGCAGGATCGCAACTTGGGAAAAATCCTGAACGATCTCATCCTGTAGAACGATTCCATCGCCTCCTCGAGAAAGCCTAGGTCGGTTAGAACGCTGAAGAATGCGTCGAAGACGCCGTGCCCGGGGTTTTGCAACAACCTAGCGGTGGCGACGAGGACTCCGATGAGATTATCGAAAACGGGGGACGACCGGGTGGAGAGGACGAGGTCGCGGAGGATCTGGGTGGCCTGGGAGTACATGCGGCCGCGGAAGAGGACGTGGGCGGCGACGCAGCGGGTCTCGGCGGTGTGGCGGAAGCGCGGCTGGGACGCGGCCCAGGCGAAGAGGCGGAACGCGGCGGCGGGGTCACCGCGGAGGGCCGAGAGGGCGCGGGCGAGGCGGAGCGGGGCCAGCGACGACGACGTGAGGAGGAGGGCCGCGGCGAGGCGGGGGTCCGACCACCGCCCCTCGGCAGCGAGCTTGGCGATGAGGTTGGGGTCAGGGTCAGGGTCAGGGTCAGGGTCAGCGGCGCCGGAGGAGAGGGCGGAGCTAGGGTTCCGGCGAGGTAATGCGGCGGCGAAACCGGAGGAGGAGGAGGAGAGGAGGCGACGAAGGGGGCTGCGGAGACCGCGGGTGAGGATAAGCATCCTTTGACCCACCCACCCACACCTCCGCTCTTAGGAGCCGGAGCTTACAGGCGCCATTTTTGGAGGAGCCTCTCCTCTTCCTCCATTGAAGTGTGTATGGGAAGAGTTTGAGTGGCTTTTGAGAGGGGGGTTTATGAATGTTCTCTCTTAGGTGGTGGTTTTTTTTTTTTTTTTTTTTTGGGGGGGGGGGGGGGGGGGGGCTAAATTACAAAAATTCTTTCTCCATTTTAGTTGATTGTCTCAAATTATCCTCCACCATTAAAAATTACATCAATCTCATCCTTCATTTTATCTTTATTAGAATTTTACTGAACTACTGTCGATAATAAACTGCTCAACTTACTATCAATTTACTATCGATAATAAACTGCTCAACTTACTATTAATTTATTTTTTATCATACAACTCTTAATTAACGCCTCCTGTTTTGGTGCCAACACTGTAGAGAATGTCCCACCTTTATCACGACTCTTAACAAAATAATTGTTCACCTTATAAAATATAGCAGCCACAAATACTGTGATAGGTAAATCACGTACACCTTTAAGGACTCCATTTAAACTCTTCGACCGTTTTGTCGTCATTGTCCCAAAACGTCGTCCTCCATCAAATGCTCTAGCCCAATATTTCCTTTACCTTTGAAGATCGTGCACCCAAAGCCATGCCGCCGAATCCATTTCTTTCAACTGATCATTATGCTCATAATACTCCCTTACAATTGCAGCACATCCTATACCCGTATAAAATTTATTGAGCACATTTTCATTTTTGAAACTGACTTTTTTCATGTTAGTCTTCATATGGCGAAGGCACCAACGGTGAGCATGTCCCTCGCATCTCAGAAACTCCTCCGCAACAATCTCTTTTAACCAAGAAAAACAATCTGAAATTAAACAAATAGATCGATCACGTGTCACTAAAATCTTTAAATGTTGTAAAAACCAACGCCAACTAGCCGCATTTTCTCCCTCACAAATAGCAAACGCTAATGGGTATAACCCATTATTGGCATCTACACCCATCGTAATCAATGCATGCCCTTGATACTTTCCATACATATGAGTTCCATCAATGCTCAATAATGATCGACAATAAAAAAACCCATTAATTGACGGCCCGAATGCCCAAAATACTCGTCCAAACTGCCTAACACCATTTTGCAGGATTTTATGATCAAGACGCCATTGAGTCCCGAAATTCACGCGCTATAGTATAGATAGGAAGCGACCAAGATCGGTGTATGACTCCTCCCAACCACCATAAATGATCTGTAATACTTTACTTCTCGCCTGCCACGCTTTCGAATAAAGTATGTCTACATGCAATTCATTATGCACCTTTTCTTTAATTTTCGTCGGTGTCAAAATAAGCTTTACCCTCAATAATGGGAGAATATGTCGGCATATAAGAGATGAAGTACAGTTTCGATGTACAGTGTTAAGCACCGGTATTAAACATGTATGTTGCCCGGCGTATTTTTTAACTCTAAAATAACTCACATTCTTTGTTACCAATACATGTAATCTCCAGGGACATGAATCTATTGTGCATTTAACTGTATACGTCTTTGTCGTTGACTTTATTACTTTTATTTGCACGTTGTGAGTAATATGCCATTTCCCCAGAGTGTGCTATAAACTTGCTTTATCAAGAAATACCCGACCAACTCATAAGTCATCAATGGTAGGAGGGAGTTGTTCAATCTGCGGACGATCATGCACATCGTTATCAGCCACATACTGGTCACATACTGATCAATCCAATCGTCATCTTCCATAAATTGCTCTGGATGATCTATAAACTCTGCACCTTCATCTGGATGATCAACATATTTATTATTGACAATTGAATCGTCACCTTCAGTATATATGATATCTGCAAGGACTCCCAATCTGCCATCATGATCTGCATTATAGTGATGACCTTCCGCCACAATGTTCTCATTTACGGTCAAATTTGAAGGTTCATGTTCAACACCCTCACGGTTAGTAGCGTAACGAGGAAAAAAAATAAGTGACAACTGACAAAGTTAAAACTAAAAGGTACTAAATTAAATATTGATAAATCTAGATATGGTATCCAAAGTTTTTTGTGTATATAATTAAACAAAATATTGACAGAGGAGCCGAATAAAAGAAAAACAAAATGAAATCACATAGTACAAAATTGATGCACTTTAAACTACATAGTACTGAAGTGAGAAAGTGTAAAGCCACCGAATACTAAATTGATATATTTAAACCATAAACCACATGGTACTAAAGTAAAAAAAAATGTGAAACCACATGAGTAGTATTTGAAGTTTTCTTTTTTTTGAGAGATAGGTAGCACGCTACCCGCTTCGTTTATTTCGTTAAGAAATAAACTTAGCTAGAAATATGAATCAACTAGGGTCTCAGTCACCATTGTGGCCGCTTACTCAACCACCAAGCCCGTCAACTCGCTCTGAGTACGGTCGGTTATTATTATTATTATATAGGGTTTTTTATTGCAATAAACTCCTCCAAAACTCTTATTTTAAAAATAGACCTATTAAAGTTTTATTTATAAATATAGTCCTATAAAAGCGGTGAATGATTCACCGCTCCTCTTTCTTTGTTTTTCTTATTTATTTTTATATTTTTATATTGATATAAGCGGTGAATGGTTTACCGCTTTTATTTTTTTTCTACTACTTATAAATAGTTATAAATACGCGAATCATTCACCGCATTTAGCGCCTATTTTTATAATTATTTTTTTAAAAGGATTATTTTTATAATTATAAAAGTTGATAAGATTATTTATAAAAAAAATTCTTATTATATATCCAGTGTTATCGCAACGGTTGGTGCATTAGCCCACGTGTCGGAAACAAACATCCCCACCCCGCCCCACGGCTACCCAACCCCTCCCCCCTTCTCTCTCTTCTCCTCCCCCCGCCTTGTACTAAAATGTGAAATCTCCCCATCTTTACCTTCATTTTTGTCGCCATGGATTCCCTTCACCAGCTCCTCGACTCCCTCACCGCCCACATCGCCCTCTACCACTCCTCCTCCTCCTCCCTTTCTAACCCTAACCCTAACCCTAACCCTAACTCTAATCCCCGCTCCGCCATCCTCCGGTGGTTCTCCTCCCTCCCCGTCTACCACCGCCAATGCGCCCTCACCGTCGTCGACCCCGACTTCGTCGTCGTCCTCCTCCAGATGCTCTCCCGCGTCCGCCGCCTCGGCCATGGATTCTTCTTCCTCCTCCCCGACCTCCCCTCCGCTTCCTCCTCCTCCCTCCCCTCCCTCTGCTTCCGCCGCTCCCGCGGCCTCCTCGCCCGCGCCGCAGCCGCCGACGCCGCCGAGCTCGGCCTCGCGCGGTCCCTCCTCCTCTTCTCCTCCGGCGAGGGCGACGGCGGCGATCGCACCGACGCGCATTGCCCCCTCGATGCCCTAACCGTCTCCGAGGACTTCGTCTCTGACGTGGATCGGTTCGTCGAGGTCATGGACGGGATCTCCGGGGGGAGTTTCCTCAGAGGGGAGGAGAGCGGGGTGGGAGCCGCCGCGTGGCTGGAGTTGGCGTGGCTGAAGAATAAGGGCTACTACAGCTTGGAAGCTTTCGTGGCGAATAGGTTGGAGGTGGCGCTGCGGTTGGCGTGGCTCAGCGGCCACGGAGGGAAGAAGCCAAAGGGGGGTAAAGCCGCGAAGGAGAAGGCGGGGACGGTTGGCGTGGCCGCCAATGCGTTTTGGAGGAAGAAAGGCTGTTTGGATTGGTGGCTAGGGTTGGATTGTGGGCACAGGAAGAAGATCTATGATGCCTTTTTGGGAAAGGCCACGAAATCCCTGGTAATTCTTTTACTACATTGCATCATCCGTATGGGCTTTGATGGCATGCCTATTTCAACGAAAGTGGAGGGGGTTAAATTTGTTTCTAGCCATGAATGTCCACTTCCATTGTTTAGTTTGCTGTAAATTAAATTCGTCTATAACTCTACTTTCTACTTTCCCAAAATGCTGGAATTGGCTTCACCCTAGATGGTTGCAAATTAGGGAGAGAAAGAGATAGGACAAATAATAGAAATTTTAACTGTTGCGACTTTTTCTCACCCTCTCTTCTGCTAATGTGAAAATTTTCAGTAAAACAAACAAAAAGTGGGATAACTATAGTTTCAAAGCAAACAATTGTGGAAAAATAATTTTCAACTGAACTTTAGTTCAACTGAAAGTTATTATCAACCTGAAATCAGTTATTGACAAACAAAAAAAATAAACAAACATGCCCGATCATGATTGAACTTTTTGAAGTTATTAGATTATAAATGAATAGTATTTTAGGGAAGAGTTTGTAAGAGCCTTTCCTGAAAAGACATCAAAGTTACAAGCAAACAAAATGATCGAACTTTTTTAAGTTATTAGATTAGAAATGCATAGTATTGTAGGGAAGAGTTTGTAAGAGCCTTTCCAGAAAAGGTATCAAATATTATCTAGTTCTAAGAGTTCTCTACCCTCAAAATAATGTAGCTATGTTGAGCAGATTTTATATTTTATAACTAATTATTTCATAATTCATAGTTCTTTGCATTTTGTTCGAAATTCTGTTCTTCTCTATGTTTGGATCTAGATTAGAACACCGCTGCAAATAATGCAAAAAACCCTCTAGTTTTTTTAAAAAATTATGTAGTCCTTAATGTGCCTAAATTCTTCTACGCCAGGTCCTCATTGTAAGTCGAAGTGAAATCGATCTTTAAAGAAACAATTAGAGAGTAACCCAGCGTTTGGTACTGTTTATTCTTTACGCGATGTTGTGAGTTAAATTCCTGGCACTTTTTTTTAACCTTTATTTCCAATAGAAGATTGCTCCTCAATAGTTGTCTTTATGCTTTAGAAGGTAAAGGGTCTTTTGTCTTTATCTCTCGTATCTTTTTTTTTTTTTGGGAGGGGGGGGGGTTTACAATGTAAGAGTTTGGTTTTTAGCTATCGTACTGTATTAAATATCAAGTATTCAAAATTTTTAAAATAGTATGTTTCACTTATAAAATGTTTTATCATATTTGGATAAAGAAATATTAGAAAGCCCACATAAGGGCTTTTACACACCTTATCACCTATTCACTGATCAATTCTCGAGTTAATAAATTATAAATCCCAAAAAAATATTCATCTATTTTCTTATGCTAATTTTTCCCGACAAATTACTTACCAAGCAAATCTTTAGTTGGTAATTCTTATCCATGTTAAATTGTGCTGTTGACATTGTATTTCTTCATATGATTAATATAAGACATAAATATTCTCATACTGACTTAATGTTGGATAAGAATGTTTTTGATTAAATTTTTGGCCCTTCTTGAGATAATGCTTTGCTAGATACTCTATATACCTATGGATGAGCACATCGCTAATAAATCATTTAAGATTTATAATCTGTGTTCTCAAGCTTGATATCAGTTTCTTGCTAATCTCTTTTCGTCTACACTAAGGACATATAATCACACACGTGTAATAAATAGTAGGCTATCTACGCTTGGAATTTTTTACTTCTAATAACTTCAAATACACTAGATCATTACCAATGGTGGCACGGGTTGTCATTTCAAACAATTTAACAGAGATTTGAGAGGGGAAGTTTTGGGCTCAAATCCACTTTTGTGTACATTAGCCTTACTCTATATATATTAATGTATGTTCTATTTCTGTGCATCCAATCTGACCACAAACACTGGGAATTGTCAGGCAGGTGAAGTTACCAAGGGATGTAACAATTTTTTGAGAAATGAAGTGTACTTTCACAATCCCAAAGCTGGATCACTGACAAGACATGATCCCACTGCATCTTACAAAAATTTAAAGCAGTCGTTCTTCAGAAGGAATCGTGACAATAACATGGATACCATCAGCATCATATCTTCTGCAAAACAGCTTACCTTGGCCAAATTTTTGAACAGATTGCAAGTGGTTCAGGAGATTGCTTGCTTAAGACGCAATCACAACCAACTTGAAAGCAACACACTATTTTTCACTACACTAGCATCTGCTGGCACTTTATCAGATTATGTACTTATGAAACTGCGTTCACTTCTTATGGCTGTATCCATAAGTTATAAAAATATTGAACTAACAGAAGATACAAACTCAGAGATTCATCCAGATAAAAGTCTAGAGAAGTGTAACACTGGTTCTCGGAAAGGAAAGAAAAAGTGTCGTAATTCAAGAAAACCAAATGCCACTCTTAACCTGTCCAAGGTTGGTTCTGAGTTCTTCGGCTTAAATTAACTTATGTTGCCTGCTTGTGCTTTTTCTAAAGATCAATAAATTGTCTTATGGACTATTTCTCAGGATCACAGATGCGGAAGTAAAGAAGGGAGCCGCACCTCTGGGGTGCTGTCACCCCAATGTAGTCTCTTAGCCGCAGACACACAGGTCAAAGCCATCAACACCTCCCTTAATGGAAGTTCTAGAAAAGAGCTTGTATCAAACAAAAATGAAGAAAAGGTTGTAAGATCTTGTAATTCTTTTTGTTAACTATTATTTCTTTTTCTTTTTTTTTTCTTTTGAACATATATTATTTTCATAATTAGGAGCATCTATTGCCATTTCAGGAGCATGGCAGAGGGTTGGGTGATTGCAAGGGTCATTCCACTAAGAAGAAAAGCAAAAGAAAAGGAGCTAAAATGAAAGCTTCTAATTCATCAGAAGTCCAAATCCCCATGTCTGGAAGCATAAAGAAAGCAATTCCCTCTAATACTGCTGATAGCATATTGGAATCGTCTGAACTAACTGGTCCCGTGTCTCTTAAGCTCGATGCAAATGATTCAGACGCTATGAGTGAGCTAGGACCAGTTGATGTAGATGAGAAACCAACAGTTACTAAGCTAAATAATGGCATTCCTTCTTGCCCTTTGACTAGGGCAGAGTGTTGTAATTTTTCAAGCAAATTTAATGGCCTTAACATGGTCCAGAGTGATTTGCTATATGCTGCACCATCTGAAGAGACCCCACAAGCATCTCCATGTTTTCCTTTCACGGAAGATAATATTTGCAGCAATCAACTGATCAGAAACAATGTTGGTTTAAGAAATCTGGAAGAAGGAGTTTGTGAAAGTGGCTTAACTAACAAGGAATGTGACCATCATGGGACTTCAATTGGATGTGAGGGTATGGACGCCTCTTTGTCTGCAGTTGCTCTTGAAGGTGGTGTAGTTAATAAAAAACAACCGCTTCAAGGTCTTGTCAGGAATAATTGTTCAGTGATTCAAAATGATGGTGGTGAATGTTACATCTATGACCACAGAAACCCTATGGGAGGAAAATCTTATGAGTGGCCTAGCATAACTCCTCTTAATTTTATATCAACTAATGCGCAGCATCTCCCACCTGCAACAGATAGATTGCATTTGGATGTTGGCCATGAATGGCTTACTAATCTTGATCCTTCTTTCCTTCCTCCCAAGAATCCAGTAAGAAACTCATCAAATGAAGGTGGTAGTCGAATTTTACCAGCTTTACCATTGCCCTTGAGTTCCGATTGGCCTCCCATGGTTAGAAGCTACTGTAGACCAAGTCAGAATTTCACTCTATGTTATGATTCTATGCACAACCCAAGAATGCAATCTTCAGCATGGGCAGGTGATATTTTTGACACACTTGATTTAAAAAATACATCTGAGTTTGCTGATGATTCTGAAAGTTATTGGTATTCTGAAGAAGAAAATGAAAATCATGCATTTTCTGGAAGGAACTATAACCAATATTTTGGTGGTGGAGTAATGTATTGGAGTCCAGCTGAATATGTTGGGTCTGGCTTTTCTAGGCCACCTTCTCATAGTTCAGACGATAGTGGTTGGGCTTGGCATGAAGCAGATATTACTCGAGCTATTGATGACATGGTTGGTGTACCCTCACTATCTTCTTCCTATAATACAAATGATGTAGCCTCGCCACCTGCTACTTCATTTTGCTCGCCATTTGAGCCTTCCAGGCCTCCACAACAGTCTGTTGGTTATAGTATGGCAGGTAATGATATTAATGGCAAGGTGTTGAACTCCTCTTCTTCAATTTCAGATGGCCTCGAAGAAAAAGTCTCAATATCTGTACACAGTTCATCTAGTAGTGTTGAAGGAGCGAAAGGAGATACACTTCCATATTCAATGCTGCGGCCAATAATTGTTCCGAGTATATCAAGAAGGGGATCAAGATCTGAATTTAAGCTTACGCATGATCATAGAAGTCCATGTGTACCTTCTACTAGGAGGGATATTCCTCGTATGAAGCGGCCTCCATCCCCTGTTGTGCTGTGTGTTCCTCGAGTGCCTCGACCGCCTCCGCCTTCTCCTGTTGGAGAATCTAGAAAGCGAGGCTTTCAAGTTGTTAGGTCTGGTAGTTCAAGCCCTAGGCATTGGGGTGTGAGGACTTTATGTTCTGATGAAAAAAAGTCTGATAGAACTCAACTTGGTTTGGATGGGCCTGAAGTTGTTTGGCCTTCTTGGGGAAACAAAGGGCTTCCTCCAGCTACGATGGTGCCATCTATTCAGGGTCCTGTATTGCAGGATCACCTTATCAAGATTTCCCAGTTAGCTCGCGATCAAGAACATGTGAGCAGTATTTCTTGACTTATGGGCCTGTTTGGTCCAGTTGGAGGTTTGGAGCTTCCGAAAAGGTGCTATTTGAGCAGCTGTTCAAAGAAGCACTAAACCGCTAGTTTCCTCCCAACATCTTCCTGCTGTAGCAGAAGCAGAAGCTTCAAATTGGAGCTGCTGCATTTGGGGCTCAGAAGTTCATTTTATCCATGAGCAGAAAAGCATTCTGACTTTTCATTTGCTAAATGCCTGGTTGTATTAGGAGTAGAAAAGTTGTTCCAGAGATGGGACAAAGAAGCTCTTTTTCATGTACTCGTTAAATGCATTCTGATATATCAAACAACTAATGTTGCAGCCAGACATTGCATTACCTTTGCAACCCTCTGATTTATTGAATTGTCCATCTCGAAAGGAATGTCTCTCTTTGATGCAAAGTCTTCTTCATGAAGAAATCGATTATTTCTGCAAGCAGGTATGACCTTTTAAGATTTTATTTAAATTTTTACTGTATATTTTATAAACAAGTGGTAGTGCTTTATGTTCTCTCCTGTACAAAGATCTGCTTCATTCACTGTATACTGATATATATTTCTCATTGACATTCATTAGGCTAGGAAATTGCTAGAAGCAAACATGAGTTGAATGCTGTAAATGTTTTTATGAAACAAAACACATCAAGACATTGGCTTTTTCATAAGATACATGCTTCTTAACTGTCATGCTTTCAAATTTTACCATTTTGACTCGAAGGTAATTGCTGGTTCGTCGTTAATGGTAAATCTAAGGTTGCTGCTGAGAATCTGATGAGGAAACCGTATATAAATTGGGCTGTCAAGAGGGTCGCGCGCTGTCTTCAGGTCCTTTGGCCTCGTTCTCGAACAAATTTATTTGGTTCTAATGCGACTGGTTTAGCACTTCCAACTAGTGATGTAGATCTTGTGGTTTCTCTCCCTCCTGTTAGGAACTTGGTAAGAATTATATGAATATTTCTTGTATGCTTTTTCCTCATTCTGAACAAAATTCATTGATGGAGTTGTTTGTCAGGAACCTATTAAAGAAGCTGGAATTTTGGAAGGTCGAAATGGTATCAAGGAAACATGCCTTCAGGTAAGTTGGCTTATTGTTAGCTGGTAGTGCTACAAACTATATCAATTATTTGATTTCATACAGTAGACATTCTCTTGCATGAAAGGATTACCACATGCAAAAATTGTATAGGATGCATGAAGCAAAATGTATGCTCCTTGTTTTTGTTGGTTGACTTTTGTACCTTAAATAGATGTTGCATATGTTCTAGTCAGGGTCACATATTTTCAACTTTAGATATTGAAACTGACCCCCTATGATTCAAGGAATATCAGTTTGAACCAAGGAATATCAGTTTTACTCTTTTATTGCAGGTATCATAATCATTCATCTCAATTCTGCTCATTCTGTTATAATGTAGCTACAAGAATATGAGTCTCCCATACAAAGAATGTAGCTATAATGAAACTGACCCCCTACTTGACAAAATATGAGACCCCCATACTCATCACGTTCTTTCTATTCCGACCAACTTGAAAATCCTTGATCAGAATATGAGTCTCCATCTACTTGGCAGATCTGAAAGACTCATTATATAGTTCCTATGCTCATCAGTATAATAATGCGCTGTGGTGATCCCCGCTAACCACACTTGCCTTATAAGACTTGTTAGTTTAAGTGTATCCTCTCTCAACTCACCGACGAGTTTGATGTGCCACCATAGAGGTCCAAGACAACTTAAAAGTAGTGCTAACTAATAAGTCAAAATTTTGATGTACAAGTTTTCCTATATAATGTCCCTGGCCTTGAGTTTTGGTGTTGAGCTAGGCTCATGTTGCACTGCATAGGAGAAAGTTTGAGTTAAAATTTAAACATTCATCTTTGATGACATTCATCATAAAATGAAAAGAAGAACTTTCCTCAACTCTCAAAATCGGTCTTTATTGACACCTTTTGTTCGTCAACATCACAAGTTCCTCTCATTTTTCCAAGAATCATCTTTCTGAATGTATGTGTACCTTATTTACATATTATGTCAAACTTTAGAGATATGATATCTGGAGATGCATTTGTACATAGCATACAAACACTTAACTAGTATAAGCATATTATATTTCCTTTATAGTAGCAGTTAATACATTTCAAAGATATTTGTCTTGGCTGTCTTTTTTCAAAGTTGTGTGGATCATCTGGTTCTTGTTGCAGCATGCAGCAAGGTATCTTGCAAACCAGGAATGGGTTAGAGGTGATTCGCTCAAAACAATTGAAAACACTGCAGTAAGCCCCTTTTACCTGTCAATTGTTATTCTAGTATTTCTTTGATATATATGTGCACATAACCCCTGCAGAATTGTCTAATTACATATCCCTGCAGAATATGAATTTTCATTCGAGTCCTTCAATACCTATTAATCCACATATGTACCCGTACTTGGATACCATCCTTAATAAACTTTTTCTAGTAGACAACCAACTTGCCCTATGAATTATATTAACTCTCCCTATGTGAGATTGGGGCATTTTTGCAATAAAGTGAATAAACTGCACTTTTTAGGGGTATGCACCAGAATTCAGACTTTGCAGGGATACTATGAACCCCCGTTTCCTAGGGGGTCATCCATCCTAGAACTATTCTAGCCTTGGCATGCTTAACCTTTTTAACCTCTTGAGCCTGACCACCGTCCAAAATACTTTAACTAGGTTAAGAGGTTTAGTTCTATGATTCTATCATACCTCGGGGGTTATCCATCCTATAACTATTCTAGCCTTGGCACACTTATCCCTCTTAATCTCTTGGGTCTGACGACCGTCCAAAATGCTTTAACCTGGTTAAGAGGCTTAGTCCTATCATACCTTATATATAGGACTATTCCAAATACTAGGGGTGTCACATTCCACCTTCTTTTAAGCTCTGATGTCTTCGTCAGGCTAGAGCACACTCACAAGCACCAGGCGTTGTGAGACTCGTCTCGGTCTCGCTAGCCTTGTCATTCAGACTCTTGGCTTAGTATTTCATTTCCAAACCTTGGCTTGGCTTGTTATTCATGCCCTGACTCAATCGAGACTCATCTCACACTTACGGCTGGTGATTAGCTCTAATATCAATTGTGATGCCCCGCTTCCCAGAGGTTTACCTATTCTAGAGCTACTCTAGCTTTAGCACGCTTAACTCTCTTAACCTTTTATGCCTAACCACAGCCCAAAATGCTATAGCTGGGTTAAGAGATATAGTCGTATTATACCTTATATATAGGACTATTCCAAATACTAGTGGTGTCACAGATACGTAGATAAATTTGCAGGGATATGTAACTGTACAAGCCCCTGTTTCTTTTCTTTTTCTTTATCTTTTATGTACTTTATGATATGGTCTCCAGATACCTATCATCATGCTTGTGGCTGAAGTTCCTTGTGACATTAACCTCTGCAATGAGAACTCTTCTGTAGTAGATGCCTCACAAGATCATTCAATCACTATTGCTGGGGAGCAAGGAAGCGTTCCTCATTCTGATAGTTCTTGCCCAGAAAGTAGCTCCTGGCCTATGTACTCAAAGATGAGAAAGGATGATGCCGCTGATGTCAAATGTATCCATCTTGACATAAGCTTCAAGTCACCATCACACACTGGACTCCGGACTTCTGAATTGGTAATCTCTAGCTTTCTATTTTATTGCGCAGGTATATTCGTCACTACTTTCTGTGCTAGCAACAAATTTAGTCCCCGAAACTTGATCTTGATTCCGATTTTACCCACAGTTTTGATTGTAACAATTTAGGTGAAGTTTGCTCTGCGCAAGGATTGCCCATGCAACCCACACCACCCTGTGTCAACCGTGCTGGCACATGGCACGGGTGTGCAGCAACTTATTTTAAGTGTTTCGGTGTCTTTCTTTTTTTTAAAAAAAAATTTTGAGGTGAAAAGTTTTAGAGAGGTTTTCTCATACTTGACATGTGTAGATGTTGTGAATTCATTAATATTTGGAGCAACTAGTGAGGTCCATTACATAATGAGAAAACTTTTGTGAAACAACACAAATTAGTAGTTTTTCCTGATCTTTTTTAACATTTTAGATCTAGTGAATTTACCCGTGGTTTGTTTTCCTATAATATTTTGTGCAATTGTGATTATTTTTCTTTTCATGTATATACTTTTGTAATATATGTAAAATTATTTTTTTTTCCGATTGTTAAGATCTTTATTGGGCTATTCTAATTAATTGTGTGAGATCAAATACTTGAGCCATTTGTTTAGCTTCTCTAAGCAGCTATTATTATTTTTTAATAATAGTATAATAAAAAAGCATGCTAACACATGCCGGTCTGCTAGTATTAAATTGCATGCCGACATTGTTAGGCCTTGTGGCACCATACCGTACTGTGCCATGCTGTTCGCACGACATTCCTTGGTTCTGCATAATAATTAAATCCTAATGATAGTCTATTTGATATGTGCCATGTCATCAAACTTGTAAAAGTTTTACTTTGAGGATGAATTTGAAAACAAGGTCAAACTTCAGGGTTGAAATTCATTTGGAGATCATGCTTTAGGGACTAAATTGGTACAATTGAAAATTGGGTAAAGTACAGCACTAGTCCCTGAATTTTCACTCAAGTTTCATTTTGGTCCTCAAAACTTTCAAATTATCTGTGAACCTACAAAAATATTTCATTGCAGTCCTTTGAAATAAAAATTATTGCTTGCACCTAACTTATCTTATTAGGCTCATACACCACAAATTTTGCCAATCCTTTGTCCCACTGGTACTTTCAATTAAATGGTCTAAAATCTAAATAGTAAAAAGATTGGTACTGAATTTGTAGTAGTGTTGAAATATGTGATGGAATAAAGAATCAATAAATGCTTAATACATATATATACAAATGCACTGGGTGTAGGCAATAGTTTTCCTTCAATAGTGAATATTCATAGGGACTAAAAATCTTTTAAGATTTTAGGGATAATAATGCCGACCTTAAAGGCTCGAGGACCAAAATAAAACTTGACTGAAACTTTGGGGATTGATGGTGCAATTTATGCATTGAAAATTGTAATTCGAGTCAAATATCAAGTAGTGAATTTCTAATTAACCCTTCTATTATACTTTAGATCCAAAGAACTTTTGGTTGCTATCTATTCTTATTCAGCAACCAGCCCCCTAAAATGGAATCCACCGTTTGCTATAGATTTGGATATTTAAGAGAACTGGATTATGAAGAAATTTGAAAAACTGATAGTTCGAAGAATAGGTGTGCGTAAAATTTCAGGCTTGCTTTCTACTTTCCTATATATATATTTTTTTCCTAAAATCATTTTGGTATATACCTATACAGGTTAGAGATCTCACTCAACAGTTTCCTGCTTCCATGCCTCTTGCTTTGGTTCTCAAAAAATTTTTGGCTGACCGTAGTTTGGACCACTCCTACTCTGGTGGTTTAAGTTCCTACTGTTTGGTAAGTACTCAGTCTTTGTCATGTGTTGTTGTTCAATAATATTTTCTTCAGAGCGAAATGTCAAATTAATTAATATTTTTAAATCTTCTTTCGGCTTTTGTTGAATGATATCTTCGTGGTTGTTCTCATACTGTTCCTTGGCTTGTTCTTCGTATTTGAAGGGGCTCTCTCATATGTCCCTAAAGATTATGCTGACATCTCTTGATTCTGAATTTTCCTGTTTATTTCACTAATGTTCAATTGGTTACTTACCTTCATACTTTTTTAATCTCTTGGAGATGAGGAAGGTCCCAAGAGGAGACGAAAATACCTTGTAATATACAGTTACTACCTAACAAATTGAATTTAGTTATGTCATCTATCCAAAGATAAGTATGTGAAATCTTCATTTGGCTCCAGGTTATTTATTTATGATAGTTTTATAATTAAGCAGTATAATTGCACTTGAGCTATTATGGGTTTCCTGTATCTCTATTTTTAAGGATATCGCAATCACAAATAATTTAGCCACTCACTTTTACTTTGTTCCATTCTACAGATCTTGCTGATTACTCGCTTTCTTCAGCATGAACACCATGTGGGCCAGCCCACTAACCAAGTAAGCCTAGAAGCTATAATATGCAAAATGCAAAAGGATGGTTTTTTTTTTTTTTATTAATGGCGTTGTGTAGTTTTTACTTAAGCCTGCTTTGTTTCTGTGTAAATATAGATTGGTAATATATACTAGAAGTAGCTATTTTATTTTCTTTTCTATTGAACATATAGTTTGTAACGCCCCCAATAGTTCCACATCGGATGAGATACTGATTTCGATCAGTTTATATGAGGCCTACACACTAGTAATAATAACTGGGCTTAATCATTTTGGGCCGGTGGTTTGGCCCAACGAATTATTGTTGCTAGCGGATCGGGTCGTTATAATTGGTATCAGAGCCGAATACCAACCGGAAGTGTGAGAACTAAGTGCTATGCGGGACAAAGTGCTACACCAACGGGTTTGGTGGGAGCCACCTCTTGAACCCGTAGGAGCCACCTCTAGAATCTCACATCGCCTGGTATGGTCCTGGTCTGTCTGTCTGCGATTTGGTTTGGACCCGACAAGGACGTCAGGGTTTAAACAGGGGGAGTTTGTAACGCCCCGAATAGTCCACATCGGATGGGATACTGATTTCGATCAGTTTAACCCTACTATATCTTATATATAGGATTATTTCAAATCTTGGAGGTGTCATCCCCCGCCCTCCCACCCCCAACCCGCAAGCGTTGATGTCCTCATTAGCTCATGCACACACAAGTATCAGACAATGTGAGACTCGTCTCTCTAACCTTGAGGGGAGTCGCGCTTCACCCACAACGGTCATTAACCCGGGAGCCGCACTCTTGTCCGTTGTATGACACTAGTTCAGCCAAGACTTATCTCACGCTTACGGCTGGTGATTGGTTTTGATACCAACTATGACACCCCCCTTCGCGGAGAGTCATCCATCCTAGAATTGCTCTAACCCTAAGCTTGCTCAACCCTCTTAATCTCCAGTCCTGGGCTTAGCGACCGCCCAAACTGCTGTAACTAGATTAAAAGACTTAACCCTACTATACCTTATATGTCGGACTATTCCAAATCATGGGGATGTTACATAGGACTAGTCTTACAAGTAGTTTGATCTAATAAATGCAACATCAGCATCTTCACATAACTTTTTTTTTTTTTTTCCTCAGCAGAACCTGGGCAGCCTTTTGATGGATTTCTTTTACTTCTTTGGGTGAGGACAAGTAACTCAATTTTCCTTTACATAATTGAAGAGGTGTATCAAGTGTTGCAAAATATTCTGGTAATGAATGAATTTCCAATGTGTAATCGAATGTGGCGATTTCTTTTTAACATGAATTGCAGGAATGTATTTGATCCACGCCAAATGCGTATTTCTATCCAAGGAACTGGCCTCTATATGAACCGGGAAAGAGGGCTCAGGTTAGGAAAGTAATGGATTACGTAAATAGAAATTCACCTTCAATTTTTTTTTTCTTCTTGTAATGTGACCTCATTTGTCATGTCTATCCAACATTTTGCAGCATTGATCCGATTCATATTGATGATCCTCTGTACTCAGATAACAATGTTGGCAGGAACTGCTTCCGTATTCATCAGTGTATCAAGGTCAGTTCACCTGTTTCTGCTTCATCCACATCCCAAGGTCTATATACAATGGATGTTTGAAAGAAGTGTGATGATAGGCTGTTGGTTCTATCTTTATGTTAAAGAGCTGTGTTTATTCGCCTCGTATCTCTGCTCATACGATCATTCCAATAGATTTGAACAACAATTGGATTTCGGATTGCTTTAAAGAATTCTCTACATTATGAATCTGTTATCTTTTGATTACTTTGAAACTCAAAAATATCCTTATATTCGTGAAATATTGCAGTAACTTTATTATACTCGTTGATCTCGATTTTATGTTTTTCTCGCCTGCCTGCTTTATAATGTCTGAAATACTTTTTAGGAGTTTGTACTAAGATACTCATTGGTCTCCCCTTGTTTCTATCTTTTCCAAATTTAAAAATTCATTATACAAAATCCCCTTATTTAGCAGTGTAATTGTTGCTTAAACTTGTCTCCTTTTCTTCCCTACTTTTCTTCTATTTTTCAGTTCAGATGTTAGTGTCTAATGAGGCCTTCTGAACTGTCGTAGTTACCTTACTGTATCTTTTGCTGACAACTCTTCTGTGTGAGCATTAGTATATTATGGCATTTTAGGATAGTTTGTAGAGATGATGATTTTTCATGATGCGTTCATTTGTATAAATCTTTTCGGTTAAACATTTATTATGTCTCACATTGTAACTGTATTGTTGTTGTATCAGGCTTTTGCTGATGCTTACTCTGTACTGGAAAATGAGTTAACACAGTTTTCCGGAGATCATACTCCAACTTCAGCATCGACATTCAGTCTACTTAGGAAAATCATCCCTAGTATAGACCATGATGGTTAAATTCTGATTTTCGAGTATATTGGAACTGACCTTAATGCATGTTCGGCATTGAGACAAGCTCCAGCTCTCTACCACAGTGACCACGAAAAAGCGACTCGACGCTTCCTATGGTTTGATATCTCTTTCGGAGCTCTTTTACTACTGGAATGGGTTTTGAATGTTATTTTTTTATCAGTTGCATTGTTGATTATGCTGTTGCACATCCTTCCAGTGTATTAAAAGATTTAGGCTTTTACATTTATATCCCTGCAAAAATCACCTCTTTACTTAAAAAACTCTTGTAACATGTGAATTTGTGAATATACCCACCATACCCCTTCATGTTGCAGTTTCTTTCAAAACATATTCTTAAGTTGTAGTATTAATCAATTCATGGGGGAAACATGATTTTTTATGAGAAATGATTTTATTGAAATTTGTAACTGAAGGCAATATTTGTAAGAAATTATGTCTTTGAATGGCAAATGTGAAAATTTAGATCTTATAGGGATATAATAACACTTTAGGAGAAATGTATGCTAATATAATAAGCAAAGTTTCTAAGATGGAAATAACATGCAGGAGTTATGTGTGCTAGTCTTTCATGTGGCGGATGGATGAATTCGTTACTGCAGGTAAAGCTCCCCGCTGACATTACTAAAAATAAATCATTTATTTCTTTCTTCTGAACTTTATACTAACATTTTGTTGTTAATAAGAAAAAAATTGTTTTGCAGGGATCGGCATTTTAACTGCTGGCATGTATGCATTTGATGCTTCTGGTGTTACAAAACTGCTTAAACTCTCCTCTTTCTTGTAAGTGTATGAATGTTGTCTTAATTTTCATCCACTAAAATAAAGTGTTGACTTTTAGGTATTACCAGGCTTGAGAGTCAATTTGAAATTGTATCTTTTGCCTTCAAGAGAAAGTACTAGAGAGGGGTTGCTATGTGTATTGAGAAGAGCCTATTACAGTGCAGAGAAGGAATAGGCCAAATTACAAAACCCTCCACTTTAGCCCATGTCTTAATTAATCACTGCCTAAAAATATTGCATCATTTCAGCCCTGTAGTTTACCACTGTCCTAGCAAGTACCAAAAATTTGGGATGGTTGTTGAATTTGGATGCAAAACTTCGCCAGACTGAGTTTGCATATTCATTTTATACCCAGCATCTAAGTTGCAAGTTGCAACTTACAAAAGCATAAAATAAAACTAGATAAAAGAGGTCCTCTCCTTTACCAAAGCTTCCAAAATTGACATTTTATTTGGCAATTGATTCAGCCTATGTGATTCTGCTCCGTTGAATATAAGTAATACCATCCGCTAATTTTCGTCAAGTGTTGCATCCAAATTACACTAGTCATCTTTAAAAACTTGGTACTGTTTGAGATGCTGCTGAAGTGTAGGGTTGAAATTGATGCAATTTTTAATGATGGTAGTAATCAATACGCTGTTTGAAGTGCAGGGAACTTGTAATTTTGCCAAACAAATATACAGGAATTTGGATGCTTGAATACTCTAGTTGCATTTTAAAGACATGTAGGATATTCCAGTATAACTTCTTAAAAAATAAATGAACAGATGTTGATATTAGTGGAGAATGCTTTGGCAAGAAGGTTTGCCATGATGATCAATTTTTTTTTTTTTTTTTTTTGAGAGATAGGTAGCATGCTACCCGCTTCGTTTATTTCATTTAGAAATAAACTTAGCTAGAAATGTGAATCAATTAGGATTCGAACTTGGGACCTCGGATACCAACCACCAAACCTTTTGCCACTTGCGCTAGGGACGGTCGGTCATGATGATCAATTATGAGTCCAGAGTCCCATGCAGCTTATTTATATCTTGCGTGCATACTTTCTTAAAAATGCTTTTACTACAGTTTGTTATAATAAAAATGCTTTTACTATAGTTTGTTATAAAACACTGACCAATTACTGTTCTTGCCCATCCATTTACAATGTATTTGGTATAATGCATGCATAAACTTGAGTGTTCTTCTTATATTTTGTATTCTTTTGGCATTTTGTATTTTAGATCATGTTGAACAAGGGCTTCACTTGTTATGATCAATGACGGTATCTGATGGATTATCTTTTTCCTCGGGAGCAGGCCTGACTCGTGGCAACTGCCTCTAGTGTCCGGAAGGTAGGTATGGTCATAAAGAGTGTGGCAACTCCTTTTGAATACCTCATGTTGAATTGCAAGGATTGCTCATATAAATGATTTTAATTGGTTTCAATGGGCTGTTTGTTTCACTTAGGTGGGGGAGTTACCTAAGAGGGTCACTTTTGATGGCCACTTTTGTTTAATTGCTTGTTTGTCTAAAAATCACTTAGAGGAAGTCAAGATCCAATGGTTAAATCAATGGATCTGTTGTTCAGTTAACTTAATGAAAGTTACCTTAGAGAAGGTTGTCAATTCAGCCAGTATCATTTGATTGTTTGTCTGAAGGGCACTACAAAGGAAATCAAGATCCAACGGTAACATTAGTGGATCTAATACTGTGTCAGTTGTTTTATGGTTTCGATTCAGCGTCAAGTGACTTTGGATCAATTGAGAAGGTCACTTGTACCAAATTTATGGATGATAGAGTAGGCCAGTTTCACTAGTTTGGCCCATTTTCGCCAAACCAAACACCAGAACTTTTGAGTTGTGCCGAAACTCAAAGTTCACCCCATTCACCCACATTAAATCAAATAGACCCCTTAATGTTGTCTATTCTCTCTCAATAACTTGTGGCAATTGTACCGTCGATCTGCATATTCTGGAGGCTTCTTAAACGACATTACTTGCTTTTTCTTCAAAATCTCCTGATAAATACTAGTAAATTAAGGTGGAAAGACAAAGGGACATGATCCTGCAAGGATGAACTAACTCCACAATCCTGTCCTTTCTGCTCTTTGGCAAATGGATTGGGGCAAATACTGACTCTTATTCTTTCTTTTTTTTATCTTCATGTTTTCTTGTCTAGTGTTGTATTCCTAAATATCCGTCAAATCTCCTTTATCTGAATCTTGTTTTAATAGTTGTGGTTTCACTAAACTGTTATTAAGGATGACAAACAGCATAATTTAACTTTTTGGCATATCTATATGCAGTGAAAAGAGATTATGTTGCAAAAAGGCACTCCTAAAAGGACTCGGCCGGGAAATCACGTCATCCAGATCTTGGATATACATTTGTAATATCCGTGTTCGTCACTTTAATCCTATCAGGTACAGTTTCAAGTTGGTTTACGGTTACGCAGGTCTCATAATGGAAAGTATTGCTTTTTGATGATCTTTTGTAAGAGAAGCGGATAGGTCGGATAGTTACGGTGGCATCGAATTAAAAGTATGGATAAGATGCTGAATTATAGAGAAGAATGAAGTTCACAATACAAGTGAGAACCCAGAGCAACCCTAACTTTATTCCTCGGTGAATTCGCATTCCTGGACCGTCCGTCCATCTTCGTTCCTTCGAGAAGTTCCGATGAGAAGTCGAGGCGAGCTGCTTCGAGAGAGATTTTGGGCCAAAAAGAAAAGCTGCTTTTCTCTGTTTATGTAGTGTGGTGTCACTTGTGATTTGGAATAAACAGCTTCATTAAGAATGAACCGAAACATTGTTGTCTTTGCTTGGATGCTGGTCGGCCAGATATATTTGCTTGGGATTATGGGATGTGTACATAAAATGTATACCCATATGGTGACTAGTAAAGTTACAGGATCTGTTCTATATTTGTGTCACAAACAAGGATTTAAATGCAGTGGCACGGAGTCGTGCCCGACTCCGGAAAGTTGCCGTTATGGTACAGCACGGTGCATGCCGAGTCATGCCCGATGCGTGCCGGTTAAAAAAAATTGTGTGCTGAAACAGTATGAAATATTTATTTTCTTTAGTAATAAAATATTCTAACTATTTATTATGTGTTTTTATTATATCTTTTAAATTTTATTGAAGAAATTACATAGTAATTTAAAAAATAGAGGGTTTTGAGCTGTGTCATCAGTACGGGGTCTGTATCGTGTCGGTATTTTATTGGTACGGTACGGCACGGTGGATACGTTTCGTGCTGAGGGCACTTAAAATATTGGTCACAAATTCTTTATACTTTTTCTGCCATGTTTAGGGGTGGCAATCCAGCTCGCTGTTCGCGAGCCAGCTCAGTGTTCGGCTCGAAATGAGCTCGAGATCGGCTCGCTCGTTTAGTAAACGAGCCGAACACGAGCTAAATTTTTCAGCTCGTTTAATAAACGAGCCGAACATGAGCTAGGGTCAGCTCGCTCGTGTTCGGCTCGATAACAGTTCGAATACATATATTTTATATTTATATAATTTATTTAATTTATATTTTTATATATAAATAAATAATTATATATAATATATATTTATATTATTTAATTTTTAGCAAAATAAAAATATAAATACGAGCTTAATTATAAAAAGTCTCATTTGGATATAAAATTTTAACTATTAGATCAAAATCTAATGGATAAGATTTTATAAATTTATTTTTTTAATATATTTAATATATATTTTTTGTTAGTTCGTTTATTAAACGAAATTAACACGACAATTTTTCGGCTCGATACTTTAATCGAGCCATTCGTGTGAACGAGCCGAACACGAGCCGATCCCAGCTCGCTCGTGTTCGGCTCGTTTACACCCCTAGCCATGTTACACGATTGATTATTGATTATTTTATAATATATTAAAATATATAATAATAATAATAATAATGATTAGTAATAGTGCTTGCTATACTATTAGTGCTATTATTATATACTAGTTAAAGATACGCACATAACTGGATAAATTTATAGTAAATATTAGTAATTAGTAAATAATAGTAAAGAAATTATTTACATAAATAAAGATATTTTATATATTAGAGATTTCTTAAAGTTGTAATTCTTAACAAAACAGCCTCATTACTTTGAAACCAAATAGAAAAAACATGCATGATTAGCACATGCATTAATTATCCATAAGTCAATCACATCACCTCAAAGTTGAAATCCAAAAAAAAAAAAAAAAAAAAAGGGGCATGACTAATATGTAGAGTAGCCTAATTATTTATCGCTGCTGGTTGGTCCATGATCTTTTATAAGTCTTCTAAGGCTTAGTTTAGTATTGAGTCTTATCCAACGCTATTAGATAAAATAAAGTTGTGAAAAAAGCATATAGGATATAGGATATTTTTCCAACATACTTCCTACCCAACGCTATTAGATAAAATAGAGTTGTGGAAAAAGTATATAGGGATATAGGGTATTTTTTCAACGTACTTTCTCACCGCACGTAACGCAATCTCCCCGCAATCCCAAACAAAGCCTAAGTCAAGAGTTGAAAAAGGAAGAAAATTAGACTTTATGGTAAAGAGTATCATTTAGAGTGAAGTAGTCGTAGGAAAATTTCCTACGTCGTTTTCTGTTCGGTTCCTCCACACTTGTAGATAGATCTATCTTACTTTCAGAAAACCTAGTAAAAACTATTCCAGTATATTAGCAACAGGAGTATAGCATTCTTTTTGTGCAAAAGCATGTAGAGGGAAAAAAAAGTAACTACACCTCTGGAGTGAGCTATCCTTGGTGGAGATGCTTCTCCAAATATGTCACTCTAAGTACAAAAAAAATGACTCCCTCTCATCTTATTTATACCCTACAAATGTCCATGTTTGCCTATTTGAATGCTTAATGTCCATCATGTATACCATACAAATGTTATAACCCACTTTACAAATCCATACAAATAGATTAATTGACAGTTCTATATGTATACGTGGCAGCATTTTCTTTTTTCATGAATAAAAAAATAGTTTCCACATATGGCTCATTTTTTCACGCAAAAAAAAAGAAGTTTATTTATCTAGATTTGGTCCAACCTCGGGACTTTACCCAGATTTGTTCCAACATTGGGAAGAGGACCAGCATAGGGAAGGGTCAATATCTTGACCAAGATATTCTCTTCGAACAAAACCTTTTCTATATATAGAGGTTAAAAAGGTGAAGGTGCACATATGCATACGAGAAGACTTAACTTGAGCTTTCACCTTAATAGTCTCTTCTACCTCACATTCCTTTCACATTGATTTCTACACTGAACTTTATATTTTCATTTTTGTTGGATCTCTGAAAGGTCATACTGTTCGTGTTGTGCCATCCTGAAGATGTGCCGACGGGGTGGACAGTGATCGTTGTATCGCTTAAGTTTGTGTCAATTTTTGGTATTCCTTCTTATTTTTATATGTTCTCCAAATTATATTTAACCAATGTATCTTAATGCTTAGTAATCATGCACTCTAAATATATATTTGCATAGTTGATAATAACATATTTTGTTGTCATTCTCTTTTAGTTTTTTTTGGTTATCTTCTTTTTCTTTTTTTGTTTTATAATTATACTTTCAAATTAGCGTCAAAATTATTCGCAGCAAAGCGCGGATGCAAAACTAGGTGTAATTGTACGGAGGTACCCTCATCTTATCCTTTTTATTAACATTCTCTTGGTTTCTATTTTTGTAAATCGAAGCACTAAACTACGAACTTTCTAGAAATTAAAAAAAATAATGCAATGGAAAACACTTTTTGACCACTATGATATCAGGATGCAATTTGCATTGAATATTCTGGAAATATTCAGCTCATCTCCGGTCACGATCGAAGTTGTAACAATCAAAATAGAGAAAAACTTTTTGAGTTATGGAGACTACTTTGCTTACTCTGTAATATGCTCTAATCTGTTCAAAATACGCAAATCTTATGATGTTTTCCTACATAGAAAACATGCAACAAATAGCATAATTTCAGAATTTTCACCATTCCCATGCCCAAATGAAACTGTTAAGAACCTAGAAATTAAAATTTCAGGTGAATCCATTACTTAACCTAAAGTCAATGACCACAGCAAAGGAAAGCAAGGTAGCAAATTATAAAATTTTCACCATCCCGTAGCCCAAATCAACTTCTAATAGCCCAAAAAATTGAAATTTCAGCTGTACTCATCACTTAATTCAAATAAAAATCAAAATTAAAAAAAAAAAACCTAAAAAGCACACTCAAGAAGCAAAATATAGAATTTTCACCAAAATAACAACTCCGAAAATGAAAAATTTAGCTAAACCCGTACTAAATTTGATCAAAGAATCATATAAATCAAAGCCAAAGAATACGGAAGATGATAATAATATGATTAGTCAAACATCCCTAAAACATCCGTAGCCTTCAAACAAATCCGCTAATAATATGATTATTCTCAAATTTAAGTCAAACATACTTCATATCATTATTTAGACTTCTC
Organism: Aechmea fasciata; assembly: GCA_025177825.1. Classification (NCBI taxonomy): domain Eukaryota; kingdom Viridiplantae; phylum Streptophyta; class Magnoliopsida; order Poales; family Bromeliaceae; genus Aechmea; species Aechmea fasciata. The sequence goes on from CM045940.1 coordinate 1,365,508, forward strand.
TGTCAATTTGATCCATGAGGATAACTCAGCAATAAATTGATTAAACGGAATAAGATTTTAATTAAACACCCTTCTTTGCTTCAATTTATTCATAATTCACTATTTCCACATCTTGTTGCTTGCAAACACCAAATAATAGTTTTTTATGATATGTAGACCAATTAGTACAGTGATTAACAGTAAATGGCCTAGGAAAAATGGTGTGGGAAAAATCAATGGCATTATAAAGTAAGCATAAATCAGAAAGGTATAAGACGTATAATCAAAACACACATTCCATAAAACTGATCTCAACTTCTTTCTACGCAAACATCTCACAATTGTTGCAAATAGCTCATGCCGAAAGCATCAAATAAAGAGAAATAACAAGTAATTAATTTAATTTACAATAATTATCTGAAAATAATTTCTAATATTATTTTATTATCCTAATTCCAAATACCAAATAAATTAATATAGTACAGTACATATCACTAAAATATACCTTTGGCAGGTGAGACTTCATAATTGTAGGATCCAGTCTTACTAAAATATATATATATATATATATATATATATATATATATATATGTATATATATATATATATATATATATATAGAGTCCGGCTACTATACTATTATGAGTACGATCATCATTTTTTAGGATGTCGTTCGATTTTGACCGTTCATTTTATACATGCTTGATGGACCTTATAATGATTTCGAAAAATTACAAAATTTATTTTCTAGAAGTTTCAAATACTCTAGATCATGTTTAACGGTGTGGATCGCCGATTCGAAAATCCCAACATCGAAAACAACTTATGAGTAGTAGGGCTCTATACTCATAAGTATAGTATACTATATATATATATATATATATATATATATATATATATATATATATATATATATATATATATATATATATGTATATATATATATATATATATATATATATATATATATTAGCATGAGTCTACTATACTATTATTATGAGTACGATCGCACTCGTACTCATAAGTTGTTTTCGATGATAGAGCTTACGAATCGACGATCCACACCGTTAAACGTTATCTAGAGCATTTAAAACTTCTAGAAATAAAATTTTATAATTTTTCGATATCATTTACCCTACGATCAAAAGCTCACAAATTTAACAATTTTTAACGGTCGGTATGGGATACTTGCTAGTTTAACGGTGTAAAAAAATCGAAATAGATTGAATTTTTGATAGAAAATTCTATTCACTACCTAAATAAAGATCAATAACTCCGATCTTAAATTGAAAGATTCGATCATCCATTTTTAGGATGTCGTTCGATTTTGACCGTTCATTTTATATTTGCTTGTTGGACTTTATAATGATTTCGAAAAATTACGAAATTTATTTTCTAGAAGTTTCAAATACTCTAGATCATGTTTAACGGTGTGGATCGCCGATTCGAAAACCCCAACATCGAAAACAACTTATGAGTAGTAAGGATTCTATACTCATAATAGTATAGTAGCCCTACTCATATTAGCATATGCCTGATATGCTATTTGAGGAATTTGTGCTGCTTGTAGCGAAATTAAAATCTAGTCTATTTTTTCAAGATAACATATGATATGTAACATCACACTGTTGGTTTTCTCCAAAAAAAAAAAACCCACACCTTTGGTATATTATTTTATAAATTATTATAAAGTATAGTAAATAATATTTATTTATTTTACAGTAAACAATTGAGTCGACAACATTATCGCATATAATTTTTTGACAGAAAAATGACCATGCGGAGTATATTGCTATATCAATTCCGTTATTACAGCAGAATAGTAGTTTTACGGTAAAATTAAATAATATTATTTTTAGTATTTTGTGGAAATTGGATGGATATGAAGGTCTAAATGCTTTATAGTTGTATGATCTAATTTCACGTTATTTATAAAAAAAAATATAATAAGAGATTGGCATATGCTGAGAATGCTACTTAAGAAATTAGTTGAAAAGAAAGAAATGGTTCTTATAGCCAGTATATTAAAGTGAAATAAGGGATTGGCATATGCTGAGCATTTGCTGAAATTTGGCGCCATGGATGATACACCGTGCTCTAATTATGTTTCTCCACTTGAATATCATCTTTGCTTCTTTTTTTTTTGCAAACAACTTTGTTTTCTATTGACAACTAATTATGTTGATAGATGCTCAGCAATGAAGCGCATGAGCAAATTAAGAAAGTTTACGATGAAGAAGTAAATTTTTATTCTGAGTTTGTTTTACATTTTATTTAATATTTCTATTGTTTCTGAACTTTCATTTTTTTTTTTGTAGTAGCCAATGAGGTACATGACTTTTGCTAGTTATCTCGAGGTTAAGATGATAGTAGCTGAGAAACTTGATATGCTATTTTGCATATATTATGTTGACAATTGCGTTTAAATCTATTATATTAAATGAAATATTGTTAAAAAATTGTACTAACATAATTTATTATTAATTTTATTTATTTTAATTTTAAGCAAAAATAGTCGACTCTTGTTACTTTATATTTTACTATTTTGTAAGTTTTGAAATGAAGTTATTGTGTTAATGACCAATGTGATGTTTGCTAAGTTTTAATAGTTTTTTATTTTTTTTTCATACTTTAAATTTTTTTTAAACTTAAAAATACAATTAAATATGGAATGATGTTGTTTTGAAGACAGTTAGTGTTTGCAGCTACTGGAAAAATTGTGACACCCCAATAGTCCCACATCGGATAGAAATGGGGTTGTCATTGGGTTTATAAGAGACTTAGACACTAGTAATATTAACTTGGCTTAAGCATTTTTGTGACACCCCAATAGTCACACATCGGATAGGAATGAGGTTGTCATTGGGTTTATAAGAGACTTGACACTAGTAATAATAACTGCAAGTATTTTTGGTTGGGCGACGAGTTATTGTTCAAAGTTACATTTAGTAGGGCAAAATGAGTAATATAGAAGATTAATGAATATATATTAATAATAAGCTTTTACTATTTTTTATAATAATCAAGTCAATACTTGTGGCCGATATCAAAACTCCTCTATGCTTTTCCTTGTAAAGTCTTCACCTATCACATAAATGTTAGTTAAACATATATCAGCAATTTTCATTTATAAATGAATGAAAAGTATATTAAAAAATAAAAATTATAGTTATGCATGAATTCACCACTTGCAATTAGATTTTGCGCAAGTTGTAGTTACCCTCAAAAAATCACTTTTTTTTGTAGATTATACTCAAACTCATTTAGTAGGGCAAAATGAGTCAATGCATTTATAAATGAAGCTATATTTGGATATTTTGCTTCTACTTCCATAATAGGGTTTTTCACATCATATAAAAATGCTTCAACATGATCCATACTATCCTCTAAATCAGAGTCATAGTTTTAAGAGAATGAAAGCTATCTTCACTTAACACTGCATCTGATTCACCAGCTGGTTCTTCAGCAATTTGACCAACATCTTCACCAAATACTTCAGCAATATTTTTACCAAGCTTCACCAATATCTTCACCAACACCTTCCCCTTCACCAACTGCTTCTTCGGCAACTTGACCACCTTCACCACCTTCACTAGCAATACCCACAATATTATCATCAATCATATCAATATTGTCCTCTTGTGTCGAAGTTTTGGCACCATTATAGTTTAATGGAATGCCTTGCGACTGAATAGTTATAAAGATTTTTACTTCTTTCATATCATTATATATATAAAAAAATATAACCATCAACTCCTGCTAAGATAATACTTGAATGAATTTTTTTGGCTTAACATTTCTTGCTATATATCATACACCAATATTCTCCGTAACACCCTAATTCCATAGTGACCATACATCATTACAAAATTCAATAAGATTGTAACCATCAAGGTCTATCATCAACGAATGCTTCTTACCATCATAATATCTGAGTCGACATGCAGTTTTGACTATTTTAAAATACCTAGCATAATTGAACTTCATTTGAAAAAAATCATTCTCTTTCATATTTGTTATTAAACTGCCACTATAGAAACAAAAAAAATAAATAAATGTAACTAGATTCTATACTCATGTGCTTTATGAAAATATGACAATAATTATATACATCTAATTTGAATGATTTAAACAAAATATTACATATTTTCTAAAAATTTATATCTAAATCCATATACACGTCAGATTTTTATTTTTGATATCTATATTCGAATTCATATTAATTTAGCATCGAATATATCCGCTTTATTCGGGTTTGGGTTTGGGTAAAATTTCGGTATCCATACCGATTGACATCCCTGCCCAAAGGACAGAGCAAACTGTTGTTCACTCACCGGATGTTCGACTCCGCGCCGGTCCCTCTCTCGGCTTCAGCCGAGCACTACTCCGCGTTTCCGACACCGAGCAGAGAGGGAGGAAGCGAGAGAGAGAGAGAGAAAGGGTGTCGGGATTAGGGTTAGGGTTAGGGTTAAGGGTAGGGGATGGTGGTGGTGGTGGATCTGGGGGAGTTCGCGGAGGAGGGGTTCGACCCGAAGCGATGGATCAACGCGGCGCTGGAGGGCCGGCACCCGCAGGACCCGCTGGACCGCTTCATGGCCGACGCCGAGGAGAGCCTCCGCTCCGCCGCCGACGGCATCGCCGACGCGCTCGAGCGCGAGAGCGCCGACGCCCTCCGCCGCGTCCCCCTCGCCTGCCGCGACGTCCTCCGCCTCCGCGACGACGCCGTCGCCCTCCGCTCCTCCGTCGCATCCATCCTCAGCTCCCTCAGAGAGGTTCGTCTTGATCTCCGCCACCAAATGCAAATTCTAAGACTTGATTGGATCCAGTGTTCTTATTATTACGGTTTGATTGGGTTAGTTGAGTTCAATTTGCGTTTGAAGAGGCTAACTCTAACATTCAAAATGTTGGATCCGGTGTGCTCATTTTTTAATCATTACCAAATTCAAATTCTAAGATTTGTTGGAAATGACGGATCCAGTGTTCGTATTGTCATGTTATTAGTTTGCTTTTATCACACTCTGTTTTTTTCTCGTGAATTGATAGTTTGATTGGGTTAGTTAAGTTCAAACAAGTTTGGGTTCTGAGATTCAAAAATGGCAGATCCGGTGTGCTTATTTGTTTGAGTTATTTGACCGTCGAATTCTTATTTTTCTTGTGAATTGATAGCTTCATTCGTGTAAGTTAAGTTCAATGGGTTTTAAGAGGTTATTTTGGTTTTTTTTAATCACTACCAAATGCAAATTCTAAGATTGGTGGGAAATGATGGATTCAGTGTTCTTATTATTATGTTATTACTTGTCTTTTATCATTCTCTTGTTTTTCTCATGAATTGATAGTTTGATTGGGTTAGTTAAGTTCAATTTGGGTTTGCAGATGCTAATTCTAAGATTCAGAAATGATGGATCCGGTGTGCTTACTTGTTAGTTATTTATCCGTTGAATTCCTGTTTTTCTTGTGGGATAGCTTCCTTCAGAAAAGCTAAGTTCGATGGGGTTTAAGAGGTTGGTTTGGTTCTTTTTAATCACTACCAAATGCAAATTCTAAATTTTATTGGAAACGGTGGATCCAGTGTTCTTATTTTGCTATTACTTTTCTTTTATCATACTCTTGGTTTTTTCCTGAATTGATAGTTTGATTCAGTTAGTTAAGTTCAATTTGCGTTTGAAGCGGCTAATTCTATTATTCGGAAATGATGGATCTGGTGTGCTTATTGGTTAGTTACTTGTCCGTCGAATTCTTGTTTTTCTTGCTAATTGATAGCTTCATTCAGTTGGTTAAGTTCAATGATGGATACAGTATTCTTCTTGTTATGTTTTTTTTCCCCTTTTTCTTTTGTCTCTGCTGTAGATTGATTGCAAGATTAGAATACGTAAAATCAGTGCTTTGATAATGCAATTTGGTTTCTGTCTCTCAATTACCCAATGCAATTGCCAAATTTGCAAATGGTAGATTCAGCTCACTTCTCTGTTTCTCTCAACCAATTCAATGATAGATATGAGAAGTTTTAGATTCAGTATGCTTATTTTTGTCAAAGTCTTCCTTTTTCCTGTCAGTTGGTCTCAATTGCAGATTAATATCTTGATTAGGTTGATTGGAGGAACAATGTTCTCCTATGATGAAACGGATAGTGGTGGTTTGACTGGAAATGCTAGATTTGTAAACGCTGGACTCCTTGATGTCCTTTACCTCCTAGTGAATTAGGTTTCTATTCTAGATCTATAACGTAACTTGGTTTCTGAAACTCCGATGAGTTGTGTTAGTTTATGTGCTTTGATGAGGAGGGAAGAAATCTTGCCATATAAGAAATGGCTTTCCTTTTGTTCTGTTCGTAATTTGCTTTCTTCTAGTCTTCCATTTTGTCTTGGATCAGTGATGTTCAACTTCACTGCAGATAGCATTCAATGATGCTAGGGCCAGTTTTGATATTCCTTAACTACCTAATGCAAATGCTAGATTTGGAATGTTAGAATCAGTGTGCTTGTTTTGTTAAATTCTTCTTTTTTTGTGAATTAGTCTCGATCGTCGGAAGATAGCTCGATTGGGTTTCTTAAGTTGAAGTGGTCTGCATTTGTTTTTACGTGCATTGATTGGAAAAGCAATGATGACCTCTGATGAAAAGGATTTATGTTATTTCTCTTGTATTTTCGCATGCTTCTTTTTAGATTTAAATGCAGTAGGGTGAATTTCGGCACAGATTGCAGCTAATGATGGTAAGAGAGATGCCATGTTTTGATCCCTAGCGATTCTTGTTAAGAGGATTTGATATTTGTTTTGTGGGCTTACTGTCGTTTTTCTGGTCTTTCAAACTTTTTCGTTATGTACTTTAATCTTGGATGGGTAGAGTTAAATCTAAGCGTAGATGGTCAAGTCATGATGGTGAAGACTACATATTGCTCATATCTGCAGCCGCTAGTGTATTTTGTAGATTTCACGGTGCATTACTGTAACTTAAATGTCTGAATGATCTAGTTTGAGTTCTTTGTTTATTAATTGTTTCTCTCTGTAGTTGTTCCAGAATGTCCTGTTATTTATTGTTGCTAGATAGGCAAATTTAAGTAGAGTTAATCAGGAATCAATGCTAATTGTTCAGAAGCTTGTACTCCAACAGCTGGTTGGAAGCTTGATAGTGACTATGCATCTGCACCTGGCACTTGCTTTAACTCTGCTTGCTTTTGAAGGCAGTGTTTACTTACTCTTTTACTGATAATCAGTTTGAAAAGTTTTCTAATCAGTTCATTTCTTGTGCAGCTTCATTTACATTTTTTTTGTGGTTGGTATCATATGAGTGAAGGAATCATGGCATAAATAGTTGGCTTGTTTTTAAATGAGATCTACTAGGAGACTGTCAATCCCATTGGTTGGTTTACTTGGGTACTTATAGCATCACCTCAATAATCGTGATATAGTGAACCAGAAAGACAATGCTATCTGCCCGTGCTTTTTGTTTCTTATGATTTTATCTGATTTAACTTGAAACTAGTAATTTATATCATATATGAGAATGTTAGTTGTTTTCTGTACATTTATGATTTCAGACTCTATACTGTCTATGTTTCTCTAGAAGGTATCATCCTTATGAAATTACTGGATAAAATGGTCCTTGAGGCTAAAGACTACAAACTGATCAGTTTTGTTAGGCATCAATTTAATGTTAGTAGAATAAAGCTTAATATAAGCTTTGCAAATTTAAACTGACAGGCAGAGGGCACATCTGCTGAATCTATAGCTGCTCTGGCTAGAATTGATACTGTTAAACGGCGGATGGAAGCAGCATATGCAACGTTGCAGGTTTGATTCTTTCCATTTATTGTTTTTATATGAGTTAGATGAGTGTGAAAATGCAATATCCTTATTTTCTATCTCAATATTAAAATATCAGCATTGCATTTTATAATTTTGTGTGGAATGAACAGGATGCTGCTGGTCTGACCCAGTTGAGTGCTAGTGTAGAGGATGTTTTCGCAAGTGGGGATCTTCCACGGGCAGCAGAAACCCTTGCAACCATGAGACATTGCTTGTCAGCTGTTGGTGAGGTAGTGGCTTGTTCTTCCTCTGATAATCTAATGAAAAATGTTAATTTTTGAGATATATTTGTCAAGAAGAAGCTTAATTTTTCAGGTTGCAGAGTTTGCTAATGTGAGAAAGCAGCTTGAAGTGTTGGAAGATAGGCTGGATGAGATGGTCCAACCTCGTTTAGTTGACGCACTTTCAAATCGCAAGGTGTTTCTTGTTTCATTTGTCCCCTCCTTTTTCTTGTATGTTTGGACCTTTGATGACAATAACAGATATTCTAGGATACACATTGAATGCTAACTTACCTTGTTGAGCTTGCGATTTATTTTTTTTGAAGGTTGATGCTGTTCAAGATTTACGTCATATACTTATTCGTATTGGGAGGTTCAAGTCATTAGAGCTGCAATATACTAAGATGCACATCAAACCGTTAAAAAAACTTTGGGAAGACTTTGACTTGAGGCAAAGAGCTAACAAGCTAGAGATGGAGAAGCATGGTGAAAATGCAGCCTCCCTTTCTTTTTCTAGCTGGCTACCGAGCTTCTATGATGAGACTCTACTATACCTTGAACAAGAATGGAAATGGTATGCTGGTGATGTCTGTTCTTCGTTTTCTTGCAATATTTGAAGTTGTTCAGTAACTTTAATCTATTTTTGTTTTTGGAAATCTGCATACTGGTGATTTAACTGGAAACTATACTTCGTCAAAACAAGGCTAACTTTTAACTGCCAAGAATGGTGCGGTTACTACCATTGTTATTCAGATCATATTTGGGTACTGCAGTGTGAACTTTTCTTTATCATTGCATATGAGTGGCAGATGCTTAGTAAGTAGCGTATGGTCAATGACTAGAAAGCATTAATTCAAATTGATTAATTTCAGATTTTCAACCTCGGATTGGGACTGGTTTCTTGAATGAAATATCATTAAGCATAGCTAGTCTGAATCACGTAAATGATGAGATTTGAATGCTTTTTGTATTGCTATCATAAACTGAGCCAGAGATGTATTTTAATTTGTGCATTCAAATGGCACTTAAACATTTCTACTATGACTACAATTAACTGTTGAATCACTAGAATTGTAAATGTTTTACCTTTCTATATGGTATACATTTAATCAAATGATATTTTAGGCATACTTTTGATCAATTATCTTTTATAGTACTAGATTTTACCATGCAACTATTTCTAAAGAGAGGAGACACTGTTATGTGCTATTAATAATAGATGTTGCTCTTTTGAAGTGGAGGCAGTCTCATGCTGAAGATTGTAATACTTGCAGGTGCGTAAGTTCTCTCCCTGATGATTACAAATCCCTGGTTCCAAAACTACTCATTGATGCCATGAGTGAATTGAGTGCTAGCTTTGTCTCCCGTCTCAACCTTGCGACAGGAGATGTAGTTCCTGAAACCAAAACCCTAGCAAAAGGTGCCTTTGTTGAATCTCCTCTTCTTATTATTAGGAAGCATCTGTAGAATATGAATTATCTGTCATTTAGTTTTCATTTGTTTATTCTGAACAAATAATTTTCCTGTAACTTATTGTCTGTTTATAACATAAGGTGTCATATCCTTGCATCATGCTCGCTGAGTTTCTCATTTGTCATGCTAACTAGCTGATTAACTTTCCGTAAGAATCTGAATCCTCTAAGGCCTTGGCCATTTTAAGATATTTTTCTTATATAAATATAACAGTTTGTTTATCCGGCTATTCAGGAATAATGGATATCTTGTCTGGAGACATGCCAAAAGGCACTAAGCTGCAGAATAAGCATCTCGAGGCACTAATCGAACTGCACAATGTGACTGGTACTTTCGCAAGGAATCTTCAGCACCTCTTTTCAGAATCTGATCTTCCAATTCTACTGAATACACTGAAAGCTGTTTATTCACCTTATGAATCGTTTAAAGTGAGGTGTGCACAATTTACTCTTCTCCAAGTATAAATGCATCTGCAGTTAATACACATTGCATCGAAATTGCATTGCCATTTAGGAGAGACATTTATTTTGTTTTTTTGGGTGGGGGGGGTGGGTGGCGGGCTATCAATCCATAATTTATATATTCACATGTACATAATTTATCTATTCACATACATGCCCCTGTAAAATATGAATTTTAATATTTTTCCACTTAAAAGCACTCTTGTACAAAAGTATCCTTATCATATGTTGGAGAGTCGTCCTACTCCATTTCTTGGGGATGTTGGTTTTGTATTTGAAAGGACGGTAAGACGGTAAAGAAGGTCAATCTTGTAAGCATAATGGTATATCTATATCTTTATCTGAGAAATTCAGTTTAGGATTTTATATTTGAATAGATTTCATGTTCAGGGATACATATGTAAAGCCCGTTGTAATTATGGTCGCTTCTAACTGTTTAGTGACAACTTTTTTTTCCCTTTTCAGGTATGGACAAATGGAGCGTGCTATACTTTCCTCTGAGATCACAAGAATAGATATTCGTGGAGCTGTTTCTCGTGGAGTTGGTGCACAGGGCATAGAGCTCAGCGAAACTGTTCGTAGAATGGAAGAATCTATCCCACAAATCATAGTGCTTCTTGAAGCAGCAGTTGAAAGATGCATCAACTTTACTGGCGGATCTGAGGCTGATGAACTTATACTAGCCCTCGATGATATCATGTTGCAATACTTGTCAAACCTACAAGAAACCCTAAAATCCTTGAGAACAGTTTGTGGAGTTGACAATACTACTACACATAGTGATAGCGCGAAAAAGGATGCAGGTTTGGATAGAAAGGAAGGTGGGGCCCGTTTAATGGATGTGGTTTCCGAAGAGGAGGAATGGTCAATTGTTCAGGGAGCTTTGCAGATTCTCACTGTTGCAGATTGTTTAAGTAGCAGAACAGCAGTTTTTGAGGCTTCTTTACGAGCTACTTTAGCTAGAATCGGAACAAGTTTGTCTCTTTCTGTATTTGGTTCGAGCTTAGACAAATCTCATGCAGCAACTGTGGATGAGAATGCGGAAGTTTTCGCAGGAAGGGCAGCCCTCGATGTGGCGGCTTTGAGACTTACTGACGTGCCAGAAAAAGCTAAAAAGCTTTTTAATTTTTTAGAGCAGGTAGTTTGGTCTATCCTGTTGAGAGAACCTTGCATTTAGTACTCAAGAATTTTGTAAGGGTGTGGTTATGCTCTCTCTCTCTCTCTCTCTCTCTCTCTCTATATATATATATATATGGATAGATAGAGAGATTGATGCTTTGTGGTAGCACTGAATGCATATGTCATTGCCCAAAAAAGGAAAAAGAAAAGGGAAAAACAGAGAAAGAGAGAAGCATGCATGATGTGAATATATAATAACAGATGCATGTTTTAGAAAATAGAGTAACCTACTGATGGTAAAACATGGTTTTAAATACATTATCTTTTTTGGATCATAGAAGGTAGAGAATTTACTTCCAGCAAGTTTAGAGATTGTTGTGTTATATTATGCACCAGAATAATAAGCAAGGTCCAGTTTATATACAATTTGAAGACATGATATTTCTAAGTTGCTTCTTGCAATTGAATGATGAGTATTCTTCCTTCCCTTATTACCCTTTTTCCAATTTCTGTTCCTTACTGTGCAGTCGAAGGATCCAAGGTTTCATGCACTCCCCCTCACGTCACAAAGGGTTGCGGCATTCTCCGACACTGTGAACGAGCTCGTCTATGACGTGCTCATATCCAAAGTCCGGCAACGCCTGAGCGATGTGTCACGACTACCGATCTGGTCTTCCGTGGAGGAGCCAAGCGCTCTCCCTCTCCCGAGCTTCAGCGCATACCCGCAGGCCTATGTGACCAGCGTCGGCGAGTATCTCCTCACCTTGCCACAGCAGTTGGAGCCACTTGCAGAAGGCATCTCCGGCAGTGAGGCCGGTAATGAGGAGGCTCAGTTTTTTGCCACAGAATGGATGTTTAAGGTAACGCACGCATGAACACACAAACAAACACACACACACAGGCATATATGTAGTCCGTATGGGATACTATCGGTAGTAGATGAATAGTGTTTTCTACCTACTTTCTAGCCTTTGGATCAAATATTAAACTCAAGGCATTTAATGGCTAAAAACTAGGCAGCAAATACTATTCCTCTACTATTGATATTCTTATGGAAGTATTTGTACTCTAGTTATTCAAGGGTCCTTTTGGAAAAATGGCTGAAATGAAGAAAAAGAACCACAAATATATTATAATTTGCGCCTTACCCTCCTGAAAGGTAAAAGTACTGTTTTAACCCCCTTAATATGAAAATCTTCAGTACTTCACCCCTTTCTGGTGAATTTTCCGTCAAGATATAGTTAGAAAAAAAAAATATTGAAATATTATTTGAAAACAAGTTATACCAATAGAAGGGATTGAGTGCTAAAAACATGATGCTTTCCTTTTCTGTTTTTGCAACTTCAGCCTACTTTTCAGCTTTTATGGTTATACTGCCTCCTCTCTATCGAACAATGTTGCAAAGTTTTGAATGATCGATGTACAATTTGAAAAAGTACGCAGCCATGGTTCACATTATGTCTTTATCCATCAAACTTTTAGAACTCTCTTCCAGGTAATTCAGTTGATGAGCAGTTTCGTCTCAGAAGTTGAAATGTTGGCTAATGCTGTAAAACTGAAAAAAGCATCCTTTGTGCAAACCTGATGTTAAATGAAATTATCATCGACCAAAGGAGAATCAAACTCTTAGGCCCTGTTTGGATATAAAGGAGAAATGCTTTTATCGCCTGTTCATTGCATTTTGACTCCTATTCTTTTTTGCGCTCTTTGCCTACCGTATTCATTGCGCTAATTCAATCTTTTTGATTTTTTCCTCCACTTTGGTATTACTGCTAGGTGGCTGAGGGAGCCACAGCACTCTTCATGGAGCAACTGCGAGGAATTCACTTCATCACCGACCGCGGCGCGCAGCAGCTCTCAGCCGATATAGAGTACCTGAGCAACGTTCTCTCCGCACTTTCGATGCCGATCCCTCCGTTCCTCTCCACATTCCACACCTGCCTATCAACACCAAGAGACCAACTCCGCGACCTCATCAAGACCGACGGCGGGAGCCAGCTCGACCTCCCGACGGCCAATCTCGTGTGCAGGATACGCCGCATTAGTTTAGATTAGTGTTTTTGTTTTCTCTGATTACTTTTCCCTCTTGATTTCGCTTTTGCTCTGCAGAAGCTTATTATAAAGAAGTCATTGTTATCTGAATCTGAGTTGTTCCATATTCATGTTGTATACATTTAATTTCATACAGGAAGGGACTATGTCAACACTATAATTCTATTATTATCAGTACAAGTGTTAAACAAAGATGTGTTGATTTGGAAACTTTTGATTTATATCTACATGATATCCTGTAAAAGTATTTGGAGTTTTATCTGAAGAACAGTGACAAAATTAGCATCTCTAAATGCACCTGCTTAATATTTTTAGAAGTTCAAAACAATTTTATATACAGTTTAGCTGTTTTTTCACTCGATGTTATTAAAATGGTAGTTAAAAATTGTCATTAAAACACTAAAGTCCATTCACACTGACATTGGACAGTGAATAGTTCAGTGTTTGCTGTGCCAATCACACACTTTTTTTTTTATTTTTCTATTTTTTGAGAATAGGTAGCACGCTACCTGCTTCATTCATTGAATGTATTAATTTGACTACAGAGGTGAGGCAACGATGGCCTTGAAAAAAAACAACTTAAAAAAAAAGGGGGGAAACGCTCAAAGCAGATCTTTTCACGAAAATAGCAGCATCTTGAGCCGATGGACGGCTAACAAAGGGTCGAACTGTTGATGACGAAAGATAAGATTGTTCCTGGCATTCCAAATTGTCTACCATGCGATCAATTCGGAAAGTCCATTACTCCTATCACGCACCGCAGTCTTTTCCACCCACTTATCCCAAACTACCAGTACATCGTCACCTAGTTCCTCGGCGTGGACATCCTCGAGTCCCATCACCAATCACACACTATCGACAACATGTTTATGTGGAGTAATCAAATGGTACACGTTAGCTTATCTATCAATCAAATGAAATCGGAAGACACATCTAAGCCCACAAAAAGTCAGGGGATTCCAACAGTAGTTGGTAATTGGTATACGTTTTTGTATGAATTTAATAATCATACTTTCTCATTTACTAACCTTATTAGTAACATACAAAGGTAACATAAATTAAGGATGAAATAGATAGAGGTAGATAAAGTATTGTGTCGAGAGAAACGATTATTTTATAATATTTTAAAATGGTGTTAAGAGTTTGATACACATTCTAAATTTCTGGCCAACGTAATTATTTCGTACTAGTCTTATTTAGCATATGAAGTTTTTTTTTTTTTTGAGAGATAGGTAACACGCTAACCGCTTCGTTTATTTCATTTAGAAATAAACTTAGCTAGAAATGTGAATCAATTAGGATTCGAACTTGGCTCATGGGTACCAACCACCAAGCCCATATTAGTCACACCTAATATTTGGATTGAGACCGAAAGCCTTCAAACGAGTGGCGAAAGGGCTTGGTGGTTGGTACCGTGATTCGAATCCTAGTTGATTCACATTTATAGCTAAGTTTATTTCTAAATGAAATAAACGAAGCGGGTAGCGTGCTACCTATTTCTCAAAAAAAAATATATTTGGATTGAGCTTGTACTAGGTATTAGTTGCAAGTTAATACGTGAATTTAGGTGTTTGGTTAAGGTCTCAAAAGCTAGCATATTACTTTTTTTTCTCTTAAAAAATTTTTATTTTAATAGAATCAATTTAGCAAATTATAAATTTTTTAAGAGCTTATTTGAAAAGAACCTTACATGCTCGTAGCCCCTTACCCAAACAAAAACCAATTGATTGCCACGGCCACGCTCTACTGTGGAAGCGGAGCGCACCACGTGGCCCAATCCCCACCGATAGAAGCAACACAATCCCCCTTCTCTCTCTCTCTCTCTCTCTCTCTCTCTCCATTCCCACACCAAAAATATCCTCTCTCTCTCTCTCTCTCTCTCTCTCTTTCTCTCTCTATTTAAACCCCTCACCCCCATCCCCACTCTTCTTAGCCACTGATAACTCCACCACGCAAGAGCAACAATCCCTTGAGATCGCAAAGTGAGTTCCTCTCTCGTCATCTCTCTCTCTCTCTCTCTCTCTCTCATCAAAAATTCGCTTCTTATGATGTCTCATTTGTGATAAATTTTAGCATATGAATCCAATCTCCGTGTTTTCTGCTCGATTTTGATGCTGCAAGTGTTGAGATTATTTGAAAATGGTTAGGGATATGATTATTGTAGAAATCCGTAGAAACCCACTTCTCGTTTTCTGCTTGATTTGATGTAAGAAGTGTTTGGATTATTTGGAATATGTTTAGAGATTTGATTGTTGTTGCGTAGGAAAGGCCCAATTTGATCAGCTTAGGGGTGCTTATGTGCGTAATAGTTGGTAAAAATGTATGGAGACCCCCCTCGACTATAGGCCATTTCAAAATTGCCCCTCGTAGCCTTCTTTTTAACTTCTTTTTTGGCTTTTCTTTCATTGAGACCACCTCAACGTTCGATTGTTTTGATTCAAGTGATTTACGCCAGATAAATTGAGGATTTCATTAAATTTAATGACCATTTCTTGAAATTTAATGGTTTTACCTGTTTTTAAGCTAATAGGAATGTTGATTGCGATGCCCGATTGCTTTTGAGACCCACCCCCTCAAGTTGGGTAGTTCATTAAATCTTGTGAAATTTTAATGGTTTTAACAGTTTTTGAAGCTAATGGAAATGTTGATCCCAAGGCCTGATAGTTTGTGAAATCCTTACGTTTGGCAAATGACTGGAATAACTCAAATCAAAATAATTGAAAGTTACAGGGGTAAAAATGCAGAAAGATGAAATTCCGGAGTCTATTTTGGAATGGCCTATAGTTGATGGGGTCTCCTTACATCTTTGCCTAAATAGTTCTTAGGGAGTATTTTAGAACAATTGGCATAGATTATAATTAGTATAGAAGATTATGCTCATCGTTTGCTAGAAGTTTATTCAGGGTAATCTTGCAAAAACTAATCGGAATTTCTTAGGCAAAAGTTCGATCTGTTGCTGTGGATTGTAGACATAGTGTTTGGCCTATGATTCATTATACAACATATCATTTAAACTTGACAATATCTATTTCAAGGTGAAAATATTCGTGCTTGGGGGAATTTGATGGTTTTCAGTTGAAAGTGGCATTAAGTTTGGCCTTCTTGTTGGATAGTGTATATGCCAAGTAGACTTTATGATGTTCGGTTATCTATGAAGGAGACTTAAAAAGTTTGTTATGAATTGTAAAGGCAAATTTCTTCATCATCTATACTTGTAAACTGGCTGCATTTGTCCATGTACTTGGATAGAAACTTAGGTTGTGAGTGTGGTGAAACCATGTATCATGTTGTTGTTTTTTTTCCTTGAGGTTTTCTTATCAAGGTATGAATAGTTTGTTTTGTTCTGTTTCAGTTTGTTCAGTTAAGTTATAGCAAGACAGTCAAGTTATAGCCTTGAAGCATTTTTAATTAGCCTATGACTTTACAAGAAACCAAAATCTCATATATAACCTTCAACACATTGGAAATTGGAGATCAACCCATTCTTGAAAGAGTTCTGTGATACACCTAATCAAAGGTGAAAGGATTTTGACATTATCAACAGTAACGCCAGTAATCAGTAATTTTTTAGGGGTCCATATATACTTGTTAACAAGATGGTTCACTCCGTCAATGTATGCGTTGATCTGTTTTTTATTAGATTTGTTCTCTTTTATTGTAATTGATGTTTCTTATTCTGGTAATGCTTTAATAGAGCAGTCAAACATTCAAGTTGAAATCACCTCTTATACTGGTTGGCAATATCTAGATGTCCATAAAGAAAAGGAAAAATTGTGACTGACATTTAAGAATAGTTTCTCTACTTTTATTGCTTGCTTCATACCAAAGATTAGTTTGATGCCTCCTGAATATGTAACTTAAGAGTTCTGGGTCCAGGTTGATATATTTGCCTGTTTATTCACATCTTGCTTGAATTTTGCATTAGAGAAAGGTACAAATTAGAAAGATATATATACATTTTCAGGCAAAAGTCTTCATTCGCATCGACCAACCACCATAAGGATGGAGCAGAATTAGATCTTGCTTCATTTTCTTTTTTTCTCTATTGAATATCCTGTTTTCTTCATCGCTCACAGAATTATGATATTGGTCTAATATCTATAAACTTTGTTCTTCTGCAAACATAGATGGCATCTCCATCTGTATGCTTCACTGCAAATGGGACATCTAAATGCTGTAGTGTGCCAAATTTGACAAAGGAAATTTATGGAAAACGTCTAATTGGTTTAGCTAGGCTTCCTTCACGTAGTCTCGTACATAGGCGAGTCTCTGCAACTGCATCCTTGGAGCATAAGCACCAAAATGGCAGAAGAAAATTCTTAAAACTGCTTGGAAACATCGGACTTGGACTTCCAGCTTTGGCGGGTACAAAAAGTGCTTTTGCGGATGAACAAGGCGTATCCTCTTCAAGAATGTCCTATTCTAGGTTTCTCGAATATCTTGACAAGGATAGGGTGAAAAGGGTTGATTTATTTGAAAGTGGAACCATCGCAATTGTAGAAGCCATTTCTCCTGAGCTGGGTAATCGCATACAAAGAGTACGCGTGCAACTCCCTGGTCTAAGTCAGGAGCTTCTTCAAAAGCTAAGAGAGAAGAACATAGATTTTGCCGCACATAATGCGCAAGAAGACTCAGGCTCTCTTTTATTCAACTTGATTGGAAACTTAGCCTTCCCTCTCATACTTATCGGAGGATTGTTTCTATTATCGAGAAGATCATCTGGTGGGCTTGGTGGACCTGGTGGGCCCGGTTTCCCCCTCGCTTTCGGGCAGTCACGAGCCAAGTTCCAGATGGAACCCAACACTGGTGTGACATTCGATGACGTGGCGGGAGTGGATGAGGCAAAGCAAGATTTCATGGAAGTTGTGGAGTTCTTGAAAAAGCCTGAAAGATTTACTGCAGTCGGTGCTCGAATTCCTAAAGGTGTTCTTCTTATAGGTCCACCAGGAACTGGGAAGACTTTGCTAGCCAAGGCAATTGCAGGTGAAGCAGGGGTCCCATTCTTTTCTATCTCAGGATCTGAATTTGTAGAGATGTTTGTGGGTGTCGGTGCCTCACGTGTCCGCGACCTTTTCAAGAAGGCAAAAGAGAATGCCCCTTGCATAGTGTTTGTTGATGAGATCGACGCAGTCGGGAGGCAAAGAGGTACAGGGATCGGTGGAGGGAATGATGAGAGGGAACAGACACTAAATCAGCTTTTGACGGAGATGGATGGGTTCGAAGGAAACACCGGTATTATTGTGATAGCTGCCACTAATCGCGCTGACATATTGGATTCTGCTTTGTTGAGGCCTGGGCGGTTTGACAGACAGGTTAGTTCGACTCTATAATATTTTTGAGTTTTTTTTTTTCAATAATCTGCTTCTTTTCTGCCCCCTTTTTCAAATCCCAATCCACTTTTATCTTTTTTATGCAACTTTGGGTCGAAATCTCTTTTCATGGACTACCATGCCATCAGGTGACATTGCTATCATAAATAAGGATTACTGCTTGAGGTCTTTCAGTCCATAAAAAGATACTTTGGCCAAACTGGAAAAAAGAAATATATGTCATGTATTTTGTCAAAACAGCCATTTATTTTGATCAACAGTGACATGGTATTTCGGCCCTTTCGATTCAATTCCTCTGCTAAATCATGAAGAAATGTTTGCGTAGTTGTCATATAACTGCCACAAAAGCAACTTTCAGTCTTCTCATACGGATATTACTTGGGCATCTCCATCCAATTTAACCTAGGGATTTATTGAAAGCAGTAAGATTGCGATGGAATGGGAAGGTGAGCATCCACCTAATTGTAACAATTGAAAGGTCTGGAATCAAATGGTAATCTTCTAAAACGGTTGACGACCCATAATACAGTTTATACGTAAAGATGCTCTTACTCGATGGACTGATAAATCACATTTACCATATTATCAGCTTCTATATTAACTCAATATTCTACTAAAATTGGCAGGTGACTGTCGATGTTCCTGATGTCCGTGGTCGAACAGAAATACTGAAGGTGCATGGAAGCAATAAAAAGTTTGATACTGATGTTTCTCTTGACGTCATAGCAATGAGAACGCCTGGCTTTAGTGGAGCAGACCTTGCAAATCTATTGAACGAAGCGGCCATATTGGCTGGCCGAAGAGGGAAGACAGCAATTTCCTCGAAGGAGATAGATGACTCCATTGACAGGATTGTTGCTGGAATGGAAGGGACAGTGATGACTGATGGGAAAAGCAAAAGTCTTGTGGCTTATCATGAAGTTGGACATGCAATTTGTGGGTGAGTAAGAGATCCCCAAAGTTTCATGTTAATTATGTTGCATCATTTTGCGAAGAAATGGACAGATTTTTCTATTTTGCAACTTTGATCCTTTGACCAACGTATCTTCTAATGGATTGAAGTGCCCCTGACTGAAATCTCTGACGCATGTTTTCATCTGATCAGGAGCTATACAGATAAATCAGTCCATAATGGAAAATTTCAAACAAAAAAAAAAAGGTGGGATCAAAATTGCAAAATCATAAAAAGTGGTGGATTGTTTCGAGGAAAACCCTTTAATTTCTTGCAATTCTGTTTTCTATGTCATACACTCATACTACAATAATCCTTTATGTTTACATAAGAAAGCTGATGCAGCATAATATGAGCTTGTTTGAACTGTAAACATTTAAATGTGGCTCAAGTCTTTGATATCTCAGTAACCTCCATGCTGATGGGAATTGCTACATCTTTGACCCTAAAATTCATCTATACTGTGTGGCATTTTGCTTTAGGAGTCTTATTAAAATCTTTTGGCCAATAGAAGTTACAAGGAGTATAATTGCAGTTTGATAAAGCCGATTTGAAGAAATCCCCCATAGTATCTTTATTTCATTCAGCTATGGACTCCATTACTCAACTGACTTTGAGGAAGTTACCTTTTCACGCATCATTCATCTTTACACTTCATCACTAGAATTAAATTCTTAACATCAGTATGGTACTTGAATTTTCTTTGAAGCTAGCTAGATTTTCGTATCATTGACAATTACTACCCATTTGTAGGACTCTGACTCCGGGCCACGATGCAGTCCAAAAGGTAACCCTAATCCCACGTGGCCAAGCACGTGGGCTTACTTGGTTTATTCCTACCGACGACCCAACTTTGATCTCCAAGCAGCAACTCTTTGCAAGAATTGTTGGTGGTCTTGGAGGCAGAGCCGCTGAAGAAGTTATATTTGGGGAGCCTGAGGTGACCACTGGCGCTGCAGGTGATTTGCAACAGATCACTGGCTTAGCCAAACAGGTAATAACCTTCAGACACATCATGCAGTCTTTCTTGTATTTAATCAGCATAAACTAATTGCAAAGAATGGCATTTAACTCGGCCAAGTTTTCTTAATCAAATATACATGTTCTAAAATATAAATAGTATACACCTTTACTTACCCAACGTGTTGAACTGTTGATGATATAACAGCATCATAAAAATACTTGATCCTTTTTTCTCGGTCTTTTTCTGTCCTATTGTTGCTTTAAAATGTTAGAATGATCTTTCACATAGATTAAGGTACTATTTGGAGTTGCTTGACTTACCCACAATTACACCTTTCAGATGCTTGACGCTGATACAATTTCAGAAGTAAACTACCTGCTGATTAGTGTTCGTTTCTCTTTTGAGATGCATTGTAGGTCTAAAGGGATAAACTTCAAATGCTATGAGATAGTACATTGCTCCATATTTGTTACCTCTTATCTGTCTTTCTTGTTCTTGGGTGATTGTGTTGTTGCCTTAATAATTCTTCGGGCATGCATGCAGAGTTGTAATCAGAGTGTATGCAAACAATTTAGGATCGGTCATATTTACCCTCTATAATTGTGCGTATTTATTTCTCTTGATAATGGGCTTGCGCATAGCATGACAATCTTACACTACAGTATATCTTTTAATTAAATCTTGTCATCCAACAGAGTCATTTGTGCTAAAGCTTGCTTAGTGAAGTAGAATTATAAATTATCAAGACTGGTCATGTGTGCTTTAAGGAAATTCAAAAATAGGGCAAAGAGGGACCAAAGTAAGCCTCATTGAGTTGTCCATTGGACAATACTATCAGTCTTCAAAGAAGGGGAACTTTTCCTTTTTTTTTTTTTATTAGCCATTTTAGATGTAAGATCCACTCTTTTTGAGCTTCTACATGTTCACTCTGAAACGGTTAACTAAGAGGCAGTCCAGTTCATGTTAGGAAACTATTAGATATAAAAATATAAAAACACTGTTCTCTTTGGAGAATAACGGTTGTTTCATATTATTTAATATGGTATTGAAGCAGGAGGTCCTGAGTTCGAGTCACGCCAGACTCCTAGCATATTTGATTTCCTCCCATTTAACTGAAGTTTACGTCATGGGTCTATCAAAAAGTCTCGAGTTCAGATGTGAGGAGGAGTGTTAAATATAAAAGTATTAAAACACCGTTCTCTACCACTTTTAAGTTTTTGGAGAGCAATGATTGTTTCACATTATTTAATAGAAACTTCAGTCCAAATTTGGCAAAGCAAAACCAGTGAATAAAATTTGTCAAATATATAATAATAATTATTATATCTACAATAAGTATTATCCACCATACATGAAATTATATTGAACACAGTATATCAATTTTTACGCAGATGGTGACCACATTCGGCATGTCGGAGATCGGCCCATGGTCACTGATGGACTCATCAGCACAAAGCGGTGACGTCATCATGAGAATGATGGCGAGGAACTCTATGTCGGAGAAACTCGCAGAGGACATCGATGCGGCCGTGAAGAGGATATCGGACAAAGCATACGAGATTGCTTTGGCTCATATTAGGAAGAACCGAGAAGCGATTGATAAGATCGTGGAAGTGCTTCTCGAGAAGGAAACTTTGTCGGGCGACGAATTTAGAGCAATTCTTTCCGAATTCGCGGAGATTCCTGCTGAGAATAGGGTTCCTCCAGCCACTCCTGCAGCTGCTCTCCCTGCTTAGTTTGCTCACTCGGAAACAACATGGATGGTTGTTGTGAAATTACGATAATGTTCATATGTGGATTCTTGTATTCACTATTTCTGGATACGATATCGAATTTTTGATGTAAAATCTGTATAATATACTTTTGATTGAGTGTAGCTACAACTATCCTTCGGACTTTTAATCATCATAGTATGAAAAGCTTTAGGAAAAAAGATTAATTCTGCTTCTACTTGCTGGGGCTTTTAATTTGCAGCTTTTAGTAGTCGATCGTGTATGTTGAGATCTTGTATTAGTGGAAGATAATGACAAATACGGGATTATTCTTTTAATAAGAGGGTTCGCTCTTCTCAAATTGAAGAAGATCCCTTCAAAGGTGATTGCATTTGTATTTGATGTGGAAGAACCATACTTGAGATGTTCACTATGATTTTTTTTTTCTTTACTGAAATTGGAAAAATTAAAATATCAATTTTGCCCTTAACTTAAGGGTAAATAAGAAAGGTTGGTGACGGTAGAGGAGTATATTGGAAAAAATCAAAAGTCGAAATACTTTTGTGCCCTTGACTTTAAGGGCAAATAAGAAAGACAATGATGGTAGAAGGGTATATTTGAAAAGGGCAAAATAGTAATTTTACAGAGATAACAGAGTTACTTAACAGATTTTAACTCTAAGGGTATATTAGAAATAGGTTGGAACGTAGGAGGGGTATTTTCAATATTAGCCTTCTCAGAGGGATGAATCGAAAAATCGGGAACTTTTCAGGGGTATATAAGCAATTGCCCAAATCTTTTAATAAGAGGGTCCGCTCTTCTCAAATTGAAGAAGATCCCTTCAAAGGTGATTGCATTTGTATTTGATGTGGAAGAACCATACTTGAGATGGTCACTATGATTTTTTTCGTTTTATTTTTTACTGAAATTGGAAAAATTACTGGTTGGGGAATTTTGATTTCCATTTTTCAGATGAATACCGAGGTATCTGCGCCTTTACATTTTTACCTGAGATTAAAATTTGCTTACTGGGTGTATTTTTTGAGCTAATGATTCTAGGTCCACTATTTCAGGGAGAAATGGCAAATATACTTTTGATCTTGTGTGTTTGATTTACAAGCTCTGACATTGAATAGAGTGAAGCATATACTGTTTCATTAGAATTGGCAGGTAGGGGATCTTGTGTTTGATTTACAAGCTCCGACATTGAACAGAGTGAAGCATATACTGTTTCATTAGAATTGCAGGTCGGGGATCTTATAAACCTATTAGGGGCAATTGCTTATATACCCCTGAAAAGTTTCCGATTTTCCGATTTACCCCTCTTAGAAGGCTAATATTGAAAATACCCCTCCTACGTTCCAACTTATTTCTAATATACCCTTAGAGTTAAAATCTGCTAAGTAACTCTGTTATCTCTGTAAAATTACTATTTTGCCCTTTTCAAATATACCCTTCTACCATCACTGTCTTTCTTATTTGCCCTTAAAGTCAGGGGCACAAAAAGTATTTCGACTTTTGGTCTTTTCCAATATACCCCTCTACCGTCACCAACCTTTCTTATTTGCCCTTAAGTTAAGGGCAAAATTGGTATTTTAATTTTTTTAAACTGTGGTAGATATTTAACTCACGTTTAACCCAGATTAACTTAACCGGAAATAACTGCGGGGGTATTTTGTAATAACGGTGGAACGTATGAATGTCATTTTAGAAAGAAAAAAAAAAGTAGGGGTAGATCGGATATTTTCAGACGCATGAGGGGTATATAAGCAATTAAGATATCTCAAATTGAACGGTTAGGACAAATGTTATTTCTAGAAAATTACTATTGTACCTTTTCAAATATATCTTTCGATCGTCACAAATTTTTTTTTATCTACCCATAACTTTTCTTATTTGCCCTTAAAAGGTGAATATTAAAAATGCCTTTTTAATACGGTTAGTGAACTGTTAGGAACTGCTGTTATTTCTCTTAAATTATTATTTTGTCCTTTTCAATATATACTGTTACGGTCACTAATTTTTATTATTTATCCTTAAGTTAGGAACAAAGAAAGTATTTTGACTTTTTGCCTTATCAAATATATTCTTCTACTATCATCAAATTTTCTTATTTGTCTTAAGTTAAGAACAAAAGAAATATTTTGATTTTTTTTTTATACTCTAGTAGAAATATAATTTAGGTTTAATTTGATTAATTATCTGGCTGGTGAAATATATTATCTTATTAAATTTTATTTTAAATATTAAACCCCGTCGAGGAGCAAAATTCAAGCTTATTTCTTACAATTACTAAAATAATAATAATAATAAATAATAAATAAAAATCTCATACTGAATAAGTTACCTAAAGGTAAATTATTTGAATATCCAAACCTTTTAGAGGTGACAAGCATAATAACAATCATTTTTATATCCCACAAAAAAAAAACTCAGATATATATATATCTTACATAAAAGTACATTTTAATTGTCAATTCTTTTCAAAGCTTAAGACACGTTAGCATTCCGTGAGATTATGTTTTAGATGTAGTTGCATAATTTAAATAACTACGAATACTTACATGGCTAATTAGATTAAAAAGTAACAGGTGTTTTTTGTCCATAGAGTAAGGGGCAAAACCGTAATTGCAGCAGAGAAAAATATTGGAAGGCATTTTTAATGAACGAGAGGCTACTACTTATGGTTCTAAGAACAGTTCTTAGCTTCTATTCATACAACACTTCTTTAACTTCTTAGGTTTTATTCATACAACACTTGTGAAGAAGATCAACCAGGCCACGAAACTCCTTAAAATTCAGAAAACAAACACTTCATAGCTGAAAGATTGTTTTCTTTCTAACAATAGATATTGTGAACAGCCACGCGAACGTCCTAACCCCACATATCAGGCCCCGAGCTCCGCCTATTTGGTCGGATTCGGACACGCCGACAGACCGCCGAACGGACAGAACTTTTTCTGTACGTTCTAGACGTAACAATCTATACAATGCAATACAAGAGGTTCCAATCAGGAACAGTATTCAAACACAGATTGCATAGGTATCAAAAACATGGAAGGCTACTATGCTATTACAAGCAGGTTTCCATATATTACACCACATATCTTCTCTTTCAAATGCTTGTTGAGTTTGGGAAAAAGCCGAGAAGACGATTATTGTGGCGAAATACGAAAGGGTGGGAGTGATCTTGGGGTCACACAACAAGGATATGTACGGTAAATAATTCAACATAACTTGTACATCAGAAGTGCTTAAAATGAGCGGATAATACTCAGATTACATAAACTAGGTTACAAGGGCAGTATCTGGGAAGCTACCGTCTTGTGTCGTATGTTCTAACACTACAAACATGCTACACACAAAAAAATGGAAATGGAGAACGGGTTTAGAAGAAGAAAAAAGTACAAAAAAAAAAAGAAGAAGAGACCCTAACCCACTTATGGTCCCATAGACAAAAGAATTAGGAGACAAACTTACCCTTGCGCAAAAACCTTGAAACTCGGACCTGCGAACAATGAGGTTGTAAGTCTAGAAGACCTTTTAACATTGAATCGAGCAACGAATCCTAAACAGTAAAGAGACAATCGAAAGAAAATTATTATGGTACTTCGTCCATCCAACCCCCCCTCTTTTTTTTCTAGTAGGAATAACCAAACAAGATCCCACAGGAAAAGAATAAGCCTTTGTGCGAGTTAGGTTTTCACAAGATAACCCAGTATGATTCCGAGCAACGCAACCAGCAGCACAAACATAAAGGAGAAACCACCGCCCTGTTGCTTAGTGACCTCTCGCCTTACTAGTTCCTGCATGCACAGCGTGCCGTGAGAATGTTAATCCGTTATAAGAAACGACTAAAGAAACACAATTTAAGGAATATCGTAGATAATCCGGAACAAGTGGTACGATGAGGGTTTCATTTGACAACTATAACATGACATAAGGCCTGTTTGAATGTTTAGCTCAGCCCATGAATTTGATCTGCGAATTTGTTGTAAGATCCTAATGATCATTATTTTTCAGGATAGCACATTTCATCTACAAAGCAATTTAAATATTCCAAGGAAAATGATTAAGAAGAGGTAATCCCGACAAGCCGCCAAAGTAAACAACAGAGAAGTGCTGCGCAAGTCATTCGTGCGTGCAAATAGGCCCTAAAAGTTTGACTTTAGTTTGTTGCAAGGTAAACCCCTATGTCCATAACCTGCAATCGACCTTTTGCAATGAAGGGAAAAGCGATGATTCAAGGTGTCTTGCTAACAATGACAAATTTATCCAAAACTCAAATTAATGATCAATTGAGTTCTGCTTAGTATTTCAGTAACAAATTTATACATAGCAGTCCAACTCATCCTATTCCTACTCCCCCCCCCCCCCGCCGCCGCACCCCCCGCCGCCTCTTCTTCCAACCCAACCATATCACGTTCCAGGCAAAATTGGTAATTGTTGTCATTGTAAACAGTTGCTCACCAAGTCGTGTCAATACTACGATAGCAAACACTAAGACATCCTCCCCGAGTAACACACAAAACTCCTCAAACTATAAGACATCCTTCAGAGTTACACATAAAATTCCTCAAACTAAACAATGTTATTTTCTACATAGCGGAGTTTGTTTATTTAGCTCCAGCACCAACCACAGGATTCATTTGTCACATCATGCAGATCGGCATTTCTATTACCAAAAAAACAACCACCATTCTCTAGAATCATGGTAACTTGTGCCATGGAAACTCAACTACAAGAATAAAACTGTAGAACTACTTAACAATTAAATAAAAGAGAACAATCGGGGAACTTGAAACTATCACCAAATAGAGGCACAGGAATATATATGTGTTTAAATATAAGTGCATACTAGAATGCACAATAAATTGCATAAATTAATTTTGTAATTTATATCTCATGAAAGAGGTTGGAATGGTACAGCCACATGTCACATGATGAATGCATTATCATACCACATGATAAAACTGATATCAAAGATACGCAAAATAAAATGGCAATAAAATTTAAGAACATTTGGCAACCCAACAAACACTCACCAATTCCTGTCTAAGCTTATTGCTTTGTTGAATAGCAGAATTTCTCTCCTCTGTCAACTTTGAAATCAAAGACGCAACCTACAATAGAGAAGAAAGCACATAAATAATACTCAAACACGACATTTATTGGTGATGCACAACATAATCTAAACAAGCATGACATTGCACAAAAAATAGAAGGATAGAGTGCAGACGGATATATATTTAAGGAATAGAGAAGCAGAGAAACTCCAAACATAAAGAAAACACTAGGTAAATCGTCCTATAAATCAACTGAAAATATGAGGAAAGCAACTTTTCTTCACATGAGATGAGTGACTGCAGAACATTCTGCGTAAGAATGCAGAGGTTTTCATTCCAAATCTCTCCTCATACAGCTCAACAGTATTACTTATTTACTTTGTCTACACTTGACAGCCATGTGCCAAATAGGATGGAAGGAAAAACGTTATTGCATATTTAGCATTGTTTACATGTTTTGCTTCTGTTTCCCCTAAAATCCTATCCACAACTCTGGTTGGTTTTGCTTAGACCTATTGCTAATAGGTCGCAACAACATTATGAGTGCCATCAGTACGAGCTATGCTCACCGTGCTACACTGTGCCAATAAGATATCGACATGATACAACCTTCATGCCTATAGCATAGCTCAATATCATCCTTTCTTTGAAATAACCAAGTAGTAATCTCAGTGAAGTGCCATAAATTTGATAAAGAATATAATAAGAAATTAAAATATACTTGTGCCAAAGAATAAATATTTCATGGCATAGTGTGTTGGCACACGGGTATTTTGGTGGCCGACACACGTAGGCTCGGCACGGCATGGTACAGCACGACACACACTATGTTGTGCCATGCCAGCAAATTTTCGGTACAACCCCTTGCCATGACACTTAAATCCTTGGTTTGCAAACTCTTCATTTATGGGTATATTAGACAACACAAAAGCAAAAATGAACAAAGAACCTTTTTTTTGTTCTTCTTAAAGAATATAGAGTTTGAAAATTAACCAACAATAAAAGGAACAGATTCTTGTACATCATTCAGAAACTTCAATTGTACTGAATTAGTGGCAAGCGAAACCAAAGAAAAATAAACAATTGTAAACATGCCCCCACTTTTCTTTACTATAAACAGACACCCACAAGGTTGCAATGAGCAATAGCATCATGTTTTATTGTTTGTCAATAATGATTTTATAATTCACAGAAGCAAAAAAACAGGAAGTGATAATGGGCCAAAAAAGAGCAACATTGCTATTTCGTGCAAGCCAACAGTAAAGATAGAGGTACATAAGGGATCCCACAGCCTTCCAGAAAGAACCAAAAATGGTAAAAAGATCTAGCAATATTTGCAAGAAAGGCTAGAGACAAAGAGCTACAATCTAAGATGAAACAAATTGGCAACCCATGATAAAGATTACCCTAGTAGCTGATTCCCAGTTACTTTCATAACGATCTATAACTTTCCTAACGTATCATTTCCAACTAGTATACTTAACATGAAATTTATTTTTCTTTGGCACCTCGCTGCTGATGTATAAAGACCCTCCAGTTACACTGGACAAATAAGGAGTTGGATTGCCGCAACTATTATAAAGTTCTGAGGTGTTGTTTCCAAAAGTAAATCGACGACCAACCAAACATATGTCATGTGCATAAATTTCAGTCACACAAAAATGGGTTAAATGCATCACAACCATGCGAACTGTTGACCATTTGCACATGGCCGCCCAAACTTTAAACTTCATATCGGCCACCTAAACTTTCAATTTTCTGCAATTAACCAACTGAGTCTATAGTTCATCAATTTAAAGTGACTAACATTAGCCAACAGTCAAGAAACAACAAAGGACATGCTATTGATACAGATCCACTTGATGAGGAAAAAAAACTCTCTTTTGGATAGACCACAATTATCACATTTAATTGTCATTTAATTTTTTAACAATTAAATGCTGAACTCTTTACTGCTGAATTGAATTTTAACATCAAAAAGACTGTTCTATATTGCCGGCATGCATCCTTCGTTGTCTCCTGACCATTTGCCTATTGCTAGTCACTTTAAATTGATGAAATATAAATCTACATGGTTAATTGCAAAAAAAAAAAAAAAAAAGTTTGGATAGCAAATATGAAAGTTTAGGAACCATCAACAAATGGTCAAAGATCAGGTGGCTCTGGTGCCATTTAATCCTAAAGAAACTGTTAAATTAGTTGATTAAAGAGAGAGAGAGAGAGAGAGAGAGAGAGAGAGAGAGAGAGAGAGTGAGAGAGAGTAAATCAAGAGAAAAGGGCAGCGACCTCTAATCCAAGCTTAAATCTTAATTACATAATTCTGTTCTAATTCCATTTGCTGGTTTCACGTAATCAAGATATGCTGCAATAATGTTTTAATCCCCGTGCTTCTCCATACAAAATTTACACACAACGTATGAAATACAACATTTGACAATTCATCAATGTGATCTACAAAGAACAAAGACAACTATCTTATAAGATAAGAAGCATCAATGAATACTTGAAAGCCATCGTGGATTGACACATCAAACTTCATTTCGAATGTATACATAATGAATCAAAGGAATCCAAAAACCAGGCAATGTAGTCACTAAATCCATGACTCGGCCAGCTCAACAGCTCAAAACAACCAGGCCAATGGTATACAACGACAAGAACTAAATTATACACAATCCTCACTGCTCAATTTCCCAATGGTTTTCCAACCTGCTAAAGCCCAGTCAAACAGTAAAGGCTCAACACGTCATGACCAGTAAGGTGATTGCTTCTCATTTTCGACCTATCATAAACACCACTCTGTTTACTCTATCTCCAATATTGATCAGCAAACTAATGCACAAAGCTCCCTTCTGCAGTCAACGGTATAGAGAGTCAACGGTATAGAGCACATCATCCTACACCCTTCAAAGATAGCCATAATCTCTATTCCCTCTTTCAATCCAACATCAACCTGTTATTCTATACCACATAGTACATACAATAGCTACCTTATCAATATTTCCTATCACATTTCTAGCGGCAAACATTAGTCTTCTCTAAACTCTGCCTATGATCAGGCATAACACAGCAACAACAGAATGTAATTAAGTTACTTGACTCATTTTCTAAGCTAATTACGAACAGGAATTAATCACCAAAATGGTTCAGAATCTAAAGATGACATTAATGAAATGCTTAGAATATTACAATAAGTGACAAATCTGCTAAATCAAGTTAATTGATCTTTTCACACGGTAAGTTGAAAGTAGGAGGCACTAGCTTTTAATTGAGATGGCACATCTAGTTGAATCAAACAGTAATGACCAGTCTGCAGGTTATTTAAAGCAAATGAAAGAAGCTTCTAAGGCAACATGAATCAGCAAATAAAACACAAGTGCGAGGGCAGTTTAATAAACCAAATATAACAGCACTAAGTTGTGTAGCAGCATTCTATTCTTCAAAAAGGTATAAATTTAAGAATTACGGAAATGCCAGGAATTCTCAATTAACTTGTAGCACTTAAAAAAGCATTACGAAAATGCTAGGAATTCTCAATTAATTTGTAGCACTTAAAAAACCAATAGACCAACCTCTGAAGACCTCTCCTGGGTATCAACGTACTCTCTTCTTGCCTGTTTAGGAGAACAAAAAAATTAATTAAGTTATATCCTCCAAAGAGGTACAGAACTTAATGCGTTCAAATTGTGAATCAAACAACTCAGCAACTCACAGTAGATGATTCTCTGGGACCCGTATTTCCGATTTCAGATTCTGAAGCTCCAGGTGACAAACCCTCCTCAGATTCCTCCGGAACTGGTGAAGGGGGTTGAGGCGGTGCAACATAGACAACTCGTAATTTGACCTCATCCACCTGATTCCCTGACTCTTTTGTGAACTACACAAACACAAAAATTGCATAAATTGGTATTTAGCTTGAGTATAATAAAGCCAAAAATCAAAAAAAATTACATGACAGCTATTAGATACTAGATAGTGTGTGGTCATGGGAATTCTGAATCCTAGTCATAGGAATAAATGTCATTCATAAGAAATCTAGTTCACAGATTTATCCTAATCACGATTGATTGGAGGACGGAGTACATAACCACAGAAAATGGACTGCCCATTGGAAATATCATAATTCATCACAAATAACAATTCGTGATTCTACGTTATACTGTTGAACCTACCAGGCTTTCAGTGTAAGCATTTCCATTTCCCAATTTCACATGGAAATTTGCAAATTGCACAAATTTTTAGCAGGAAAATGAAGACAATTGTTATAATTCAATATCACCACTCTATTCTCCAATCAACGATACACACTAGTGTTCGTGCTACGGGGAAAAAAAAAATTATAAAGAGAAGCAGCACCATTTCTGGTGCAATATCCTTGACGGTAGCGGCAGCGGTCGTGACAACACTCTGCACAAGAAACTTGTCCTTGCATTGCAAGTCGGGCGGAGCCTCCCGCTGTGCTTGCATCATAACTGAACCAATAAAAAAAAAAAAACCAAAAAGTAATTAAAAATTGCATTTTTCTTCAATAGAAAGAAGATCATGAGGGAATAGTTTCATGAGAATGTAACCTAGGACATCGCACGTGGATCGCGGCGAAATGATGCCCATATTTGGACGCACGCAATATTTCTTAGGGTTCGTTGTTTTGACCTATGACACGAGGACGTAGCATCCCCAAATTGGAAAAAAAAAATAAAGATTAAACACCAAAAAATTGTTAAAAACACGGTTCCAACCCGTTTCTAGGGTTTACAAAGAACGCAATCTACAGGATTTCAAAAACTAAAAAAAGGGAAAGAAAACCCTCATAAGCAAAATTTCAATACCTTAAAGGCAATGCAGTCATCAGTCTTGTTCGAAAGCTGAAGCGAGCACGAGATCTGCTTCTTCAACTCGACTTCTCGCGGATCAAACCGAGCACCAATGGAGATCGAGCATTAGAAACAACTCATCGAACGAGACCGAAACCCTAGAAAGAGACACGACGATCGTAGAGGGTTGAGGGGGAGGGAGCTTACATGGGAATTTGAGCTCTAGGGGCTCGATTCCGAGCAACTCTCCGGCGCTCATCGCGAGATCGATCGGAGGATCGTAGGGCTCGGTCGCTCCCCTGCGGCGGCGAATCGAGGACGACGACGAGGACGGAGAGAGAGAGAGAGAGAGAGAGAGAGAGAGAGAGAGAGAGAAGGTTCGAGAGAGAGGTTGGGAGAGGAGGAGGACGTGGGAATATAC
The DNA here is from genome assembly GCA_025177825.1 of Aechmea fasciata. Taxonomy (NCBI): domain Eukaryota; kingdom Viridiplantae; phylum Streptophyta; class Magnoliopsida; order Poales; family Bromeliaceae; genus Aechmea; species Aechmea fasciata. The sequence goes on from CM045940.1 coordinate 1,397,875, forward strand.
GGGTTTGTAGGAGGAGAAAGTGGAGCTCCGGTGACGGGGGAATGAGAGCGACAGGGGTTGAGCACAACGGGTGGGAATTATGGATTTTAATTATAAAAAAAAAAAAGGTAAACTTCAAATACCACCCTGTTGTTTTGTACCTTCTCACTGTAGTACACCTTTTCGTAAGGCCAAACGGATTTGAGATAAGGGGTGGAATTACTCTTTATCCCTTCCTTCGTATCCAAACGCTATTATTTTATCATAGAATAGTAATTTTTTGGTATCTGAAATAAATTAGTATAATTATCCTCACAAACACCTTCGTTTTTTATATATAACCATCTATTATTTTTCTTATTTCATATTATCTATTCAAATGCTATTTTTTTAATTTCCGAAAATTTTCGTCGAAACGCTATTTTTTTATCCTCATATTTGTATTTATCCCTGTAATAACTAGTTCTTAACCAAACGGTGCCTTAAAGTATATTAATTTAGTATCCTATGATTTTTTTTTTCCTTTTTGCCGATCCCTCTGTTAACTTTTTGTTAAATCATATACAAAAAAATTTCAGATACCCACCTATAGTTTATCAAATATTGATTTTAGTATCCGTTAGTTTTAACTTTGTTACTGATTTAACGAAAAAAAAAAAATTAGTGGAAGGAAATAACAAAAAGAAAAAATAAAACCATATGGTATAAAAATGAAAACACCGTAAATCACAGGGTACTAAAGTGAGAAAGTACGAAACTACTAAGTGGTATTTGAATTTTTCCCAAAAAAAAGTGAAAATGCAGCAACACCCCTCCACTATAGAGAACTTTCAAATTGGTACCCCAACCATAAGATTTTAGTTTTTTGAAGCAACCCTATCTATTAGGATTTAGAACTAGCAATCCAACTCATTATTTGCAAGCCAACTCTAACTTGGCTCGAAATGAGCTTGAAATCACTCAATTGTTTCGTAAATGATTTGAGTGCGAGCTGAAGTTTTTAACTTAAGATTTGAACAAACTGAACGCAAATTCGAATCAACTTGTTCGTGTTTGGCTCAATATAGTTACAAATTTGTACTATTTGAATTTTAGACCAATCCAAAATTAAAGATATTTGTATTTCGTGAATTTTAATTATTAGAGTAAAATTTTATTTTTCTAGAAAACGAATCGGCGTTTAAGGTTAAGAATTAGGGGAAGAGAAAGTTTAAGGGTAAAAGCAGCAGGTACTCATTTTTACAAGGTAGAGTGAACAACAATTGCCGAAAGATGAGCCGATGGTGAGTGGTGTCCATAGAAAAAGTTGGGTGGCGTATGGATATTGAACAAAGCATAAGGGTGAAGAGAGAGGGAGAAGAGAAAGGCAGTGGAGGGAACAGAAATAAAAAAATATATTTGGGTGAAGATAACAAATTTTTTTTTTGAATTAAATAGTCAAAATAATCTTAGCCGTCTGATATGAAAGTTGTAAGATGTACACTCTAGATTAGAATATACAGCTAGCTAGACCTGGCAATCTTGACCCAAACCCGCGGGTAACCACGGGTTACCCATAAATTTACGGGTATGGGTACCAACTTTTTCAACCCAAAAATTTACGGGTAAAACGGGTGGGCATTAAGTAGTGGGCGTTTTGGATAAACCGCGTACCCACGGTGTACCATATTTTTAATCACAAAATATACTTTTTCAATTAATATATATCTCTTATTTATATATACTATAAATTATAACCCTAACTTTTCATTGCATGTCTTTCATATTATGAAATATTTTGCTTTAAAACTTTAAATATTTTTATTGTATGTTATAATATTTTAAGGAATGAGTTATATTACGCTTTTAAAACTTATATATATATATATATATATATATATATATATATATATATATATATATATATATATATATATATATATATATATATTACATTTAAAAATATAAGAGCAAAAAAAAAAAAAATTACGGGTAACCCGCATACCCACCCGCCCACCCACGGGCGGGTATGGGTAAAGAGGTTGGCTATCCAAAAATTTTCGGGTAAATTTTACCTATGCCCAAGTAACCCGCGGGTATAATAACCCACCCGCGGGTTACCCAACCCGTCCGTTTGCCAGGTCTACAGCTAGCACTCCTTTTGTCGGAAAGATTGGGGATGTGAGTTCTCCACTTCTTGATTAACCTATTGTATCAGTTGAAACTAATCATTATTTTTTATATTTCTATTAAATTTTTCTCGCATATATTAAATTGATCTACATATTAAAACCAGAAGGAGTTATACCTACCGTTTGGTTCGGGTATAAGCAAGAACTAGCTATTACAGGAATATGTACAAATATGGGGATAAGAAAAATAGCATTTGGATGAAAATTGGGTTGTTAGGATGAGAAAAATATTAGGTATTTTTATATAAAAAATGGAGGTATTGGTGGGGATAACCGAGAACTACTATTCTCGGATAAAAAATTAGCATTTGGGTATAAAGGGAGGGATAAGGGCATATTCCTATTCTTATTTCTATCCCCTAACTAAACGGTGAAAAATTTTACTAGTCAAGTGACCTTTATGTGCTAACGGATATGAAAAAAAAAAATAGATAAAAATATACGAATTTATTTGAACTATATATTATTTTGAGTCAGTTATCTAACTTTTCAAAATTTTGATTTTGGGATCTAATTTTTTAATTTGTTTGATTAAATCAGCCAACGGTACTTTACCTTTACAATTTAAATGAAATACTTATTTTAATAAATTTAAAATTGAGAGAATTATATGTAATATACTAACTGAACCTGCAAAGATAAATGACATATTCAAAATTTAAAATCAAAGTAATTTTAATTGATTCAAATTAAATAAAGTAAAAGATGGGTGGGTAGAATCAAAATTTTGAAAGGTTAGATAGTCTCAAATTAGGCTTAGTTTGGTATTGAGGCCTATCTAACGTTATTAGATAAAATGGAGTTGTAGAAAAAGCATATAGGGATATGCTTCTGCGTTCTCCGGTGGGAACGCAGAAAATATATCGTAACCGACTCATCGCGATATGCGGAACGCAATATTACGTACGGAAACAAACAGAGTATTTTTCCAACGTACTTTCTCACCGCACGTAACGCAGTCTCCCCGCAATACCAAACGAAGCCTTAGGCCTAGTTTGGTATGGAGGCGTATCTAACGCTATTAGATAAAATGGAGTTGTCGAAAAAGCATATAGGGATATGCTTCTGCGTTCTCCGGTGGGAACGCAAAAATATATTATGTAACTCATCGCGATATGCGGAACGCAATATTACGTACGGAAACAAACATGATATTTTCCTAACGTGCTTTCTCACCGCACGTAACGCAGTCTCCCCGCAATACCAAATGAAGCCTTACAAAGTTTGGGGGGGGTGCTTTTCTCAAATGATAATAGTTTAGGGTCTCACTGCATTTTTATCCGGAACTAATTACGGGGGACCATTTTGCAAATAAAACATACTTGAGTGGGACTCAGTAATTTTCATTCACCTCAGAGGCTGGGCAACAAAAGCTTCTGTGATCGCCCCCCCGCGCCTCCTCCAAACCCCCTATCGAAATCGATGGCTCACGCGCTCCGCGGCGGCGCCATCCTCCGCCGCCTCCTCCGCCTCCCCCGCGGCGGCACCGCCGCCGTCGCCGACGCAGAGGAGCGCATCACCAACCCTGTCCTCTTCGCCTCCCATGGCCTCAGGTATCGCAAGCTCGAGGTCATCCTCACCACGGTAAGACCCAGTCCATCGATCTCCACCACCAACCAATCTCTCCCTCCTCCATTTCGTTCCCGTTTTGATCCGTTTCGATCCGGTTCTTGTAGACGATCGACAAGTTGGGGAGAGCCGGGGAGACGGTGAAGGTGGCGCCGGGCCATTTCCGCAACCACTTGATGCCTAAGCTCCTAGCGATGCCCAACATTGAGAAGTACGCTTTCCTCATCCGGGAGCAGCGCAAGGTTCGAATGCGACACCCCACGTTGTCTTCTTACTCTTTCGGTTCTCGTCGCACGGCGGATGTTCGATGGAATGTGCAATAGAGTTTTGTTTGAAATTTTAGGCTTTTATTGTTGTATAAGATGATACATAACAAATTTTGTGAGCAATTCACAATCATGGAACTTCAAATTGTGTTTCAAACTTTAATTGTTGTCCATATTGGATCACTCTTCAAACTCCCTTAATTTCCTATAATGATTCAGCTGCCAAGTAATAATGAGACGACGACTTGCCAGCTGATTTAGTTGTCATGTTATCTAAAAACTATTACTTTTTTTAGTTATGGCATTGTTTCGAAGAGGAGACTTGATAACTGAGTCAGCAGCGATGTCATCTCAAGAGATGAATTAGATGTAGTGTCATCTCTAAGAGATGATGTGGTAGGTGTCATCTCTAAAGGCGTGTTTGGTTTGAATGATTTGGGTCTTGAAATGGAAACTGGAATATGCTGATATGATCGATTCCTATTGTCAGTGTTTGGTTTGAAGGATTGGCATTTTGATATTCCTACCATGGAGGTGGGACTCAAGTTTGAATCCAGAAGGGAGTGAGAAAAGAACTTTTTTTCACTTACAGTTATTTAAATTCAAATATTAATCTATTTTTAATTTTAGAAGTAATTATAATTTTAAATTTGAATTTCAATTATGGATTGACAATTTAATTTTTAATTTCTTTAGTTCAAATTTAAATTCTAATATAAATTTGATATTTGATTTAGTTCTAAATTTAAATTTTGATGTTGAACTTGACTTTGGAATGTAAATTCAAATTTTAATTTCAAATTGTGAGTTCAAATTTGATTGAAAATTTGATTTCAGAATTGGATAATAACTTTAATATTTAATTAAAGTTAAATTTTTTGAAGTTCAATTTGAACATGATTCCGATTCCTCTTATGAACCAAACAAATTTTGAGTTTTCATCATTCCATTTTTGATTCCGATCCATTCCCATTCCTATTCTGATTTCAATTCCCAAATGTGCCTGATGGGGTAGCTGAATCATCGTCTACCTTGTCGTATTGTTAGAAGAACTATTCAAAGTCTAATAAAATGATATTCCATTACCTCTAATGATGATAATCCTTAGAGCAGGATATTAATTGTTTTGATAATTATATGCATTCTTTTAGACAGTTACTTCCTGTTCCTGCTTCATGTACGTTATTTATTTTAATCAATAGAAGTAGCACAATTACTATCACACTCATCTACAACATGGTACTTTGTTTAAACAGCTTTACCAACGTGAGGAAGAGGAAGCAGGAAAAGAAGCTCAAATGGCCGATGATGCTTCCCTGGTAAGTTGCACTTTTTATTTCTGTTTCCATCATCTGCCAGAATGTAAAACAATGACCTTGGTGGAAGCACAGAGTACATATTTGAAGTGACCTTTAATATCCGTGTTTGCCTAAACTACGTAAATTTTGATGCTAAGGAACTGTAGTATCCCTGTGCAAAACTAATTTAGCATATTGTACGATTTACTTCATGTGTGCTTACTGTTGCAGTTTTCTTACTTTGGATGTATTCGTACTCTCTTGTAGCTAGTCAAATTCTAATGTGCTTTTTGTTTGTCTGAAACAGCAACAGGAACTTAAAACGAAAGAATATCAGATGGCAGCAAAGCGTCTTGATAATGCCCTCTTGGTGAGTAAAAGTTTGGTAATTGTGTACTTTTCTGATGCATTATGTTTCAGTCTACAGAATATTATTGTGAATGTTTGCTAGCATCACTTCAATAAAGAAATGGCGTTAATTACTTGATTTTGCTTGGCGTGCAATTGATTCTTCTTTGACAAGCGGTGGTGTCAACAGCTCATAATTAGTTGAAGATTTTTCCATTTCTCTGAATTGAGAAACTCTATATATTCTTTTATAGATTGGAGCAAGGTTTTAAGTGCCCGTCAGCACGGACTGTATCCACCGTGCCGTACCGTGCCAACAAGTTACTGGCACGATACAGACGCTGTGCCGATGGCACAGTTCAAAACCCTATATTCTTTAAATTAGTGAGTAATTTCCTCAACAAAGTTCAAAAGATATGATAAAAAGGCATAATAAATAGTTAGAATATTTTGTTGTTAAAAAAAATAAATATTTCACGATATTATGTGTTGGCACACAAGAATTTTTTTGACCGGCACGTATCGGTACGGCTCGGCATGCACCGTGTCGTACCGTGCCGGCAAGTTTCCGACACGAACCCATGCTACTGCACTTAAATCCTTGGATTGGAGGATTTCAAAAACAGTAGATTGAGTTTATCTTTATTCAGCTAACTTCGGCGAATTTTCTTTTTTGATTCTTCCAGTGGTTCGTTTAACAAAAGCTGGAATATTATGGTATCAGTTTTTGGCAATGAAAACGGAATAGAGAATCTCAATTAGTATATAATGCTATATAATGTCAAGATTACCAGGGAGAGGGTGCAAGTTTCTGTACTACGCATTTGAAAACCGGCACCTCTTCTAATATATTCTGTCTACTTTTCATGTTCTCTTTTGATATATGATGATTTGTAAGAGCAACATTCTGTTTCTGGTAAATGTGATATTTTTTTCTATCCTAACAGTGCTAATTGATTTTGCCATCATTTTAATCTTTGAACGGAAACTAAAATAACAGTTTCCAAGTTGCATATATACATGTATAATGATGCTTCCAATCAACCTACAAAGGACGACGATAAGTTTTATATTTACTTTCCTACAAAGGACGACGAAAAAATCGTTAGGCATGAAATTCCTACTGTTTCATTTGCTGATCAAACTTTGAAATATATTGTCTTGATGTACTGCCGGCTTCTATACATATGGTTACGACTGTAACTCCTGTAAAATATCACCATAGGTTTTGGGGAGGTTCATCAAGGTTGATAACGAATTGCGTTCACCGGTGACAAAGGATGAAATTGTCGAGGAGGTACTTTTCTATTTCCAACCGCTTTTCTAAATTTTCTTTTAATCCCATCTGAAAAAAAAAAAAATCATGGATTTTCTTTTCGATGGTATGTTCTTGTAAACCGCTGGTAACTCTTTTGAGAGATTAAACATCTCAGTATGTTTTTCGTAACCCTCTGTTGGTTGCATCTGTTTCATGCTTTCTTCAAATCTAATGCCTTTTCTCTGAAACTTCATGTTGGTGCTCTGCTAATTTTATTTTCTGCCCAAATTTGTCTAGAGTTGAAACTCTCTTTTCTCCTTTTGCTAATCAATCTCTCTCTCGCGCGCGCGCGCGCGCACGCATACGCCCACACAGGTGGCTAGGCAACTTTGTATCAATATCCACCCAGATAACCTCCACCTACCGTCGCCGCTGTCGTCGCTGGGAGAGTACGAGGTGCCGCTCCGTTTGCCGAAGGATATTCCGCGACCAGAGGGAAGGCTTCAATGGACTTTGAATATTAAGATCCGCAGGAAATGAAGTAATTTGTAATCACAGCTTTTGGAAATTCAACCATGCTTTGTATCCCAGTTTTATTATTAGTTTGGAATCTGTTACAGTTAATAGTTGAGATGGATCTTACAGATTAAGTCAAATGGAAAGATGCAGAGCAGGTCAGTTGATTTTATGTTGTAATTTTGGTGCTAATTTTTCACATTATCCTGTCATACTTTTGACAATTTCTAATTTGTTTCCCTCAAGTTTACCTGTTGTCTCATTCTTTATTTATTTATTTTTTGCGGAATTCTCACTTTTTAGGGTTAAAATATATTCCTAAAGTTAAAATCTATTAATTAACTGTTATTTTTATAAAATTACTATTTTACTCTTTCAAATATATCCCTTCACTATCACCGTCTTTTTATTTGTCCTTAAAGTCGGGGGCATAAAAAGTATTTTAATTTTTGATCTTTTTCAATATACTCCTCTATCGTCACCAACATTTCTTATTTGCCCTTAAGTTAAGGACAAAATTGGTATTTTAATTTCTTTTAACTGTGATAAATATTTGACTTACGTTTAACTAAAGTTATCTTAACAGGAGATAACTGTAAGGGCATTTTGCAATAACGGTGGAACATATGATGGGTATTTTAGAAAAAAAAAATAGGAATAAATCGAATATTTTCAAACGTACGAGGAGTATATAGACAATTATCCCTAAAAAGAAAAAAAAAAAAACAGGAGATGCTTGGATTTCACTCTGTTGGTAAGATTCATGTAGGTGAAATCCCACAGCTATTGTAAATAATTTAGAATCAGAGTTTATAATTTTTTAATATTAATGATAAAAATAGATGGGGCTCGACTTATCCTGCAATTTTCGACCCAGTCATTGATATTGTAAATGACAAAATAGAAATAGTTATTAAAGTGTTATTTTATTTTATTTTACTTCAGTAATATATTTGTATAGTAAAATATGGCTTTTTTCTTTTTTCTTTTTTGTCTACTCCAGTAATATATTGTTAATATATTTGTTAATATATTTGTAAATTTTTTTAAAATGAATGGCTGATTATAAAATTTCACAAAAATTAATGATAAGAGAATTAAAAGTTTTAGATAAAATTTCACATTTTTTCACTTGGTGCTATCAAGTTTTCTGTCGTTAGATTAATCCCTTTCATTATTTTTACCCGTTAGATTATATTATTCAACAAACCACCCACTCGGGCCCACATTATCCTAACTATATATTTTTCAATCCAAGAGCTAAAAAATCAATAGCACTAATAACTCAGTGCTATTGATAGTATTCCAGCCCAATTCTATTGTTTGTATAGTATTTTAATTATTTTTTGCTATTTGTTTTATTCTCTCTCTCAAATGAGATACAATATTCAACATTTAAGTTTTTTTTTTTTGAAATAAAATAAAATGTGGAATCAAGTATATTGAAAAGGGGCAAAAATTAAGTTCCTTATTTTTAATCATACCCCCAAAAAAAAATTATATTTATCGGATATCTTTTTTTGACATCTGGGTGTGTTTGGTTCGAAGTCGGAATCGATATCGAAATCGGAATGATAATAAGGTGGAAATACAATTGGAATGATCCATTATCTTATTCTATTTGGTTCGCCATCTAAATTGGAATCTGTTCCCAATATCATTATTTGGTTCAAATAAATATAAAAAACGTAATCAAATTAATATGTCAATTTTATCTAATTTATTAGTTTAAATTCAAACTAAAATTAAATATTAAAAAAATGATAACAAAATTTTAAATATATTTTTTAAAAAATAAAATTTAAAATTGAACGGATAATTTAAAATAAAAAACTAAATTTAAATTTATTCAAATTCATATTTAAAATTATAATTTAATCTTTAATTTGAATGTATAAATTTAATTTAAATTTTAAACAAAATTTGAATAAAATTTTAGATTTTAAATAAATTAAAATTAAATTAAAATTAAATTTATAAATTAGATTTGAAATGCATGATTGAATTTTAATTTTAAATTTAAATTCAAATTTAAATTTATAAATATAATTTTTAAACTTAAACTTATATTTTAATTAAAAAAGAAGCTTAAACAACTAAATTTAATCCAAATAAATTCATTCCCCTTGGATTCAATTTTTATTCGACTTCTCAGGCTGGATTAAAAAAAAAAAAGTAACTAGGAGGATTCATATTCACCCAAAAATAAAAATCGAAATGAAAATTTCGCATACTAAATCTTGATAAATAAATTCACCCATTCCGATTTCAATTTCATAGTAAAAAATGTGTGAACCAAACTCGCCCTATAGTTGAGGGGCTCTTCTAAAATTTTTCGCCGACATTTTTCTTTTACAAAGGAAAATATTAAATATTTTTTTTGCAATTAGCCTTGAAAAAATTTATTTTAAAAATAACCTAACAAATTTAAATTTGAAAAAATAGCCCTGCTCGTGGGCGCGTCAACGCCACGCGCCGGCCAATGAGACAGTGAAGTAAACACGGTGAACACAATGAATGATTCACCATACACAGAGGAGAAAAAAAAAAAACGTATTGTGAAAAAAACACGTCAAATACGGTGAATGATTCACCGTGTTCAACTTAACATCCCAACACGTCCACGTGGTCTTTGACGATCACGCCAACGTGGCGGGTCGAGTTATTTTTGTAAATTTAAATTTTAAACTATTTTTAAAATAAATTTTTTTAGAGCACTAATTGCAAAAAAAAAAAAAAAAACCTATATATATCCCTTTGTACTCTCCGAAACGAGATAACTCCCCTTCTCCGATTCTCCCTCCACCTCTCTCTACTCCACTCCACCGTATATCCATGTATATAATAATATAATAATAATCTACATATATATTGTTATTATTATATTATAATGGCGCGGGTGTGAAATGTGAACACCCTCGCTGTGGCACCACCTCCACCCATGGCGATGGCGCGCCTCGACCTCGCCCTCTTCCCCCTCTCCCTCCCCTCTCCTCGCTCCTCCCCCTCTCCCTTCCCCCTCCTCCTCTGCCACCACCTCCGCCGCCGCAGCCTCCCCCTCCCCCCTCCGCCGCCCCTCCGCCTCCTCCTCCGGCTCCCCCCGCGCCGCCGCTCCCGCCTCTTCGCCGCCGCCTTCGTCCCCTCCGCCGCCGCCTCCGCCGATCCCGACGACCCCCTCAAGGTACTCTCTGCACCACCCCCCCCTCCATCAATTTCGTGCGATTTTGCTCCGATCGGGGTTTGATCGGTTGTTTTTTAGGGTTTGGAGGCGGCGGGGGTGGAGCAGAAGGAAGGGAAGCAAGGGGGGCAGCTGCGGAAGAGAGTGATCTTCGGGCTTGGGATAGGGTTCGGCGCCGGAGGGATCGTGGTGGCCGGGGGTTGGGTGTTTACGGTGGCGATTACCGCCGTGGTGCTCGCCGGGGCCAGGGAGTACTTTGAGCTGGTTAGGAGTAGGGGGATTACCGCGGGGATGACTCCGCCGCCGAGATACGTCTCGAGAGTTTGCTCTGTTATCTGCGCTCTCATGCCCATACTTACACTGTGAGTCCCCTGCTTTAAATTTGAGAAGAAGAAGAAAAGGAAAAAAAAAGGATAGAAGAAAAATTAATGAGAAATGCTTGCAAACAACTTCGGTAAATAAATGATCTATAGAAGCTAAAGGACTATGGAAGTGACAAAATTCGGCTCTAGGTTTTATTTTCAGTGTATTTTTGAAGTGATTCTATTCTTGAATTGAAGTTGCCGATACAATCGAACACCATTTTGCTGTTTTGATAGATTAAAACCTTACTTTCTTGCATATATATATATGAAAAACACATATACATGAATTTTTTCTTTTTTTACCTCGCTAGCATGTTAGATTTGGGTTTGAGTCGATTTTAGATCCAAACCCTGCTTGATAAATGACAATGTACTATTTGTAGGATCCACATGGGAGACATTGAGGCAGGCATTGCGAATCTTTAGTATATATTGTTGGGTGCAACTTTTGGGATCTAACCCAACCCTTTCTAGGCTTAGGTTTAGTTGTTTGCTAAATGGGGTCATTGCTTACCATAAATATGTTTTCTTTGCCTTGTACCTAATTATTTGTATTTCAATGGATTATACAGGCCTAATTGAACAGCTTCAGATTACATTAGAAAAACCCAACATAACCTCACCAAATTTTGTCATATATTCTACATTTTGTTAATGAGGTCATGTCACATTAGACTTTTCAATCAAACTTCTTGTTTTAATTGACGAATAGAAGTTGCCTTATATACTTATATGTTGCATGTTTAGGCATGAAAAAGAAAAACTAGTAATAGCCTGATATGGCCTGTGCTGAAGAAGTGAGCCTTTATTCATGCGCACTACTTTTGCAGTAATCTGCATATATTTGTCTAAGAAGTCGCATTTGGCCGGATCTGCTCATATGGTATAGATTGTTGTCTATTCTGAATGCTGAAGGCCTGAAATTTTGCCTCTTATTGAGTTTTGCATTCACACTGAAGGACTTCTAGCTCTGGTGAAACTACAGTATCATGATACTATTCAGTGCTGTTAATCATGCCTTTGCCTTATGATTCTCATGGCTGTCATGGATTTTAGTATATTCTTAATAAGTTATCTGATTTCTGTCTAATGTTTTTGTTGAATGACCAGGTATTTTGGACACATGGATGTTTCAGTAACATCCTCAGCTTTTATTGTTGCAACAGCATTGATTTTACAGAGAGGAAATCCACGTTTTGCACAGCTGAGTAGTGCAGTGTTCGGACTTTTCTACTGTGGTTATCTTCCTTGTTTCTGGGTTAAACTGCGCTGTGGATTGACTGCTCCTGCACTGAACACTAGTATGTGCCTCATTTCCATTTCTAATAATGCGTCAATCATTTTTATTTTTTATGTTTGATAACTGTATGAGCTAGGTGATGGCCTAAATGAAGCTGTCTATGGTTTGATCTGGAAACTGCATTTTGTTTCTAAAGAGTCTTCTGTGCACTTCATAAGGGTTTGTTTCTTTAGCTTCTATGGTTTGATCTGGAAACTGCATTTTGTTTGTAAAGAGTCTTCTGTGCACTTCATAAGGGTTTGCTTCTTTAGCAGTCTTATTATTATAAATTTGTCAATTTGAATGAGCCATGTAGTAATGGTGTATTAGAACAATCAATCATTGCTTTTCACTCAATGCTATTAGGTGAAATTGTTCCATCCTGAATCAGATTCTGACTTGTCCAAGTTTCAACTTTTCATCGAGTCAGTTGTTTTCCTCAGAACTGAGTGAATCCTCTCTTAGCCATCAAAACAGGTTGAACTGTCCCAATTCAGGGTGAACTGATCACCCTTGAGAATTAAGCGAAGTTTGAGTAGTACATATTAAACTTAAGAACTGTAGTGTCATGTAAGGCCTAATATTTGTTTATCAGTGTACTTACTGAATGTCTAACATGTTTTTTTTCTGTTTAATTGTTAAACTTTTTATTTCTGCTGAAATGCCACTTATATTTGTATTGACTTTTAATGACCACTAGTGTGCAAAATGGTTTCTAATTGTCTAAAGTGGAGGAGTTTATCTTGATTAGGTTGACAAAACTAAACCTCTTAAAAATCTGCTCAAAAAATAATATACACTTTCCATTTTCATCTCTAATGCTGTTAGATTATTGTAACTTCCCCCCTATTTGAGCTCAGCCGGTTAATTTAAATTGGGTGAGTTTAATTTTCTGTTCACTAGGCACATTATTGTTGTTAACATACTGCTTAATATTGGTAACCTAACAATCCTTCTGATAATAGCATACTGTCTAGTTTCTCGATATAAATAACAGTTCTTTATCCTTCTATTATAGAAGTTTACTTATGTTATAGCATTTTCATACTGGAACTTTTCTTGAATCCAAGTTCTTTAATTATACGTTATTCAACATGCCATGGACATCTCTATGGGTCCTTTTTGCCTAACTGGAGTTTCTGTTATTCATTGATAATATATTCACACATAATAATTCTTATGTAGCTCTAGGCACTAGAAAAGATTGGCTAACATTTTTCTTTATTTCCTATACTTTCTTATTAGCCATAAGATAAGATGGTTGGTGTGATTGTATTTTTGGACCAGGAATGCAAAAAGAGAATTGATCATTACATTTACGATCTTTGGTTTTTTTTTTTTAATTTTTTTTTTGCAGGGTTAGATAGTATTGTCAGTATACTAAGATTCTGATTGATTAATTTGCTTTGTTGTTTTACATGGAAGTTCTTCAGAAGAGTTGTATATCATGGAGTGACAATTTTATCAGGCTTTGATGCACTTATGAGAAAAACCTCATTAGGATCCATAACATAAATCACTGAAATCGGTATCTAATTCTATTTCTCTGTGGTTTATCATCTTCTTAGTTCTCAAAAGCTGTCTTCATTCAATTAGATCTCATTCTGTTGCTTTGTTGAGTGAGTGCAAAATGTTTTATTATATGGCCAACTGCTATTCAATATGTGGATTTGTTCAGTGAAAGAAAAAGTGTCATGCCTTCTCTATGTATATTTATTTTGCCCTACAACTGTTTTAATATTTAAGAAGCATTTTATTCTTTGAATGCATATACTTAACTGTTATATTATGTAACTACTTAAATTAGCTTTTCTTTTTTACAATTTAATGACATATTCAAAAGTGAATTCTTCCAGAATTAGGACACCATTGGCCAGTACTTCTTGGTGGGCAAGCTCATTGGACAGTGGGGCTGGTTGCAACCTTGATTTCAATCAGCAGCATAATTGCCGCCGACACATTTGCTTTTCTAGGTGGAAGGGTATACTTTCAAATATTTGATTGCCCATATTTTTGTGTACAATGAGGTCCTTTTTTTTTTATTATTATTATTTTACTTGTTAGCTCCTTGTAAGCATTTTTTTTTTCTCTTGATTGATATATCTTCGGGCATGTTTTTTTAGAAGGATTTGAGGCTTGGAATGAGAATCAGAATGAGCGATTCCTATTGTTGGTGTTTGGTTGGTGGGATTAGCATTTTGATTCCAATTCTGCTGGGAATTGGATCCGAGGTGGGAGTAAATTTTGATTCCGGGAGGGATTGAGCAAAGAAATCATTTTTATTTCAATAATAATTATTTAAATTCATATATATATATATATATATATATATATATATATATATATATATATATATATATATATATATATATTATTAATGTAATTTTAGATTAATTAAAATTTTAAATTTAAATTTAAAATAAAATTTAATATTTATATATTTTTTTAAATTTCAATTTCAATTTCAATATAAGTTTGATATTTGAATTTAGATATAGTTTTAGATTTTGACTTTTTTTCTTAACCAAATAATAATAATAAGTTGACTCCGATTCCAAATCCTATTGCGAACCAAACAAATTAAGAGATTCATCATTTCGTTTTCCATTCCAGTCCATTCCGATTCCTATTTTGATTTCGATTCCCATTTTGAATCAAACATGCCCTTACTCTAGATTTTTTGTTTGTTGTTTGCAATCAACATGAATATTTCACCTTTTACTGATTGTCTTACTGTCCGGTTGGATATAATATGAAATATAAGATGTATTCATAGAAACTGAACTCACAAATGTTTTATCTATTATCAGCATAGTTTTCCACAGATGTTATTGTTTTATTGATCGGAATTTCTGGAATAAGGTGATGGCTTGTATTATGAGAGCATATTTCCATAAAATATGTTTTCTTATAGAATATTTTTTTACAGAATTTTGGTGTAAATTTCCATTCACTGACTTCAGTCACATACAACAGTGTTATGCCATGTGGTTCAGAAGTGTGCTGAAACTTGGTAGCATAGCAGTTTTGGAGTTGATTATTGAAAACAAGAAAATAATTAGATACAAGTCTTAATCATAATGATAAAAACTGTAAATAGCTTGCACCCATTGTAATTTTCTTCTTGAAGGCCTAAAGATATTTTTATGGGGTTGTTACTGAATAGAATGGGCAGAAAATGGTGCATGTAAAGGTAGCTTTCCAATTGATAGGTATTATTGGATTCCTTCCAAGTCCCTCATTTTGTGGATGACTGATACTGATTTATGTAGAAATCTTCTTGAAATCTTTCAGTTCTTCCCTGGAGTGTACTCTTCTTGTAAGTGATGTTGACGTTGGGACTTGGGATTATTTATTTTTTGTGGTTATCCATTTGATAATTAAAGGCCTTGGTATTATTGTTAAAAGGAAATATCATAACATTTAATCTTGAGTAGGTAGACTTAGAAGTTGCTTATCTTGAAAACCTAGGACATCTGAAGACCAATAAGGGTTTCTTTTACCCTCCAAGTGACAGCTAATCAATCTTTAATCAGAAGTCAATTAGGGGATAAAATAATTCTTTATGTACAATACTCACTTGCAGTTGCCTGCAGAACTCAACATCTCATGGCAAACATGGTACCTGTTTGGCATGTAAAAACTATGTGGTGATTATTGTTACCTTAGAATGCATTACTTCACAAATCTAGAAAAGTACACCTTACGTAACTATTAAAACAGGTTGGTTCTGTTTATGAGATGTCTTATGTGTTGTTGTTGTTGCGGTAGTCACATTTCTATCGTGCAAAAATATCATAATCTCAAATTATTATGAGAGTTTCTGTGGCATGCAACTTATAAAATTGTTAAGTACAACTTCTGTTATCTTGAAATCCAAACTCCTTTTGTCATCTTGTAGTACTTACCATTGAAATGAAGGGAAACTTACATTCCTTGTGTCATTTTAATTGGATTTCTTTTGTCTATCAGCTGTTGGATCAGTACGATAATCATGACATGATTTCTTCACCTTTCAGGCATTTGGCCGTACACCACTGACCAATATTAGTCCAAAGAAGACCTTAGAGGGAGCTTTTGCTGGTCTAACTGGCTGTATAATCATCACAGTGCTACTATCAAAGATTTTATCCTGGCCAACATCCTTGATAAGGTACTCACCAGGAAACAGTATGATATTTCTAATGTTATCAACAACTAGTTGACTACTTAAATTGTAAATTCTTCTTATCATGCCGTGGTCAAGTTCTCTTTTCTTAGTTTCTATGCAGGCACATTAGTTCTAAAGTCATTTATTTCTTGAAAGTTGTCATGATCTCCTTACTGCTTTTAGTTCAGTTATTCATGCAATATATATCTTCATTTATTCCAAACATAATACTTTTTATGTACTTTGCCTTGTCATTTTGTTGCGTATTTTATCTTTTTAATTTCTTCAGCTCATTTTCAGCTACGGAAAATACTTGCAGTGCATTGCTAGTAGTCAGTTAGAACACTCTTTGATTAGTTTATGCTGCATTGCTTGAATATCCTTGGATTATATATTGCCTTCCTTTTTCTTCCTACTGTTTTCCGTAGTTCCATCAATTTTCCATGCGGCACAAGACTCCTGGAGTTCAAATCCTCCAAAAGTGAAATGGCCTTTCCCCTTTTCTAGTTTGTCATCATCTTTAGTGTCATGTTGCAAAATAAGGCCGGCGGCCACAATATTATTGATCTCGTAGGTTACTGTGTATCATATGTTGTCAAATAGCTATGTTCTTGGAAGGTAATTCAGTGGTTTAATTTGTTTCCTACACGAGCATTATCTGCGTTGGTAGGATTTGTCCGATGCTCTAGTAAAATGTTATTCTGGCAAATTACACAGTGTCGTAATGTTCTCTTTTTTTGCACTGTTTTGCTAAATGTTACTTATTTTACTTTCGAATGTGCATTGCAAATTACCCTTTCTACGACATTTTCTTGAAGCTTAACTGATCTAGAGATCTCTATATTGGAGACTTTTGAACATGTTCTTTTCCTTCTTCTCTAATCATGCTATTGACATCAGTGCAACAGCTTATGGAGTTCTAAATTTCGTTGGTTCATTATTTGGGGACCTAATTGAGTCCATGATCAAGCGTGATGCTGGTGTTAAAGACTCGGGATCTCTCATACCTGGACATGGTAAACATTCTTTCCATCTGAACCTTCTTGTATTTGGTTATTTAAATTTGCTAATGGCTGTCTTGCTTTCACGTATATCATAAGTTTCGCAGCTTCATTCTTTTTTTTTTTAATTCAATTACCTATATATTCTTGTACAATAAGAAATATTTTAGATATCACTGAGTTTTGACTGAATGGCCCACATAAATGAAAATTTGTTGGAATGCTTGTTTACTAGGCGAATCAACTGTAAAGATCTTTTGTTGTCTCTAGCGTCATCTTTTGAAAGTTTTATACTGTAATGAGTCAAAGAGTTTTGAATTCTTAGGAAGCAATTAAGTATTATCCTTTTACTAATGCGTATCTTTGAATCAATGGAAGTGGTTAGTTTTTTTTTTGACTCTCAATAGACTATGGTGGGATATTAGTCTAAAATTGTCTAAATGGAGGAACACAGCTAGCTTGCAAATTGTATTTCTTTTGTCACCAAGTTGTACTTTATGAATTAAACTAAGATGGAGACAACTTAAAGGTGATAGACAATGAAGTGAACTCCCTAGCTTACGTGTATGAGCAAAAGTTTTTGAGTTTAGATATGTAAGCAACTCTCTTCGCCATGATTTTCTCCTCATCATGCTGATTTTCGTCTTCTTCTGCTGCATTTTATTATCCTTTTGCATATGTACAACTAATTTCTCATTGCACAGGGGGTATTCTTGATCGAGTGGACAGCTATGTTTTTACGGGGGCACTTTGCTACTCATTTGTGAAAATTGCCCTGCCGCTTTTTGGTGTTTAAGCTCTATAAAGTTGATTTCGCGGTTATGTGGAGACGCACTTCTAGAGCAGGAATATGTGGAAAAGGGCCGCAGATTTAGCGGTGTACCTGCTCAAGGATATATCGCGCGACTAACTCGCAAAACCCGGTAGCTTCTTCGTCCATTATGTGTTCTGGTACACACTCTCTCTCTCTCTCTAATTGAATTGGGTAGATCCTTGTGTATCTTTTTATTTTGTTGTTTGTTGGAGTAATTGAATATGAAATTTAGCTGATGTTTTCAAGGTAACCTGATGCGAACAGCGAGTATGTCGTCAGGAACATTGCTTAGTATTTTCCGTTCTCGCCTGACAATAAGTGTATAGTCCTTTTCTCAGGGTCGTTTATTATTATTATTATTATTTCTTTTCGGTATGCTTACGAGTCGGCAATTTGTTATTGACATTTTCGTTGTTGTTACATTAAAAACTTTGCTATAGAATTCAAGCAATCAATTCGACTGCGAAGAAGTAACACTCTCAAAACAGTGAAAAAAGAATCCTTGTGCATTTCAAAAACTGCTTACCATTGCTTAACTTCTAGAGAGAAACCCTTGTATAAGAAATTTGTCTTGTGATTTGTATTTTCTTTTTATTTTTTTTATCTTTCCACCAGTAGGGTTTCTAGCAAGGATTTAAGTGTCACATTAATCGTGTCGGAAACTTGTCAAGGATGGTACGTACTCAAGCAAGCGCGAGTCGTGTCGATGCGTGTTGTTTGGCCAAAAAATTCTTATGTGCCGATACATAATAGCATGAAATATTTATTTTTTTAGAAAATAAAATATTTTAATTATTTATTATGCATTTTTATCACATCTTTTGAACTTTATTGAGAAAATTATTTGCTAATTTAAAGAATAGAGGGCTTTGAGCTGTGCCATCGATACGGGGTTTGTATCGTGTCGGTATCTTGTTGGCACAGTACGGTACGGTGGATATGGTCCGTGCCGACGGGCACTTAAAATCTTGGTTTATAGTGATTTGTCTTTTATTGTTGGGTTAATTGCATGTGTCTCTATAAAATTATAAGTGTAATCCCATGTAAGGTGTAAAGGTAGAGTTTTCTTCTTTTTTTTTTTTTTTTTTTTAATTTTATTTAATTTTTTTCCTAAAATACAAAAAATCTTCCTAGAAATATATATATATTTTTTTTACTTTTCCTCCTAATCTTTATAATAAAAGTTTATGTTTTATCTCCTTGAAATTTGAGAAATATTTTTATGGGTTATGGCATTAATGAAGATGATGATAAAATAATCAAATTATTCTTCCTTGTTTTATAAAAATAATTTTTTAATATATTTTTGTTATTTTTAATGGAACGTTTTGTATGAATTATAAGAAATAGACAGAACATGATGGGTTGGATAAATCAAATTGAAATTTTAAATCAAATTGAAATTTTAAGGGAATAAAATATAGATTTTTTGAAAATCAGAAAGAAAAAATAAAAAATAAGTATTTATAAAGATTTTCTATATTTTAACCTATTTTTTGTTGAATAAGCTAAAAACTGTACTTAATTAATTATTTCATGAACACATGCCCAAATTTATACTCTCTCTTTCTACACCTCACATTCAATTCTCAGTCTCTTAGAAAAAATTAGTTAATCATAGATAAAATACTTAACTCTAGTTAGTTAATGAGGTGAATTGATTTTTTTACCTCTTTTCAATTAATAGTTATAATTTTTGGAGGGACATAATTATAATGGCAAAACTATTATTTTACTTATAAAATAAATAGTATTTTAACAGTAACAAATCAGATGAACATATTTGAAAATATTAGGACTTTTATAGGAACAACACACGAAAGTTGACATTTATAAGGATATATTTATAATTTGACTATATCAGCAAGGACCTGAATGAAATTAACCCTACATATATACACTACACTTGGCCCTAACTTGCTTGAACTCTCACTTCACAAACATCTATCACTTCCCCAACTTAACCCCAACATGCATTTCCCTCACCTTCTCTTCCTCCTTCCTCTCCTCCTTCCTCTCTCCACTCTTCCATGCAACGGCGGCCGCCGTCTCCGCTCCGCTCCCTCGACCGATCCGCCCTTCAACTACTCCGTCGACGTAACGCCGCTTACCTCGATCCTCTCATCACCTCACTTTATTTTTTTTTTTTTTCAATCTTACATGTTATTATTTCCCTCAATGCATGCATGCTCTTAAAGATGAAACATTCTAATGGCACCCATCATGTGGAGCCAACTCCATCATCTATTCAAGGCAATCGGTTTCTCGACGACGACGACGACGACGACGACGACGACGACGACACTTTTGATGCCAAGGATTATTCGGCCGCGCCTCGCAGTACTCCTCACCGACAACATGATCACGAGGTACTGGATTTCGAGCTCGACTACGATCCACCGAGATCTCATAGCCCACACCACAACTGAGGCTACAAATTAATGCATGAAATGCAAATGCAAATGCCCATTTTCTCTAACTATTATGGAGCTGCATGCTACTCCTTTCTCTATTGAGTAGTGCATTAATGTACAAAAAATCTATTACTATCTATTACTATATACTAAACTTAGAAGCACCTTTGAGTTGGTGCTTCTAAAAGAATTCTAACTCTACTCTCTCTCTCTCTCTCTATATATATATATATATATAATTGAGCTCCTATGCTTTTAAAAGTATCATGGTATTGGTACTTGTAAACTTTTAGCCTTTGGATTAAGAATGGTGTGGTTAGGAGGGTTGAGTGGGTGGTTGGTTGTATAGTATAATCTAACGGGTGTAAATGGTCAACGATGCAGATCTAACGGCTAAAAATCTACAAGCACCATAGCCGGACTATATATATATATATATATATATATATATATATATATATATATATATATATATATATATATATATAAGGTTTTAAAATTTTATGTTATAAAATTTTAAATTTTGGATATCGAAATTTAAAATTTCATAATTTTAAATTTTATAATGTTTATTTTTAAATTTTCAACTTCAAAAATTAAAATTTTAAATCCCTATTGTACTTTCTCTCTTACTTAATTTTTATTTAATTTAATGTTCATATCTTTTTTTTTTTTTTCTCTCTTACCAAAAATTGTAGTTGCCACTTTTCTCTCTCACTTAGTTTAATTTTTACTTTTATTCTCTATTTTTTCTCTTTCTCTAAACAAAAAATGTGAATATTTAAAATAATTTTAAACTTGAATTTAAAAATTATACATTTTTGAAAATTTCAAATTTTTATTTTTCTACATTATGAGTTCTCTCTAACTTTAATTTTTGTGTAATGTTCTCTTCTCTCTCTCTAAATAAGAAATATATATAAAAATTACAATTTTTATTTGACTCTATTAAGTGGCTTTACATAATATATAATATAATAATTATAAATTTAAAAATCGCATCTGCTGCAAAGCGCGGGTGCATTGCTAGTATAGTATATAGTGCGTGGAGAAGTACGTAGAACTTAGTTGTTTAGTTACATGAGAACTTTGGTGCGTAGTTAATATATATATATATATATATATATATATATATATATATATATATATATATATATATATATATATATATATATATATATATATAGGTCACTATTATTATATTATTATGAGTATTGAATCCCTACTACTCATAAGTTGTTTTCGATGATGGAGCTTCCGAATCGACGATCCATTCCGTTAAATATGATCTAGAGTATTTAAAACTTGTAAAAAATAAATTTCGTAAATTTTCAAAATCATAATAAAGTGAATCAAGCATGCATAAAATGAATGGTCAAAATCGAACGACGTCCTAAAAAAGGATGATCGGATCTTTCAATTCAAGATCGGAGTTATTGATCGTTATCTATGTAGTGAATAGAATTTTCTATCAAAAATTCAACAAATTCCGATTCTTTTACCCCGTTAAACTAGCAAATATTTCATACCGGCTGCTAAAAATTATCAAATTTGCGACCTCTTGATCGTAAGGTAAATGAAGTCGAAAAATTATAAAATTTGATTTCTAGAAGTTTTAAATGCTGTAAATAACGTATAACGGTGTGGATCGTCGATTCGGAAGCTCTATCATCGAAAACAACTTATGAGTACGAGGTCGATCGTATTTATAATAGTATAGTAGCCGGACCCTTTAGCTTAAATATAATTACATTTTCAAATTAGGTTACCAACCAAAATTCGAATTTGGAAGGATAGTGAATAATTAAATATAAGGGAACATGAATTTGAGTTATATCTTGGAAATAGTGGTGAGGGAGTAATAATAATAGTCCATGCATACATGTGTATATATATATATATGTGGCCCCATTTTAATGCACCCTTGTCCTCGCTGAGGGTGGCAGTGATGCCCACACACATGCATGCATGCATGAACGTTAATTAACGCGCGTACTCCCCCACGCACCATTCGCCGTGGGCTCCCAATCGCCCAACGACGTTGACCACCTCGACATCTGCTTAAGATTCAATATAAATAAATCTAAACTAGTGGAGAGTCCCCGCGCGCGAGGCATATTTGTTTCAACGTAAGTAGATTGGATAAAGTTTAAACCATAAAGTACTAAAATTGAAAAAAAGTGAAACTACAGGGAAATTTTTTAAAATTTTTAGATGTACACCCCATCTTACAACCCATCCATCCTTGGGTGGGGATCTGCCCACCAGTCACATGATGTGACCGGTGAATTACACCCCACCCAAGGATGAATGGAGTTGTAAAATATATTCCCTTTTGGGTTTAGAGTTTAGAGTGGCATTTTCTATCTCATCCATCAAAAGAGTAGGATGAAAGAACTAGTCACTAGATGTGATTAGTGGACATCACCTCATTCATTAGATGGGTGGGGTGTAATTTATACACCCTTGGACGGGTGTACATGTAGCATTCTTCTATATATATATATATATATATATATATATAGAGTACAGCTACTATACTTTTATGAGTATTAGCCTCCTTATACTCATAAGTTTTTAGCCCTCGATTTATTCCATTGATCATTTTCATCCGTTAGATCATACTATTCAACCAACTACCCACTCAACCCTAGGGGACCCATCAATCAACGGTTAAAAATGTATGAGAGAGAGAGAGAGAGAGGGAGAGAGAGAGAGAGAGAGAGAGAGAGAGGGTCCGGCTATTATACTATTATGAGTACGATCGCCATCGTACTCATAAGTTGTTTTCGATGATAGAGCTTCCGAATCGACGATCCACACCGTTAAACGTTATTTTACATCATTTAAAACTTCTAGAAATCAAATTTTATAATTTTTCGACTTCATTTACCTTACGATCAAGAGGTCACAAATTTGACAATTTTTAACGGCTGGTATAGAATACCTGCTAGTTTAATGGTGTAAAAAAATCGGAATTTGTTGAATTTTTGATAGAAAATTCTATTCACTATATAGATAAAGATCAATAACTCTAATCTTGAATTGAAGGATCCGATCATCCTTTTTTAGAACGTCGTTCGATTTTGACCGTTCAATTTATGCCCGCTTGATGAACTTTATTATGATTTCGAAAATTTACAAAATTTATTTTTTAGAAGTTTCAAATACTCTAGATTATATTTAACGGAGTGGATCGTCGATTTGAAAACTCCATAATCGAAAACAACTTATGAGTAGTAGAGTTCCAGTACTCATAATAATATAGTAGTCATGGCATATATATATATAGAACTAGGCTACTATGCTATTAATAGCACCAAGTCATTAGTACTACCAAGTTTTTAGCCCTTGGATTGAGAGATGTGTGGTTAGGATGATGTGGGCCCCCTAGGGTTAAGTGGGTGGTTGGTTGAATAGTATGATCTAACGGATGAAAATTATCAAAGGGGTGGATCTAACAGTGAAAAACTTGGTAGCACCGAGTGCTTCGTGCTATTAATAGCATAGTAGCCGGACTCTATATATATATATATATATATATATATATATAGGCCCAGGCTCTTATCTTTATTAATAATGGCAAAGTCGTTAATCACTATAAAGTTTTTAGCCATGGATTGAGAGATGTGTGGTTAGGATGATGCTGGGCCCCCAGGGTTAAGTGGGTGGTTGGTGAATGACAATTATGGATGAAAGGTATCAAAGGAATTGGATCCCAACTTGAGTGAAAAGCTTGTAGCCTTAGAGTCTTCGTCTTGTGTAAGCATGGTAATGGGACTACATATATATATATATATATATATATATATATATATATATATATATATATATATATATATATATATATATATATATATATATATATATATATATATATATGGGGTAGTTAATTTGGCTTATTTAATTCATTAAAGAGAATGTCTCATCAAATCCTTATTAGTCTCGGGATCGAGTTCTTGGTCGCTTTAATGCATGAGAGTTGGAACAAAGCTTTTCGAGAGAAGGGGAGCCATAAATTAAATTTGTCTCTTCCTAGGAGACAAATGGGGCCTATTTTCTTATTAATCTTTACGATTACTTAGTATAAGAGCTGGTCCTAAATTTCGTAGTTCTAAGGGATTGTGCATTATTAAT
This sequence comes from Aechmea fasciata, assembly GCA_025177825.1. Taxonomy (NCBI): domain Eukaryota; kingdom Viridiplantae; phylum Streptophyta; class Magnoliopsida; order Poales; family Bromeliaceae; genus Aechmea; species Aechmea fasciata. The sequence continues at coordinate 1,422,618 of CM045940.1, forward strand.
CTACATATCCATAATTTAATTAGTTAAATTCTATTAATTTTTTTGGCTTTTTTCACCTCTTTTTTTTTTTCTTTTTTTTTTTTTTCCTTTTTTCTTTAGTATATATCATGATTCATCTCATTTTCACAATGATGTTAATCATCTTACTTTGAGCCCACCCATGCTTCGCTAAAGTTAAAGTTAACTTTTTGAACCTAAAATGCATGCAAAAGCTGAAGAATGTTCATAAAAAAGTTATATATGTGCCTTTTCTAATATATATTCAAATAATGCTTCTACAAAAGTTATACAAAAAATCAACCTTTATTAAAAATTAATAGCAACGAACCTGGATAATTGCCAAGCAATAATAATAATAATAATAATAATAATAATAATAATAATGAAGCTAAAATTAAAAATCCAAATTTGTATCCAGTACCTTCTTTTATAAAAAAATATTAGCAAATGTATTAATCATATCTAGCGCAATTAGCTAAGAGTCTAATAATTTATGTGACACCCTAATAGTCCCACATCGGATAGGAATGAGGTTGTCATTGGATTTATAAGAGGCTTAGACACTAGTAATAATAATTGGGCTTAAGCATTTTGGGTTGGTGGTTGGGCCCAACGAGTTATTGTTGCTAGTGGGCTGGGTCGTTACATTTGGTATCAGAGTCTCGGCTGAGCTAGGGTCGGATGGGAATGTGGGTTTATAAGAGACTTAATAATAACTGGGCTTAAGTATTTTGGGCTGGCGGTTGGGTCCAACGAGTTATTGTTACTAGTGGGCTGGGCTGGGTTGTTACAATTTATGGGCAAGTTTTCAATTTAAAGCGTAGTTGATTCACATTTCTCATAGTCGCACACCAAATTCAAATGAGATTACGATTGAAAATATAACGAACCATGGACCTAATAATAATAAACATTTTAGACTGATGATTTAGGTCCAATAAGTTGCTATTGCTAGTGAGTCGGGTCATTACAGTTAATATCAGAACCAGTTCACCTTTCAGAAGTATGAGACGAGCCTCACATTGCTCGGTGAACTTTGGCTATATGTGAGCCTCACAATGCCCAATAATAATAGCTGGACATAAGAAAGTTTGGCCAGTAGTTTGGGCCCAATAAATTATTATTACTCGTGGGTCGGATCGTTACAGTTGCACAACTGAGTGTGTTATTGGGCGAAACAGGGCCGGATCAATAACCGGGCCGAGTTTTGATCCATGGGATCTATTAAGCCCATCTCAACTAAGTCCACACAATTAATCTCAGCCCTACTCTAGCATTGCATTGGACTCTTGTTCATAACATGGATCCAAACTTTTATTCTTCTCTGTTCATAAAATTATAACCCAAGCTCTAGCTTGACAAGAAATCAAATGCTGCTGCTGTTTCTGTTTGCATTATGATAATATTTCCAAAATATAGTAAGATCAAGTATAAATGCTCGACTTAAACTCTCATCTGAGGGATTAATGTTTGAAGAAGTTAGAATGGCATTTAAAGCATTGGTTGTATTGATATGATCAGAAACTCTGTTTAAAATCGAGGGTAAGATCGAACAGTGTTGCGTCAAGCATGTGCACGAATATACTGTGCATTATGTTATGAAATGCTGCGTCCTTTCGTTTTTCACTTTCTGGTTGAAATATAATAGGATAGAATTGAAAAACTAAGAGCTTTGTATGCAAGAAACTGGAATATCCACGAACTTAAGCCGAATCCCTCGAGTCAAAATATAAAACGTTCTAAATATATAGCCCGCAAACCCGAACCTATTATTAACGGGTACGTAGAATTTGAATGCACAAGGGCTTCTGTTTTGATATTTTTGTGACATAATTATTTTCCTCTGATAGATGCATAATACGGTCGATATCGATACTTCGGTGCCTCCGATAATCAATGCTTGTGCATTATGTTATGAAATACTGCGTTCTTTCTTTTCTCACTTTCTGGTTGAAATATAATAGGATAGAAGTGAAAAACTACGAACTTTGTATGCAAGAAACTGGATACCCACGAACTTAAGCCGAATCCCTCGAGTCAAAATATAAAACGTTCTAAATATATAGCCCGCAAACCCGAACTGATTATTAACGGGTAGAATTTGAATACACAAGGACTTCTGTTTTGATATTTCTGTGACATAATTATTTCTCTCTGATAGATACATAATACGGTCGATATCGATACTTCAGTGCCTCCGATAATCAATGCTTGATGGGGATTGCCTCTCTTGAAGTCATTGAAGAAGCTTCAATGTACTCACAATTGATTGGGTAAGATGCAGGGAAAAAAGAAAAAAAAAAAGAAAAAAAAGGGGAAAACTAGTTAGGTGGAAAGAGAGGAGCTGAAGTCAAGTTCTAGAAGCTGGAAATTAGCACAAGCCTGGAGATGCATGTTCCATGCATGTGCTTACCTCTTCCTTCTTCTTCTTCTTCTTCTTCTTCTTCTCCTCCTGCAAGAAACCCAAAAATGAGTAATTAAATAAACATATTTGAAGAACAAGAATCCCGACGGCAGCCAACAGTCTAGATGGCTAGTTGTATTACACATTTTGATTTAAATAAGGGTTAGTTGCACTACTGGTTATCAACCTTTTGCAACCTTTTCTTCTTTTACTTTTATTTCCCAACCTCTTTTCGTTTTTCAATCAAGTTCCCGACCCCTTGATTTCATTATAATTAGGTCTCAGCCGTTAAAAGTGGCGGCGTTAAAAATGAACGGAGCACCTTTTTGAGTTTAGTCTCCAGAAATTAAAATTAAAATTAACATTTTTGAATTCAAATTCTAAAATAAAATCAAATTTTAGTTTTAAATTAATAAATATGAAATTAGAATTTTGAATTTGAATTTTAAAGCTACAAGTTTGATTTAAATTAAGCTGAATTAGAAATTTGAATCGGACTTTGAAATTGTTCAAATATAATATCAAATTTTTATATACATATTATATATAATGCAAATAAATTCGGATTCGGATCGGGTTCGGATCGGGTACTGTCAAAATCCGTATCCGTATTCATATTTGTCGGGGGTTTTTGTTTTTGATATCCATCCGAAATCATATCTATTTAACATCGAATAAATTTGCTCCGTTAAGGTTCGGATTTGGATAAAATTTCAGATATCCGTACAAATTGACATCCCTAGTTCCATTGGCCCAGCATCTCTCACTTTAAATTTAAATTTCTTAACTAATTTCATTGTAATTTTACTTTATTTATACACGATAATGATAATAACATAACAGAAAAAATGAGGGGCATGATCAGCATAAAGCATTTATAGAATAGTATATTAATTAGTGCGTCCTTTATATAAACCAAACTTAAAAAAAAAATTATCTGAAATGCTTTGGGTTTGATTTTCTTGCTCATCAAAAGTTCTGATGAGTCGCTGATATAAACAGCTTATATGTGGACTAATAAAGATTATATTTTCTTTTAATAAATAACAAAATTATTCTGTGGGCAGGAATTTAGTGCTCAATCAATTGCATCCAATTAATGATGCCCCTATAGCAGCTGCTTCTCTATTCATTTGCATAAGAACACAACAACAAAAACTACAATATATATATATTATACTTGAGAGAGAGAAGGTCAAAAAAGGGTGTTTTTTTTTTTGTGGAGCTTTGGGCTCATCTACTCGTGCAGAGTTGGTAAAGCCACACGACAAGAGTCGAGCCGATGTATCATGGAGGGGATAAGTCAGTACTCTACTGCATCGGTTCAAAGGCTTTGCCAACCGTAGAGTGCTTGAATCTTCTTAAAGAGAGCGAGATATCCGTGTCTCGACTTAATCGACTTGTTGACACATATTTAATTACTTTGTAGCTAATCTCTATTTTTTAAATATATTTCATCCAAGTTTTTTTTTTTTGGATAAAAAAATAATATGCTATTCGCTTTTGTTTATTTTTTATTAAAAATAAATTTAGTTAAAAATATGAGTTAATTAAAATTTAAATTTGAAATTTTTGTATATCAATTATTAAATTTTTTGCCACTCGAGTTACGGACAATTCGGTCTGTTGACCAGGTCGCTACACTTTTTCAAAGTAACGGTTGATTAGAACCTTCGGAGACATTTCAGTGGTATGTATAATAATAATTAAACATAAAATTATAAATGCATATGGAAAGAAATCCGGACAAGTCAAAAAGATTGTAAATAGAAAAAAAATGGAAAGACACGCAAATTAATTTAAACAGACTTCCGCTCCAAGAAAACAGTGCTGAAAAAGAAAGACCGCAGAAAGCGGAGGATCTGCCGACAGCCCTCCTCCAAGAAGTCTAGAAACCACCGCGCATGCATGTGCAGACTGCAACAAGCCAATAGATTCAATTTTTTATTTTTTATTTTTTATTTTTCTGTTGGGCGCAAAAAAAAAAAATATATTTAACTATTTTTTTATAATTTTATTTTTATTCCAACAAACAAAAAATTATCATCAAATAAAAAAATAAATTAAAATTTTTAAAAAATTACAGATTAATATTATATTTAATAATAAATTTTTATAATAAAATAATAATAAAAATTTTGAATTATATGTACGTAAAAGTACGTTGGGAGATTGTGCAGTCTCTTCAAACCAGAAAAAAAAAAAAAAAAAAAAACCAAAATAAAAAAAGCTCCGTACCTGCCTCCTCACATTGTCACAAGAATTGATTTCAAGAGGTTAAATTACACTTTGGTCCTCAAACTATAAGGAAAATGACACTGTGATTCTCAGATTTTATTGATTACACTTTTCATTTTAAAATTTATAAATTATTGTAAATAACTACTACTATCTTTTTTTAGTTAACTAGATATTGATTTATCAGTTGTGACACCGGTTTTCGAGAGTGGTCATCCATCTTAGAACTACTATAGTCGCAGACTTGCTTATTCTGACGACTATTCAAAATTCTGATCATTGGTACCGTTTGGTTCGGATATAAGCGATAACTAGTTATTACAGGGATATGTACAAGTACGGGGATAAGAAAAATAATATTGGGATGAAATTGGGTTGTTCGATTTCGGAGATAAGAAAAATAACGTTTGGTTAGAATAGATAATATGGAATAAGAAAAATAGTGGACAGTTTTATATAAAAAATGTAGGTATTGGTGGAGATAGTTATACCAGCTTCTTTCAGACACTCGAGAACTATTATTCTCGAATAAAAAATTAACGTTTGGATATAAAGAAGTGATAAAGAGTTATTCTACCCCTTATCCCCAATTCAAACGGTAACTGAAGGTACGTATCACATTTCTCCTCGGTTAAACTCTTCTTTGGTTAGGGGATAGGGATAGGGATAGGAATAGGCCCTTATCCCTCCCTTTATACCCAAACGCTAATTTTTTATTCGAGAATAGTAGTTCTCGGTTATTTCCACCAACACCTCTATTTTTTGTATAAAACTATCTAATATTTTTCTTATCCCCGGGAACAATCCAATTTTCATCCAAACGCTATTTTTCTTACCCCATACTTGCACCTATCCCTGTAATAGCTAGTTCTTGCTTATACCTGAACCAAACGGTACCTTACGTACTCGTCATGCTCAAGTATACTTACAAGCATACATAATTATTGGCTCTGATATTAAGTGATTATTCATCCTAATTCCTAAACTCACTTAACCCTCTTAACCGTTTGGACTTAACTACTACTTAAATTGTTATAGCCGGATAAACAGATTTAGCTCTACTGGTATATCATATATGAGACTATTGCAGAACCAAAAAGTGTTGCATCACTGATGGAGAATTGATATACTAATATTTGATTTATGGGACGACATCACCTGTGTATTAATATATGTTCAAGCGTGCAATAGTATTGCAATCCAAATTTTGTATTTAGTTTAATATATTTAAATCTAACTATTATAGTTGAAATTGTACAAGGCAGGTCAACCGTAATAGGTAATGAAGCCCCAATTAACTTCAATTCCAACTACAACAATAACTTTAAATAAAAAATTAAAAAAAAACTTCAAAAAACTCTCTCCTGGTTTTAATTTTTTTTCACTTTAGTACCATGTAGTTTAAAATATATCAAATTAGTACCATGTGGTTTTTCACTTTATCACTTTAATACCCGGTGGTTTAAAGTGTATCAAATTAGTACCCTGTGGTTTTGCACTTTATCACTTTGGTACCCTGTGATTTTAATTTTGTATCAAATTAGTACCCTGTGATTTTTTAAACTGCAAGGTACTAACGTGATAAAGTGTGAAATCACAGTGTACTAAAGTGATAAAGTTCAAAACCATATGGTACTAACTTGATACATTTTAAACCACAGGTTACTAAAGTGATAAAGTGAGAAACCACATGGTACTAACTTGATACACTTTAAATCACAGGATACTAAAGTGAAAAAAATTAAAACCACAAGGGGTTTTTTTGAAGTTTTCCCAAAAAATAATCTTACCTCTTTAATCACCTTTTAAACAGAATATTTATTTATTTTTTCTCAGTTGAGGTTATATTACCACCTCATATATAAAATAATAACATTTTATAGATACATTTCTCAACTATATACAATTAATAAATTATTTACTGTTATGGTAATTAATTTCTACTTTATTCAATAAAACAAGATATATTTAGTTGTAATTTTTAAATTTTTTAACTATGTACATTGTAAAGTATGTTGTGTTTATAATAATGTCCAAGAAAATAATTAATACTTTGAGACCCAGTATTATTCTCAGCATTTCTTTTATTTTTTATATTTGACTGATATTTTCTTAATTTTAAATTTATTTTTTTTACTTTCTATAATTAAATTAAAAATTAATCAAATTTAATAACATAATTATTATTATAAGCTATTAACCTAATTTTATATGCTGAATAGTGATTAAATTTAGGGAAAACTTCAAAAACCCCCCTTGTGGTTTCACTTTTTCTCACTTTACTACCCTGTGTGGTTTAAAGTGTATCAAATTAGTATTCTATAGTTTTGCACTATTTCACTTTAGTATCTTATGGTTTAAAATTTATCAAGTTAATACCCTGTGGTTTCACATTTTCTCACTTTAGTACCCTATGATTTCGCAATTTCTCACTTTAGTATCCTGTGGTTTAAAAATCATAAGTTACTAACTTAATACAAAAATAAAACAACATGGTACTAACTTGACACAAAAATAAAAGGAATAATTGCCTATATACCCCTCATGCGTCTGAAAATATCCGATCTACCCCTACTTTTTTTTTTTCTTTCTAAAATGCCCCTCATACGTTCCACCGTTGTTGCAAAATACCCCCGCAGTTATCTCCTGTTAAGTTAATCTGGGTTAAACGTGAGTTAAATATCTACCACAGTTAAAAAAAATTAAAATACCAATTTTGCCCTTAACTTAAGAGCAAATAAGAAATGTTGGTGACGGTAGAAGGGTATATTGGAAAAGATCAAAAGTCGAAATATTTTTTGTGCCCCTGACTTTAAGGGCAAATAAGAAAGATAGTGATGGTAGAAGGGTATATTTGAAAAGGGCAAAATAGTAATTTTACAGAGATAACAGAGTTACTTAACAGATTTTAACTCTAAGGATATATTAGAAATAGGTTGGAACGTAGGAGGGGTATTTTCAATATTAGCCTTCTAAGATGGATAAATCGAAAAATCGGAAACTTTTCAGGGGTATATAAGCAATTGCCTCAAAATAAAACAACATGGTATACACTTTAAACCACATGGTACTAGAGTGAGAAAGTGCGAAACCAGAGTATTAACTTGATACACACTTTAAACCACATGGTACTAAAGTAAAAAAGTGCGAAACCACATGATACTAACTTGATACACTTTAAATCACGGGGGAAACTAAAATGAAAAAGTATGAAACCATAGGGGGTTTTTTGAAGTTAAATTTATTAAATTTAGTGAAATCATTAATAAATTTACTAAAATTTTCCAAATTTTTGGCTACTTAAAATTATATACTTCCAAAGTTTTTTTTAAAAAAATTAGAAGCCGAGGAGGTTAATCAAACGAAGAAAAAAGTTGAGGAATTTATTACATCCAAGACACATTAGTTGAAGGGGTCTCTACATGTACATTTTTATATAAAAATAATAATTAATTTGACATGGTTACCATAACTACATTAATTACATGTATCATCTATGAATGCCAAGTACTTATTAATTAAGTTCGTATTTAAAGAAAATGACAAAAACCAAGTTCCGCCGTGGTTTTGCGATATGTAAATATTCATTTTTTTTATTTACATTTTCTTTCTCACTTCAAAAAATTAGGATTGATTGCATATAGTTCCCCGCAAATATAATAAATTATAAATATATTTCTGTAAAATTCAACTTTCATAAGTTATTCCTGCAAAAATTATAATATTTTCAGATATGTCCCTCTTGATTTGTTACCGTTAAAGAACCGTTATAAAATTATTTATATTTTCAATTTTGCAAGGGTTGATTGCATACAGGTCCCTGCAAATATAATAAATTACAAATATATTTCTGTAAAATTCAATTTTCATAAATTATTCCAGCAAAAGTTCTAATATTTTCAGATATGTTCCTTTGATTTATTATCGTTAGAGAATCGTTATAAAACTGTTTATATTTTTTCAATTTTTCCATCACAAATATGTTTCTCCAAAAATTATAACAGTATAATATAAAAGGGATAAAAATATCAAAAATTAACCTGAATAAAGCATTTAACCTATAGTTAACTAAACTTTTCTAACGGATTTTAATGGCAAAGACATATATAAAAATATTAGGACTTTTGCAGAAATAACTTATTAAAGTTGGAACTTTACAAAGCTATATTTGTAATTTACTATGTTTGCGACAATCTGTATGCAATTAACTCAAAAAAGTATATATGCAGGAATAATTTATGAAAGATTATTCAATTTTTACCGTCCATTTTGACATAATTTATTTACTAAATAAACGATATCGAAAAAAACTAAAATTTTATTCCTAAGAACTTCATATACCCTATATCATATTTAACGGTGTGGATTGCTAATTTGAGCACCCTAAGATCGAAAATAAGACTATAGTACTGGAGTTCCGATATTATATATAGTATAGTAGCCTAATTCTCTCTCTCTCTCTCTCTCTCTCTCTCTCTCTCTATATATATATATATATATATATATATATATATATATATATATATATATATATATATATATATATATATATTGAGCTAGAATATTTCAAAAGCACCATTGAGTGCTTTTGAGTTTTTAACCATTGGATGGGGAGATGTAAGGTTGAGATGATGGTGGTAGGTGGTGGTTGATGGGATAGGTGGTGGTAGGTGGAATAGTGTTAGATCCAAAGGCTATTAGTAGTCAAAAACGTAGATCCAATGGCTAGAAACTTAGAAGCACCAAAAGTTGGTGCTTCCAAAAGTATTCTAGCTCAATTCCATATATATATATATATATATATATATATATATATATATATAGAGTAAGGCTACTATCTTGAAAGACGGAGGGCTCCGTGCTTCCACGTCGATTTCGATGTTGTGGCTTCCGAATCGTCGATCGGCTCCGTTAAACTTGATCTAGAGTATTTAAAGTACCTAGAAAATAAATTTTGCGATTTTTCGATATTATTTGCCTAGCGAACGAAGGGGCTAAAATCAACGGCTCAAAATAAAAATCTTACAAAACGCGATAATATAGCATTAAAAATTTAGATCAAAGACATTGCTCTTGTTTTATATAGTATAATAAATATTCTATCAAAATTTCATGTAATTTGAATTTTTCTACACCGTTAAACTTTCAAACGGCTCACTATGACCATTAAAATTATTTGATTTTGTGCCCCTTCGATCACTAGGCAAATGATATCGAAACATTATAAAATTTATTTTCTAGATACTTCAAATACTCTAGATCAAGTTTAACGGAGCCGATCGACGATTCGAAAGCCGCATCATCGAACGACGTGGAAGCACTAAGGCTCCGTGCTTCCGATAGCATAGTAGCCTCACACTATATATATATATATATATATGTTGCTATACTATTAATAAGACAAAAGTCATTAAGATTTATTAGTTTTTCCATACTTGGATGTTAGAATGATAGTAGTGGCCTAAAGTTTAGTGGTTGGTTGGCATTTAATAGGTTGAAATAGTCAAAGTAAATCTAATAGTTAAAAACTTATATATCTATATATACATTTATACTATTCGGATGTTAAGCTGACCCAAATATTAAAGAACAAAAAGACTTATAGTTTGTGAATTTAATTATTAGATTAAGATTCTAATTTTTTATTTCTTTTTCAACTTTTCACCCTATAATAAGGTTAAGACAGCAGATGTTTAGATCATTAATAAACAAACCAAGTATAAGCTAGATTTTTTAACTTGGTATTTTAACAAGTTCAACTCGTTTAATAAATGAACAAACATGAACTAGTCCCAGCTCATTCGTGTTCTGCTCATTTACAACCCTAGTCCTAAACATACAGCAATATTGCACGACGCATCATAATTTCGTATACGGAGCTGCAGAGAATTCAAACCAATAGTTGATAGTTTGGCGGAAAGGGGGTGGTCTCAAACATTTCGTTTCTACTTTCCACTCGTCTTTGCAATATAAAAAAAAAAATTTACTATGTGACAGTCACACCACATTATTTATAACCAGTAAATTACATATTTTTTAAAAAAATAAAAATACAATAAAAATATTTTCTTAAAATATTATGATAAAATATATAAATTCTAAAAATATAATTTAATTATTTGAAGATATCATACTACTAATATGATCAACATATTTTTAGACTTTTTTTTAATACAAGAGTACAAGCCACTTATTGAAGAAAGGGTACCACTGCATGTGGATGCCAAATACATTGAGCCAGTGAATTAGTTGCACTTATGAGTGATGCTTTGGGGATATGTGTGAGGATGCTAAAGTAGATATTAAGCCTTTCAACTTTGTCAAATTTGGCCCTAGTGGCCTCTTTTTCAAATTCAAATAATTGAACACTTTCTTTTATTAAAAAAAAATAAAAATTTATACTACTCGTGTAGTTTCACACTTTCTTATTTTAGTACTTCGTAATTTAAATGTATCCATTTATGGCATGTTTAGTTCACCTACTTTAGACTATGAAATCGAAATGGAATTCATTGATTCCGATAGTTGCCGTTTGTTTTATAGGAATCGAATTCTCATTCCCATTCCACTCCGGAATTGAAATGGTCAGATCCATTTATGATCTAATCCGGCTTTAAATTCCTGATTGGCTCATTGCAAAGTAAACTATTTAAAATTCTCTTTCATAAACACCTACTTTCTCTCCCTTCATCACTTTCCTCTCTTATTCAGAATCCTCTCTAAAAAATTTTAAATTTTCATTCCAATAATGAACCAAACATTTTTTGATGATTCGCCATTCCATTTTTCATTCCAAAGCAATCATATTCCATTTCTTACTCCTATTCCAATCATGAACCATACATACTCTTTAGCGTCCCGTAGTTTTATTTTTCTCTTCTTATTATCCCCACCACTAATTTTTTTTATTAAATCAATGATAAAATTAAAACTAAAAGATACTAAAATTAATATTCGATAAACTTAGGTAGGATATCTGAAATTTTTTATATATAATTTAATAAAATGTAAATAGAGGAGCTGACGAAAAAAAAAAAAAAAAAAATAAATCACTAGATACTTAAGTGACACAATTTTAAACTATAGGATACTAAAGTGAAAAATGCAAAACCACTGAGGTGGTATTTGAAGTTTATGCTAAAAAAATGCTATCTTTCTAAATTTTACACCCACTTATCATTGAATTAAAAAAATATTAAACTTAAGCAGTTATTAGGATTCCTTTAATGAAATTTAATTAATTTTTTATAAAATTAGTGAGTCAATATTAGTCCTTGAATCACCTGAATGCAAGATCTATACCTTATATGTAGATATATAAATAGCATTATTTTTTATTTTCAAATCTTTTTTTATTGATGATATACACGCCCTATCCATTCAAATGCTAATATATATTTCGGTAAAAATATACATAAATTGTTTGAGCTATGGATCATTTTGAGTTGGTCATCGAACCTTTCAAAAAATTTCATTTTACTGACTAATTTTTTAATTTTTTTGATTTTAATAAGCCAACGGAACTTTGGCTTTAAAATTTGGATGTAGTGTATATCTTTATATATTTAGTTAGTATATTTTATATAATTTTTACAAATATAAATTGATTCAAGTAAGTAATTAGTTTAAATCTTAAAGTCAAGCTAAATAATTCAAATCAAACAAATTAAGAGGTTTTAAAATTAAGATTTTTAAAAAATAAATAGTCAATTTAAAATAATTTATAGTTCTAAAAGGTACTCTATATTTTTATCTATTCTTTCACAAGTCTAATTAGGTTTTTTTTTTTAAATAGAAAAAGCTAAAAAAAAAAAAAGTGAACCATTAAATGAGTCCAAATTTATAAAGTGCGCGTGTAGTACCTTTCAACAAAAAGATTAGTCAATATTACACTAATTTTTTTTTACTAAATTACAAAAAAAATTCTCTTGTAACTATCTTTTTTTTATTTCTTTTTTTTTTTGTGAAAAATATCTTTTTTATTTCGACTTTCAAAAAAATCTATATTTGCTATTTTAAAATTTTAGAAATATTTTCATAAAATTATGGTGCTAATGAAGGGGACGAAATGATCAAATTACTCTTATATTTATTCTAAAAAAAATTATTTTTTAATATATTTTTATTATTTTAAAAAATATTTTCAATGTGAATTATATGAAATGGACGGAATAATAATAAAGAACTGATAGCGGAGGCTTATGGGGCCAACGAAATAACAGTGTTAATCCTTATACTTATTCTAGAAGGAAAAGATAACTATTTAATATATATTTTTATTATTTTATGGTCAATTTGTATAAAAAATTTACTAATTTTTGGCTTTTGTAAAACTGGGCCATCTTTTTCGTTCTTATAGATTCGATCCGCCTTTTCTACCGCCTGATTAAAATGCCCCTCGTATACAAAAGCCTCCTGCGTATTTCTTTACATGTGTATACCTTGCCATTCAGTACTGGCGGGTATTAAATGCGCCCATTCCGCTTTACGCAATCTCGCTCTTTTTTAAAATCTGGACAACATCCGTCTCGCTATTCGTCGGCTCCTGTTTGCTGCTCTGTTTTAATACTTTAATAAAGTTATACTAAAATTTATACTTATTCCAAAGAAAAAATAAATTATATAAAATTGACAGAGCAGAAATACGAGAGAAATGACCTCAGTACATAAACTTAAAATGGTGAAAGAATAAAATAGGGAAAACTTCAAGAACCCCCGTAATTTCGTGTTTTCTCACTTTAGTATCTGTGGTTTAAAACGTATCAATTTGCCCCCTGTGGTTTTGTTTTTATCTTTTTGTTATCAATTTTATTATTATTTTTTTTAAATCAGTGATAAAGTTAAAATTAAAGAGTACTAAAGTGAATATTCGTGGGTATTTGAAGTTTTTTTGTATATAATTTAAAGAAATATTAACGAAAAAGCTTTCAAAAAGATAAAAACAAAACCACAGGGGGGTAAATTGATACATTTTAAACCACGTGGTACTAAAGTGAGAATGGACGAAACCACAGGAAAGATTTTTGAAGTTTTCCCAATAAAATATAAATATGACTTCCGTACTCTTATGTTCTTCACCAATGACCAGTCAAAAAGGATCTGGAAAAACCACGGCGGTTTCCTCAAAACCGGTTTCCCCCCTCTCTGTATATATATGTATGTATGTATTGCAAGTTTGCAACTGCATAATGAAATCAACCGTCAACAATTAATTAATTAAATTCTTTCGCAACACATCACCACCAACCCACCCTTCTCAAGCAACAACAAAATTAAGGAAATGAAGAAGACCTCCTCCCTCTCCGAGCTGGGTTTCACCGATGCTGCTGCCACCGCCTTCTTTCGCCAGATCAAAGATGTCGCCGCCGCCTCCGCTGCCGCCGCCCCGTCGCAGCCCAACCACCGCATCAAGATCTCCGTCGTCGGCGCCGGCAACGTCGGCATGGCCATCGCGCAGACCATCCTCACCCAGGTCGCAAAACAATCTACCGTTTTTCTCGATCTATTTACGTATCTAGCCTCTTTACAAAAAAATATTTTCTATCTAGCATTTTTTTAAAAAATATTAGGTAAATTGCACTGTTGCCTCCTGAACTTTTGGCGGAGTTTCACTTTACCCCCCAAACTCTTAAAACGGTCATTTATCCCCCTATATTTTTCGCTTTAAAGTTAGTTACGGAATTTCCGAATGCGTTGACGGAAGGGTTAGGTTTTGGCGGTTTTTGGGATACAAAAACTATGAGAAGAAAAGTTTGAGGGCATAGAAATGAAGAAAAAAGAGTTTTTAAGGAATAAAAGTGAGTTAGTTGGAACAAGAGACAGTTTAGGCGGTGGATTTTCCGCCAAAAGCTAACCCTTCCGTTAACTCCCGTTCTGCTCCATTAACTTTAACTGACGGAAGGGGCAACAAGATGCAATATTAAAGTATAGAGGGGTAAATGCCGTTTTAAGAATTTGGGAGGTAAAGTGAATCTCCGCCAAAAGTTCAGGGGGGAACAGTGCAATTTATCCAAAAATATTTCATATCTAATCTTATTTTCAAAGATTAGAAAAAAAATTTAATACCTTTAATATATATTAAGGAATTAAATGGGAGGAATTATTTTTTTCTCTCTTCCCTCTTATTTTTCGAAATTCTTTCTCACTCTCTTTCTCTCTCTTTCCCAACCCCACACCTCTATCTCTCTCGACCCTCTCTAACAAAAAATTTTACACTATCACACTTGCACTACACTATTAATAATAAGTCAATCACATATCTTCTTTTTAAACAAAAGTATAATACAAATATTTTTTTGTAATTATTTATATCTTTAAAAGAAAATATTTGATTGGTTTGTTATGCTACGTCACCAATATACCCATTATATTCTAGAATTTTTTCTCCCTAGCAGTACCATCTCTACTATTCCCACCAACACACACAAACACGTAAAAAATTTATTTATTAATAATAATAAATAATATTAATACTAAATTATATATTATTATTATTATTTAATAAAAATATAATAATATTATTTATAAATAAATTTTTTATTAATATTATAATAAAAATGAATTATTATTAAAATACATATTGGAGAGAGAGAGAGAGAGAAATAATCTCCTCCACTTATCCGTTAATATATATTAAAGATATTAATTTTTTTTTTCTAATCTTTGAAAATGGGATTAGATAGAAAATATTTTTCAAAAGAAGGTTAGATAGAAAATTTTTTTTTTTGGTGAAGAGGCTCGATAGGTAAATAGTTCGTTTTTCTCTAAAAGCTTAAGTTTGTTTTTCAATGATCCAATAATAATATCCCTTCAAAATTTTAAATATATTTAATATACTTTTATTGATTAAAATATTTTTATTAATTTTCTAAAATAATTTCAAATAATTTTGAATAACAGTTGGGAATAAATATGCCAAAGCTCCTATTTTAATTATTTCCACTCAATTTGAACTTTGGCTGTAGAGAGACTAACGTGGGTGCTGCATTTTGAGGCAATACAGTTCACTCGACAATCAAAGTCAAAATACTATAAAATTTAATGTTTTATATAATTTTAACGCTATAGAATATATTTAATAAAATTGATCGTTGAATTGAATCGAATCTCTGACAATCGAAAATAATTTGGCAATACGAACTACTTACTATCAAGATCAAGAGAGCAACACTTTCGACTTGAAATATACGGTATTTTTTTTTATAAAATTTTTATTTTTTGAAAGTACTTGTTTACTAACTTTGTGAAAAAACATAAGGGGATTCTGTATTTTTAAGAGTATAATAAAAGGCTAATAGCTCTTTAATTAATATGGCATCAGAGCAGAAAATATTCTGAGTTTTGGTGAGGGGATTTTTGTTGCAGGCAGGGACGGAGCCATTGAGGGGCCCACAGTGATCATGGCCCCCCCTTGATTTTTTAAATTACATGAAGGTTCTTTAAAATAAAAAAATAAATTATTATAGATTTTAATTTTAGGCGGGCAAATTAATTTTTTTAGGGGCCATGGCCCTCTCAATTTTTTAAAATTACATAAAGATCATTTATAATAAAAATTAAAATATTATAGATTTTAATTTTAGGGGGCCACATTAATTTTTTTAATAAAATTTATCTTGATGTTTTTTCGATTTTTTTGGTTCTTTCACTTCAATTTTCACAACTTTGTTTCTCTAAAATATATCGTTATTATCAGAATAACTTATCAAGAACTGATAAACTTTTTTTTTCTTACTATTCGAGGTCACTATTTGAGGTCAAAATTTTTTTCTATTAAATTTAAATTTTGGCCCTCCCGAATCTTAATTTCTGGCTTCGTCCCTGGTTGCAGGACTTGGCGGACGAGATCGCGCTGGTGGACGCGAAGCCGGAGAAGCTGCGGGGGGAGATGCTAGACCTGCAGCATGCGGCGGGGTTCCTGCCGCGGGTGCGCATCGTATCGGGCACCGACTACGCGGTGACGGCGGGGTCTGACTTGGCGATCGTTACGGCGGGCGCGCGGCAGCTGCCGGGAGAGACGCGCCTCGACCTGATGCACCGCAACGTTGCGCTCTTCCGCACCATCGTGCCGCCGCTGGCGCTGCATTCCCCGGAGGCGCTGCTGCTGGTCGTGTCCAACCCCGTCGACGTCCTCACCTACGTCGCCTGGAAGCTCTCCGGCTTCCCGCCCAACCGCGTCATCGGATCCGGCACCAACCTCGACTCCTCCCGCTTTCGCTCCCTTCTCGCCGACCACCTCGAGGTCAACGCCCAGGACGTCCAGGTAATTAAATCCTCTGCTGCGCTTTCAACTGCATGCATTTTCAACTACACTGTATTTGTGCAAATGTCAAGACACGAATGTATATATGCCTACAGGCGTACATGGTAGGAGAGCACGGGGACAGCTCTGTGGCGCTGTGGTCGAGCATCAGCATCGGTGGGGTGCCGATGCTGAGCTCGCTGCGGGAGAGCGACGTGGAGTTCGAGCAGGCGGTGCTGGAGCGCATCCGCAAGGCGGTCGTCGGCAGCGCCTACGAGGTGATCCGGCTGAAGGGCTACACCTCCTGGGCCATCGGTTACTCCGTCGCCAGCCTCGCGCGGTCCCTCCTCCGCAACCAGCACCGCATCCACCCCATCTCCCTCCTCGCCAGCGGCTTCCACGGCATCCCCGACGACCGTGAGGTCTTCCTCAGCCTCCCCGCCGTCCTCGGCCGCTCCGGCGTCATCTGCGTCCCCTCCGTGCAGCTCACCGAGGAGGAGGGCAAGCGCCTCCGCAAGTCCGCCCAGACCCTCTGGGAGCTTCAGCAGCAGCTCGGTCTCGACAATTGACAGGCAGAACAGATTTATTGAATCTGCATAGAATAGCTTTATTAAAAATACCACTTATTTGATATCTGCGTTTTGTGTTCTCTATATTGACGCGCGTTTTGTGTTGCCTATATTGGCACGTTCTTATTTTGGAGCTTTTGTTTAAAAATACATATTTGGTTAAGAGACAAAAATTCTCAAATTTTCCTTCCTAAATCCTAACTCTTCTACGTCATAAATGGCCCATTTTAATACGTGTATATGCTAAGAATTTATTATACATGATTTTGTGCTTGGAGTGCACAATTGCATTGTTGTAAACATTTAAAGAGGAATCTATATCTATCTATATTAAAATCTATATCTATACATTATTTTTTTTTAGAGTTTGTCACGTGGTAATTACTCCTTCACTCCTCTTTTCTCACTCCAAAATTTTTACTCTTTAATTATTGCTTTTCTGTTATGTGTGCTTCATGTATTGTCTACTTCTTTCACTTTCTATCTTATTAATTCTTTCCGAGCCCTGCAGAGAGTAAGTGGCATTGGGCATTGGTGACTTGAGACTTAGGGGGTGTTTGGCCTAGTTTTTAAAGCGCTTTTGGACCTGAAAAGTGATTTTCATCCTAAAAGAGCGTTGGCAACCTCTTTTTAAAATCGATTCCGCTTCTAATCGTAAATCGATTTTGAAGGAAGCTGATAAAAGCTGCTTCTTGAAATCTGATTCTGATTTTGAATTTAAACTTCATAATTTTATTTTTATTTTTATTTTAATATTTAAATTTAAATTTAATTTCAAAATTTAATTTTTAGATTAATTTTTTAAATTTTAACTTTTAAAATTTGGAAAATAGATTTCAAACTTTAAATTTAAAATTTTAATTTTAAAATTTAAAATTTAAAATTTTAGATTTTAAATTTCAAATTTTAAATTTCAAATTTTAGATTTCAAATTTCAAATTTCAAATTTTAGATTTCAAATTTCAAATTTCAAAATAAAAATTTTAAATTTTAAATTTTCAAATTTTAAATTTCAAATTTCAAATTTTCAAATTTCAAAATTCAAAATACAAGTTTAAAAATTCAAATTTCAAATTTCAAAATTCAAAATTCAAAATTTAAAATTCAAAATTCAAATTTTAAATATCAAAAATCAAAATTTAAATTTAAATTTTCACTTTCAATTTCAAATTTGACATTTTAGATTTTAAAATTTAAATGCAAAAATATAAATTTTAAATTTGTTACAATTTGAAAATTAAAAATTTTTAATTTTAATTCAAATTTAAATTTGGATTTTAAATTATTTTTTATTTTATAATAAAATTTAATAAAAATATTAATTTATACTAATTTTAAAAAAAATTGCCAAACAGCTTTTCAAAATCAATTTTATCTAAATTCTGCCAAACGCTCTACAGCGTTTAACTAAAATCACTTTTTCGTAAAGACTTCTTCTCGAAGTTAGGCCAAACATGTGCCCTTAAGTTCGAATCCTAGTTTATTCACATTTCTAACTAAGTTTATTTCTTAACGAAATAAAACGTTTCAGTTGTTTAAACGGTTTCATACGCGCTCATTCCCTCAAAAAAAAAAAAAAAATCTTTCTATCTTATTAATTTCTTTCCCATAACGTATACGCTTTCCGTCTCATTAATTTTTTTTTCTCGTAACATCGTTATTTCGACTTCCCATTTCATTAGTTTGTATTTTTTAAGAGGCGTTGCCCGAGGAGCTCATGGGCATGGCATACGATATCCTCGACAATGACCTCGCCTATTACGTCCGCTCCAACGTCAAGCCCTGCAAGCTCGCCGCCCTCGCTCTCGCCGTCAACGTCGGGTGAGTCGAACTCTAAGCCTAGCTCCCAACTCTCTTCTCTCGATCTCGACTATTTAAATTTGCAATGTATAGTTATGTAAAAGGTCTGTATCTTTTTTCTCTAATGGTCTCATGGGGTGAGAGATATGGAGTTGCCGAAAAGGGATTGAAGGAACTGTGGTATTTTACGAAATCGTCGGTGTCAGTAGAGAATGCCCTAAATAAGGATATAAAGGGATCCGATTCTATGTAACAATTTTTTTTCCTCCTATAATTTTTTTTTAAATTTTTTTGTTGTTTTTCATTGAATTATAATTCTGCTTTAAAAATTTTAAAATATTTTTTATATTATTAAATTTAGTTAAATATAATTATATCCGTCGGCCGCATCGTACGAGTTCCTACACTAATGTTTCAATATACCGGCTAAATTAAATCTTGGTCATCATTCAATATCAATACTAAGGGTAATATTGAAAAATAAATATTAGGGAATTACCAAATTTGATAAACTCTAAATAAATATTTATTTCTTTATTTAATTTTGTTACTTACCAAATTAGATAGTGGCCAATTTGATAAGTAATAAACCTTCATAAAATTGAATTTAAAATTTAATTTAAGCTTAAACTTTTTAATTGTATACATAAAATTCAATTTTAATTTTCAGAAAAAAAAAAATTATGTTTAAATGAGTAGTACATTTCAATTCAAATTGTTAATCTAATATTAAAATAACATGAAAGTTCAAACATATTAACTTATTTTAGATGAGGCAGAGGAGCGTTTTTCTAGTAGAGGAGGCAGAGGAGCTTGGCCGTCGCCCCCAGCTCGGGATCGACGGCTGAGCCATTGTTGTTGTTGTTGTGTTGGTTTGCGGTGGTGGTAGAGGAGGAGCAAAGGGATTTGATGAGGGCGGTGGGGACACTCAGAGAGGAGAAGGAGAAGAAAGGAGGAGGAAGAAGAGAAAGAAAAAAATAGTGTAAATTAAAGGAAGAAGAAAGGAAAAGAAATAGTACAACTTCATTCTAAATAGTGCAACTTCTACCTAAATAGTGCAACTTCTACCTACATAGTGTAAATCTGATTCGAAAGACTGTAATTTCTGTCTCAAATAGTACAACGTTTATTTAAAATAGTTTAATTTTTTTAAAAATAGTGTAATGGAGGAAAAAAAATATTTTTTTTTATTTTTTTCTTTATAATTTTTTTAGTCGCGATCTCTCCCTTGCCCTCTATCGCTGCAACTACTCTCATCGGAGTTTTCTCCCTCCCCCTTGCCGGTGAGCTTTTCGTCCCCGAGAAGCACTTCCTCTTCGTCGCCGGCGGCGGCAGTGGGCTGTGGAGGCGATGGAGGAGAATTGGAGAAAAATAAAAAAGAATCGCGGCGCGGTCTCGACGGGATCGAAGGCGAGGACAACAGGAGGTGCGCGGGCGAGGATGAGGGCGTGAGGGGAGGCATGTCGGCGTGAGGGGCAGAGGGGAGGCATGTCGGTTCCGCCTCCGCCTCCGCCTCCGCCTCTTTCTTTGGAAAGGAAAAAAAAAAGAACGATAAAAAAAAAAGAAGAGAGAAAAATTAATAAGGGCATTTTGATCAGTTTACAAAACATTCGAACCGAATCTGCAAAATCGAAAAAAACGACCCAGTTTTACAAGTGTCCAAAACTAGTGGATTTTTTTATACAAAAAGGCCAAATATGAGGTTTTAAAAGTTTTCTCTACTTCAACATTGGCACGGGAAAAAATAACGCCAAAAAGGAACAAAAATAAGTTCATACAATGTGGAGGTGAAAAAAATCGCCACGTATACCTCTAAAATCTGTCAAATTATGTATCGTTAAGGATTCCGTACTTAGGTACCGTTTGTATTGGGTATAAGAGGAGGAATAAGCGGGTTATTCCCCTCTTTTACCCAAAGAAAAATTTGGGGGGGGGGGGGCCAATCCGGTACAAGCTGGTATAAGGTGGAACAAGGGGTGGAATAACTTATTCCACCCCTCCCGGGTAGAGAGAGAGAGAGAGAGAGAGAGAGAGAGAGAGATATTTAATTTATAATTTTAAAATTTAAATTTATAATTTTAAATTATAGATTTTAATGTTTAAATTATAAATTTGATATTTTTAATTTTTAAATTTTAAATTTAACTTTTTTAGATTTTAAATTATAAATTTGATATTTTAAATCTTTCCAATTTAAAATTGATCTTAAATTTAAAATTTGATATTTAAAATTTAAATTTTGAAAATTAAAAGTTTTAATTTCAATTTCAAATTTTTTAATTTAAAAGTTAAATTTTTAACTTATTATAAGTTAAAAATTTTAAATTAAATTATAGGGGTAAAATTATTATTTTCTATCTATAACTACCAACTATTCCACCTTATACTCACATTTTCATCCAAACATAATTTTTCTAGGGCGCGTTTGGTTCGAGTTATGTAATATTATAGAGTATCTCGATATATCCGGGTATCTTGGATTTCAACGTGAAATTACTACTGATGCTACATTAGCGCGCTTGGTTTAATACAGTAATATAATACTGGATTACAGTGTTTATAGCGTTACTATGTTTGGTTCAGTTTATAAAATTTAGTAATCCTGATATAAAAGTGTTGTTTTTCCAAAATTATCCTTGTTGTGGTCATTTAAATATTATTTTTTATAAAAATATAATTTGCACTAGTAAATTAATTATATTAATAAATAATAAAATAAAAAGACCTAACATGAAAAAAAAAACTTCAAATCAGATCTAACTTCAGTTCGAAAATAATGTGTCGGTAGCGAGAGAGAAAAATGATTAAATATATATGCGGAAATGGCGAATAGAGGAAGGAGATCGTGATGATTATACGGGAGTACGATACAATAGAAGATGATAGGTGTTCATGCGAGAGAGAAAGAGATACAAAGAGAGAGAGGCGTGCAAAAGAGAGAGCGAGAGAAAGAGGCGTGCGAGAGAAAAGGGAGAAGGAGAGAGAGAGATATATGAAAATAATTAATTGGTTTTCGGATTGTTGAAGGTAAAATTATCATTTTACATAATAAGTAGTATTACCGGATTTAAGTAATACAAGATACACGACCCCCCTCCCGTTAATATTTTTGGTGTAATCCTGCTCGATTTGTAATGCTACATTAACGAGTATATTACATAGCGGATGAATCAAACACAGTAATCCTGGCAGGATTGGTTGTAATCCTGCCAGGATAACTCGAACCAAACGCGCCCCTAGTTCCATCTTATACCCATATTTTCGTCCAAATAAAAAAAATACTCTTGTTCCTACGAAAATCCATATTTGTCCCTATCCCCGATATAACTAGTTATTACTTATACTCGAATAGATCGCCTCCGTTTGGTTGGGGCTTAAGGAGTGGAATAACCCCTTAGCCCCCATATTATTCCTAAACATCATCAAAAATAGATGGGATTAGCTAACCCCACCTCAAATGGATTATCCTAGTTTAGCTAACCCCACCTAACTTCCGCCAAATCTCAACCAAATACTATTTTCTACCTATAATAACCCAATAACCTTCTTATTCCACCTACTCCAACCAAACATTATTTTTACTATTCTGAACTAACTCCCCCAACCAAACATAAAAATACTCTAATTCCATCTTAATTCTGAACTTAATATTATTTCTGAAATAATTAGTTTTTTCTTAACCCCGAACAAAATGGCAGCGAACCAAACAAAGCCTTATATTCTTCACCATTGACCAGTCAAAAAAGGGCTGGAAAACCAGGGCGGTTTACCGAAAACCGGTTTCCCCCTTTATCTCTCTATGTAATGAACTCGAACTGTCAACAGTTAATAATTAATTTTAAAGTCTTTCCCAACCCATCACCACCCACTTCTCAAATCTCAACCCACCAACAAAATTAAGCGATGAAGAAGACCTCC
The DNA here is from genome assembly GCA_025177825.1 of Aechmea fasciata. NCBI lineage: Eukaryota > Viridiplantae > Streptophyta > Magnoliopsida > Poales > Bromeliaceae > Aechmea > Aechmea fasciata. The sequence continues at coordinate 1,445,788 of CM045940.1, forward strand.
TCCCTCTCCGAGCTCGGCTTCAGCGACGCCGCTACCGCCGCCTTCTTCCGCCCGATCAAAGATGTCGCCGCCGCCGGCGATGCCGACCCCCCGTCGCGGCCCAACAACCGCATCAAGATCTCCGTCGTCGGCGTCGGCAACGTCGGCATGGCTATCGTGCAGACCATCCTCACCCAGGTCGGCAAAACAATCAATCGTTTCTCTCTAAAAAAAAACTTGAGTATTTCGATAAAATAATAATATCCCATCAAAATTTTAAAAGGTTTTAAAAATTTCTTCAAATATTTTTGAATATCTATGTTTAAAGTAAATTTAAAAAATTTTGAATAACAGTCAGGGAGTAAATAAACGAAAGCCCCCTTTTCAATTATTTCCCCTCTCAATGTGAACTTTGGCTGTTGAGAGACAAAGGGGGTGCTGCATTTTGAGGCAACTCAGTTCACTCGCAGATCAAAGTCAAAATGCTATGAAATTTAATTTTTTAAATAATTTCAACGCGTTAGAATATGTCTAATGAAACCGATCGTCGCTTACTATCAAGAACAAGAGTAACACTTCCCACTTAAAAATATTTGGTGTTTCTTTTAATAAAATTTTTATTTTTTTGAGAATACTTGTTTACTGGGCAAAAAAATTATAAAATTTCAATTTTGTTTTATAACTTGCAAATACAATAAATTATGTCTAACGAAATTAATTACCGAATCAAAATTTTCATCATCCAAAATTAACTTTGAAAGAACGGAGGGGAGGAGACTCGGTATTTTGAAAAAATATAGTAGCCCAGTTGCTCTTTAATTAATATGGTATTAGAGCGAGCTAGCGAGAGGTTCAGAGGTTCTAAGTTTTGGTTGCAGGACTTGGCGGACGAGATCGCGCTGGTGGACGCGAAGCCGGAGAAGCTGCGGGGGGAGATGCTGGACCTGCAGCACGCGGCGGCGTTCCTGCCGCGGGTGCGGATCGTGTCGGGCACCGACTACGCGGTGACGGCGGGGTCTGACCTGGCGATCGTGACGGCGGGCGCGCGGCAGCTGCCGGGCGAGACGCGCCTCGACCTGCTGCACCGCAACGTCGCGCTCTTCCGCACCGTCGTGCCGCCGCTGGCCCTGCATTCCCCGGAGGCGCTGCTGCTGGTCGTGTCCAACCCCGTCGACGTCCTCACCTACGTCGCCTGGAAGCTCTCCGGCTTCCCGCCCAACCGCGTCATCGGGTCCGGCACCAACCTCGACTCGTCCCGCTTCCGTTCCCTCCTCGCCGACCACCTCGAGGTCAACGCCCAGGACGTCCAGGTTGTTGAATCTGCGCTTTCAACTGCATGCATTTCCAACTACACTGCATTTGTATAAATGTCAAGACACGAATGTACGCCTGCAGGCGTACATGGTAGGAGAGCACGGGGACAGCTCGGTGGCGCTGTGGTCGAGCATCAGCATCGGCGGGGTGCCGATGCTGAGCTCGCTGCGGGAGAGCGACGTGGAGTTCGAGCAGGCGGTGCTGGAGCGCATCCGCAAGGCGGTCGTCGGCAGTGCCTACGAGGTGATCCGGCTGAAGGGCTACACCTCCTGGGCCATCGGTTACTCCGTCGCCAGCCTCGCGCGGTCCCTCCTCCGCAACCAGCACCGCATCCACCCCATCTCCCTCCTCGCCAGAGGCTTCCACGGCATCCCCGACGACCGCGAGGTCTTCCTCAGCCTCCCCGCCGTCCTCGGCCGCTCCGGCGTCATCTGCGTCCCCTCCGTGCAGCTCACCGAGGAGGAGGGCAAGCGCCTCCGCAAGTCCGCCCAGACCCTCTGGGAGCTTCAGCAGCAGCTCGGTCTCGACAATTGACAGATCAGATTTATTGAATCTGCATAGAGCAGCTCTATTAAAAATACCACTTATTTAATATCTGCGTTTTGTGTTCTCTGTATTGACACGCATTTTGTGTTATCTATATCGACACGTTCTTATTTTGGAGCTTTTGTTTAAAAATACATATTTGGTTACGAGACAAAAAATCTCAAATTTTCCTTCCTAAATCCTAACTCTTCTACGTCATAAATGGCCCATTTTAATGCTATTATACATGCGTAAACTTTGTGTTTGGATTGTGCAATTTCATTGTTGTAAACATTTAAAATGTGCAAATTCGGCTGAAATTAAACCATGTTTCTTTAACATAAGGTGAGGAATGTTACAAGAATTGCAGAGCACTTGGGCTTGAATTACAGAGAAACTAAGAATTATAACTCTTAAAACTAAAAAGCTACTCTTAAAAAAACAGTAAATACTAGAAATGAAAAGAAATATAAAAGAGGTGATCTTATATCTAGGTAAAGATCACCTTTTTAATCATTTCCGTCCAAACTCCATTCGTCTTTTTTTTTTCATTTTGTTTTAGAGAAAGTAGTATGTTACTGTTTCATTCGTTTAAAAATTGAACTCGGCTAAAAAAAAAAGACAATTGAGCTTCGAGAACAGCTAAAAAAAATTAAAAAAAACACGTAAATTAACAAACACAGGAACGATCCTAGGTCTTCTTGAGCGAATGGATCTTGGATAATAAGTAATTCATCGTGTGTTTAGAATTTTCAAAAATTCTGCTATTCCGCTCCGGTCAGATTACCCACCACGGGACGGCGATCGTTGCACGTGTTGTCTTTTCATTCGTCACGTCAGCTGAATCGAATATTAGTCGGCATCAACTTTTCTTGGGCCAATAGGCTTCGTCCAAGACTCATAATTTGCTGTCCAATTTAATGAGCATTCATTTGCTATCAATTATACTGCATTTGTGACGTCCCATTTTTAAAGAATAACCAATCCTTAAGCTACACTATTTTTATTAGCGTGCTTAACCTTCTTATTTTTTTAGATCAATCTATCATCAAAAATACTATAATCGAATTAAGGAATTTAGTGAAGTCCGACTGCTATGCTATTGATAGAACCAAGTACTTAGGCTTAATTTGGTATTGAGGCCTATCTAACGCTATTAGATAAAATAGAGTTGTAGAAAAAGTATATAAGGATATGCTTTTGCGTTTTCCGGTGGAAACGCAGAAAATATATCGTAATCGATTCATAGCGATATGCGGAACGCAATATTACGTACGGAAACAAACGGAATATTTTCCCAACGTATTTTCTCACCGCACGTTACGCAATCTCCCCGCAATACCAAACGGAGCCTTAGTATTATTAAATTTTCTGTCGTTAGATTAATTTCTTTGATTATTTTTTATCCATTAGATTATACTATTAAACCAACTACCCACTAAACATTAGAAGGCCCGCATCATCCTAACCGCACATTTCTCAATCCAAAGACTAACAAACTAATAATATTAATAACTTGGTGGGTATTGATAGTATTCCAGTCTAGTTCGATTTAGTTTTATTATATATATATATATATATATATATATATATATATATATATATATATATATATTTCAAATCCTAAGAGTGACACATCATTAATAATCCAAAAATACTCTTTCTTAAATTAGTTATAATATATTTCTTAATATATATATCTGCAGAAAAAAACGAACAATTAATTGCATTAAAACAAATTTTTCATATTTTGCCAAATAACAAAATTGAATATAATTTAATTGAACTCCAAATTAAACCAAACAGAAAATTTTATCTTCTAATGAATTCAATCGAATTCTTTTCGTATGAATTCTATTAAATTGTTAGCTTTTGGGTTTGAACCTAATGAAATTGTATTTGGTTCATGAAGCTTCACATGAACTACCCAATTATGTTATCTAACAAGCATTAGCCCATTAAAATGGAGGCTTATTTTATTTGGGGCCCATTCTTTGTCACAGCCAGTTAATCTTACTGTTGCCTTTAAAATTTTATCCGAATCCGAATCCGAACAGAACAGGTTCACCCAACACTAAGGTGTGTTTGTTTGGGTGAAAGTGAGGGGGAAGTGGAGAGGGGGAAAGTTGGTTACGCCACTTTCGTTGTTTGTTTTGCCGTAATTTTATTACGGCCGAAACTCGAGTTCACCCAAAATAGGGAACTTGACTTCCTCCTCCCACAGGACGAAGTCAATTCCGGTGAAGTGCAAAAAGGCAAAGGAATTTATTAAATTTGGTTAGGTAATGTGATCAAATTTTGTTAGATAAGTTTTTATATATTTTTTGTCTAATTTTTATATTTAGAAAATGATGAAAAATAAATTTATTAAATTTTAATAATTTTTTTAATTTTAGAATTTTATTTGTTGTATTATTATAATTTATATATGCAAACAAATAATATAATTTTTTAAAATTTTATTTTATAATTATACATATATATAATTATATTAATTTTTATTTATTATAATTTATTATTCACTAAGTCATATTTTTCACGTCATCTACTTCCTATCAAACAAACAACAGAACTCGCAGAACTACACTTCCACAATTAGAAATAAACAGCGGAAGTGAATTAATTTTCACCCCAATTCCACTTCAACCCAAAGTCCACTTCCACCCCAAGTCTACTTACGTCGAAACAAACGTAGATATGATTTCAGATACAGGTATAAAAAGAAAATTCCAACAGATTTGCATTTTGATATGGATTTTGTCCCATACCTGATCTGGATCCGACCCCAAGCCCAAGAGATTTTACATTATACAGTATTTATGGATGTTTGATATTATGTTTAGAGTAAGACTTGTGTGCTGTAAGGAGCACAGAGGCCTCCGTGCTCCTAAGTCGTTTTTGATGATGCAGCTTTCAAATCGACGATCGGCTCCGTTATACTTGATCTATACTATTGAAAGTATTTGAAAACTAAATTTCAAATTTTTCGACATCATTTGACTAGTGATCAAAATATCTCAAAATTGACAATTTTAATGGTCGATGTGGTGTGTTTTAGAGTTTAACGGTGTAAAACAATCCAAATCCGATGACAATTTTATAGAAAATTCTTTTCCCTATTTAGAGTAAGATCAGTATATCTGATCTTGAATTTAAATCTTTTATTATAATTTTTTATGAGATTTTTATTTTCAGCCGTTCAATTTTAGATTACTCGTTTGATAGGTAAATGATATCGTAAAATTATAAAATTTAGTTTCTAAATATTTTTAATAGTGTAGATCAAGTCAAACAGAGCCGATGGTCGATTTGGAAGCCGCATCATCGAAAAAAACTTGGTAGACTATATATATATAGAGAGAGAGAGAGAGAGAGAGAGAGAGAGAGAGAGAGAGAGTTGGATTGGGCTACTATTAGTAGCAAAATCCCATTGTTGCTATCAATTTTTTAGCTTTGGATCAACTTTTTTTATTATTTCTAACCATTGGATTAAATACTATAACCCAGTGGGGACCACTCAACCCTAGTGGGACCACTCAATTCTGACCGACTAATATCATCCTATTCCTATAATTTTTCATCCAAGGATTAAAAACTTGATAGGAAAAAGAGCATTTTACTATTAATAGTATTCCAGCCTAATTCTCTCTCTCTCTCTCTATATATATATATATATATAGAGAGAGAGAGAGAGAGAGAGAGAGAGAGAGAGAGAGAGAGAGAGAGAGAGATCGGTATACTATCGGTAGCACAGAGCCCTCCGTGCTACCAAGTTATTTTTAATAATGCGGCTTCCAAATCGACGATCGGCTCCGTTAGACTTGATCTACACTAGCTCTGCTCCAAAATTTCTCACTTTCTAACGACGACGACACCTTATCTTGGCGTTGGAGCGCTGACGGAAAGTTCCAGGTGCGGCGTGCTTACAACTTTATTATCTTCGATGGTATTAATTCAAACTGCACCCCCGCCTTTGGAATCTGAAGATCCCACTAAGAGTAAAGATCTTTACGTGGCTCGCGGCGAAAAATAAAATACTCACAGCCGACATACTTGCGAAGAGAGGATGGCCTGGACCATCGATATGCAGTCTTTGCTCTAGGAGCAGTGAGAACCAGCAGCACATCTTCTTTCACTGCTCCTTCGCGGCTGCTGTATGGAATTGTCTCCTATTAAATCGCCGACAGACACTTAACGCCCTACTCTTTCTACCTGGAGACCTACCTGCTAGATGGATTCGTGCCCGTTCAACTTTATCCGGGCGGTCAAGGACTCGTTTTGATTTTCTGTTCATTACCACGTGCTGGGAGCTGTGGAAGAAAAGAAATAGACGCATTTTCGAAAACCATTTGTCCACGAGCAACGAGATAAGTAAAAATGTCACAAATAGTATCTCACTGTGGCACCTGGCGTTAGGAGATTGAGTCTGCTTCTGATCTACTACTTTGCTATTTTGTTTTGTTTTGTTGTTTTGCTACTTTGCTTTGTTTGTTTTGTTCTGTTTTTGCTTTGTTTACTTTGTAGATCCGTTTTGCTTCATTTTCTTTCTTCGTTTATCCGGTTGCTGTTTGTACTAAATAGGGTATATCCCTGTTTATTCAAAAAAAAAAAAAAAAAAAAAAGTATTTAGAAACTAAATTTTATAATTTTTAGGTATCATTTGGCTAGTGATCAATGGATCTCAAAATTGACAATTTAATGGTAGATGTGATGCATTTGTAAATTTAACGATGTAAAATAATTCAAATCTGATAAAATTTTAATAGAAATTTCTTTTACTATTTAGAGAAAGATTAATGCCTCTGATCTTAAATTTAAGTCTTTCATCATCATTTTTTATAAAATTTTTATTTTTAGCTTCATTTTTAAACTACTCATTTGATATATATATATATATATATATATATATATATATATATATATATAGAGAGAGAGAGAGAGAGAGAGAGAGAGAGAGAGAACTGGGCTGGAATACTATGTAAACTAACTAGTACTCGAATATAAAATCTCAAATACCAATCACCAAATCCCTTGCCACTTGCGCAAAGGACAGTCGGTAAATTATTCAAAAACTTAAACAAATTATATGTAGATTTTAAAAGCCAAAACAAACAAGTAAATATAGATTTATCTTCTTTTTTTTTTCAAGTGTCCTACTACCGCAAGAAAGGATTGGCCAGAGAGTTTATATGTACTTCATATTTTACCAACAACAGCAATGGAACAGCTTGTGGAATTCAACCCCTGAAAATAAATAAATAAATAAATATGATTTCTTATATTTTGCTTCATTTTTAATTATTTTCCACATATCAATGTTATTCTTATTAAATGCAACCCATCCTTTTCATATTGGAGTGGAGACCCCTAATAACCTCTGCTTGGCAAATTTAAAAATCTAGTTAAAAAATTTGGTAATAACTCAGCATTCAAACTAGCAGAGAGAAACAATTCAGTAACTGGAAATGGAGTGCAAAAATGTGCAGTATCATGGCTCCCAAACAATATGTAATTTTGTCTTTAAAAATCGATTCGGTATCTTAAACCTAAAACACGATGAATCAACATATGGCACATGCAAGAACACTGAGAACATTCTTTTACAATTTGTATTGAAGTTCCACGATATAACGTAAATCCGAGAGCTGCTTACCTCTATGTCTTCTTGATAAGAAACCCGATTAGAACTCCCAGGAGACCCACAGCCACCAAAAATGTGAAGGAGAAGCCGCCGTGATGCTTGCCTTTTTCTCTCATCAGCAACTCCTGATGAAATGTCGGAGAGATTAAGGTTGTACATGTTTAAAAACTTAAAAGAAATAAGATGCTAGAAGGGCACACTTATGCAAGCAAGCTTCAAAGAAGAAATTGAAGTTTACCAAACTTTTGTTTGTTTGTTTGTTGCTAGGGACAATGATAATATTTAGGTAAATTTTCCGGGTTTTGTGACTGATTGTTTAGAAACTTTGTGACTTGTGAGAATGAGAAAAGCGAGAAGCAGTTCATTTATCTCCATAACTGAAACAAAAATACGAGGAAGAAGAGGTTATTAGAACCATTTCATTCTCTTTTGTCATTGTAATCTTGTAAGGAAAATAAGATGAGCACCCTCCTATTATAGGTCGTCTTCATACAGGCACGATAACTTCAGGTTTATTCATCCTTACTCCCCCTTCGCTTTCATGTGTGTGTGTGTCAGTGTGTGTGTGCGCGCGTGTATTCGAGCGCTTCGATTCTACGTGAGAGGCAATAAGATGCATACCAACTCTTGGCGGAGCTTCTGATTTTGCTGAATGGCATAAGTCTTCTCCTGGGTCAACATGGAAATCATGTCCAGCTCCTGTAAAAAACCAATAATCCAATTATAGCCACCAAAATTTCTCTAAATCGCAGCATAATCAGCAAAGATGGTTTTTGTCGAATACCATTTAAAAGTCAAAATTGCATTCGCACTTTAACATGAACAACACCTCAATGTCTTAAGACATTATGTGATTATGAACGGTTGATAGGAAAAAATCTCAAGTGACAGACTTCTAGACCAAGTTATTTGCTGATGTTTGCATTTGGTAGCTGCATGTACTATATTCTCCTTCCTAAGGGTAAAATTGCAAACAAGCTCTTTAAAGCATTTATATGTGAAAAACCATTTGATTTTATACACTACCTAATACGAAGTACGCAATAGGCAACATCAAGAGGCCCAAGAGACAGTAATCAAGGCATAAATGGGAGACAATCGATACAGTGATTCCAAACTGTAAGAAAAAGTAAAACAGACAGAAAATTTGCCATCATGTTGGGTGTTCATGTTGCTTCTCTTTGACCATCTGAACTTTTTAACTTTCTAATAGCGTTTGCACATAATAACAGATTGTTAATAGAAAGACAAAGCATGCATATCCAACAATATTAATACTGCAAAGTGAGTGGCATGTGAAATCAAGTTTGAAGAGTCTATTTCACAAATCAGATTTTTCGTCGTATATTGTTTGATTAAACATAAGAACCTCTAATTTCCTCATGTCATCATGAAGAAGTTGTAGATCTCCACATTGAAAATAATTCTAGGAACAATAGAATTTGATGTCGTATTAAATTGTGATACAGTTTGAGGCATTGTTTGACAAATCAAGTTTGTGATTTTATTCTATTGGTTAAATTTTGAGGGCCTTTTATATCCCTATGTCATCATGAAGAAGCATTAGAACTCTACATCAAAGATAAATCTAGGAAAAGTAATTAGATCTTGATTGCTTTACCTAGCCTGCCATGTAACAATGAATGACCTATTAATCAGACATTGAGACTAAATATGTCAACAGGAAAATAGAACATCTCTCATTTAGTATAGTGAATAAAATGGCAGAAAAATGGCAACCACTTGTTGGAGCTTCAAAGACAAAGATCTAGATGTGGAAAATATAAACTTCGATTACAGTTTATTTAGAGCTGTAAACATTACTGATTCATTTCACATGTAGTTCTATTCATGTAGCATCATATAGGGGTCACTTTTAGTAAATCTTTAAGCCCACGCTCTACTCTTCCATTGAGGGCAGGCACTTAAGTTGTATCAAGTAAAGCTTCAGTGCTCAAAGTAGAGGAAGTAAAGGTGCAAAACTATTGAAACATGCATAGATTCACATGATTTAGGATCAAGACGAGAGAGAAAGAAAAAGCAAATTCACCTCTGAAGACTTCTCCTTTACAGGTTCATCATTTGATCTTGATGCCTGAAATTTTAAGCGTTTCATGCAATATGATAAGTTTGAATGAAAAAGAATTACATAAGTCCTACTAAATAATGATCTATTGGTGGAGCGATTGAAAATTTGAAAAACCCAAAGAAAAGGCAGGCTCTTACAGAGTCAAATAGAGTCCGACCCCCATTTTCCAACATGGATGATCTTGGGGAAGTTCCTTCTTCTGATTCTTCATGAACTGGTGAGGGATGATTACCAGGGACATAAATAACACGCAGCTTGCACTCATCGATAACTTTACTCGGTTCTTTATTGAACTGGAAAGTATGTTTGATAAAACAAACAACATGTCACTACAAAAAAGTTTTATGAGAGTGAAACAGAAGAGGTGCAAGAGCGGCAAAGCTAACTACCACTTCAGGGGTTATGTCCTGAGAAGTTGCACCATTCTCTGCAACAACACTCTGTACAAGAAACTTGTCTTTACATTGCATGTCAGGTGGAGCCTCCTTCTGAGCTTGCATTGTAACTGTAGAACCCAAGCATGAAGTAAGAAAGGAGTGGGACTTTAACAACTTCCAATTCAGCTGACCGATGCAAAATATGTGTGCAACAAGAATCGCGGTGAACACTAGAAATTGCCTGACTTTCCTCCTTACTTTTAGGAAGTACAGCCCATTCAACATTCATAGAATTTGTAGTCTGTGTCAATCTCTAAGATTGTTCAGATATTGGAAACCTCCATAGGCATGCAAGAGAATGTGATCCACAAATCTAACTAGATCATATTTCTCAATAAGCTCATTATGAGCAAATCGTTGATAGAAAGCTTATTGCGATCATTTTGTTTAAATAACTATTAAGCTTAACCCATAGTTAGATGACGAAAAAGGAATCATGTCGGAGGATGTGGAAATGCAAACGAGTACAACAGAGATGAGAGCACAGGTGAATGAGTGGTTAGCGAGGAAAGAAGGGAGATAGAAGTTTGCTTTGAAATGCAAGTGGCTTCAATTGAGAACAAAACGAAGGATGGTCATTTGAGATTAGATAATTGTGTGTACCATGAAACGTCATCCCCTATTCCTAAGAGCAAGGCAACCTAAGTAGGTAATGTCAAAAGAGATAGAAAAGATCTAGAACTGTACAGCAAGAGTTAATTAGAGAAGAACTACTCACAACATACAGAAATAGAGATATAGGAACAAAGCTAAAAAGAGGACTTGAGTGACAGATCCTGTATAGTTTTCCTTTCTGAGGATTCATATATCTTAATCCACCTAGCGAAAATGAAGGTTGACTTGATCTGGGATTAACTACAGAGTGGAAGTTTGAGTAAGGAACAGAAAACAGCACATCTTTCTGTAACCATGGGATTCATTTTGCAAGTTTGTCTTACGGAGACCAGACTAATAATGTGCAGAATGCTCAATTTATCAATCCTAGTAATACTGCATAACTGGTTTTCTGACAGAAGAGAGTTCACCTGTGACATCACATGTTGAGCCAGGTAAAACAACTCCCGTATTGGGGCGGACACAATACTTCTTCGGGTTGGTTGTTTTAACCTGCAATAAAAACAGTAACAACAAATTAATCAAAAGTCTTGTGCCATCAGCATTCACAACTTAAAAAGGAAAGATAAGTCGATAACTTGGATTGAATTTTCAAGCAAGGCAATAGATCCAGGGCTAAAACTTACCTTGAAAGCAACATACTGGTCAGTCTTGTTCGTAAATTGCATGGAACACGAGCTCTGTTTTTTCAACTCAACTACTCAAGATAAAACAACATTTTACGAAATGTAAGTCATCAATATCAGTGATAATATTGCAAGACGATGTACGGAATAGAAAATGAGGTTCTAGCATACATGCCCCTTAACAATAAATGCTTTTGTGTATATGCCCCTCAGAAGTGTGCATTTGCACTAATACCCTGGAAATTATCATTTATTTGCTCCTACGATCTTCTGTGTTGGAAGTAAGGTTTTGAACTGACTTAACCACCCCTGCTATGACATGCCATTGGTTCAATATCTAAGAGGTATTTAACTATTTATCCACCAATTTTACCATATAACAATCTTTTGGCATTCAGTTACTAATATCTGAGCTATTGAAGCATGGACAAACAGAACATAGTGGAGGAAAAGGATCCAAATTTCAAATTTACAAGGGCATATATGTAAATACATTTATTATGATAGGTTATTAGTTTTAAAAAATCTCATTGAGAATCCCCAAAGAATGATATTTCTTGCTAGATATGGAAAGAGTAAACTTCAAAAGCCATCTTTGTATTGAATATTTGTAGTTCACTATCCTATGGTCAAAAGTACAGCACTTTGCACCTCTTGTGATTTCTATTTTAATTTTCCCTAAAAGAACATTGCTAAAAAGGAGTAGCAAAGTGCTCCAATTTAAAACTACAAGATAGTAAAATATAAATTTTTCAACTTTTGGTTGGCACTCTACAACCCTGTATCATTTGGGTTGCACAATCTAGCATTTTACTGCACTATATTACTACACTATATTACTACACTTAAAACTACAGGGAAGTAAACTGCAGATTCTCTAACCACAAATTAATATGAGTACACTACCATTCACCATTTTCCCCAACACTACACTCTCTACGGATGAGATCAACCAATTAAGACATACCAATCAAAGAATCAAAGAATCACGATGATAAGAGGCATCAAATCGAATAGATACACAAGATCTCACCCTAAAAAACCCTAGAAACCCCATTCGGTCAACAGGAGAGTTCAAAAAGAAACGGATATCAGAAACGGATCTTACATGGGAATTTGAGCTCGTTCGGTTGGATCTCGAGGAGGCCTCCTCCACTCATCCCTCCTAATCCTCGTAGATCTCGACCAAATCTAACCAAAAAGGAGCACAATGTAGAACAAACAAATGCTTCCTCTCGGACGATCCAAAGGTCGATAGAACCGAGGAGGAGGCGACGATCGAGCTCGATTAGAGATCTTTCCTCTCGATTAGAGCTCGTTGGGCTCGTCCACCATTAATGGAGCTCGAGATCGCGATCGATCGATCGAGAGAGAGAGATAGAGATAGAGAGAGAAAGAGAGAGGGAGATGGAGATGAGGTGGTGAGATCTCACAACAACAATAATAATGGTGAAAGTGTTGAAATGACGAAAATGCCACTGCCACGGTGGTCACGTGACTAGCGTGGTATGAGAAAGGGTTCGAAAAAGAGAGCTTCTGTAATGTTGGGGAACTCATTTTCCTGCACCGGGTGTATAAGCTACCCGTTTATTTCGTTAAAAAATAAACTTAGTTAGAAATGTGAATCAATTAGGATTCGAACTCGGGTCTCAGGTACCAACCATCAAGCCCTTTTCCACTTGCTCTAGAGACAGTCAGTGTGTATATGTATATCTTGTTTACATAGATTGAGGTAAAAATATACTGAGCTTATCTAAAATCTATGAACCATTTTGAATTAGCTACCCAACCCTTCAATTTATTTAATTTGAGTCAGTTAAAGGCACTTTAATTTTAAAATTTAAATATGTCATTTATCTTTACAAATTTAGTAAGTATAAATTAGTTAAAATAATTTAAAATATGCTTTAGTAGGCAAATTTATTTTTAGATCAACCACAATCGAACATCATTTCAACGAATGCAATTGAGTCTTGTATACGGTTGAAACTACAGTATTCGGATTTAACTGCGATAAACAAAGCGCTATATTTAATTTTGTAAGTAATTAAAATTATTAAGTAATTGTAGTTCTATGCAACCAAATAGTCATTAACTTAGACTTCGTTTGGGATTGCGGAAAGATTGCATTACGTGCTGTGAGAAAGTATATTAAAAAATATTCTGTTTGTTTTCGTACATAACATTATGTTCCACATATCGGGATAAGTCGGATACGATATATTTTCTACAGTACCACTGGAGAACACAGAAGCATATCCCTATATGCTTTTTCCACAACTCTATTTTATCTAATAGTGTTAGATATGCCTTAATACCAAACTAAGTCTTAGACTTTCTAAAACCTATGTGGAAAGACTTTAGCTGTGTGGCTCACGGTGCACCGGGTGCATGCAATAGTTTCTTGTTGTGTAGTGAGGGGAGAGGGGTAAAATGGGAATAAAAGGTTTTTTCCAGCTGGTACTGGTGGCGCTTCAATGAGCTTAGCTGGCAAAATGTACAGTGTCTTTATCTATCTCGCGAAAGGAGCAGCGGGAAATTGTTACGTGGACCGGGCTCCCCACGTCACCCATGGACCAAAGAAGGTTTGGGCATGCTAGGGATGCCAATGGGCATTGATATCCAAAATTTTATCCTAATCCGAATTCGAACTGAGCGGATTTATTCGATACTAAACGGATATGGTTTCGGATATTAATATCAAAAATAAAAATCCGAAAGATATGGATTCGAATATGGATTTTTGATTCTACCCGACCTGAACCCGAACCCAAATCCGAACCTCAACCTAATCCGAACCCGACGCAAACCCGAATTTATTTTACATTATATATAATATGTATATAAAAATGTATATAAAAATTTGATGTTATATTTGAATTTGTATTTTAAAAATTTTAATATAATATAATATATTTTGAAATATTAAAAAGAGAAATAATTCTTTCGGGTTCGAATTTTCGGATTCGAGATTAGGTTCAGATTTTGAATTTTTAAAATTCGTTGGATTCGAGTTCGAATTTGAATTTCGGGTTTGGAGTCGAGTTTGGGTTCGAGTTTTGAAAAACCTTCGAATCCGGCCAGTTGACATCCCTAGGCACACAATGTAACTAAGGTTTACACTCCGTTTTAGAACTTCATATAGCTATATTTTATTCGATAAAATTTAATATTTTAATAAATAAAAGTATAATTTTAATGTCAAATTTATAGTAAAGAATGAAAATAGTCGAATACGGTCGGATTTTTTTAAGCAACTATATTTTATTCATAATTTTTTTTTAATGTGAATTTTGATACAAATATATGTCGAATGTCAAATTTTGACATGTGTTTGCATCCTATCGAATCCCGTGTTGGATCTGACCGGAATTTATTCTAACCACTTTTTCTAACTCAAATGGTTGATATAGTATTTCCAATCAATCATATTTTACTCTTAGGATTCATCCATCTAATCATGAATTTTAAATAATTATTTTTATTATATTTTTCTCTCAAAAGAAGAATAAAGTAAACCTACTATATAATTGTCACAGCATAACATATATGTCCAGCCAATCACTTTTCTCCTTTTTGAAAAAAACATATAATAAAAATATTTTTCGAAAATTCATAATAACATGGGTGCATCTCAGGAGAGCAATTTTATTGGTTAAGAATACCACATCGTCACTATGATTGATGCATTCTAAATTGTTTCTTTCTATTATAACATTTAAGAAAAGCAACAAAAATTAAATATAGTCTTATTTCTCAACTCTTATGCTTCACTAGGGATGTAAATGGATATGGATACCCGACTTTAACCCGAATCCAAACCCGATATTGATTTTATCTGAGGTAATGGATATGGATTTGGATATGAATATTAGAAATAAAAATCCGACGGATATAGATTTGGATATTAATATTGCTCGTATTCCGACTAACCCGAACCCGAACCCGAATCCAAACCCGAACCCGAACACGAACAAAAATATGATATAATATATAAAAAAAATTCAAGTTTTAGATCTGAATTTAAAGGCCAAAAAAAAATTACTTAAACTTTTGTAATCTAAACCAAAATACATATATATATTAATATAATTAGTAAATATTATTTTCGGGTTCGGGTTTTCGGGTTTAGAATCGGGTTCGGGTTTTCGGATTTTTGGTCAAGTTCGGGTTCGGGTTCGGGTTTCGGGTTTTTGCTCGGGTTTGGGTTTGGATGTGGATTTTTAAAATCCATCAGGTTCGGGTTTCGGATTTGGTAATCGGGTTCGGGTTCGGGTTTTTAAAAACCCGACCCGAATCCGACCCGTTGACATCCTTATGCTTCACTAATGTAGGACCTGTGCTACCTCGGCAATTTTTGTGCTTGAGCAGATATCAAGCAACGTTCCATCTACTATGTACATAAACAAGCTCGCACTGTAGACAAATAACTTGATGTTACTAACACAAAGACTTCGAAAAACCGGAATGTGAAGATTATTACACCTCAATTAACACTGTATTATTTCTCTTGTAGGAGGATCGTATACTCAATATATAAACAAGTTAACTAGTTCTACTACTCACGGCTCAACATATATATATATATATATATATATATATATATATATATAGAGTTGAACTAGAATACTATCATTAGTAAAACGGTCGTTTTACTACCGATTTGTTTTCGATGATATAACTTCCAAATTGATGATCGGCTCCGTTAAATATGATCTAAACTATTTAAACTACCTAGAAATCAAATTTCACGCACTTTCGATATTGTTCTTTTATCCATTAAGTGGACATAAAAATGAACGGCTGAAAATGAATACTCTTTAAAAAATGATAATAGGAGTCTTGTAATCAAGATCAAGAGTATAGATCTTGTTTTAAATAGTTTAAAGAATTTTCTAACAAAAATTCAATTGATTTGGATATCTTTACGCCGTTAAACGAGAAAACGCCTCTTATCGACCATTAAAATTATAAATTTTGAAACCGTTTTGATCATTAGGCAAATGAAGTCGAAAAGATTTGAAATTTGATTTCTAAACACTTCAAATGATATAGATCATGTTCAACAGTCGATCGTCAATTTGGAAGCTCTATCATCGAAAACAAATCTAGTAAAACGACCGCTTTACTACCGATAGTATTCTAGTTCAACTCTATATATATATATATATATATATATATATATATATATATATATATATATATATATATATATATATATATATATAATAAAATACATAATTTGAAAGTTGCCAAATGACTTGAGAATGAGCCACGTTGCCCACTAAGATATGGACCAATAGTGACTTGCCATGTGTTCTAAAAAATTTTGGATGCACCTATTGCAACGTAAGCCATGTGTTCTAAAAATTTTGAACACACCCATCGTAACGTAAACCGACTCTAAAATATTAGTCAAACATAAGTTTATGTAGAATAATATGTTATTTAAATATTTTATATCTATATCTATCTTTTTTTTTTATTAATGTATATAAGACTATTTTATAAATTCTTTGTATTTTTTTAATTATAATTTTTTTAATTTTAAAGCTTTAATTATAATATATTTTAATTAATTAAAATACTACCTATCCGCTGCGAAGCGCGGATCCTATACTAGTTACTCAATAATCTTCAGATCATCACTATTGTTTGGTAGGGCTCACGAAGCGGGTCGGATATGGGCCGGGGCCCAATAAGAGAACAAGCTTTGAGTTGTGGTCCGACCCCAAAAAAAAAAAAACGAAACAAAAAAAGAAAAACAGAAAGGCTAAATTACGTATTGGTCCTCAAACCTAGACACGTCACTTAAATTTTCACACTTTAATTTATCATCATCATTAGTGAAGCGGCCCGCGTTTTGCGGCGGGTAAAAACTATAAAAATAATTAATAATAAAAAAATCATCAAACATTCACTATATAAAAAAAAAAAGAGTAAAATTTTGCATTTAAACAAAAAAATCACAATATTTATTCTAATATGCACATAATGCTCTCACATAAATATATAAGTACGAACAATATAAGTATGCTGAAGAGAATAAGTAATGAATCCTTTGAAAGAGTTTTCACGTTAGATTATAAATTCATAACTCAAAATAGCTAAAAACTTTCTTGTGATATGTTGTGATGCCCCGGCTTCCCAGGGGATCACCCATTCTAGGACTACTCCCGTCCTAGCACGCTTAACTCTCTTAACCTCTTGAGTTTTGCCACCATCCAAAATGCTTAAACCGGGTTAAGAATTTAGCCCTATTATATCTCATATATAGAACTATTTGGGGTCTCACAATCTCCCCACCTTAAGCCCTGACATCCTCGTCAGGCTCAGACTCACAAGTACCCGGCGATGTGAGACTCGTCTCGCTAGCCCGTCATCCAGACCCTGGCTCAGCCAAGACTCATCTCACACTTCCGACTGGTAATTGTCTATGATACCATCTGTGACGCCCCAACTTCCCAGGGGGTCACCCATCCTAGGACTACTCCCGTCCTAGCACGCTTAACTCTCTTAACCTCTTGGGTCTAGCCACCACCCAAAATGCTTAAGCCGGGTTAAGAGTTTAGTCCTATTATATCTCATATATAGGACTAATTGGGGTCTCACATATGTTGCGGCATGAGTAGTCATTGGATGGGAACCATTCTTCTCTTCTTTTTTTGCTTTCTTCATCCCCGTTTGTAGCAATATAGTCTTTGCTTAAAACCTGTCTAGAATTTCATGACAAGCAAACATATAACGAATGCAAAAACATACAAAAAGAAGTAGGAGCTATTTAAAAGCATAATAGTGAACTCCCAATTAACCTATTTCTCTAGGTTCCATAAAGAACCAAAGCAAAACAATAGGTTAAGCATGGAAATCAGCAAAATTAAAGAACACATAAGCCGGAATCAATTTTTTGTTTTTAATAACAGCAAAATAAAGAAACAGGAGACATGATGGACATCCTGGATACAATGCCATATCTTAGAAAAAAAAATGATGATTTGTGAGTACACAATTTTTCAGCTTTGTATAATCAATTACTTTGATAACTACTGCAAAAAAGGAACGGACTAAAAGTAAATCTTTTACATCAATTATTACTCTACTGAATATGATCATTTGACCCAAAAACAAAAGAGAATTTTCAGTTCATTCGTAGACTTCAGTAGATAACTTTGTCGAAATATGCGAATCAAAAGGTGAATATCAGATTGATATACAAACACACCATAAAAAAACATCAGAATCTGTACGTAAAAAGAATGTAGCATTTTGCAGTTGCTTATTACCCCTCTACTATGGTAAACAAATTGGGTGGGAATCTATTTGTATCATGTGACTTGATCTACAACAATAAAATATAGAACATTCAATCATATTCTTTAATCCTATTCTTTACTGGTAAAAATTTACAGATAAGTTTTTAATGTGAGATGAGATATAGTTTGATGTTAAAAATTTGATATTATATTTAAATTTGTATTTTAAAATTTTAGATTTAATATATATATTTTGAAATATTGAAAAAAGAAATAATTATTTCGGGTTCGGGTTCGGGTTCGTGTTTCAGAGTTTTTGTCGGGTTCGGATTTGGATATGGATTTTGAAAATCCGTCGGATTCGGATTCGGATTCAGATTCGGGTTCGGGTCTCGGGTTTGGAGTTGGATTCGGGTTCGGGTTTTTATGTTAAATTTTATAGGAATATATTTGTTGTTTGATATATTTACAGGAGATGTACGCAACTAACCTACTATTTTTCATTTTCTATTTCATTCGGAGCGGATCAGGAGAAACTGAGAAAGCACATCCGCTCCGAATCCATTTGCATTAGAACCAAGATACAATTTCGCTATTTTTTAGGGACAAATATGCAATTTAACTCGCTATTAAAACCCTCCCCCGGGGGACCAAAGCGCCGTTCCTAAAACCCTCCGCTTCCTCTGCGCGACATCCTTTCAACAACCTCTTCTTCCTCCTCCTCGGCGACCATCTCCGCCGCGGCTCCTCGCCGGCGCCGCCCCTCTCCCACCCCACGCCACCGCCTCCTCCTCCTCCTCCGGTGCCCTTGAAAGCCCCCGCTAGGGTTTCCCCGAGCCGATCTTCTACTTCCTCTTCTTCTTCCTCTCTGGAGAGGTAGGGTTACGATGTTGCGCCGGAACACGCGGCTGAGGAGGGAGTACTTGTACCGCAAGAGCTTGGACGGGAAGGAGAGGGAGAAATACGAGAAGAAGCGGAAGATCGACCAAGCCCTAAAAGGTTAGATCCAAATTAGCCCTCTCAATTCATTTTCCTTTGTATTTTTTGTGTGTTATCTCCTTTGGATTGTGATGTGATGAGGGTTTTGATTGGATAGAGGGGAAGCCGATACCCTCCGAGCTCCGGAACGAGGAGGCCGCGCTCCGTGAGGAGATCGATCTCGAGGACGAGTACACTGCAGGTTCGGATAGATTCTTTTTATTTTTTCCTCAAATCGAAATCAATTTTTTAAATAATTTGGATTATTGTGGTCCTTCTTTCGGAGATTTTACCGCCCTTGTACCTGTGGCAACTTAGCTTTGGCATCATTAGTAGTTTCCATTCCATTCAAACCATCTCATTCCACATATAACTGAAACTTGGTAACTGTTTTTAAATCCCTTGTTTTTGTAGCTATCAGAATCAATTTTCATGTTGGATTTTCTTTGCCTAGTTTTGGTCAAAATATACAGAACTTTGAACTACTACTCATTTTGAAGTAGTTACCTGGAATTTATAAATTTTCACTTGACTACCTAACCTTTGATTTTGAAATAGATTCCTGAAATTTTTATTTTTTCTCTCTACAACAATTTTGACATAATATTCCCACAAGTTACTGAACATTTTGGTAGATCGCAGAATATTCTATCAAAATGGCGCACATACTGCCAATGTTAGGTAGTAAAATCAAAACTTTAAAAACTTAGATGCTTATTTCAAAAATTCTACAAGAATGTAAAATCAAAATTTTATTGTTCAGGTATCCGTTTGAAAATATTCTATAGCTCAGGTTTGTACATTTTCACCCATCTCTTTTATGACATTGAGGCAGGTTGGACTCCCTTCCTCATTACGAATTATGACTAAACTCGATGAAACATGTTGTTAATAGGTCACCTCGATGCGTTGCCCATATGAATTGCTTGAGATAATTTGATCCAGTTCTAGTGAATTTCTAGTATAAAGTCAGCAATGATGATCATCTAGAAGTTGAATTGCCACACTTAGCTGTTTGGTTGACAAATTGTACTTTGTAATGGTAGTTATAGTTGAAAATTTTGTAGAATGATCATCTAAGAAAGTTTCAGAAAAAATGTATATTTAGTATTTCATTATTTAAATATGATCGTGCATCTTTATGATGCAGTCTGTGCTCTTGTTTCACATGCTGGATTTGCTATGTTCTCTTTGCTGCACAAGATTAGTTCAATTTTTTACATTGGAGTTCATGTTGTTTACTTATGGTTGCATGTATATTTTACTTGTTTATATATAGACACACGTGCGTGCGTCCGTGCACGCACACACACACACACACACACACACACACACACACACACACTCATCCACCCCACACACTCACACGGTACACGTGCGTACGCATACACATGTACAGGCATGTACACATGCATGCACTCACACGCGCGTACACGCACATGCACGTGCACACGCACACGCACACACATAAATGTGCATGTACCCACACATGCAAGCACCCACACGCGCACCCGCACACGCACACACCTGCATGCATGCACACATGGGCGTGCGCGCACTCGTGCGCGCACACGAACGATTCATATATTGTACTGTTATTCTTTTCATATTTCTTTTTTATGTGCATGATTCACGCATGCACGATTCATATATTGTACTGTTATTCTGTTCATATTTCTTTTCTATGTGTATGATTATCTAATTTTTCATGCAAACCCTATATGCACACTGAACTTCTGTCATTTTGGTGATGAATTTAGTGCCAAGAGCTCTCATTGATGATGAATATGCCACTGCATCAGAAAAGGATCCGAAAATTTTGTTGACCACATCTCGCAATCCAAGTGCACCCTTAACTCAATTTGTAAAGGTGAATGATCTTTTCTATTTCTTATGGAAGATAATTTTCTTTTCGATTGTAGTCATTTATTAGTCTTGTCACTGAGTTGAACATTCGTATTATTTTATTTCAGGAACTAAAAATTGTCTTTCCTAACTCAACAAGAATGAATCGTGGTGGACAGGTATGATTTCTTTTATTATTGTGGCTTTTAACTATTTTCAGTTGGGAAGTAAGAAAGATGTCCATGCTAGGGAAAGGATAGCCCTTGCATGAGGTACCCTTTCTGTGTGTATTTGTTGTGTCTGTTTCCATCATTGGATCTAATGGTGTGAATATTTTGATTGGAGCAACGTATATCGTATTCACACGTCTACTGATTTTCACCTTTCCTACTAAAGATTAGCTTCTCATCTAATCTACTCCTACGTGACTATTGATTGTTCCCTGCTAAAAATGATCTTCCCATTGCTAGAAATCTGTTAACTTTTGGATGGTGGCGTGCTTATGCAACTTTGCCTTGTATCTAATTATTAACCGGAGATAGAGTTTAATATTTTCAATCTCCCAATATGTCTCATATATTGATGTTTGTTTTGGGACCTTTATGCCATAATAAAATCTATTACATATCTTGCTAATTGCTAGGCATCAAATTGGTTTAAATTTTTATATTTGGCTGGCTTGCTTTATTTCATCAAAACTAGTTCTTTGTAGGTGATCTCAGAAATTATTGAGTCTTGTCGTGCGCATGACTTCACTGATGTTATTCTGGTGCATGAACATCGGGGCGCGCCTGATGGTTTAATTGTCTGCCATTTGCCATTTGGTCCAACTGCATACTTTGGACTATTCAATGTGGTAAGTACATGTATTACCTTGCCTTTTGTTCGTGCTGCTTTGAATTACTAGGTGAATGGCTTTCAATTTATGGTGGTAGGTGACAAGACATGATATTAAGGAAAGGAAGGCTATGGGAACGATGTCGGAGGCTTATCCCCACTTAATCTTTGACAAGTTCTCTAAGCAGGTAGTTGCTTATTTTCAGCACCTTAATAGCTCAAGTTAATAATATAATCTGCACTTGATACAATGGAAGTTTCTTCTTGTAAAACTGCTTATGATCCAATCACCCATTATAAAAGCTGCAAATCCATAAATTTATGAAAATTAGTTTTTTTATTTGGGCATCAGTGATCTGATTTCCGCTTAAAGAAACCTACTCTTAGATTGCTTAATGAGCTAGGTCTGCACTTGTTGTAGTTGTATGAAAAATTACAACCTTGGTTATAACAGGGAAATTCGCTTCTTGTCTGTATATCCTTTCGCTAAACTCTTTTCTGTCTTCTTCATGCAGCTTGGTCAAAGGACTAGTAATATTCTGAAACATCTCTTCCCTGTACCAAAACCAGATTCTAAACGCATCATTACTTTTGCCAATAACACCAATTACATCTCATTCAGGTTTGTGCCTACATGTTACTATATTATTTATGTTACCTTATCTACGTAATTGATTATTTATTGATTTATTTAGCCATATCATGGAATATTGACTAATACGAATGACTGTTAAAAATGTTAATGAGATGTACTGAACTATCCGTCATTTTAGCCCTTTGAATCAATGGAGTACAGATCTTCAACAAAACAAATGTAACTGTGGAAAATATATTTGTTGAATAGTATTTTAGTAGCTTTAGATTAATGCTGGATTGCACAGCGCCTTTCTCATGGAGGATAAATCTGATACATATAACAACAACAAGTTACCACAGTCCTTCATTATGTTACTTTCTATTCTCATATCTATTTTTTTTTTTCCTTCTTTTTTCATATGATTCTTGCAAATTTGAAGGATGCCAAATTTTCAATTTGTAGTGGAGGACTTCTTCTAAGTACCTTGAATTATGGAGGTTTTCCTATTAGTTGCATTGCGCACTCCTTGGTGCATGCAGACTAAACTTTAGGTGTTGCATATAATGCTTGCGATCTCCATGGAGTGTCGAGAGACTTCGATCTTCCTCCTCATTATAGTTTATAGAACATTGACATGAGTTTATAATAGAGGGAACTGACGGCAAATAATTGAGTTGCTGCTTGGAGAGATTCACTGCCACTCAACGGAAGAATGGCACATAGTTGTTTTTACTTCAATTATGTGAAAAAACTCCCCAACTTGGATGCCATGTAGGTTTCCATTTATCTCAAATTTCAGAAAGCTTAAATGCCATTACTCGTAAAGTGGTTGATGGTAGGTTACTTCCCTTCTCTGGTACTAACAAGAGCGTGATCGTATGTTTTGACATTTTATTGCAAGCGTGTCCCTATTTTCGACAAGTTGAACTAGTAATTGTGCTTGTATTTGCTGGTATCACCTTTCATATTTGACCCACGTACATTTGGTTTGTCTGTAAAGGCATCACGTCTACGAAAAACGCGACGGCCCGAAATCTATCGAGTTGAAGGAGGTCGGTCCTCGGTTCGAGCTACTGCTTTATCAGGTTAACAAGCTCATCTGACTAATTAGTGCATACCATATTCCGTCCTTTATAAAAGCGATAGTTGCTGAGTCTAAAATTGCCATTTTTCTGTATCTCCCGTGTAGATCAAGCTAGGCACAGTCGACCAAACCGAAGCCCAAAACGAGTGGGCACTTAGACCGTTCATGAACACCACCAAGAATCGAAATTTCCTCGGAGAGTAGCGTGCGTACTGCTTTACATATTATTTCACGCTTATCTTCTTATTTATGCTTTTTACTGTATCATTTTTGGCGCTCTCTTTTTAGATTTTCATTTGCTCTATGCTTCGCAAGTCGCTTTCAAGTGCGCAACTTCTTTACACTTCATGTTATCTTTCATCACTATGTAGAAAATATGGGTTCTCATAGAAAGGAATTACCGAGAGAACGTTTTGCGTGTTCTTCGGATGCGGTATGTTTTGCCTTGAGCTTAACATTTATATTATAATATCTCTCTTTGATGACCATACAAACCAACATACCTATTTGCGTTACTGATCCTCTCCCCACAATAGTTTGAAACCAAATTGTTTGATTCGGCATTTTGAATGGCACATGACATGTCTTCGGAAGTTCGACTTTTCTTTTTTATTTTCGGTTTGGTTTTTAGGGAATTCTCAATCCGAACCGAATTTTTTGTTTTGCAAAAGATCCAGCGCTGAACCAAACCGATTTATTAAAGGAATCAATCCGAACCAAACCGGATTAATTCTGTTTGCTTTGGTTTTGCTAGTAGCTTTTGAAACTCTTATTTTGTTTAATCTGAGCATAAATATTGAGTTTCAAATGCATGGTTTACATAAACAGCAGTAATATTATTATTTGGTTTTCAGTTCTGTTCGGTTCTGTTTTGATAAGTTCTAAAACCAAACCGAAATCGAAAGTCGAATTTTAGCGATTCTCAAAACCGAATCAAACTGAAAATCATATAAACTGAATGGAACTGTCTTCTTTGGTTTCTTTTGGTTTGGTTTTCGGTTTGGAACCAAACTATGAATACCCCGACCTGTAAACCCGACCAAAGGAGGTCCTGTCGAAACGCAGCCTGGGTTCTGGTTGTGTCTGTTTCGCTTGATCTACCGCGTAGAGGTCGCTCATCTCGTCAATCCGTGAAAGTCGGAGATCTGAGACGGGGAGCGGTCAGAGGGGTTTAGGGTTGTGAGAATCTGCTCCGACCTCCTGCATAGCGCGAGGTCATGACATCATGAGCTTCGGCCTCCCGCCGCTTTTTGCCTATGGCCCTTTGCTCCTTTGCTCCTTTGCTTGTTTCTGGGGTTTCTGCAATTGTATGGCTGGTGTGTACAAATTTTGGAAATTTTTTTTGTAGATCCCTGACTGATGTAGAGAATTTGAAAAAGGTTCTCAACTTCTTGTTTTCAATGAAAGTCTTTGAATTTTGAAAAAAGATCTGCCGAGCATATCTTAGGCCTAGATTGATGACCCTGCGGCCAAAATTATCATTAATGTTTAAAAGTATAAAATCATTCCCAACTACCTGTAGCCTTTTTTGTGGTCTTTATTATTCCGTTTGTTTTTTTATTATTATTATTATTATTCAGAAATAAAGCTCTAACGAAGTTGTATCTATTTTTGAATACACGGGTGTACGGGTTGATCCTTCGTCTTGTTGTATCTTATTATTTAAGATACAATTTAGTTTCTACATGAAGCTTATTTTGAACCGTGAACGTTTACGGTTTTTTTTTTGTTATTTTGCTTATTTGATTCACTATAGCTTTTATTTTTAAAAAAAATCATAATTGATTTTGCTGATTTTGCATTGGGTGGCGACACAGTCAATTTTACTTTTATTCTTAATTATTTTGAAATAATAAACTATTTAGAGGATAAAAAAATTATTAAAATATTTGTTTTTTCCGAACCAAACGGGAACTAAAGTGTTTAGGGCATATTTGATTCATCTATTTTATACTATAGAATCGGAATGAAATTCGTTGATTTTGATAGTTGCCGCTCGAATGGGAATGATCAAATTTATTTATGATTCAATCCGACTTTGAATTTTGTATTGGCTTATTTTAAAGTAAACTATTCAAAATTCTCTTTCATTAATATCTATTTCTTATCTTTTCATCACTTTTTTATTCTCTTAATTAAAAAAAATTTTCAAAAATTTAAAATCTTCATTTCGATTTTCATTCCAATAATGGTCCAAATATTTTAGGATGATTTGTTATTTTTTTCATTCCAAATAATTTAATTTAATTTTTTTTTATTTCAATCATGAATCAAAGATGTCCTTAACACGTTGCTTCTTGGAAAAATAAAAAAACAAAAAAACGGAATGTTCTAATTGGTTTTGTAAAACCGATTAAAATGATTTTTAAAATTATGTAAATTTGCTGTAATAATGTAAAATAGTTAGGCCTCATTAGGGATGGTAACGGATATGGAAAGCTGAAATTTTATCTGGAACTCGAATTGAACGAAATTATTCAATACTAAATGGATATAATTTTGGATATGGATATCAAAAATAAAAATTAGATAGATATAGATTCGTGTATGGATTTTAATTGTATCCAATCCGAATCTGAATTAATTTTACATTATATATATATATATATATATATATATATATATATATATATATATATATATATATATATATATATATATATATATATATATATATAGAGTTTTAAAATACTATCGGTAGTAAACTTCGGCTCCGTTGAACATAATCTATACTATTTGAAGTGTTTAGAAATCAAATTTCAAATCTTTTCGACATCATTTGCCTAATGATTAAAAGGTTTCAAAATTTGTAATTTTAATGGTCGATAAGAGGCGTTTTCTCGTTTAACGGCGTAAAGATATCCAAATCAATTGAATTTTTGTCAGAAAATTCTTTAAACTATTTAAAACAAGATCTATACTCTTGATCTTGATTACAAGACTCCTATCATCATTTTTTAAAGAGTATTCATTTTCAGCCATTCATTTTTTTTGTTCACTTGATGGATAAAAGAACAATATCGAAAGTGCGTGAAATTTGATTTCTATATAGTTTAAATGGTTTAGATCATATTTAACGGAGCCTATCGTTAATTTGGAAGCTCTATCATCGAAAATAAATCGGTAGTAAAACGACTTGTTTACTACCGATAGTATTCTAGTTCAACTATATATATATATATATATATATATAGTGTCGGAGTCTTGTACTATGATACACGGAGATTTCTATGCTACCAACAAGTTGACAATGGGTTCCATCATACTTTATCTACATTATTAAGTATTTGGAAATCAATTTTTATAATATTTCGATATCATTTATCTATCAAATAAGCAGTTTAAAAATGAACAGCTAAAAATAAAAATTTTATAAAAAATAGTGATAAAAAATTTGAATTTAAGATCAGAGATACTTATCTTACTTTACATAGCGAATAAAATTTTCTATAAAAATTTTATTACATTTGGATTATTTTACAAAGTTAAATTCACAAACGCATCACATCGACTATTAAAATTATGAAATTTGAGATTTTTGATCAATTTTCAAATAATGTTGAAAAGTTATGAAATTTAGTTTCCAAATACTTCCAATAGTGAGAGTCGATCGTTGATTTGGAAGCCGCATCATTGAAAATAACTTGGTAATACAAAGGTCTCTCTGCTATCGATAGTATAGCAACCTAGCTTGTGTGTGTGTATATATATATAGTGAGACTGGTATGCTTCTGGAAGCACGAGACTTTCGTGCTTCCAAGTCGTTTTCGATATTGCGACTTTCGAATCAATGATCGGCTTGTTAACTTGATCTAGAATATTTAAAGTATCTAGAAAATAAATTTTGCAATTTTTCGATATCATTTATCTAGTGATTGAAGGGGATCAAAATTAATAATTTTAATGGCCATGGTGAGCAATTTGCAAATTTAACGTGTAAAATCAAATCACGTAAAATTTAAATTACATTATTTTTTTAATTAAGTTGATATTATGTTGTTGAAAATAAATTTTAATATAGTACTAACATATTTTGTTTTTACTAGTGTTGAACCCGCACTTCGCCGCGGATAGTTTTAATACAAATATTTTGATGTAAATTTTAATATATAATAATTATAAAAAATGAGGAAAAAATAAAATTAAGGGATGGCGGGCGGCGGGCATGGTAGCGGACACGGTAACGGACGGCTTGGGTCAGCTCCGAGCGGCGACGGCGGTGGGACGCGGCAGCGGACGACGTCGGTCTTAAGGCGGCTTCAGGCGACGTCGGCGACGACACGGCAGCAGCAGACAAAATAAGGGAAAAAGCACAGTTCTTGTTCTTCCTTCATCATTTTTTTTTATTTTTTTATTATATATATATATATATATATATATATATATATATATATATATATATATATATATATATATATATATATATATATATATATATATATATATATATAAGTAAGAAATTTTGAATCTTATGATAGCGTGACTATTGGTGCTATTGATTTTTAGCCCATGGATTGAGAGCAATAGATGGTTAGGATGATGTGGGCCCCCTAGGGTTGAATAAGTGGTTGGTTGAATAGTATAATCTAACGGATAAAAATAATCTAGGGATTAAATCTAACGGTAGAAAACTCAATAGCACCAAAGTCTTGGTGCTATCGATAGCACCCCAGCCGGACTCTATAGAACTAGGCTGGAATACTATATATATATAGAGTAGGACTACTATACTATTATGAGTAGTAGAGCCCTACTACTCATAAGTTGTTTTCGATGATAGAGCTTACGAATCGATGATCCACTCCGTTAAATATGATCTAGAGTATTTAAAACTTCTAGAAAATAAATTTCGTAATTTTTCAAAATCATTTACCTTACGATCAAAAGCTCACAAAATTGATAATTTTTAACGGCCGATATGGGATACTTGGTAGTTTAACGGTGTAAAAGAATTGAAATATGTTGAATTTTTGATAGAAAATTCTATTCATTACCTAGATAAAGATCAATAACTCCGATCTTAAATTGAAGGATCCGATCATCTATTTTTAGGACATCGTTCGATTTCGGCCGTTCATTTTATGCCCATTTGATGGACTTTATTAAAAACAGAAAATACTATCACACCCTTGGTATATTATTTCTAATATCAAACCCTTAGCATATTACTTTTATAAATTATTATAAAGTATATAGTAACTAATATTTATTTATTTTATAGTAATACTATTGAGTCGACAAATTTGTCACATATATATTTTTAACAGAAAAGTGATCATATGAAACATCTTACTGTAATCAATCCCGTTAAAACTACGGAATAATAGTTTTGCGAAAAAAATAAAATAATACTATTTTTAGTATTCCATGGAATATGGATGACTTTAGAGGTCTATTAGTTAAAATGAAAGGGCATACAACGATAATTCAATTGTCAACTTTCTAAGATTTATTTCGGCCGTAATCAATTTGAGAAAAATCACATATAATCAATTTGAGAAGAGTCGTGATTATTATATTGAGAGGTTAAGATTTAACTTTATTTTTTTATTTATCGCTGATCTGCGTGAGTATATAACACTTACTCATAGATATATATAATTAATTAATTATACATATCTATGAGTAAATATATGATACATATTAATTAGTATATATACCTAATTAGTTATGTACATAACACTTACTAAATATTTATTATTTTAAATTTTTTTTAAAAATTAATTAGACGTTCTATGTGCATAACTTAAATATAATTTTAAAGTTTTAAAATACCACAATACTAAACATTCTACTATTGTATGAAAAGTTTCTATAATATTATTTACTTTGTAGGATTGCTAGTATCGGAACAGGAGTGAAGATTGCTGAAGCCTATCTTCTACTTGTCTAGTTTATTAATTTTTTTATTTGGTCTTATTTCAAATAGATAATTATTGATAGATATTAATGGTATTATATTTAATGTTAGATATTAATTTCTTTTGATGTGATTAAATCCCAATAAAAATAGGTATGCTATTTTAATTTTATACAAATAAAAGTATTTATATATTATATGATAAATGCATAAAATGAGCCTCCACAAAGCCGTATTGTGTATTGGACTTGAGCTTGGGCCGAGACTTAATTTTCAAAAAAAATTGGTAAAAGTCCGACCTAAAACCCAATATTTTCTTGTGGGCCGGGCTTTGGCATAGTATTATTCGACCCAAGCTCGGCCCAGTTCCATCCCTAGGTTTGATACTATGGTTCGGATTTAGATTTTTGAAAATTCCTTCCGAATCAAACCCGCTGGCATCACTACTTAGTATCGTTGTCCTTTTTTTATTTTTTATTTTTTTTAAACACTAATTTTATGTAATTTGATATGGTGGAGAAAAGATTTTTATTATTGTTATTATTATTGGTTAACTTATAATATATTTGACTTGGTGGGAGATGATAACTTGATTTAAAAAATTTAAAAGCAAAAAATATTATTTTAAAATTTTTATTTTTTTTATTATCAAGTAAACATTTTGAATGAAATGATTATAAGTAAATCAGTACCCTCTCTTGTATATGTTGATATTTCTAAAATTTTTATAAAATAACACTTACAAACGAGATCTAAAATTTATATTTCTACTAGTTAATTACCCGCGCTTCGCTGCGGGAAAAAAAATTTACAGTAAATATACAATAATAATTTAAAAATAATAACAAAAAATATTAAAAAATAAAAATTATTTATATAAGAGATTTATTTAAAATTAAACCATAATAAATAAATATCTTTTTTTTTCTAAAAAATAATTTTTTAGTAAAAAATGCATAAAAAACACTCCGCCCGCTAACGCCGATCGCATCCTTCGTTTTCCTAAACTCTAAAAACCCTAAACCCTAAATCACATTGATTAAGAAGAGAAAATAATGTAGGATTAAAATGAAGGTCCACGGATGACATGGTGAACCAATTGCAGGCAATATTTCCACCTCACCATCACCATACTTCCTTCTTCCATTTTCGCTCCTTTCCCCTGTCTCTCTCTCCTTAACGAAGCTCATGCCATTTACGTAATCTCTAATCTGGGAAAAAAAAGAAAAGAAAAGAAAAGAAAAGAAAACCCAAAAATATCGCGAATTTAATATTAATTTTCTAGCATTGAAAGTTTTTCTCCGTTTAAAAAGACCGTTTAAAAAGAAACTATCTTTTTCTTCATTATTATTTTTTGAACAAAAATTTTGAAAACGAAAGTATTACTTTTCTCAAGAACATATTTTTTTTTTAAAAAAAATACTTTTTTGAAGAACCAAACATACGGAAAAAAAAACTAATCTAGCGAGAAAATTATTTTCCGAAATATTTTTCCGAAAAACAAACACCATCTAAGAGGAGATAATGACGGGGGAGAGGGAGGATCAGATTAACCTTTGGTCTCCGCCCTCGCCGCCCCCGCGGCCCTCGTCGCGGTCCACACCGCGGTCTCCATGGCCGTTGCTGCCGCCGCCTCCATGGCCACTGCTGCCGCCACTGCCGCCGCTGCGCTCTCCCTTGCGAACCCCGGGCGACAACGAGAAAGGGAGGGGGCTAAGATAGAGGAGAAGAGAAGAAAGAGAGAGTACGGGAGAGAGAGAAACAACAATGAAAAGAAAGAGAGAGGTTGAGAGAGAGAGAAACAGTACAACTTGGTCAAACATCGGGAATGAGCTCAAGACTATCTTGAAAATCATGCTGTCAAAATTTGGAAAGGAGCCTCCTTTCCATTGGTGCAAAATGCGGAAGCACAATAAACTGCCACGTAAGCCTCTTAAAACTGTCAAATTATGTATTTGTAAGGATAGTTGTCGACAAAAGGTGCTAATCATATAATGCAACAATATATTACTCTACTGCAAAATTACGAAGTTATTATAAGTGATGCTAGTAGAATTTTGTTAAAAGTCCTCTCTAAGTATAATTGATAATTCAAATTTTTGTATTTTTTTTAAAAAGGTGCAATTGCTTATATAATTTTGAAAAAATTTTCACTTTCTGATTTATCTCTCTTATAAAGTTAATATTAAATTTTTTTTTAAGTTTCAAGTTATTTCAAATATACACAGTTAAATTCTGTTAGTAAATTATTAGCAGTATTATTATTTTGCCGTTTCAACTGTGACCAACTTTTTTTATTTACCTTTAAATTGGGGGCAAAAAAAATATTTTAATTTATCTTTTTAAATATACCTTTTATCATCACCAACCTTTTTTTTATTTGCCTTTAAAGAGGTTTTTTTGATTTTTTTTTAAAATTTGGTAGAAATTTAACTTAGATTTAATTCGAGATAACTTAAAGGGTATTAACAAACAGATTATTTTTTAATAATAAAAAAAATATAAGAGTAGTATATTTGAAATAAAAAAAAGAGATACATTAAATATTTCAAAAGTTTTCAAGATATATTAGATATTATCCGTTTTTATTTGAATAATAAAAATTATGTGTTAATTAATGGGGTCCACATAAGAGGCAAGAGATACTAAATCACACTCCCCATCATGTGACAATTCCCCATCCTTATATCCTTATCTCTTTCTCGTTATTTTATTCTAAGTTGTATAACATATCCTTATCTCTTTTTGTTATTTTATTCTAAGTTGTATAACATAATTATACAAGTTTACAATTTGGGCATGTGCCAAAAAAATATTTGGTGAAAATGTAAGGAGACCTCCACCACTATAACACATTATGGGTAGTTTTTTAACTAAATTTTTTTTAAAATTTGAGTAAACATAGTTAGTTAAGTTAAAATTTTTATAAAATTTATTGATAATTTTATTAAGTTATTATTTTATGGTAATGCAATTAGAATGATGATTGATATAATATTTTCAACTTAATTAAATAAAATGAATTAAAAAAAAAAAAAGAGTTAATAGTTTTCAATCAAAAGAACAAAATAAAGGGGCTACTTACATGGCTATCATCACTGAGGGGTCTCACTACATTTTTTTTTTCTAATTTTTATCATGACTTATTTACATTATACCATTCTATACTGCATGTTTTCTTTTCCTTATTTTCTATTATTAATTATTTTTTTTATTGTTCTCTGTATTATATTTTTGGTTTATTTTTACTTACTATTCTGTACTATATTTTTTCTCAAAAGTATTATTGATTTATTATTTTTTATATTAATTTAATCACTATACTATTATCAAGAAATTTATTAGTTTTAGACAGAAACGAATAATGCTTCATTTGAAATTACGAAAAGATTGTATTTCGTGTGATGAAAAAGTATAATGAAAAAAACATTCTATTTTATTTCGTATATAATATTACGTTTCACATTGTTATGATATTTTTTTTTTCGATCCCACAAAAAAAAACATAAAAATATATCCTATATATTTTCAAGAGAGATAGAGAGATAGACACTATCCGCTTTCTTTATTTCATTTAGAAATAAATTTAACTGAAAATATAAATTAACTAGAATTCGAACTTGGATCTCGAGTATCAACTACCCAGTCCTTTACCACTTGCTCTAGGAACGGTTGGCTAACACTATTTTTTTCTAACAACGTCACATAACACCTTCAACTCCACTTTTGTGAAAAAAAAAAAAACCCTACACCCATCGTTTTCCTCCTCCTCCTAAACCCTCTCTATATATCCTCACCATCGCCATGAGCATCTTCAAGCGCTTGGATCCCTTCTTCGACCCATTCCTCTCCTCCTTCGACCCCGACCTCGCCCTCCTCATAAACCCTAGCCCCTCCCCCTTCGCGATCGACGTCCTCGTCGCCTCCCCCTCCGACCGCGTCGCCGCCCTCGAGCTAGGGCTCCTGCACCGCGATCGGAGGCGGAAGTGGACGGCGGAGATCACGTCGCCATGGCTGGAGGAGGGGGAGGAGGAGGAGGAGCTCGATCGGAGGCACAGCTACAGGTGGGAGGCGGAGGCGAAGGGGGCGAAGGGGAAGGTGAAGTGGGCGGAGGAGGTGGAGACGAAGCGCGGCGGTTTCTACGCCCCTCCCCTCCCCGTGAAGCGCACGTACACGTACGAGATCTCGACGGTGAAGGAGACTAAGGAGACCAAGGAGACGAAGACGAAGAAGAAGAAGAAGAAGGGGTGCGGCGCACGCGTCGTCGAGATCGAGCACGACACCAATCCGGGGACCATCGCCATTAGAAAGGTCCGAAGAGCTTCGCTTTTTTTTTTAAATTAATTTTTATTAGTCTTATCTTATTATTATTATGAGGTGAAAAAAAAAATGTATCGAACTTACTATTTTGAGTTGGCTTTGGAACCTTTCAATTTGCTTGATTTATGATTAACGGCTCTCCGACCTCAAAATTTGTTGTTTATTTTTACAAATTTAGTTAGTATACTTTATGTAATTCTTGCAATTATAAATGTATGGAACTTATCTGAATTGAATTATGGGCCATTTTGAGTTGGCTTTTCGAACCTTTCAATTTGTTTGATTTGAGATTCACGGTCCACTGACTTAAAAATTTCAATGTGTTGTTTATCTTTATAAATTTAGTTAGCATACTTTATTTAATGCTTGTAACTATAAATTTATTTAAGTAGGAAGTTAGCTTAAATTTTGAAGTTAAAATGTTATTGACTTACTCAAATCGAACAAATTGAAATATTCACCAATAAAATCAAAATTTTGAAATATTAGATAGCTGATTCAAAATGATGTGTAGCTTAGATAAGTTCAGTATGCCTTTATTCTATTATTATTATTATTATTATTAT
The DNA here is from genome assembly GCA_025177825.1 of Aechmea fasciata. NCBI lineage: Eukaryota > Viridiplantae > Streptophyta > Magnoliopsida > Poales > Bromeliaceae > Aechmea > Aechmea fasciata. Next base: position 1,480,334 of record CM045940.1, read on the forward strand.
TATTATTTTGGGTGAGAATGTAGTGTGATCACCTTTGTAAATCATTTTGACATGGCCCCCTCAACTCAACTATATTATTATTATTATTATTATTTTATTTGAAAAATGCTGATTGTTGTACTTTTAAAAGTAAGTTATAAATCTTACACCAACCCAGTCAAGGGTGTGAGCACTTTCATTGGATTTTTAGGATTGAAAAAAAGAAAGACGATTGATAAACACTAGTGTGAAATATTAGCCTTTCGATGGATAGACCTAAAAATTTATATCTATCTAAATTTTTAGGTGTATATCTAAATTTTTAGGTGTATAAGTAGTGTTGCTTTATTTTTTTCCTTGGGAAAATTGTTTAGAAAATAGAGATCCTCTCAACTTTAGGTTCCTTTGCAACGGTGTTTGAATTTTTAATTTTGGCAATTAGACCTCTTAAAGTTTGTCAAATAACTCAATGGACCTCTCCCTCCAGTTGAAATTACTAATCACATAGTCTTTTTTATTGTGTCTTCAATATAATTTTATAAAGCTTTAAAATGTAAAAAAGAATTATATTTTCTATTCTAATATATAAATAAAAATAATAAATAAACTAATTGTCAAAATTGAAAGTTCATTTTCCTGTTTCGAAAAGAGCTAAAGTTCCTGGGTCTTTCTATATCATTTCCTTTTTTGGGTGAACTTCATTTTTCTTACTGTAGTTTAGCATATTTTCATTTTACTATCTTGTGATTTAAAAAGTAATTTTGGTTAATCTTAATGACCTACCTACCTACCTTTCAATATGCTTTATGTAAACCACAAGATAATAAAGTGCAAATTATAGAACAGTAAAATACTGTATTGTTTCACTCTGGTTTGAAAAACTATCACGGTAGTATTTAGTTTAGCAGCAGCTACTTGCAGTGAAATGAAAAAAATGAACCGTATGATGGATAAGCCCACCCTTTTGAATCACAATGTGGCGAAATGGAAATGTGTTAGACCACAATGAAGTAAATTGAAGTTTACCTTTTTTTTTTTTTTTTTTTTTTTGATATTGACGCCTCTTTAAACTTTTAATTCTGCTTTTATTTTTATTTTATTTGGGTTACTCTAGTTAATTAAGTTGAAAATGTTGTTAAGTTTTAATAGTAGCTATGTTAGTTATTAGCTGTTTTTTTAATTGGCTAAAAAGTGATTAAAGTTATTAATTTTGAAAATGAATAAAATGGCCACTATAGTTGACTAAAATGGCTTAATTACACAAAAAAAAGTTACGAAACACAACAAAAAAATAAAATTAAATGTTGTTTTAAAATGGACTATAGTTGTGGGAGTATCCACACTTTTTTCCCCTTTTTTTTTGTTTTATAGGAAAGGATTGTTTTCTTGTGGTATTAATTGTTAAAACTATGTATGATTATTAAGTTTTCTTGCATTAGGAATTTGGAAAAACCTGGGGTTTTGGAATGAAACTTTGAAGAATTTAGACTTGGTTGATACTTGATATTGTATTTATATAATTCAGAAACTCAAAACAAAGACCAGTACTGTTGTTCATTGAACTTTGTTTAAGTTGATGAGTTAAGAACTAGGATTTTTAGGAAAAGTATATTCCAAGGGCTTCCACACATCAATGTGGTCACATTTCTTTCAGATATAACTTCCAATACGCCTTGAAAATGTCCGTCTATTTGTAGTGGTTAAATGCTTGCCTATAGTTCATTCTTCTCTTTCTTTTTTTTTTGGTTAAACTGTAATCATTTAGCCAAACGCCATAATCCATTGACAAAGTTAGATTCCTACTATGGCATGTTGTGTGCATTTAATAGAGATATGCTATACCTACGGAAAACCTACGAACATGTCTTACGATATAATATATGGTACATGTTTGTTATACGATTCATCTGATCTTGTATTTGAGTACGCTAAAGAAATGGAAGATATTCACCAGAGAATTCCTTAGTCTTGCAGAGTAGTATTTAGGTAGAAATGTATAAAACTTACCTGAAATATAGACCGTTTAAATCCAGCTATCCAACCTTTCAAAATTGTGATTTTTCTACCCAATCTTTCGATTTGTTTGATTTAAATGATCTGATGATTCTTCCGATATAAAATTTAAGCTAATTGCTTGCTTTAATATATTAATAATTTCGTAAATTGCATAAAATATATTAACTAAACCCGTAAATATGCATGACGATTCAAATTTTGAAGTTAAAGGAGTCACTAATTGGCTTAAATCAAGTAATTTAAAAGATCAGGCAGTAAAATCAAAATTTTTGAAGGTTAGGTAGTCATATTCAAATGGGTGATAGTTTAGGTAAGTTTTATACATGTTTGCCTAATTTTTATGCGGCATTTAGTAGCATGGGGTTGCAAAATAAATGCCTATCAATCCAGCTTTCCAACCTTTCAAAATTGTGATTTTTTTTCTTTGTGATTTTCGATTTGTTTGATTTAAATGATCTGATGATTCTTCCGATATAAAATTTAAGCTAATTGCTTGCTTTAATATATTAATAATTTCGTAAATTTAAATTATACTAAACTAAACCCGTAAATATGCATGATGATTCAAAATTTGAAGTTAAAGGAGTCACTAATTGGCTTAAATCAAGTAATTTAAAAGATCAGGCTGTAAAATTAAAATTTTTGAAGGTTAGGTAGTCATATTCAAATCGGTGATAGTTGAGGTAAGTTTTATACATGTTTGCCTAATTTTTATGCGGCATTTAGTTGCATGGGGTTGCAAATAAATGTTTTTTTTTTCTTTTTCCTTTTCCTTCTCACTTTTTTCCTCCTTTTAGGCATATTCATTCATCTTTCGATCAATCATACAACCACCCTCATCTTCTAATCTAATTGGTAAAAAGATTAAAAAGTGATTATGGATGTTACTTCTTAAGTTTCATGATATCATTAATTTTAACGCTCCATTTAGATAAAAATGCTGCTCCATTGGGAGTTCCATAGGTATATCTCCCACAAATTTTCCTCATATATTCCGTGTTATTTGTTACTATTGAGAAATCAACAACGGATTCAAACTGATTTGCAGAAATAGACTGATCCCTAGTTCGATTACATCTGCAATGTTTTAATTTTAACAATCCGGTTTTTAAATACCAAATAGTCGAAATAGATTCTCTGAAAGGCTCCAAGTTCTAATTTTGTGATCAACCTTTGTTCTTGCTAGTTCGAAGTGGTTGTTGTTGGTTGTTGGCAACTCTCATCTGATGCTCTACATTCCATTTCCATCTCGCAAAGGCTTTCGCGAAGAGCTACGTCAAGGGCAAGGGAAAGGAGCTCTCCCCACAAGATGCTGCTGTACTGATCCAGCGGAACTTCAGGGCGCATCTCGCGCGGCGCTCGCTGGTGCTTCGCTGCCTTCGTGATCTGGCGATAGCCAAAGCTAAGCTGAAGGAGATCAGAGCCTTGCTCTGTAACTTCTCCTATCGCCGCCGGATCGCACATGATGCGGAGGAGCGCCAGAGGTTCTCGGAGAAAATTATCGTCCTCCTCCTAACTGTTGATGCTCTCGAGGTAGTTCAACTAAAATGGTCTCATAATTGCTTATTTGTTTGTTATTCTAACTTTCGAAATCCTTATTTTGGTGGCCATTAAAGGGACCCGACCACATGATTCGAGCTGCGAAGAAGTCCATGATCGACGAACTCGAGGGGATGCTTGAGGTGGTGGATCCGCTGCCCGGGAAGCTAAATTCCCTCAGGCATCGAAAGTTCGATCTCCCCAACGGACAAATCACCGATGAGATGATTTCGAGCATCGAGGAGGTGGTGAGAGTCGCCCAAAACGGTGCCTAGCCCTCCCTATCGGAATCGGAGCGGCGTTCTTGTTAAGGTATGCATAGTTTCGTGTTGTTGTATTTTCACTTCTTCGAATGTGTTTGTGTCTTGCCTTGTTTTCGGAAAAGCTTTGCTGAAACTGTTGCGTTTTCTTCGAGTTTGAATCTATCGGTGTGGTTTTGCGCTGTGTATGTGTGTGTTATTATGTTATGCAAATTTGGTTTCATTTTCGAGTTTCGATTCGGATTTGCTTTGCTCTACATTGTGGAGTGTGATAAATTTGTGAAGGCGATTTCATCGGGGCAAGTATACAATTGGAAATAAGGCCTGTTTGATGAGGAAGTGATGTGATATTTTAATTATTATCGTGTCATCAATCACAATATTGCCATATCACTTTCACATCAGCGATGAATCAACAGAATCGCATGTAAATGTAAATTTCTTGTTTGGTTTGATGTAATTACCTCCAAGCTTTAATCGAAGCTGGAGGAGGCTAATCGCTAGCGAACTACCCCCAAATTGACCGTAGTTCCAACTACAGCAGTTGGAGAGAGTAACTTTAAATAAAAGGTATACTTACCTCCTTAATATTTTTTAAACAAAAATTATTTTTATTTTTTACATTGGAGGTAATCTCACCATCATATATATAAAATAATAAAATTTTAAAAATTATTTCTCAACTGCATACAAACAAACAAACATCTAACCAAACAAGATTCATGTAGTTGTAGCTGTATTTTCAATTGGAAATAAGGCCTGTTTGATGAGGAAGTGATGTGATATTTTAATTATTATCGTGTCATCAATCACAATATTGCTATATCACTTTCACATTAGCGATGAATCAACATTTAGTGAACTCAACTAGGTTGTGGGACTTAGATTATAAGAATTCAGAAAATTTGAGTAAGAAATTACCAAAAAAAAAATTATGATTTACGGATTAAACATGGTAGAGGTTATACTAGTTCAGATAAAATATTACAATTTCCATCAAAATAGGAAATTTCTTTTTTATATTTTTACGTGTTTTTAGAGCGTGTTTGGTTCGCTTCTTTTTCATCATGGAATCGGAATGGACAAATCCGTTTGTGCGTGTTTGGTACGTGCGAGCCTCATTCCGATTTCGATTCTCGAATGGAATGAGAATTCCTCAATCGTCTCTTTTTTCAATTCAGAGGCCGGATTGGAAGTTGAATCCGGGCAGAATAAATATTTTTTAACTTTTTTAGTTAAAATATAAGTTTAAATTTAGAAATTAAATATCAATCGTCGCTTTTTCCAATCTGGTGGAGGTCGGATTGGAAGTTGAATCCGGACAGAATGAATATTTTTTAACTTTTTTAGTTAAAATATAAGTTTAAATTTAGAAATTAAATATATAATTTTAAATTTTAATTTGAACTTGAATTAAAAATTAAAATTAAATCAAATATTTCGAATCTAACTTATAAATTTGAATTTAAACTAAATTTTAATTTATTTAAAATTTTGTTCATATTTTATTTAAAACTTAAATTAAATTTATGGATTCAAATTAAAATTTAAATTGTAATTTCAAGTTTGAATTTGAATAAATCAAAATTTAGTTTTATATTTTGAATTATCCACTCAACTTCAAAGTTTAATTTAAAAAAAAAAACAGATTTAAAATTTTGATATTATTTCAAAATTTTGATGTAAAATTTTAATATTTAATTTTCAGTTTGCATTTAAATTAATATATTATAAAAATAAAGTTAGTATATTATTAGATTCGTTCTTTTTTGTATCTACTGGAACCAAGGAATGATTTATTCTAATTGCGATTGATGATTTAACCAAAGAATTAAGTAATGAGTCATTAGATTCGATTCCAGAACTTATTTCGATTCCGAATTCAAACCAAACACATTCTAAATCTTTTTAGGCTCAATAGTGTTGAATGTCAATAGCCAATGGGCCCAATAAAGCTCTAGTATTTATTTAAATTATTATTTATTTTTGAAGTACAATGTTCTCGTGTGTATTACTTTTGGACCCTTTTAGGGCCACCAACTAGTATCTGAATTATCATCTACGTTTTATTTTGGTCTTCGAAACTTTTAATTTCTCTAAAATCTTAAAAGAGTTTTGTTTTTAGTCCTTATGCATATTTTTACTATTTTGAAGATAAATTATTATCTACATTCCATGCATTTGTATATTTATATGCTACACATTTATCAGTTCTTTATTTTATCTCATATTTCAACTGGGGCGAGCAATAATAAATACTTATTCGAAGATAAGGACTACGATGAAATGTTATTGAAAGTAGGGCCGACGATCCAGCTCACTGTTTGCGAGACAGTTTTGTGTGCGGCTCAAAATGAGTTCGAGATCGATCGATATTAAGCATATCTTTATAATATCGATAATATCGACGATCGATCTCGAACTCATTTTTAGAAAGCCCTCCAAGAGAGCCACATATTCCATTAAGCATATAAGCCAATAAAAGATCGCCACATGTCCGGTAAATATTTTGGACTCATCTAATAATGCACCGTAAACTAATTCAAAAATGTGAATAAAAAATAAATATCTGTAATACAATAAATTATTTAAATATTTTATATTATATAATTTATATTATATTTTATTTTACAGTATTAATTATCAAATATTCTATCAATAATTTTATATTTTGTGCGGTTCATGGAGTATTAGTATGTACCATATAAGAAAATTTTCTCTCTCTCTCTCTCTCAATTATAAGTGCACCATATAAAATATTCTTAAAATCCTTTGATAGAAATTTTAAAATTAATTTATTAAACTTTTGATATTAGGCTCCGCATCTGCTCACGCTTAACTCTCTTAACCTCTTGGCGCCTTATAAAATCTTGTGGGTTAGGTTTTAGCCTATTATATCTTATATATAGGACTGAGTCTCGCAATCTCCCTCTTTTGTACTGACGTCGCAAATCGAGGCTCCAGGACTTCCACGAGCTCACAGGGCGATGTGAGGCTAAATGCTTTCGCCGTGTGAGACTCGTCTTCTTAGCCGTCGTCAGGACACAGGCTCGTGAGACTCGTCTCATGACTTCAGAAATTTGGTAATTGGCTACGATACCACTCACAGCGACGACCAGAAACACAAGTCACTGTCTGAGGCCCTAACACGTCTGTAGTAACTCTCTGTAACGCGCAGGTCTTGCACGATAGTCACGTCGGATGGGAATGTGGTTGTCGTTGGGTTTATAAAGAAGAGCTTAGACATTTAGTAATAATAATTGAGGGCCGCGTTTGGGTGGTTGTTGGGCGACGAGTTATTGTTATTCAGTGGGTGAGATCGTTACAATATTAGTCATCTAATATAAGTTGCGAAGTTGCGATGTATAAAGTATTAGTATAAACCAGGTGCATATAATAATCTCTTTTTTCTCCAATCAAGTTTGACCAGGTAAGAACACCTCTACCTATTCTTCAACTTGAAATAAGTTTATTAAAATACTATTAAGCTTATTAAAATTTTCAAATACTATTAAGTTTATTATTAAAATTTTCAAATAACGATTTTAGAATAATTTAACTTTACAATATTGAAAGTTAAGAAAATATTAATTAAATAAAGTTGCTTTTTATAGTATACAGAAGAATACTTTATAGATTTTTTTTTTCATCTTTTTTAGCTATAATTTTTGTAATTTTAAAATTTTAATAACTATATATTTTAATTGAGTGAAATATCACTTACCTACTGTGAAGCGCAGCCCTGTACTAGTAATACATTATTTCATACTACAAAGAATAATAAATATTGTAAGTTTAAAATCGTATTTTAGTACCAACCGTCCCTAGAGCAAGTGACAAAGGTCGTGCCACGCAGACTCGAGACTTAGCCTCGAATCCCAAATATCTACACATTTCTGAAGCAATATTTTTTAACGAAATAAACGGTTTTAGCCGTACTATCTATTTCTCAAAAAAAAAAAAAAAAAAAAAAAAAAAAAAAAAAAAAAAGGGAAAAAAAAAGAAGAAAAAAAATATTTTAATCCATATCAAAATTTTACAGGGAAAAAAATAAAAATACCAAGAGAGAAGGAGAGTTTAAATTCCCACATTTTAAAAAAAACATCATGAGAATTATAAATTTCTGTCACATCAGATATGTAAAGAACCAAACACAGGAGTTCTCAATTCCTAACCCATATACATCAAGATTTTATTAAGAAAATACTTTAAACCAAACATGCACTACCCATTAGGAATGTAATACTTCTCTTAAAGTAAATAACTCTTCTCGTTTTATTTTTTGTAGCTATTTTGTCGATGGGTGCAGATATCCGAAATTTTATCTAAAGCCGAATTCCAAAAGAGTGGACATATTCGATGCTAAATTGATATAGTTTCGGATATGGATATCAAAAACGAAAATATAACAGATTTGGATTCGAATATAAATTTTAATTGTACCTGATCCGAATCCGAATCCTATCTGAAACCAAACTAAGTTTACAATATATATAATATATATACATAAATGTTTGAAGTTATATTTGAATTTATATTTTAAAAAATTTAAATTTAATCTAATATGTTTTTAAATATTATAAAGAGAAAAATTGTTTCGGTTCGGATTTCAGAATTAATAGTCAAATTCGAATTCAAATTTTTAAAAATCTGCTCTCAATCTGACCCTTTAACATCCCTACCAAACAAACATCTTCACCACAATTTGCTCACACTTTAATTTTTCCTATCTAATATTCTAATTTGCAATGTGTGGCCAAAAAATTAAACTACTAATTTGGTGCATGTGCTTCTTCTCAACCCCATATAAAACTATGATGTGGCATTGGGACCCAACTCTTTAGTAGCCTTTGGCTTTTTATAGGGTTATAAAGTTATAATAATAATTATTAAAAATACACCAATCATATATACTATACTAATATACATGAGTTGTGGAGAATGTCCATTTCCTTTTGAATAAAAAATATGCATTTATTATTATTGGCTTAATTTTATATAGTTCCATGGCCTTATAAATATATCGGATAACAAATATATTTCTATAAAGTTCAACTTTTTATATTTATTTCTGTAAAAATTTAGTGATATTCATATTTGCCTCTCTGGTCTGTTACCATTAGAGCACTATTTATTTTTAATAGAAGATAAGTGTAATGACATTATTGTCATCACAAATATGTTACTTCAAAAGTCGACTAACTGTTAGAATTATACAGAAATATCCTCTCTAAATTTTTTAACGGTCATCTTTTTTTCTTTATACCATCACAAATAATATAAGATGGATAAAAAAATCAATTTATCTTATTCACTATCCAGGATTAAGTATTTGATCCGTGGTTAATTTTTTTGTTTTTTTTAACAGATCCTATTAGCATGCAGGGGGGATATTTGAAAACCGTTAGGACTTTTATAGAAAAAAATATGAAAAGTTATTTAAACTTTATATTGTGAAGACTATTTATTTTTAATAAGATGTTGTAATTATTATCATTTGCCATCACAAATATGTTACTTCAAAAGTCGATCACGAATCGGTGAATTATACAGAATATCCTCTAATTTTAACTAGTCATCTTTTTTTCTTTGGTACCATCACAAATAATATAAGACGGATAAAAAATCTCAATTGACCATTCATCACCCAGTAGATTAAGTATTTGATCCGTGGTTAATTTTGTTTTTTTTAATGATCCCATTAGCATCGCACTGATATGTGTAATGTAGTCTCTGAAAACCGTTAGACTTCTGCCTGACCACTCTTACATGCTAGGGATTTAGGTCTCTACTTAGCCCAATGTTCTGATTTATTTGGCCAAAAGGCATTTGAAGTCTCTACGAAACCATGTGTGATAAGGACGACGATCGTCGTGTTCTTATACCCTGTAGAGTTACTTCCAATAAGCCCCACATCGCATTTGGTGAATTTTAAATTCTACACCCCATTAGTCTGATATACCTGACAGAATTTTGACGGCTATCTCATTATAAGAGATTTAGAATTTGTCCATTAAGATTTTGGACCAAGTTATAAACAACGAGTTATTGTTGCTAGTGGGCTGGGTCGTTACATATTCGCTATTTGATATGTTTACGAAGAGCTGTATGCAATTAATCTACTATTTATATGCATGTCAACATTGAGCTTGTTGTGACCCTTATTATTATTATTATTATTATTATTTTCTTGCCTTGTTTTAAGTTCTTGTGGTTAGGAGCATCCCCACATGTGTGGGGGATAACTTGAGCTTGCTTTATAATAATGTCATAGAAATAATAGGGGAAAAATGTGCAAAGACCCCCTAAACTTCAACAGCTATGCAAATTGGTGCTTAAATTTTAGTTTTGATAGTTAGATTATCTAAACATCATCATATAGTATAATAGACATTTATATTATTTTGATCGCTTGTATTGCATATAATCTCACAACGCTTTAAAATATCAAAAAAAAATATTGTTTTTATTTTATTACATGACAAAAATAATAGATTCTCTTGAATCTTCAATTATAATGCTTATTTACAAAATTATGTGCGAGATATGTAATCAAACGGCTGTTTAATTGGTAACATCACTCTAAAAAAAAAGACTTATTAAATTATTTGATTAATAAAAAACTAATAGCTAAAATTATGCCTATTTATAAAAATGTTAAAGTTCAGGGGCCCTTTTACATTTTTTCCCAAATAATAGATTGGTGTTTCTTGTAGTAGTAGAGACAACATAATTTCTAGAAGAAGATATGCTTTAGAAGCTTCTTGGTGATGTGACATACATTTTTTTAATAATCTAGAAAAATGTATAAAGATCTCTTGAAGTTTGATTTTAATTTTGATAACTAAGTTTTTAATTTTTGTCAAATAATTTAATAGATCAATCATCACAATTCTAGCCACCATTTATATACTCTGCTTATATAAAAAATTTATTTCTTCTATCCTAATATATAGATAGTAATAATAATAATAATAATAGATTGAGGCTGTACTTATATTTATATGAGTATACTGTCTTTCATAACTTTTCGCTCAGGATAAAAAAATGTGCGGTTAGAATGAGAGTGATTACGGTTAGGTTGATAGTGGGCCCCTTATGGTTGAGTGGGTGGTTGGTTGAATAGTATAATCTAACGGATAAAAATGATTAAAGGGTGGATCAAACGGCCAAAAATTTGTAAGTGCAAAAGCCTCTATATTCATAAAAGTATAGTAACCGGATTCATAGATAGATAGATAGATTCAACCCATTTTTCAATTTGATCCCGTGCTTAGTAACTAATTAATTAGGTTTGTAACAAAACCTAGAAATCGATCACTGATCCAATTTGAGTACATCTACGGAATAGTTTAAACTTTTTTAAATTTCGAAGTTATATAAAATCGTGTGCAAGATGTGATCACAATTGTTGTTTTTTTCTCCTTTTTTTCACTTGTGAAGAGAGACTTATCAACTATTTGAGAAAGTTTAGGTAATCTAAATGTGGAAAGCAAAAGTTCAAAGGTTTTACTTGCAAAAGCAAGTTTAGGGAGTTGCCTAATTTTTTTTCCTTCTTAGGTTAGTTTCATACGATACCCCGCGAAGGTGTCGAATAGCAAAAATATTCCTACAAATCTTAAGTAATCAAATTCATTTCTCTGAAAATTCAATGGTTTGCAAATATATCTTTCCAAAAGTTCTTAACATTTATATTTGTCCTTATCGTTTAAGTCACTTTTAGTTTCTTAACGTTGAGTGCATGAACCGGCGATTTTCCAGTAGTTACAAATTTATCTTCTTCCCTGACCTCATCTTCGCTGCGGCCAAGGGCGTCGTCTTCGACGTCATCACTACGATAGGCCTCACTATGGCAATTAATGGGCGAAAAAAAAGAGGGTGAAAAGAATTTACAGAGCTCAACACTATAATACAAATTATATATATAATTACTAAAAAAATTAATTTATCTTTTATCTAACCACTACAAAAAATCTTACATTTAAGGACACTTTAAATGATATTTAGCGACGTTTTAAAGCGTCAAAATAATTCCGACGCTTGTAAAGCGTCGTGTAAGAAAGTCGTTAAATAAACATGGGGATAAATATACCGACGTTTTAATATAGCGTCGAAAATTTATATAAATATTTGATAAAAATATGTTTATTGGCGACGCTTAATCATAATGTCGGCAAATGCTAAATATTAAAGACGCTCGAAAAAAACGTCGTTTAAAAAGTATCGTCTAAAACATATTTTGTTGCTGTGCTTAACTTTTTTTAATTATCTATATTTTTATAACAAAATGATGTATTTATTAAATGTGGAAGAATTTTTGAAAAGACAGATCCGATCACTTAAGTTTTATAAAAATTTATTTATTATTTGATACTTTTATAGAAAGTCATATATATATATAATTATTTTGTTTTTTTTCACTATGAGATATGCATGGGAGATGTCTCTTTCCTCACATAAGTGAAAAATGTTACATATACGTTAACATTTAGCTTTGCTTGTTAAACTCTTCTATTTTGTTCTCTCTTTTCTCTAATCATTTGAGGCAACTCCCCCTAATTATTAGAAGAAACCAAAAATGATGTGAGAGTTAAATTAAACTTGCATTGTAATTTCTATGTAGTTTGCAATGCTTAATTAGGCCCTACATATACATTGCTTAGAGGTCTCTAGTGATGTGACAATTTTTTTCTTTTGTTAATAATTTTATATATTGAAGCATATTTAGAAGGTAAATTAATGACATTAAAACTCATTTAAAGTCAATGATATTAGGGAAAACTTAAAAAACCCCCCTATGGTTTCATGGATTCTCACTTTAAGACTGTGGTTTAAAACGTATCAATTTGTCCCCCGTGGTTTCGTTTTTCTCTTTTTGTTATCAATTTTATTATTTTTCTTAAATCAAAACAAAGTTAAAATTAAAAGGTACTAAAGGAAATATTTAATAAACATAGATGGATATTTGAAGTTTTTTGTATATAATTTTACGAAATATTAACGAAAAAGCTTCCAAAAAGATAAAAAAGAAACCACGAGGGGGCAAATTGATACGTTTTAAACCACGGGGTACTAAAGTGAGAATGCATGAAACCACAGGGAGGGTTTTGAAGTTTTCCCTTGATATTATGTATAAATAAGAAATTTTCATTTTATTCCTTAAAAATTTGACTATATTTGCAATATCTAGCTCGAACTTTTTGAATTATTGCAATCAAATTGCACAATTCAATTTAAAATAAGAGTTATTGATCTTGATCTTAGTAATTAATATAATTTTCTATAAAAAATACAGCTGATTTCGATTCTTGTATACTATTAAGCTAAAAAGCGCCCCATATCGATTGTTAAAGTTGTAAATTTTGAGATATTTTTATTGTAAATTAATTATATGATATCAAAAAATGATAAACTTTGGTTTCTAGAATGTTTCCATATTATAAATTGTATTTAAACCGCATGAATTGTCGATTCAGAAGTTTTATTATAAAAAATTATTTATGGATATGAAAGCTTCCATACTCGTAAGAGTACATGAGTAGCTTGCCGTACTATATATAATGGTATAAATTATCGATTCAGAACTTTTATTATTAAAAACGATTTATGAGTATGAAAGCCTCTTTACTCGTAAGAGTATAATAGTCATGCTAAATATAGAGAGAGTAGATCAGCTAGTGTGCTATTATAAGCACGGAGGCCTTTATACTTTTAAGCCGTTTTCGATGATAAACTTTTGAATTGATGATTGACTCATTAGACGTGATTTAACGTATTTGAAATACCTAAAAACTAAATTTTATAATTTTTGATATAATTTACCTATTGATTGAAAGGACTCAAAATCAAATGGATTAGGATACTATTAGCAGCAAATGTGCTTCATTGACCTCGATTTGCTTTTGATGATTAAGTCTTGAGATTAATGATTGGCACCATCGAACATGATCTGGACCATTTGAAATATTTAAGATTCAAATTTTATATTTTTTCGATATCGCTGGCCTAATGATTAAAGGGTTGTAAAATTTATAATTTTAATGGTTGATACAAAACATGTGCTCGTTTAACGATGTAAAAGATATCAAATTAGTTAAATTGTTTTAGATAATTTTTTAAACTTTTAAAATAAGATCTATATACTCTTAATCTTATTCATTATTTTTTGAATGATAATTATTTTCAATCCGAAAGTAATATGGAAAAAAAATCTAAAAATTTAAGTTCTAGACTTTCAAGTAGTTTAGATTATGATCAACTGTATCGATTGTCGATTTTGAGCCTATATCATCGAAAATAAATTGGTGGTAGCGGAGTCCGTTTGTTATTGATAGTATTCAAACAAAGCCTTAATGCCTGACAAGTTGTAAGAGGATCAAGTTCCTCAAAATATAGAAATAACACGATAATTTAGAGCCTAAATTACCAACTGTGTTAACAGTAAAAGATTATTAGTTGCTCAATTATTACATTTTAAATATCCATAATTTTTTGCAGGAAAACTACAAGGTTAGGAAACTGCTTATTGGATCTATAACACACTTAAAGCCATAAGGACCTTTTTTTTTTAGTTGAATTGCATTTTGGTCCTCAAAATTTAAATTAATTAATTTTTGGCCTAAATTTTTCTAAATATGGCAATTAAGTTTCACGATCCAAGTTGATTTAACTTAAATGCTGATGTGTCGCTAATGCGAATTAAGTAATATATCAGCATTTTAATTAATGATACAGCGTTGATTAATTAAAATGTCATAGAAATTATATCACTATAACAAAAATGGTTTTTAGCGGCGACAAATGTCGCCACCATAGCCAACATTTTTACCGCCAAAAACGTTTTGGCGGCGACATTCTGTCGCCGCCTAAAGCCTGTCGGTAAAATTATTTGGTGGCGACAATATGTCGCCGCTAAAAATAGTACAATTAGCGGCGACACACTGTCGCCGAAAATCGATAATTAGCGGCGATACACCGTCGCCACGAAAAGTTATATAAATAATTAGCGGCGACGAACCGTCGCCGCGAAAAGTTACTTTGTGACTAGTTTTATGGTAGCGATTATTGTCGCCACCATTTTTCTGATATAAAATTAATTTTTTTAAAAAATAATTGGTAGTAATAGATTGCAATCTTTAGTCAATTAAATTCTATTGAGGGAGTATTTTGCAACAATGTAGAAAATTTGAGGACCAAATAGTCACGGTTGTCAAAGTTCGAGGATCAAAGGTATAATTTAGCCAAAATTTTGGTTTGGCTCATAATTTAGCCAAAATTATATCTTGGGGGATAAAAACTGGTGGAGAGAAATAAAAATAATAAGCAGCAGCATTATTTGGGATGGCCCTACAGTTTTTGTTTTCTGTGTTGAATTATTGATCTTGTTTGGTTGGAATTATTGTTCCTTAAAATTCGCAATGAAAAGTACAAGATCCCAAAATTATCATCATGTACTGTTGGTCTTTTTTTGCATTTAGTTCCTTAATAATTTTTTTTTTTATTTTACAAATAGCCTCGTATAATTTATATTTATTATAAAGTTGATCATATTTCGCCACGCAAAAGCTGTCATGAAAAAGTTTTTAAGTTGAATATGCTGAATCATTCGCCGTATTCAAATATGATGACTTTGTGTTCACCCTTGTACCTTTTCTGGTCGTTGTGGTGGCGGTGGGACATGCGGTGGAGGACGTAGAGTTGGAGCGCTTGTGGTGCGGCGACAGCAGAGTAGGAGGTGGCGGTTGTGGAGGATGCATAGCAGAGAAGGAGGACGAGAAGGAGAGAGGATGCGTTGGGCTATGTGCCAGGGACACGAAACACGAGACACGACACGACTCGAACACGACGACTTGGCAAAGTTCAAAATATAAGGATACAAACACAACAAGAATACAACTAATAAAATATAATATTTTTAGTATAACAAAACATATTTATTATATATAATATATTAATTTTGCAAAAAAAAATTATATTTTTTATAAGGGATCCAAAGGATCTACCAAATTATCATTACTTGTGATGCCATAATACTACGACATTGAGGATAAAAAATGTACACATTAAAAAAATAATAGTTAATTTTAATTATAACACAGATGTTGTAGTGTCCCTGATGTTTGGTTGTCTGTGAGATTTCAGTATCTGAAGCTTGTCGACACATCTTGAGAGTGTCAGGACAAGTCGAAGTCGTTTTGGTTCGAAATAGACGCAAAACAGACTCAACGTGAGGCGAGAGTGGAGTTCTGACACTGAAATTCGTAAAGTACAGGATTTCAGTGTTGAGTACCAATACCAGAGAGGAGTACCGGTACCCCAGTGAAATTACAGAACATGATACTCTCGGGTTGCGTGAGGAGATGCTGAGTACCGCACCGACTGTCGAGCATCGGTATCGAGCTCCAGACAAGATCGTATCGGGCCGGTACCGATACCCGGCGAAGTCATGGTGAAGGCCCGAGTACCGATATTCGAATGGAGTACCGGTACTCTAGCTGAATTTTTGAGTAGGTAAGAGATAGTTTGGCATTTTAAAGTGTCGGTAATCCAATCTTATCCTCAGCCTCTATATATATATATATATATATATATATATATATATATTTGTATTATATTCTAATAATTTTTTTATTAGGAGTAGAACTATATATATTTTTTTTATTATATTTTTTTCTAAAATTGTACAATGCTTCTTTTTTTTTCAAACTATATATATTTTTATTAATTCAATAATAATGTGGCAAAATATCATATAATTTTTCCATCGCTAACTAATTCACTTACCAATTCCCAATAGCTTTCCGAAATTGCATGTGTCCATGCCGTGTACGTGTCCGACGGGATTTCGCCCCGCATCGGTGGAAAAATTCTAGAATGTAACGGGTATATTGATGACGTGGCGTAACAAACCAATCAAAAATATCCTTTTAGAAATATATGTCCC
Organism: Aechmea fasciata; assembly: GCA_025177825.1. Lineage (NCBI taxonomy): Eukaryota > Viridiplantae > Streptophyta > Magnoliopsida > Poales > Bromeliaceae > Aechmea > Aechmea fasciata. The sequence goes on from CM045940.1 coordinate 1,497,071, forward strand.
ATCATAATTATAATAATTTTGTTGTATTTTTGTTTGAAAAAAAAAAATATGATTGACTTGTTATTGATGACGTGGAGCAAGTGTGATAGTGTAGAATCCCTCGCATCCGTGACGCATAGGCGCCGGGTGGCGGGCAGCGGCAGCAGAGAGTCTTGTGGAGAGGACACAGAGAGAGAGAGAGAGAGAAAAAGCTCTCGAGGAATAAGAGAGGGAGAGATTGTGCGGAGGGAGATTATACATAACGCTTAAATACAGAGAATTATTCACCTTCATAAGACGAAGCAAGTGGCTCTTCGACAGGACCACACTGATAATAATTCTTTATTGGGGACTCTAGTGATAGGCGTGTTCAACTTAAACTCCACCATAGCTCTTACATGTAAGAGATAATGTCAATTTTATAAACATAAATTTTATAAAACTATTTATAATTTTTTTTTAGTAAGAGGCTAAACGCAAAAAAAAAAAGCCCAATAATATACTCTCAAATGAGTAAAATGTATGGATTCTTCTTCTACTATCCTCATATTGCATAGCCGAGTTATATACAACTTTTATGTTAAACACTTTAAATTTCTAAAAATCTTTATTTACTAAACTTTTAAGAATTAAAATGTGTTTAAATGAACTTATATATAGTTTAATGCGATAAGAATTAAAATGTGTTTAAATGAACTTATATAGTTTAATGCGATAAGAATTAAAATGTGTATTTTCTACGGATAAAAGTAAATTTTGCGAGTGAAGTTTAGCAAGTGTGCTGCAATATAAGAAAAGTAGAGGGACTATCCCGGCATTTTTCCCCATTTATGAAAGAGAAAATCATCACCAATCAAATGCATGATTGATGATCTTTGAGTGACACGTGTCAGCAGGATGTCCAATCACGTTGAATACGTAATTTCCACATGTTATTTTTATTTTCTTGAATTTTCTAGGATTTGTTTGATTAATTCTAGTTGTTATCACATGACCATCACCTTAAATTTTAGTGAGATGTGTCACCAAAAATGGATTATTGGTTAGGAAACTTTGTTCCTAGCTTGTGGAGCAACTCTATCTATAGATAATAATAAACGATTCACCGATTTATTTTCGATGATAAAGTTTCATAATCCACTTGTCGGCACAAATAAGTTGAAAATCAAATTATATATTTTTTCTGTATTATTCTCTGGTTCGCCAAATATTTATAAAATAAATGTCAAAAAAGTTATAATATAATTTTTATATTTAAGACCTAGAGTTTAGATCTTATTTTAAATAGTGTAAAAAAGTTTATAAAAAACAATTCAACTGATTTGAATTCTTTTATACTGTTAAACGAGCAAACATATCATACCAATCATTAAAATTACAAATTTTGTGATTCTTTGATCATTCGATTAGTACTGATTTGGGATAGTTTTGCCTCTGTGCTTTTAGAAGCACTGTTGTCTTCGTGTTACCAAGTCGATTTTGATGCTAGGATTTGTGAATCGTCGATCGACTCAGTTAGACTTGATCTAGAATATTCCAAGTAATTAGAAAATAAATTTTGTTATTTTTTGATATTATTTATCTAGTGATCGAAATAGCCCAAAATCAACAGTCGAAAATAAAAATTTTATAAAAAGTGGTGATATGAACTAAAATTTTAGATTAAAAATATTAATCTTGTTCTATATAGTATAACAAGTTTTTAATTAAAATTTTATGTGATTTGAATATTTCTATACTATTAAACTTGCAAACTTCTCACTAAGATCATTGAAATTATTGATTTTTGGCCCCTCCGAAAAAGATTACTAAACAAATGATAACGAAAAATTACAAAATTTATTTTCAAGCTACTTCATCAATTTTATAAAAAGTCGGAAAGTCACAACATCGTGTGTCAATGAGTATCTATATATGTATATGTATATATAGAATCCAGCTAGCATTATTTTTAAATTATTTTAGATGATAGAAATTTCAAATCAATAATCGAACCATTAAACTTGATTTAGAGTATTTAAAGTGTCTAGAAACTAAATTTTATGAATTTTAAAATTACTTACGTAGTGATCAAAGGATCACAAATTGATGATTTGTGATGGCCTATATTATGAGCTGCTTGCTAGTTTAACAGCGAAGAATAATCCAAACAGTTTGAATTTTTAATAGAAAGTTCTTTATACTTTTTAAAATGACATTTGATAATTCCGATCATGAATTGAAAAATTCTAACATCTATTTTCACAAAATTATTCGTTTTTTACCATTTATATTTTGACTCTTCGATGAACCTAAAAACGAATTTTAAAATTTATGAAATTCAATTTATAGACATTATAAATACTCTAGGGACACGCTTGGTTTGAAGTCAGAATCGAAATTAGAATCGGAATCGAAATAAATTGGAATTGGAATCGGAATGACTCATTACCTAATTCTCTTTGATTCGTTATCTGAATCGGAATCGAAATAAATCATTTACATTATCGGTATTTGATTCAGGCATATATGAAAAACATAATCAAATTAATATACTACTTTATCTTTATAATATATTAATTTAAGTTCAAATTAAATATTAAATATTAAAAATTTATATCAAAATTTTGAAATAATGTCAAAATTTTAAATCTATTTTTTTTAAAAATTAAACTTTGAAGTTGAGTGGATAATTCAAAATATAAAACTAAATTTCGATTTATTCAAATTTAAACTTAAAATTACAATTTAAATTTTAATTTGAACCTATAAATTTAATTTAAGTAGTTTTAAATAAAATTTGAATAAAACTTTACAGAAATTAAAATTTAATTTAAATTCAAATTCATAAGTTAGATGCGAAATACTTGATTAAATTTTAATTTTTAATTCAAATTCAAATTCAAACTTAAAATTATAAATTTAATTTCTAAATTTAAACTTATATTTTAATTTAAAAAGTTAATAAAATAAATTTAATACGAATAAATATCTATTCCGTCCGTATTCAACTTTCAATCCGGCCTTCCTAATATTGGAAAAAGAGGTGATTGGAAGATTCTCATTCCACTCGGAAATCAGAATCGGAATAGGACTCCCGCGTACCAAACGCTCACAAACGGATTCGTCCATTCCGATTCTGATTTCAGAATAAAAAAGAAGCGAACCACACACGCCCTAAATTTAATTTAACGATTTTGATAATCGATCTAGGATCCTTATCATCTAAAACTAGTGAAGTTACTTGCGCATTACAACGGGCTAATGTTATAGAAGATAAAAGATTGACAAAATTAAAATTTTAAAATTTTTAACCTGTAATGACTAATAAAATAGCAGTAAATACAAGTAGACGTTATAAAACAGATATATACAAATGTGGCAAAACTTACAACAACAAATAAATTATACATAACAATAATGAAAGTTATAACAATAAATAAATTTTTTTTTTAAAAGTAATTTGTTTAGATAAAAATAGATCATATGAATCTATTAATTAGAAAATGTGCAGGTGGGAAGAAAAAACATTAGGTAGAGATGAGGTGGGAAGGTGAAGGATCATAAAGTGTGGAGAGGGGGTGAAGGAGGAATTGCCACGTGGTAATTCTTATGAGAAATAATATATAGATATAGATATAGATATAGATATATAGAGTCCGGTTATGGTGCTTGTAAAAGCACCAAGCACTTGGTGCTTGTGAATTTTTTACCGTTAGATCTACGACTTTGATCATTTTTTTTTTATTAAACAGGGATAAACCCTATTTCATAAAGAAAGAAGGGATGTTCAAAACCCTTTAGACCACAAAGGACATAGGACGAACAGCGGACAACAAAAGATCTGTAACGACCCAGCCCACGAGCAACAATAACTCATTGGGCCCAACCACCGGCCCAAAATGCTTAAGCCCAGTTATTATTACTAGTGTCCAAGTCTCATATAAACCCAATGATAAACCCATTCCCATCCGATGTGGGACTATTGGGGTGTCACAAACTGTAGAGACCTGAAAATTCAGCTGAGACTTGTTCGGCAGCTCTGGAGAGTGTCGGGACAAGTCTAGGTTGCGTGGGCGCGAATGGACGCCTAACGGGCCCCGGGGATCACGAGAGCGATGTACTTGAGAGATCCGCGAAATTGCAGATTACGTGAGTTGTACGGTACGATTGGTTGCTATACAGACAGATTGATGGCTATACCGGTACAAAATGGGATTTGTACCGGTACAGCCTGGCAGCATGGCTCAGGTTGACTTTTGGTCACATCACCTTTTGCCCACTCCCCTATATACTGCAGAGTGAGAGAGAGAGTGGAGTTGTCGTCGTTCTTCTTCTTCTTCTTCTTCTTCGTTGCGCAGAGAGAGAGAGAGAGAGAGAAGCTCGAGAGAAGCCCGAGCTTCGTCGACGACGCGCCGACGCGTGGTATCCGCGGGTTCTCGACGACGAGAAGCCGCGAGGGTGCTAGGCGCGCGTGCGAGACCACTGCCCTCGACCCAGCGACGGGCGTGGGGTGTTTCCTGAGGTGAGTCGACCCTCGACAACCTTCCGTTTACCTCGAAGTTCCTTGATTTTCGAAGTTGCTGCCGCTGCTGTGGACTGCAGCGTCGATGTTTAGTGTTTTGACTCGTGCTCTGTGTAGGAGACTCGGAATCCGGCGAAATCTGCGGCGTTAGATCCGTGACTTCCAGACGATTCCAGCGACACCTTACTTGCCGGATTCGAATCAGGTTTGCCCTGTCGGAACCCATGATTACTGAGCCGCTATTTTTCGGAAAATTCTGAAGTGCGGAATTGCTGTTTTCCAGCGTCGACCGTCGGTACTTTGGCTGATTCTCCGCGCAGGGTGGTCCGATCGCGTCAAGACTTGCGCCGTTGGATTCCTGACTGCGAGGCGAAGATTTTGATACCTTACTCGCTGATTTCGGACCAGGTTAGCTTGACGAACTTTAAGCTTTTCTCAGCCGCTGCGTTTCGGGCAGAATTCGGAAAAATTGAGTGTTTTGGGTTGCTTCTTCGCAGCGGAGGACTTCGGCACTTGGCGGATCAGCGGAGGTGATCGAGGAGGACCTTGGACACTCCTCGCTGCCAGGGGTTTGCGACGCAGGTGGGTTTACATCGGATTTCAGCCTAAGTGCAATAGTCGACATGTATAGTAGTATGTTCATGATAGCCGTAGCTCGAATTCATGGAATTACTTATTGAATATCTGAATTTGGAGCATGCTTAGCGATTAATATTTTATACTTGTTGGACTTGGATTTGACTTAGGAGAAAACCCCGAATTGATCGTCATTATATACATTGCCGGATTTAGCTCTAGGAGCCGTATTTTCGCGGTATCGTCGCGGGTTTCGGGCGATGGATACTTGGGGTAGTGTATACTGTTACGGGGTGTCGGGCGCCGTCGGACCAGACGGTGGGCCCAAAGTCTGTTCTGGTTACCTGGGTTTGGCCAGTGAGGGCCTGATTGAGCTCGACAGAGCTACGCTGCATACTCGGTTGGGTAGCTCCCCCGAGTGCCGCTCCGAGTTTGGGCTTGTGCTTTCGCGTTGGTGTCGGGTAGTGCGGGTGGGACTTGCTCTCCACCGAGGCTTGGAGTGGGGGTCTGTATAGTCACAACCGGCACGGGACGCGTGTGGGCACAGTCTCAGGGACGGGTGGGTTCACAGTCCGCTTGCAGATTGGGTCTGGTTGTTTGGAGTCTGTAGGGGTAGTTTTGAGCTTGATAGCTTAGTGACTTGTAGCTGTAGAGAGTTCCAGCTTTCTTTTCTTCTATCTTGCTTACCCTGTAGACTTAGTGGGTGGACCGATGTTGTTTAGGGCGGCACCCACTGAGGACTACTTGTTTCATAGTCGTTCTCACGCCCTCTTTCTTCCACCCTTGTTGCAGGGCCTTCGCCTTCGGCTGCTGCTCCTCCTGAGTTGGACCGCGGGAAGGGCGTGGCGAGCTAGAGCCTACCCTTCGAGTTCTGTGCTAGCGGACTTCCACTGCAGGTAGTGATAGTTTTGTTTTGGTTTTCCACCTTTGTACATTTGAACTCATGGAGCGAGTAGCGTTGTATCCGTTTACTTGTATGTATATAAAGTGGTTTTTCCTACCGTTTGTTCTTAGTTTACTTGACTCTATGCTACGCTTGTAGCATTGTATGTTCTTACAGATTCGGCTACGCTTCGTATACGGGGAGAAATTCTCTTGTATACGGCGGATTTGTCGCGTGCCGAGGATTTGTTCGGCCGGGCGTGATGTATTAAGTTGGTATCGAGCTTAGTATTAGGTTGTTGGGACCTAGGAAACCTAAGCTGGTAAACCTTAGGGGTTTGACGCGAGCGGTGTGATTTAATGCGAAAGTCATTGATTGGTTGTTCTAACTCATCCTTGGGTGGAGTGAGTGACTGAAGGAGTGCCTGTTTTGGTCCAGAGAAATTATGTTGGCTGCAGACGACATAATTTTGAGGAGAAACAGGGACCGCCTTCGAGACTTTCGATGATTGGGTCGAGTGTTTATGTATCTGACCTTGTTTCTATGTGTGCAGCTATGCGCCGTCACAGAGGACGACCGCCGCTACGGGCCGCGCCCCCACTACCACCACCACCACCACCTCGCTTACGGAGCAGATGGAGCAGGCACCCGACCCGAGCCGGGTGTGCCTCGTGGTGGAGCCGAGTACTAGGCGAGAGACGAGTGCGCGGCCGGACTTGAGCGCACGATTACTTTGACAGAGGTGACTAGGCAAACAGGGTCGATTCTACGACAGATGTGCGAGAGGTTAGCCGCGTCGTCGAGTACAAAGATCGGAGCACCACCCCACTACTCCGCCACCCTCTACGCCACCCTCGCACCCGCTTGCCGCACCCCCACTAGCAGAGATCCCGCCAAAGACTGTTGCGCCACGCTGGTCACCAGCGGCTACGGCAGAGCAGGACGGATGACCGAGTTGTTGTTTAACTTCCGCCGCCTCGACCCACCGACGTTTGACGGGCATTGCTCAGAGCCCTGGGTGGTAGAGAGTTGGATTAAGGCGCTGGAGAGGATATTCGAGGACTTGTATGTCCAGGAGGAGGACCAGGTTCACTTGGGGGTCCATTGCTTGATTGGGAACGCCAGGGATTGGTGGACGAGGATGAGCGCGACCGGGAGTCGTGACCTCTCGACGACTGGGATGTGTTCGCGGGATGTTGTACCGCACGTATTTCCCCATCGGTGTAAAGCGAGAGGATAGAGGAGGATTTGAAGAGGATCCAGCAGGGGAGATCGCACGGTTCAGAGTACGTCCGGGAGTTTACGCGGCTCCCGAACCGTGTGCCGTTTGTAGCGAGGATGAGGCGCACCGGTGTACCTTTTGAGCGGTGGCTTGAGGCCGATCTTTACAGTTCGTTAGGGCGCAGAGGTCGAGGACCCCGGACGCGTCCATCGAGCAGCACGTTTGAGGAGAGCGGCGAGACTACGATTCGAGAGCGGACTCGGGCGGGACCGAGCCAGGGAAGCGCCCGCTACGATGACGGCGGCGATCGAGCGAAGGCGTCCGTCGAGGCCTCCACGATCACGTGTGGTCGTGGATCCTCGGGGCGTCAGCGTGGCAGGGATACCCGTCAGCCGGGGCGACCACAGAGGACGCAGCAGTGCGTGATTTGCGGGGGACCGCACTGGCCTAGACAGTGCGAGCAGCGAGAGGGCAGATGTTATGGTTGTGGCCAGCCGGGACACCTCAGGGCAGCTTGTCCGCGTGCAGCATCGTCGGCCATCATCGCTTCAAGACCGCCACGCGGCGACGGCGATCATACGGGGCCTCGCCGAGCTATCGCCACGAGGACGAGCATCGATGCACGCGACGAGCGAGCGGCGGTCGCCGGCTCCGAGCGGCAGTGGTGTTTGCGGCCCGGGTGGAGGACTCTTCGACGGCGACCGTGTGGTGGCGTGTATCACTTTACTTTCTGGTACTAGAGCTCGCACTTTATTTGATACTGGCTCATCGCATTCTTTTATCAGTCGAGCATTTGCTTTATTACATGGTCTAGAGTTAGGGTTGTTGCCTCAGACCCGGGAGATCCAGGTTCCCGACCATGTAGTACGGGTGGTAGAGTGTTGTGGGTCGTGCCCTGTGCAGCTAGGCTCGTGGATTTTGCCCGCAGACTTGTTAGTATTAGGGCAGCTGCACGACTTCGACATAGTGCTTGGCATGGGTGGTCGACGCGATACTACGCGACGATTGATCGCGGAGAGAGGACGGTGACACTCCGTGAGCTCGGTCGGAGGAGTTCACTTTCGAGGCCGCAGAGCACGTTGTTTGCCGCGTGGATTTCTTCGCGAGCGAGCTCGACGGTGATGAGTAGAGGTGCACCGCTTTTCGGCGACGGTTACGAGAGAGGTACCTACGGCGGCACCGAGGCTCGAGGACATCCCCGTGGTTCGCGAGTTTCGGATGTGTTTCCCACGAGATGACGACTATGCCGCCGGAGAGGAGATCGAGTTTGTGATTGATGTAGTTCTGGAACCGCACCAATCTCGAAGGTACCCACTGAGGATGGCACCTTTCTTGGTGAGAGAGTTAAAGGCGCAGCCTTCGAGTTTGATGGACAAAGGGTTTGTGAGACCTAGTGTGTCGCCTTGGGGAGCGCCAGTGCTATTTGTGAAGAAGAAGGATGGTTCACTCAGGTTGTGTGTGGATTATCGGGAGCTGAATAAAGTGACCATCAAGAACAAGTATCCTTTGCCGCGCATTGATGATTTGTTTGATCAGCTGCAAGGATCTTGTGTCTTCTCGAAGATCGATCTCCAGTCAGGTTACCACCAGCTGAGGGTGGGGGCCGAGGATGTTTCCAAGACGGCTTTTAGGACTCGGTACGGGCATTACGAGTTTACAGTGATGCCTTTTGGATTGACGAATGCCCCTGCCGCGTTCATGGATTTGATGAACCGGGTGTTTAAGCCGTACTTGGACCGATTTGTGGTAGTCTTCATCGACGATATTCTGGTATACTCCCGTAGCGACGCCGAGCATGAGGAGCACTTGAGGATAGTGCTACAGCTCCTGCGAGAGAAGGAGTTGTATGCCAAGTTAAAGAAGTGCGAGTTCTGGTTGCGGGAGGTTACTTTCTTGGGCCACGTGATTTCTGCAGATGGAGTGTCAGTAGACCCGAAGAAGATTGATGCTATTCGGGATTGGCCCAGGCCGACGACGGTGACAGAGGTGCGGAGCTTCCTTGGATTAGCAGGATATTACCGTCGGTTTGTGGAAAGCTTTGCGAGGCTTTCCACACCCCTCACTCGATTGACTCGTAAAGGAATTAAGTTCTTTTGGAGTGAGGATTGTCAGAGGAGCTTTGATGAGTTGAGACAGTTGCTGACATCAGCTCCTATCCTTGCCCTCCCAGTTATGGGGGAAGGATATGTGATTTACAGGGACGCATCACACAGTGGATTAGGGTGTGTGTTGATGCAGCATGGTAGGGTAATTGCTTATGATTCACGGCAGTTAAAGGATTATGAAAAGAATTATCCTACGCATGACTTGGAGCTTGCCGCGGTAGTCTTTGCTTTGAAGTTGTGGCGGCATTACTTGTACGGCGAGCACTGTGAGATTTTTACTGATCACAAGAGTCTCAAGTATCTGTTCACCCAGAGAGAGTTGAACCTGAGGCAGCGCCGGCGGTTGGAGTTACTGAAGGACTACGACATTAGTATTCAGTATCATCCCGGCAAGGCGAATGTGGTGGCAGATGCTTTGAGCAGGAAGGCAGTGCAGGGCTCGTGCTTGATGATCACGCAGCAGAGGCCGTTACTTGAGGAGCTACAGCGGTTGAGTTTAGAGGTTGTGTCCCCTGGGTCTACTGCAATACTAATGTCTATGGTTTTGCACCCACTCGTTGGATAGGATCCGAGAGAAAGCAGTGGAGACCCACACTTGTTGAGATTAGAGAGCAGCTTGGAGAGGACAGCAGAGGTTTCACAAAGGGGATGCTCGGGAGTACCGAGGTACAGTGGACCGACTTTGTGTACCCGTGGATTCAGAGATCCGAGCAGACATTTTGAGAGAGGCTCATTGTTCTCCTTATACAGTTCATCCTGGTGGAACCAAAATGTATAAGGACTTGAAATCACAGTTTTGGTGGAATGGAATGAAAAGAGACATTGGCAGATATGTGGCTCAGTGTTTGACTTGCCAACAGGTGAAGGCGAGCATCGGTGCCTGGCGGCAAGCTTCGAGTCCCGGTGCCCGAGTGGAAATGGGAGCGGATCACGATGGACTTTGTCGTGGGGTTACCTACACTCGGGGTGGTTATGATGCTATTTGGGTGATAGTGGATGATTGACCAAGTACGCCCACTTCCTACCGCCGACCACCTGGCCCAGAGAGAGACTCGCGCAGCTATACTTGGATGAGATTGTCAGGCTGCATGGCGTGCCAGTGTCGATTGTATCAGACAGGGACCCGAGGTTTGTATCACACTTCTGGAGGAGCTTACAGACGACCTTGGGTACACGGCTACACTTCAAGACAAAGACATTTCACCCACGACGGATGGTCGGTCGGAGCGGACCATTCGGACTCTAGAGGACATGCCGAGGGCATGCGTCCCGGACTTTGGAGGAGGGTGGCATCGACATTTGAGATGGTTGAGTTTGCGTACAACAACAGCTATCAAGCGAGCATCCAGATGGCTCCGTTTGAGGCGTTGTATGGACGCAGATGTCGATCCCCCCTGTGTTGGAGCGACGTGGGTGAAAGGAAGACACTTGGGCCTGAGATTTTGCTAGAGGCTGAGGAAAAGGTGAAGGTAGTTCGACGCCACCTTTTGACAGCCCAGCGCCGCCAGAGGAGCTACGCCGATACTTGGAGGCGAGACTTGGAGTTTCAGGTTGGAGACCATGTATTTCTTAAAGTCTCGCCGTCCAAGGGGATTCGCAGATTTGGAATACGTGGAAAGCTCAGTCCACGGTACATTGGCCCTTTTGAGGTATTGGAGCGAGTCGGGCCGGTTGCTTACAGGGTTGCTCTACCCCCTCGACTAGTTGGCACTCACGATGTTTTCCACGTCTCGGCATTGAGAAAGTATGTTTTCGATCCCTCTCACGTGATTGACTTCACTCCGCTTGAGCTAGGCGAGGACCTGCGATACGAGGAGCGACCGTTGCGGATTCTTGCTCGCGAGGCGAAAGAATTGCGCAATCGGATCATACCGTATGTTAAGGTGCAGTGGAGTAATCACAAGGAGCGGGAGGCGACTTGGGAGCCCGAGACGGTGATGAGGGAGGCCTATCCCTACCTGTTCGACGAGCAGTGAGGTACGTTCGAGTTTCGAGACGAAACTTTTTGTAGTGGGGGAGGATGTAGAGACACGAAAATTCACCGAGACTTGTTCGCGGCTCCGGAGAGTGTCGGGACAAGTCTAGGTTGCGTGGCGCGAATGGACGCCTAACGGGCCCCGGGGATCACGAGAGCGATGTACTTGAGAGATCTCGCGAAATTGCAGATTACGTGAGTTGTACCGGTGCACGATTGGTTGCTATACCAAGGTGATTGATGGCTATACGGTACAAAATGGGATTTGTACTGACAGTGCGCACGGCTCGGGTTGACTTTTGGTCACATCACCTTTTGCCCACTCCCCATATCTTTGCGAGTGAGAGAGAGAGTGGAGTTCTTCTTCTTCTTCTTCTTCTTCTTCTTCGTTGCGACGGAGGGAGAGAGAGAGAGAAGCTCGAGAGAAGCCCGAGCTTCGTCGACGACGCGCCGACGCGTGGTTTCCGCGGGTTTTCGACGACGAGACGCTGCGAGGGTGCTAGGCGCGCGTGCGAGACCACTGCCCTCGACCCAGCGACGGGCGTGGGGTGTTTCCTGAGGTGAGTCGACCCTCGACAACCTTCCGTTTACCTCGAAGTTCCTTGATTTTCGAAGTTGCTGCCGCTGCTGTGGACTGCAGCGTCGACGTTTAGTGTTTTGACTCGTGCTCTGTGTAGGAGACTCGGAATCCGGCGAAATCTGCGGCGTTAGATCCGTGACTTCCAGACGATTCCAGCGACACCTTACTTGCCGGATTTGGATCAGGTTTGCCCTGTCGGAACCCATGATTACTTAGCCGCTGTTTTTCGGAAAGTTCGAAGTCTTTGAATTGTCGTTTTCCGGCGTCGACCGTCGGTACTTTGGCCGATTCTCCGCGCGGGGTGGTCCGATCGCGTCAAGACTTGCGCCGTTGGATTCCCGATTGCGAGGCGAAGATTTTGATACCTTACTCGCTGATTTCGGACCAGGTTAGCTTGACGAACTTTAAGCTTTTCTCACCATTGCGTTTCGGGCGAGAATTCGGAAAAATTGAGTGTTTTGGGTTGCTTCTTCCGGAGGACTTCGGCACTTGGCGGATCGGCGGAGGTGATCGAGGAGGACCTTGGACACCTCGCCGAGGGTTTGCGGCGAGGTGGGTTTACATCGGATTTCAGCCTAAGTGCAATAGTCGACATGTATAGTAGTATGTTCATGATAGCCGTAGCTCGAATTCATGGAATTACTTATTGAATATCTGAATTTGGAGCATGCTTAGCGATTAATATTTTATACTTGTTGGACTTGGATTTGACTTAGGAGAAAACCCCGAATTGATCGTCATTATATACATTTACGGATTTAGCCCTAGGAGCGTATTTTCGCGGTATCGTCGCGGGTTTCGGGCGATGGATACTTGGGGTAGTGTATCTTTACGGGGTGTCGGGCGCCGTCGGACCGGACGACGGTGGGCCCAAAGTCCGTTCAGTTACCGGTTTGGCCGGTGAGGGCACGATTGAGCTCGACGAGCTACGCCGCATACTCGGTTGGGTAGCTCCCGAGTGCCGCTCCGGAGTTTGGGCTTGTGCTTTCGCGTTGGTGTCGGGTAGTGCGGGTGGGACTTGCTCTCACCGAGGCTTGGAGTGGGGGTGTTTGTATAGTCACAACCGGCACGGGACGTGTGTTCACGATCCCAGGGACGGGTGGGTTCACGATCCCTGCGATTGGGTGGTTGTTTGGAGTCCGTAGGGTAGTTTTGAGCTTGATAGCTTAGTGACTTGTAGCTGTAGAGAGTTCCAGCTTTCTTTTCTTCTATCTTGCTTACCCTGTAGACTTAGTGGGTGGACCGATGTTGTTTAGGGCGGCACCCACTGAGGACTACTTGTTTCATAGTAGTTCTCACGCCCTCTTTCTTCCACCCTTGTTGCAGGGCCTTCGCCTTCGGCTGCTGCTCCTCCTGAGTTGGACCGCGGGAAGGGCGTGGCGAGCTAGAGCCTACCCTTCGAGTTCTGTGCTAGAGGACTTCCACTGCAGGTAGTGATAGTTTTGTTTTGGTTTTCCACTTTTGTACATACAGTTGAACTCGCTGGAGCGAGTAGCGTTGTATCTGTTTACTTGTATGTATATAAAGTGGTGTTTCCTACCTGTTTGTTCTTATTTCATGCTACGCTTGTAGCATTGTATGTTCTTACGTATTCACTACGCTTCGTATACAGGAGAAATTCTCTTGTATACGGCGGATTTGTCGGCGTGCCCGGGGGACTGTTCAGCCCGGGGCGTGACACAAACTCCCCCCGTTAAGGTCCTGACGTCCTCGTCAGTCCAATCACACACACAGCCCACGAGCATCAGGCGATGTGAAACTCGTCTCGCTAGCCCGTCATCCAGACCCTGGCTTAGCCGAGACTCGCCGCACATGTCCAGCTGGTGAACCGGCTCTGATACCAAATGTAACGACTCAGCCCACTAGCAACAATAACTCGTTGGGCCCAACCATCGGCCCAAAAATGTTTAAGCCCAGTTATTATTACTAGTGTCCAAGTCTCATATAAACCCAATGACAAACCCATTCCCATCCGATGTGGGACTATTGGGGTGTCATAAGATCCCCTAATTCACAGACGACTTTGATCATTTTCATCCATTAGATTATACTATTCAACCAACCACACACTTAACCCAAGGGGGCCTACATCATCATAACCGCACATCTATTAATCCAAGAGCTAAAAACTTACAAACACCAATAATTTGATACTTTTAAAAATATAGGAGCTCAATTCTAGATATATATATATATATATATATATATATATATATATATAGAGTTTTGCTAGAATACTATCGGTAGTAAACGAGCCGTTTTACTACCGATTTGTTTTCGATGATAGAGCTTCCAAATTGACGATCGGCTCGTTGAACATGATCTATACCATTTGAAGTATTTAGAAATCAAATTTCAAATCTTTTCGACATCATTTGCCTAATGATCAAAGGGTTTCAAAATTTATAATTTTAAGGGTCGATAAGAGGCGTTTTCTCGTTTAACGGTGTAAAGATATCCAAATCAATTGAATTTTTTAGAAAATTCTTTAAACTATTTAAAACAAGATCTATACTCTTGATCTTGATTACAAGACTCCTATCATCATTTTTTAAAGAGTATTCATTTTCAGCCATTCATTTTTTTGTTCACTTGATGGATAAAAGAACAATATCGAAAGTGCGTGAAATTTGATTTCTAGGTAGTTTAAATGGTTTAGATCATATTTAACTGATCGTCGATTTGGAAGGCTCTATCATCGAAACAAATCGGTAGTAAACTACTGCTTACTACCGATAGTATTCTATTTCAACTATATATATATATATATATATATATATATATAGATAGATATAAATATAGATGACTTAGGAGGACAAAAGCCACCGTCTTTCTAAACGGATAGTAGCTGGACTCTCTCTCTCTCTCTCTCTATATATATATTAATTTTATATTTTTTATATATTTTTGTCACATCATCATTTAAGTATAATCAAGGGGGGCCAATGAGCTGGAGAGCCATGTGCACTGAGGAGATACTAGGAATGTGGTGGTACCATATTGTGAGAAGAGGATCTATATATATTAGATTGAAGCTTATTATTTCATGTTAAATATTGCTAAGTTACAATGTATGGTGACCACAGACCACACCTCAAATAATAGTATATTGCTTATTTGGTCCTCAAACTATAAAGTGTGTGATATTTTTATCCTCAAACTTTAACTAGTTGTAATTTTTGTTCCTACTTTAAATTTGTTACAATCAAGCTTATAGCCTAATTTAGTTAGCTAAATATTGATTTAACGCTAAAGTTAGTGTGATTAATAATGTGCCAATAATTAAGATGCTATATTATTTTTTTTTTTTACAACAGCGATGCATCAATATATAGTGAACTAAACTAGATTGTAGAACTTGATTGCAACACTTCTATAAGTTTAAGTTAAAAATTGTGATAAAATAAAATTTGAGTTTAAGCCAAAAATTACGATAAATTAAAATTTGAGATTTAAAACTGTCGCCTAACTCATAGTTTAAGAACCAAACGTGCAACTTAACTAAAAAAACGAGTAAAATATAGATACACCTTAATTTTACTTTTTTTTTTTTTGATTGACAAGCTTCAACTTTTAATTAAGGTAAGGAAAGGTTAGTCAGATGAAATAAAAATTAATTTTTCATTTCTAATTAAACAAAAATTTTATTAAATTTAATAGCTCTAATCATTTATAATTAATAAATAAAATTATTATAATAATTAGAAAGCAGTATTAAATAGATCTTCTGATAATTCTTGCTTGAATAATTCAGCATATCGACAAAATAAGAGTACAATTATTGAAGGATTGAAAAACAGTGGTCTAGATCAACTTTTCCGAGAATGATTTGAAAAAGTGTAAAGAATATATGTAACATTAAATGGATTATAATTACAAATGCGACCCTTTCGGTAAGCATAGTGAATTTTCAAACAATTCATAACATATATTTTATAGGGAGCTAGTATCATTATCATAATGTCACACGTTATGCTCACGCTATTAAATTGTTACGATAGGTAAGAACTTTCAGATCGACGATCAATTTTCAGATTAGACTTGATCTACACTATTAAAAATATTTAGAAACTAAATTTTATAATTTTTTGATAATATCATTTATCTATTAAACAACTAGTCTAAAATTGAACGGCTGAAAATAAAATTTCATAAAAAATAATGATAAAAGATTTAAACTTAAGATCAGATATACTGATCTTACTCTAAATAGTGAAAAAAAAAATTCTATAAAATTTTCATCGGATTTGAATTGTTTTACACCGTTCAACTCTCAAACACACCACATCGACTATTAAAATTATCAATTTTGAGATCTTTTGATCACTAGTCAAATAATGTCGAAAAAATCTGAAATTTAATTTTCAAATGCTTTCAATAGTGTAGATCAGGTCTAACGGAGTCGATCGTCGATTTGGAAGCCACATCATTGAAAACAACTTGATAGCACGGAGCCCTCCGTGATACCGATAGTATAGTACTCTTTTATAGGATTCATTTCATATAAGTCTCTACAAATATAAAGAATAGCAAATATATTTCTACAAAGTTCAATTTTCATATATTGTTCCTTCACAAGTTCCAATATTTTTAAATATGTACTTCTAATTTATTACCGTTAAAATACTATTTATTTTATAAGTGAAATGACCATTTTGCCATCACAAATATATTAAAGAAAGGTAAAAAAGTCAATTCATCTTATTAACTAATTAGGGTTTACTAATTTTTTCTAACGGATCTTAATGGTAAGAACATATTTGAAAATATTAGGACTTTTGAAAGGACAACAAATAAAAATTAAACTTTGTACGGATATATTTATAATTCACTATGTTTTTAAAGATCTGTATGAAATTAACCCTATTTTATATGTATGTGAGAGCTACATCTGAGCTAGGGTTGAGTATTGGAGTTTTCGTGCATTTCTCGACATAAAAAATTTAATAAAATAATAAATTGATTAATGAGTAGGGTATATAAATAATAATGAAAAATGCATATTTTAATGGATATACTAATCCAAAAAATTCCAGTGGAGGGTCAAAGAGTTTTTTTATATATATTTTATTTGAAACTCTTTAATGCATAAAGAGTTGAAAATATCTGTTTGTAAAAATAATATTTAATAATAATATAAAGTTTTTGATTAAATTATATAGAAAAATATATATATATATATATATATATATATATAGAAAAATTCTGTGAACTTTTTATCTCTTTTGTAAACAGGCATCTCAAATTTTAATTTTAAAATTTAGAACCCCTAATCCCTTTGTTTAGTACTCAAAATTACTAATTATACAGTCGTTTTAGTCATATGCGTGTCTAGAATATAATTGCGGAAACGCAAAATAATTAATTTCTTCTATTTTAACTTATGAAAAAATAACAAAAATTGAAGGTACATTCAATTTTTATACTAAATTATCAAAATTAGAAAAGAGAAAAGAATAAATTTTATTTTTTTCCACGTTTGAAATCTCTCAAAATTCTGAGATAGGCGTGCAATCAAAATAACTGTGTAATTAGTAACCTCTGCTGAGGAATAATTCTCAAATTTAAATGTTTCTGTGATTTTTTTGTAAATGAGTTAAAGTTTTAGGAGTTCTATGTATATTTTACCCAATTATTATTGGATAAATTGCACCTTTGGTCCTTAAACTTTAATTTATTATAATTTTTTACTTGAATTTTTAGAATTATTACAAACAAGACTCAAAATCTTATCTACTTAACTAAT
Source organism: Aechmea fasciata (assembly GCA_025177825.1). NCBI lineage: Eukaryota > Viridiplantae > Streptophyta > Magnoliopsida > Poales > Bromeliaceae > Aechmea > Aechmea fasciata. The sequence goes on from CM045940.1 coordinate 1,514,641, forward strand.
ATCACCGCTTCGCTAATATAAAAATAATATATTATTTTAATTATTATAATTATAATATTTTTATATCACTTCTATATTAACTGTTTATCAATATTTAATCAACTAAATTAGGTTATCATACTTAATTGTAGTAATTTTAAAAGTTCAAGCCAAAATTATAATAAATTTTCGTAAATACCTTTTTTTTTTAGTTTTCCTTCTAAATTTTCAAAAATCTACCGTTTGGCACCTTAAAATTTCAGAAATATTTTCGAAGGAGTACGACGTTAATGGAGAGAGCAAAATAACTAAAATACCCATACTTCTTCCATGATGTTTTTCTATCAATTTGAATGGTATTTTCGGTAGAAATTATAAGAACTGGACGGAATAGTGATGGAACCTGACGAAGGGGGGCTAAATGCAACAACTTAAAATGTTGAGGGGGTCATAAAATATAAATTTTTAAAAGTTAAGAAGAGAAAGTGAAAAAGATAGTATTTATATAAAAAAAATTCTGTAAATTAGCCTAAATTAAGTTTTGTTTTTTTAGAGAGAGAGAGAGATAGGTAGCACGCTACCCGCTTCTTTTATTTTTTTAAAAAATAAACTTAGCTGTGAAATGTGAATCAACTAAAATTCGAACTTAAGACCTCAGGTACCAACCACAAAGTCCTTTGTCACTTACTCTAGGGACCAAAATGTGATAGTCTTATAGTTTGAGGACGAAACGTGCAATTTATCCATTACATAGTAAATGCCATGTCACGTACACATGTGTGGATAAGCTTTTTGAGGTGGCAAGAGACATGTGGGGTGTAGCTGTTTCCATCATCCTATATATACCATACGTTTCCATAATTCATGAGAACAACACATAGTTTTTCATTTAATTATGTCCCTCTCAAAAACAAAACAAAAAAACAAAACAAAAAACTTTTTGGTAACTATATATAAGCGAGAAGGAAAGGGGGGACAATTGAAGATATATTCCTATAAAGTTAGAATATTGCAAAGTTGCCCATCCAAATTTTAATATATGTATATAGATAGTATGATTTAGTGGATAGAAATTGTCAAAAGAGGTGGATCTAATTGCCTAAAACTGATATGTACAAAGAGGCCTTTTATATATATATATATATAGAGAGAGAGAGAGAGAGAGATTGTTGATTTTGAAATCGAATAATTGAAAACAATTTGATAGTACGGATATCTCCGTGCTACCGATAGTATACCAGTCTCTCTCTCTCTCTCTCTCTCTCTCTCTCTATATATAGAGAGAGAGAGAGAGAGAGAGAGAGAATTGAGCTTGAATACTTTTAGTATTACCAATTTCTTGGTGCTTTTAAATTTTTAGGCCTTGGATCTACTTCTTAATTACTAATACCAAGGTTTAAAGTACTGCCACGTGCCGTACCGACGGCACGTACCGTGCCACCAAGATGGTGGCATGATACGCAGGGGTCTCGATTCGTGCCGCAACACGCAGCTGCCGTGCCACACGAGACAGAGCGGCGCGGCGTGCACGACACAAGTGCAGGCACTATGTTTTTTTTTTTTTTTTTTTTATTTTTTGGGATATCCAAATCATTCTAGATACCACACGCCCTTCATAAAAATATTGCAAATCGAAAATTTACTTATAAGGTAAGTCAAAAAAATTATAATTTAATTTTTTTATTAATCAATATATGGACAAAAGATTTGTCCGAACTTTTGCTTCTATAAACAAATTCGAACCACATCAAATATAAAAATTTATTTTTGTACTAAAAGATTGAAAATATTGATAAAATTAAAAGTTAAATTAAATCAATTTATACTTAAATTTATTTAATTTAGTTGTCATATAATTTATTTCTTAATTTTATTGATAGATCTACTATTTTTTTTAAAAAATTAATTAAAAAAATAATTTTTCAAATACTTTTTAAAATAATTTTTTAAGTAATTTTTTTTTATTTTATAAAAGAAAGACTGCAATAGTGTAATATGGTCAAAAAAAAAAGTATTTATATTTTAAAAATTCTAAACTGTAACAATTTATATTCTACATCGATATATATAATTATACTTTACATACGTAAAAGCTTACAAATATATTAATTGATAAGTATAGTAAGCTATATATAGCAAATATTCATAATTATTTGATTAAATTTTTAAAAATAATATTATAAGAGTTTATTGGAACGAAAAAAATTGAAATAAGTCCGTACCAAAGCGTGCCAGTAGGAGGTCATGTGTATCCATCGGTACGCAACCATATCATGTGTCGGTACGGAATCGTGCCGGTGGCGTACCGTGCCAGGCAGACAATGCCACGCCCCTATGCCACGGCACTTTAAACCTTGACTAATACCCTTTTGGATCAAACACCATTCCACCTACCACCATCATTTCAATCCTAAATCTCCATCCAATAGTTAAAAACTCAAAAGCACCACCTCCTTCCCCTTAATTAGTGCTTTTGAGAGTATTCTAGCTCAACTCTATATACACACAAAAAGTTAAGAGGGTTAAGTATGTTGGGAAAGTACGGTGCCGCAGTTAGTATCAGAAACAATCACGAGTCGAAAATATAAATTATGTTCAACTGAGTTGAAGTCATACAACGAATAAAGTGCCGCTCTCTGGCTGACGATCATTAATAGTTGAAAGTATGAGATGAGCCTTGACTAACCTAAAGTCATCTAGCGATTAGAGAACTACTCCCTGACTGGCATTCGTTGTGGGTGGAGTGCGGCTGCCCATAAGGTCGGCCAAGACTAACGAGCCGAATCTCACATCGCCTATTGTGAGTGTCGTGGACGTCAAGATTTAAAGGGAAAAAAAATATGTTAGCTTTATAATTTGAAATATTTTCACATATAAAATATAATAATAGGGCAACACCAAATCTTTTTTTCTTTTTTCTTTTCTTTTTTTTTTTTTTGAGAGAGAGAGAGATAGGTAGCACGCTACCCGCTTCGTTTATTTCATTTAGAAAAAAACTAGGCCAGAAATGTGAATCAACTGGGATTCGAACTAGAGTCACGGGTACCAACCACCAAGCCCTTTGCCACTCTGGATGGGACCGAAATAAGATCAATTAAACATGCTTAATTTATGAATAAAAAAGGATCATATCAATTGGTCACAATTGGTAATCCCGAGAAGGGCAAAATATTCATTATATTGAAATATGATTATTTTTGGCCAGTACAAGAATTTATTTGCAAGTTTTTAAAATATAAAAAAAATATATAAGATATTTAAAATTAAGAGACGAAAATATTCAATATGCCTACTTTGCTATTATATATTTGCAATTATACCAAAATAATAGCCTTTTAATAAGATTATAGCAAAGTGTAAGGTGTGAATTTGAAGTAAAAATTTAAAAAAAAAAGGAGATAATTAATTGAGACTATAATTGAGTTTTTTTTTTCCCCCTATAATTTAGCCTTTTAATCAGATTAGTTTATTTGGATAAAATATATTAGTATTCTATTCATAACTTAACTGATTTTGATTACTTAAAAAAAAAAAAAAAAGGAGTTGGGAGTGTAAAATACATTATCGGTCATATATTAAATTAAATCTAAATTAAACTATAATAAATTAAATAAGTTTATGATGATATTTAAAAATAACAAGATAGAAGTGTAAAATATATAAAATTATCAAAGGAATTGATAAAATTTTTAATTTATTTTTTGCGTACTTAATTGTAATATATTTTAGAAAATTTGAATTATAAATTGCCATAAATTAAAATTCAACCACGAGTGTAGCTTAGCCTAATTTTTTTTTTTTTTTTATAAAAATAAAAAAAAAAACTCACTACAGGGCATTTGAAAAAGTCAAAGGGAGGGAACATCATATGACCGGGCGGTCCGCGGGTGACGTGGTGGACTAGTCCACGTTTTTCGATTCGACCAAACACCGACCCACTCCTATTCGCTAGGAGCAGATCCGATGTGGGCCCCACATTGTGTGTGTGTGTGTCTCTCTCTCTTTCCGTTACCGACCCGAAGAGCGTGGCATGTCGCGGGTCTCGCGCCGCACACAGCAAACAGCTGGTCTCACCAATAATCCATCGCCACGTGTCGACAAACGAAGCCCCTGATTAGATGGGGGTTTCCAACCAGTCGTACACGTCCACGTGTTTGCCGACACAACGCTGTTGCCTGTTTGTACGTTACAGCTAAGCCAGCAAAGCATTTCTCTCTCCCCCTCCTCTTTTTGTCCCATGTTTCCTGGGTCTCCTCCGATTGGTAGAGGCTCTTTCCAACATGAAAAATGCTAATTACATAAGACCCCCTCAACTGTAAAATATTTTTTAATTGGTCCTTTGACTGCTTTTGTATTTTCAATTATTATTTTTTTGTATTCTTCTGGTTAAATAGCAAATATGTTTACTTGCGAATATGCGTGTCCATAAAAATTTAGCATTCAAATATAGTCGTCGAAAGTTGCATTGATTTGTAAATATGAGATCGGTTAAATAACTTGTGCGGAAACAACTTATAATTTTAAATTTTTATAGGGATATATATGAAATTATGGATCGTGGCTACTATATTATTATGAGTATGAGAGTCCTCGTACTTATAGGGTGTTTTCGATGATAGAGATTCCGAATCGATGATCCACTCCGTTAAATATGATCTAGAGTATTTGAAACTTATAGAAAATAAATTTCGTAAATTTTCGAAATCATAATAAAGTTCATTTAGCGGGCATAAAATGAACAGTCAAAATCGAATGACGTGTTAAAAAAGGATGATCGGATCCTTCAATTCAAAATCGGAGTTATTAATCTTTATCTAGGTAGTGAATAGAATTTTCTATCAAAAATTGAACAAATTCTGATTCTTTTACACCGTTAAACCAGCAAATATCTCATATTGGACATTAAAAATCGTCAAATTTATGACCTCTTAATGGGAAGGTAAATGGCGTCGAAAAATTATAAAATTTGATTTCTAAAAATTTTAAATCCTGTAAATAACGTTTAACGGTATGGATCGTCGATTCGGAAACTCTATTATTAAAAATAATTTATGAGTATGAAAGCGATAGTACTCATAATAGTATAGTAGCCGAATTCGAAATTTTGTAGAGCGAATGAGTGCAAGGACGAAAGGGACAGAGAGACAGAGTAGAGGGACTAAGGTGCGATTTTACACTCGGAACTCCTCCATAAATTCCCTCCCCCCGACCCCCTCCTCGCCATTCCCTCGAAATTCCCCAAACCCTTCTCCTCCCCAATCCCCATCGCCATGGACGAGCGCGATCTCACCATCCCCCTCTCCTCCTCCTCCTCCTCCTCCTCCTCCTCCTCCTCCCCCCTCCGCCGCCGCCGCCTCCGCCGCGCCGCCGCCGCGGCGGCGGCGGCGGGCTCCTCCTCGCCGCGGCGGCGATCGGGTTCGTCTTCGTCGGCGACGGGACATCGGCGGCGAGATCCGGCGATGCTCCGCCGCCTCGGCTGATCTCGCCGGCGACGTCGCGCGGGCCGGCCGAGGGCGTGTCGGAGAAGAGCTCCGGCGCCGGGAGCTTCGGCCTCGCCGGCGCCGGCGCCGGAGACGGAGAGGGAGAGGTGCGAGGGTTTCCGTGGTCCAATGCGATGCTACAGTGGCAGCGCACGGCGTTCCATTTCCAACCGGAGAAGAATTGGATGAACGGTTTTGCACCTCACCCCCTCCACTTTTCCATTATTAGCAATCACTAGCACAAACCAACCCCCCCTCAATCATATTTTATTATTACAATAAAAGCTCATCGACAGTTCATCGCATACAATTCACTAATCTTAAAGAACAAAAGCGGAGCTGTTTGATTCCTCAAAAAAATAAATAATTATTTTCTAATATTTTTTTTTCATTCTATTTCATGAATAATTAGTTTATTTAGAATTTTTTAAAAAACTTTTATAAAAATCTAGTATTTTTGCTCTGTGATTCATAAGTTTTTAATATTCATGCTATTCATGTGATAGACAATGAATGAAAATAAAATTTCTTTATTTGAGTTATTATAATTAGTTAGTTGAATTAACTTTTATTAAATTAAATGATTTGATTAAGTTCTTTTAGCTGTTAATTGTTAAGTGTAATTAAATTCTCGCTTTAATCAAATAAACTTACTTAAATAATAAAAGAATAATTAGTTTAAAGGTGCTTAATTAAGAAAAATGAAGGGCTCATACAAAATTACCTGTATTTGAGGGGTCTTCATGCAATTTACCATTTCTAATTTTGCCCTTTCTCTTTTTAGCATATTTTTTAGAATCCACAAATAGAAACTAATTTAATTTCCATTTTTATATATAATCTCATCAATGGACGGCTTCTGATGGTGTCTCTCGCTCTGTCTCGTGATCTCCACCGCAGATCCAAATGGTAAGCAAAACAAACTAGTTTTAATTATTATTTTTTATGCTCCCTCTACTTCCCTATATTGCAACTTAGTCCCTATACTTTTTAGTTTAATAAAGTCTCCTTCTTCTTGCTCTGCCCGTGAAAATTATTTAAATTTTAATCTCTAAATTTACGCGAATACTAAATTTTTAGTCTAAGTTATAATTAACATAGAAAACAGTACCTTTAATTCATAATATACACAAATTCTAGGGACCGTACCGCAATTTTGAGATGCTAATATACATTTTTGTGAAATTTTGTATATTTTGTATATTATTTTTTGTTTAAAAATAGAGAAAATTTTCTATTGGTGGATGCGTATTGAGGAGCCCCTGTAATTGGAGCGACATTAATGAATAAGCCAAACAAATAATAAATTTTAATTTGGGCCCATTGATTGGTTGGTGCACAAGGTGTCCACGTGTAAGCCACATGTGTGTGATACCCAACCTTTGGAATAATTGCATGTATGTCCCAACAAATTGGGGATATTGCATATTTATCCGTCTAAATTTTCCGACCATTCAAAATTTTATTATATTTTAATATTATGACCATTTTATTCTCGTCGTGTCCAATTGTAGCAATCAATTAGGATAACGATTTTAAACTCCCTTTTTTTTTTAGGAGCCATAAAAATGAATGAGGCAAAATAATTTTTTTTTAAATTTGAAAGGACTATTATGCAATATTCTAATTTATAAAGGATATATGCTCAATTGTCCCAAATAGGGCGTTTTCTTTCCACGCCTGAGGGTAAATTACACCTTGGTCCTCCAACTATAGGTGAATAACACTTGGGTCCTCAATCTTTTTATTTACAGCAATTTTTTGTCTCAAACTTTCAGAATTATTGCAAAAAAGCTACACAATCCTTTTTTCTTTTTTTTTTTTTTGCAAAAGTTCAACAAATTATTAATATAGAGCTTATGCAAAAGTATTGTAATTAATTATGAAATAATAATTAAAATGCTGCATCACTTTTATGTCAATAATTTGTGAATATAGAGTTAAAATGACTTTTTTGGGTCTCAAAATTAAAAATTTTAGTAAAAAAATTATTTTTTATTACCACTAAATTATTAGTAAAAACTTCAATAAAATATTTTCTTTTTACACCTTTTCTTGTATCTTTAGATTATTGATGTTTTTTTTATCTATAGTTTTTATAGAAACTCCATGCTACTTATTTACCCATACCTCGAGTTTCTACGGACAAAATTATTTTATTTCGTTCCGTAATTTACTCATTCATTTTGGATCTTCCAATGTACCCTCAATTATAGATTATTAATTATGATACAGAGCCATCAATTCTAATTAAGCAAAAAAAATTTGTTAAATTTCACACATTAATCAACTATTAGCAGTTAATCAATTTAGTTTAATTCGCTCTAAAGTAGTTTAAACTATTAAATTCGAATTTCTATAACTTTTAGTTGAGGGGGGGGCTCTATACATTTATTTTTATACTTTAATAAAAGGTATATATATTGTGATTCACGTGGGGTTTTTTCTTTTTTTTATATATATAATTCTTTGATAAAAGGTTTATTGTGATTCACGTGGGTTTTTTGCTCTTTTTTTTTTTTTTTTTTATAATTCTTTGACTTTTTGTTTAAATAATTAATACTTTTCAACGAAAAAGCAAATCTCAATTTGGGCGTTAAAAAAGTGGCGTTCACGTAAAAGCCAAGTAGACCGTGTACTTTTCCTGTTCCAAGGACTCGATTGTCCACAATTGATTTGGATACTCACACTTAAATAATTTATTTTGCTATTTTTTAAATATTTTTCACAAAATTAAAAATAATTATTGAATTATTAGTCAATGTGAGATTCTAAAGATAATTTTTATAGGCTCAACATAGTTCAATTATTATAACTGGCGTGTAAAGTTTTATATATTCTAATCAGAATAATATTTTTAGAAAAATTTTAAATTGGATTGTAAAGTTTGTATTGGAAGATGGTTAATTTTACTATTTTAAGTTTTATTATTATTTAATATGATATATGTACGGATTATGACTTTTTTGGACGGTTGGATTTGCGGCTGTGATGCGTTACGTACACTGCAGGGCCCGTGTACTACATGGGGTGGTACCACCTCTTCTACCAGTATAACCCGGACTCGGCGGTTTGGGGGAACATCACGTGGGGCCACGCCGTGTCACGTGACCTGGTCCACTGGCTACACCTCCCCCTCGCCATGGTCCCGGACCAATGGTACGATGCCAACGGGGTGTGGACCGGGTCCGCCACCGTGCTCCCCGACGGCCGCCTCATCATGCTGTACACCGGGGCCACCGTGGACGCGGTCCAGGTGCAGAACCTCGCGTTCCCCGCAGACCCGTCCGACCCGCTCCTGCGCTCCTGGTCCAAGTCGGACTCGAACCCGGTACTCACCCCGCCGTCCGGAGTGGGGCCCGCGGATTTTCGGGACCCCACCACCGCGTGGTATGATCCTTCAGATGACACGTGGAGGATCGTAATTGGATCCAAGGACGACGACGGGCACACGGGCACTTCCATGGTTTTCCGGACCCGCGACTTTATCCGGTAACGCAAAAGAACAACCAACGTTTTCTTTCCCTTAAAATTAAAACTCTCAAAAAATAAAATATATTTATAATATTGAATTTAGTTTCACTATTTTTAAAAATACAAAAATATTTATATTTGTAACTTTTTAGCTACCGGATCGCCTTAAAATCCGTGCAGCTAGCATTATTAACAATATCTCTCAATAAATTTTATTTACTAGTCCTATACAGGTCCTGAAGCGATTCGATAGCTAAAAATTATTATACGTTGAGTTTCTATGCTTTTAAAAGCGCATAAGCTCAGCACTTAAAGATATTTTAATATAATACTTTTTTTTAATACTATTTACACGGTATTCAATTTTCGTACTGTTGTTTTTATTTTTGGAATCTGGATAAGTTGGTGGAAAAGAACGGTGTTTTTAATAATTTATATTCATAGGTGGGAGCTCATGCCCGGACTGCTGCACCGGGTAGCAGGCACGGGGATGTGGGAGTGCATCGACTTCTACCCGGTGGCGACCGGGGGGAATGCGGCGAAACACGGCGTGGACACGGCGGCGACCGCGAACGGGGACGACGGGGTGCGCCACGTGCTGAAGGCGAGCATGGACGACGACCGGCACGACTACTACGCTCTCGGGCTGTACGACGTGGCGCAGAATGTATGGGTGCCGGACGAGCCGGACATGGACGTGGGGATCGGGCTGCGGTACGACTGGGGCAAGTTCTACGCGTCGAAGACGTTCTACGACCCGGTGAAGAAGCGGCGCCTGCTCTGGGGGTGGATCGGCGAGACCGACAGCGAGCGCGCCGACATCCTCAAGGGCTGGGCCTCCCTCCAGGTAACTAACTATCTTTTCGTTAATTAGATTTCAAATTTTAAATCTCGAATCCCAATCATCAAATCCACAAATAGAATTCGAGGACTGCAAGTTTATATTTTTCTTTTGAATCAACGCTTACAATTTTTCAAAAAGTATTTGAATTATTTTTTATCAATTTGGTTAAGTAATTAATGATTTGAATTAGAGTTCAGGTGCCTTTTATATATTAGGTCCAACTTAGATCTGATCCAATTGAACTTTGCAATTTAGCCCCAAGTAAGTATAAAATTCTACCTGGCTCCCTCCATAATATTTCAACTGGCTTGGTTTTTTAGGACTACAAATTTGCCCAATTTTTTCTTGCAATAAGCTTCTTCAATTGAATCAGTTACCTTCCATTATGATCAAGTCAAAATAATAATATATAATAGGCTAAATTACTGTCAAAATCCGATTTTTTCACTTTATCTCCCTGTCATTTAAAACCTACACTTTGCCCCCTGTATAAAATAAAAAATATTCACAGGAAGAGGTACGGTATGAACTGTAATGATAAAATGACTATTTTCTCCCTCACCATTTTGCCCCTCACTATGTACATACACAAGAAAGAAGGCTGAGAGTATTTTTAGCATAAAAAATATATAATAATATTTTATAAACGGAATCCTAACCGATTACTAACAGTAGGAGGTGAAGTGAATATTTTTTATTTTACGAGGGGACAAAGTGTGGATTTTTAAATGACATGAAAGGAAAGTGAAAAATCAAATTTTGAGAGGATAGTTTTATGTAAAAAGCCTATAAAATAATAGTAATAACTTCAAAATACTCAATCCACAATAATTTGCTTTTTCAATTCAAACACATAGGCATGTGAATTGAGTTTTGGACCTTTTGGTCCCATAACCAGAAATATTTGAGGTGGTCACATTGCATCTTGTTGCTATCAATCCACATGGACATGTATTATTATTATTATTAGCAATGTTCTATAAAAAAGCTCAATCATTTATGCCCCCCCCCCCCTAGTTCTTGCAATAATGCATGGCAATTTATTAGACTAATGATAAATAACAATAATGGCTCCTTCTAGATAACATGCAATGCATGATCATTATTCGTACTTGCTAATGAAATAAATTATTGTTACCATGTTCCTCTAGTAGTACCAAATTAATTTTTTTCATTGGGACAACTGGGTAGGATACAATCCCATCCTTGATAGACCCACTTAGGGGGACAATAATAGATTCATCACATTATAATTCAGCTGTGAGCATGTGATAGGGATCTGCATGATGTCACTTTTCACATTAGTTTAGAAGTGTTTTCTGAAAGTACTGCATTCTATCTATTTCGTTTATTTCATTTAGAAATAAATTTGGCTGAAAATGTGAATCAACTAGAATTCAAACTTAGATTTCTTGAGCCTAGTTGTTAACAGAAGACTCAACATTGTTTCCATTTAAATCTCATATTCAAGTAAAGCTGCAATTTTTTTGAGGCATTTGTTAGTGAAATGTGAATTGAATTCATAATCCGCGGAAACAGAAGATGCCAACTAATCAGTCTAATAATCGGTCTATTATTTCTCTCAATAATTAAAAGCTCTGTAATATATATTGTGTGTCAGACACCTGATATCTGCTTCTTGAATTAGAGAAAAGTTGTGTTCGCGTTGTCGTGTTCTTGATCAAAGAAAATTGCTGAGCCATGTGACTAGATGTAATTTAATAGCAACTGTTCACCAAAATTAGAAGAGTGGACAAATTTGTTGCCATTTATCACGTGGATCTGATGTGGCAATGTTGTCATGGACCAAATTAAACTAACCGCGTTTTAAGTGACTACCATATATTGAATATTTAAAAACATGTTTTATGAGGTAGTTGTATATCAAATTTTGGTGAAAATTCTCCCTCTATTATTGAGCCTTTGGAAAAAGACCCCGCACCTTTACTTTTTTCTTTTTTTTTTGTTGGCATCCTCTGAATTTCTATTTTTTTTAAAAAAAAATTCAATGTCTTTATTGTCTTTGTGAAACAACCGTTGTACTCTAAAAACTTAAGCTTTTAAAGAACGGTATTTAAACATTTTTATATTTAACACTCCCCCTCACGTCTGAGCTCGAGACTTCTTGGTCGGCCCATGACGTGGACTTGAATTAAATGGGAGGAAATTAATATGCTAGGAGCCTGGCGTGACTCGAACTCAGGACCTTCCGTTCTGATACCATGTGAAACAACCGTTGTACTCTAAAAGCTTAAGCTTTTAAAGAACGGTGTTTAAATATTTTTATATTTAACAGTCTTGAAGTTTTTGCTTCTGCTGCAGTAGGAGGGTGTTTTGAAGATTTTAATGATGCTTTGTTCATTTTCTCTCTTAAAGATTTTTTTATTTTATTTTATTTTTTGGCATTTTAAGTTCATTGTTATATCAAGGACGTGCTCAGTTGGAAAGATTTGAAGTTTGGAACGAAAATCGGAATGATTTATTTTTATTATTAGTGTTTGGTTCGAGGAATTGGTATTTCAATTTTCATTTTGGAGGCTGGGATTCGAATCCCTCCAAAATTATTTCCACTGTGGGGGTGGGAATCAAATTTAAATTCTAATTTAAATTTAAATTTTGGATTTAGTTCTATATTTAAATTTTGACATTGAACCTGAATTTGAATTGTAATCAAATCTTGGTTTTTACGAATTTTGACAGTACATTTAAAATTCAATAAAATGTAATTTTTTTTGAATTTTAATTTGAACATGGTTCAAGTTCTGATTCCGATTTCTATTCTGAACGAAACAATTTAGAAGTTGTCATCATTCAGTTTGCAAACCATTCCTATTCCGATTGCGATTCCTATTTTAAAACACCTGATAAGAGATTCATTGAATTGTAACCAAATGCCAAGTCTCATGGCTGATTGTTCTATCTTTAAATCTGAAGATAAAAAACCTTGTCATGACAGGCCATCCCTCGTACCGTTTTATTTGACGTAAAAACCGGAAGCAATCTGATTCAGTGGCCGGTCGAAGAAATCGAAAGCTTACGGATGAACAGGACGGACTTCAGCGGCATCACGATCGACACCGGATCCTTCTTTCGCCTCAACATTCAGAAGGCCACCCAGGTCTGTCTCTATGTCTTTCTGTAAAATGATGAGTCTAAACACAGCAGCAGCAGCAGCAGACAGTCATCTGACAGAGCACCTTTCTGTAAAATGATCAGTCTGAAAACAGAGCTGACAGTAGACAGTTATCTGACAGCTTACCTTTCTGTTGCACTGCAGTTAGATATAGTTGCGGAGTTTGAGATTCCGAAGGAGGCGTTGGAGGCGGTCAATGAGGCGGACATAGGTTACAACTGCAGCACGAGCGGCGGCGCTGCAGGGAGGGGCGCCTTGGGGCCATTCGGACTGCTCGTGCTGGCCGACAAGAAGCTAACGGAGCAGACTGCAGTTTATTTCTATGTCTCGAGGAAGGCGGATGGCGGACTTAAGACTCACTTCTGCCAGGATGAAGTCAGGTATGTTAATTGTGGTGATGCTGCTTCCTTGTAAAATCTCTAAAACAAGCATCTCTCTCATATTCAGCTCACTAGCACTAATAACTCATTAGGTTCAAACTACTGGTCTAAAATGTTTATATCGAGTTGTTAATTCTAATGTGCTTATGTCCTATAAACCCCGTACGATCTCACATTATCTGATATGTGAATCGTTGTGCTTAAACCATCAGTCTACAATGCTTAACTCTAATCATTAATTAATCTAGTGTATCGGTCACACATAAACTCTTATCCTCTTTCACATTATCGGATGTGAGACTACATGAAAGTAATTCGCTCGAGTTGGCGCGTAAATGCAGGTCATCGAAAGCCAATGATATCGTCAAGAGAGTTGTCGGCAGCAGCGTTCCTGTGCTAGACGGTGAAACTTTCTCCCTGCGAATACTGGTGAGTCGGATCTTGTTCAAGTTTATTGCTCACATACTTTTGTTTACCAACTAATCACGAAACATCTGATTCTGCCAAAAGCTCAAGCTCTTATTAGAGTTCAGCATCTCATGCTCTTATACCATAAGAAACCACTGATTTCGCTGAAAACTTCAGCTGCTAGAGATTGTTGGTTCTGTATGCATAATACTCGTAGCATAACTCTTCTTACGAAACGAGATATTTGGCGCGTGTCGAAACTCAGGTGGATCACTCTATAGTGGAGAGCTTTGCTCAGGGAGGGAGATCTTGCATCACGTCGCGCGTGTACCCGACGGAGGCGATCTACAGCGCGGCAGGAATCTACCTATTCAACAATGCAACTAATGCCCCCGTTACCGCGAAAACTCTCACTGTGTGGGAGATGAGCTCTTCTTTCAACCAACCCTACCCTGCTGAAGCTTAACAGAAATAAAATCACTTCTCCAAATCTACATTCACTTCCCTTATCCAATCTCAATCACTTTGTTTTACTTTTCTTTTTTTCTTTTTTTTTTAATATTTTTTTTTCTCGTCCGTCCTTCGACTGTATTTAGTGTAAGTTTCAGATTCGTTGGCGAGATTCATCCAGTTTTTTTTTTTTTTTTTTGGGTGTATAGGATTTTTGCTGGTGCGATAGGGCCTTGTTTGTCAAGTGTATAGTGTTTTTGTATTAATCACTATAGGGGTGGGTATATATTTTTTTTTTTATATCATGTGAGATTTATAAACCAATTATTTCTTAAATAGTGCAATTATTATATTCTTTTTCTCTTCTTTCTTTTTATCTACTCTTTTTTTCCAACTCTTTTCTATTTTTTTACGTATATCTGTGACATCCGAATAGTTCTATATAGAATGAAAAAAAGATTGTGAATGAGAATATAAGTACCGATTTATCCGTTGCCCTAAAACGCACCTCTCACATCAAATAATTAAATTAAAACCATGCCGAGTCTTGGCCCGATTCTTTTTGGAAGGTCCGATTTAGAGGCCCAGTCTGACCTGACAAATCAGCCCGACCCCAATCTGACTAGAAAAACATTGATGGGCCGACAGATCGGGCCAGTAATTTAATTCTAACTTTTAAAAAAAATGTAGGACAGTGCCAACTGGGATGTAAACAGGCGAGCACAGTGGTGGGCGTCTATGTTAATTCGTTATTAAACGAGTCAAACATTTGACGTTATATATTAGTGTTAGTCTTTAATCAATTTAATTAAACTCTTGAAACTGAATTCATTTATTGGAAACAAAAAATAATGATTAAATATATTAGAAAAATAAAATTATAAAATCTTATTCATTAGACTTTGATCTAATAGTTAATACTTTATATATAAATGAGTTTTTTTATAATTAAGCTCACATTTATATTTTTATTTTGCTGAAAATTAAATAATAAAAATATATATTATATATAATTATTTATTTATATATAAAAATATAAATTAAATGAATTATATAAATATAAAATATATATATTCGAAAATTGTATCGAAACACGAGCGGCCGGCTCGTGTTCGGCTCGTTTACTAAAGCGAGTCGATCTCGAGCTCATTTCGAGCGAACACGAGCTAACTCGTGAAAAGCAAGTGGATTGCCACCCCTAGTGCCAACAGTTCATCGTGGAAGAAAGGACTCACAGAGCCGGAATCACGGGATCACCAAGTTGAATGGTATAATTTAATATGTAAAAATAGTCAAAGGGTTAAATTTAACGGCGGAAAACTTGGTAGCACAAAGTGCTTGGTGCTATCGATAGTATCCTACTCGGACTCTATATACGAATTAGGGTTTGGAATGCTATTAATAACACTAAGTTGTTAGTGCTATTAGGTTTTCGACTCTTGAATAAAGAAATGTATGGTTAAAAACTTGATAGCACAAAGTATTTGGTGCGGATTATATATATATATATATATATATATATATATATATATATATATATATATATATATATATATATATATATATATATAATTGAGCTCTATGCTTTTAAAAGTACCAATCATTGGTTGGTTGGTCTTGTAAGTTTTTAATTGGATTTATAGATGTGAGGTTAGGATGATGTGGGACCCCTTGGGTTAAGTGGGTGGTTGGTTGAATAGTATAATCTAACGGATGAAAATGATCAAAGTCGTAAATCTAATAGTAAAAAATTTACAAGCACCAAGTGCTTTGTGCTTTACTGCTTAGTGGGACTCTCTCTCTCTCTCTCTCTCTATATATATATATATATAAAGAGAGAAAGAGAGAGAGAGAGATATATATATATAGAGAGGGAGAGAGAGAGAGAGAGAGAGTCCGGCTGGATACTATCATACTATCGAAGTGCTATCAAATTTTCCACCGTTAGATTTTACTTTTTGATTATTTTTATCCATTAGATTATACTATTCAAACAACCACCTACTCAACCTTAGGGGAAACACATCATTCTAACCGCACATTTCTCAATTATATTATATATTAAACTTTATAATTTTTATACTTTTAATACTCTCGCAACGAGCGGTTACAACCGATCTGTTTGGATATTGACAAAACTTTGAATACATCGAATTGTTTTACTCATACAATTTGTTTGTTTCTTGAAGGTAAAGTTTAAATTGCATAAACTTTTGAATGAATTAGAGTTAGGTAAAAATTATGTTTCTTGTTGTTTATCTGTGTAGCGGGTAGTGACGGAAGTGAAGATTTTATAGTTCTATTCTACTATTTATTTCGTAGAAGTAAATAATATAAGAGCGGAAGGTATAAACGAAAAATTTATTTCGAAAATCATTTCACTTCTTTTCACCGCGAAATAAACACACCCCTATTCGAAATTATTTTCATGTAGCATTGATTTAACCCGTCGTGTTCGAGTTCGAATTTGGATAAAATTTCACGTATGTGTAGTGGTGTACCATTTATACTCTACTAAACATTTTTCCCAAAAAAAAGGAAAAAAATAAAAAGAATACGGCGCGCGGTGCACCGGGTGCACGCAATAATATTTTCCCGACGCACGAAGCACGTTCCACGCGGTAATTTCTCCGCGTTCCAAGGCCGTATGGGACGCCGCCACGTGTACCCGCCCCACTCACCACGGCGCGCCTGATTTTTTAGTGGGCCCCGTCGCTCCCGCGAAAAAAATAATATTTAATAAAAGAAACAATAAATAAAAGATTAAAATATAAAAAATATAATAAAACCGAATTAAATTATTATTTTTTCCTAAGAAAAGATTAAAGTATAAAAAATATAAAAAGTGAATTACATTAATTTTTTTCTAAAAAGGAGAAAATATTGACAATTGATTCAGATAACTACTAAATCTAGAACGAGATCACGGAAGAATAATTTCTATTTCCAAATTTTCCATTTTTAATTACTCTCCATAAATATTTATTTATTTATTTATTTATTTATTAATTAGTGATCACTATCACACTATATATATATATCATACTTATTATCTCCTTTCTCTTTTTAACAAGTCCTAAGTACCATCCCCACCCAAAAAAAAAAAAAAAAAAAAAACTAAAACTACTTACTACTTGGAAATGGTATACAAACCCTAGAAATTCCCAAATAGAGAAATATAGAGAGAGAGAGAGAGAGAGAGAGAGAGGTGAGAGAATAATTTTGTCCTTTTTTTCTAACGCGTCTGACACTTCTCTTGCATTCTACCTGAGTAGAGAGAGAAAGAAGAGAGAGAAGTGAACAAGTACTGCACTGCAGTTTTTATTTTGTCGTCGTAATTGCATTCAGGAAGGTCGATAAAAGACGGTAATGATAATGGCAATGGCGACGGCGACGGCGGCGGCGATGTTGGCGGCGGCGATGATGTGCACCGTCGCCATCGCCGGCGACCCCTTCGCGTACTTCGATTGGGACGTCTCCTACGCCACCGCCGCCCCTCTCGGGGTTCAGCAGCAGGTGATGATGATGACGATGAACGATTAGCAATATTTAATATTTAATTTTACGTACATTTTTGTACGGAAAATTATAAATCTTTGTATGATGATTGATTTGATTGACGCTTACTGTTCTTACTTGTTTGTAATTGATTGATTGATTGATTGGATCATAAACACGATTTCTCGAAATTCACGCCGAATATTAAAATATTTTTTTTTTTTTTTTTTTTTTTTATAGCAATCAACAAGCAGTTTCCGGGCCCAGTTATGAACATCACCACCAACTGGAATGTTGTAGTGAACGTCCTCAACAGCTTGGATGAGTCCCTTCTCTTCACATGGTAATAACAAATAATTAATAATAATAATAATAATAATAATAATAATAATAATAATAATCGGCAGAAACAGCAAAAGCGGCGGCAGCAGCAGCAGTGACAGTTGTCGAAAATCGAATTTTTCCTTTTTTTTTTTGTTTTGCCGCTGGATTCCGATTCAAATCGTGCAGCGACTGACTGACGGTTCTGGCGGTGTGGCGGTAGGGACGGAATTCAGCAGCGGAAGAACTGCTGGCAGGACGGAGTGCTGGGGACGAACTGCGCGATACCGCCGGGATGGAATTGGACTTACGAGTTCCAGGTGAAGGATCAGATCGGGAGCTTCTTCTACTTTCCGTCCCTCGGACTCCAACGCGCCGCCGGAGGGTTCGGCGGCATTACTGTCAACAATCGGGACGTGATCCCCGTGCCGTTCGGCAAGCCCGACGGCGACTTCACCCTCTTTATCGGCGATTGGTACAGCAAGAACCACTCGGTACGACAACAGCAGCAGCAGCAGCAGCTGCTGCCTCAAATTCTAGAATTGTCGAGAATTCGAGTTCCGATTTCTGACCGTCAGTTAGTCTCATTCTGCTGTAAATCAAATAATAATTTCTATCAAATTCCTATGGCCTGAGATCTGATACCCCAAAATGACTTCAATGGAACTGAATTCAACTGAATTATATATTCTATTTATGTGAGTTTCGATATGTAGTCGGGAAGATTGCGAAATGTCCTATTTTGATTTGTGTTTGTGTTGTTGTAGGAGTTGAGGAAGATGCTTGATCAAGGGGAGGATCTTGGGATGCCCAATGGGGTGTTGATCAATGGAAAGGGGCCGTATCGGTATAATACGACGCTCGTCCCCGGCGGTATCGAATACGAGACTATAAATGTCGAGCCAGGTGAAAAAATTTATGAGAAATTCCTCATCAAATTCATTTTTGCTTTTGCGGAAACTTCTTACTTATTGTTTCTTTCATATATATTATAAACTCTGTTTTGGTTTTGGTTTTGGTTTTGTTTTTGTGTAATTTGTTCTCATTTGGTGTAACATTATATCAACTGTAGTCATTTTAAGCTTCCTGGTTCTCTTTTCTTGTTTTAATTTTCTTAGAAATAGAAAATATATCATCGATAGAATTATTTCTGCGATTTAAAGCTTATTTGTCGATAATGATGTTACGATTTTTCTTGAACCAAATGCTGCGAGTTTTCTTATTATTCACACTGAATAACACTGACGGAAGAGTATAGATATTCTGCTATTTAGTACGAAGTGAATGGAGAAAGTTTACAGAGATTTTGGTTATTTTCGTCGCATATTATCTCTTGTGAACAAAATATGATATGCCTTTACATTTGCGCGACTTCGAGAGAAGAGAACAACATTATCGAAATGAAAAACAAAGAATACGAATGAGTGAAAATAGCGATAATTGTGTTTCTGTCGGTGTTTCTTTCGGTGTTTCTGTCGGCCCCCTCTCTTTCCCTCTCTGTAATTTACTGTCGTGTTTCTATCGGTTTCTCCGCATTTGTCTCCTCCATTTTGAATCTGAATGAGCAAAAGAATAGTTTTCTGTTGTAATCTTTTTCCTTTCTCTTCTGTATTTTACTCTCGTTGTTTCGTATTTTATGATAATCTGAGAATTTTCGCTCCTCAAAACCAGGAAAAACATACCGCATTCGCGTCCACAACGTAGGCGTCTCCACCAGCCTGAACTTCCGGATTCAAGACCACAACTTGCTTCTCGTCGAGGCCGAGGGGATGTACACCGTGCAGCAGAATTACACCAACCTAGATATCCACGTCGGGCAGTCGTGCTCTTTCTTAGTCACCATGGATCAGGACGCGAGCAGTGACTACTACGTCGTGGCGAGCGCGAGGTTCGTGAACGAATCGCTCTGGAACCGAGTCACTGGTGTTGCCGTTTTACACTACTCGAATTCCAAAGGCGGAGCATCAGGCCCTCTTCCCGATCCTCCTAACGATTTCTATGACAAGTATTACTCGATGAACCAGGCAAAATCGATCAGGTTTGTTTACATTATTATTGTGTTGTCGATTCAGTTCACATCACTCTCTTAACTATTTCTATTTGTAACATTCCAGGATGAATGCGACCACGGGCGCGGCGCGCCCTAATCCACAAGGATCATTCAAATATGGCTCAATCAATGTGACTCAAATGTATCAGCTGAGAAACGAACCGCCTCGACTCGTCAGCGGAAGACGTCGAGCCACACTAAACGGAATTTCGTATTCTCCGCCAGATACGCCATTGCGCCTCGCGGATTTGTACAACAAGAAGGGAGTGTACACATTTGATTTCCCCAATAAGCCCACTAATTCGCCACCCCGTATCGGAGCATCTGTGATTAATGCATCATTCAAGGGCTTCATTGAGATTGTGTTTCAGAACAATGACACTGTAATGCAGAGCTACCACTTGGATGGATACTCATCTTTTGTCGTCGGGTATACGAAATGTTTAGTCCTTTTCTTTCTAGTTCGTTTCGATCCCCTTTTCGCGCTTTTTCTGACGATAAAATTATGTTCGATTTCTAGGATGGATTACGAGGAATGGACCGAGAACAGCAGGAATTCGTATAACAAATATGATGCTGTTTCTCGCTCGACAGTGCAGGTCTTTTCCTGTGAGATCTTCTCTTTTCTGCTGCTTACGAATTCACTGCAATCGCTGATCGGTTATTTCGCGTTATCAATGTTAGGTTTTTCCAGGAGCATGGACCGCGATATTGGTCTCGCTAGACAATGTGGGCATCTGGAATTTGCGCGCGGAGAATCTCGACTCGTGGTATCTGGGCCAGGAGACGTATCTGCGAGTCGCGGACCCTGCAGGTTACAACAAGACCGAGTTGCCGATCCCGGATAATGCTCTCTTTTGTGGACTCCTCAAAGACAAACAAAAGTATGTTGCATATAGATTTTATGTAAATGACAAATTTTTGTATCTTAGGATTTGTTTTTGATTCAAAATTTGAACATCTTTTAGGGCTCAAGTACCTCATGGGGATCAGCAAAAATCTTCTGCAACTGTGCCAGGAAAGGAAAAGCTACTGCTACTGATGCTGCTGCTGCTCACAGTGTGCTTTGTCCCATAATTTATACATTGATTTAAATGACACAAAATTTGGGAACTTTTTTTTTTTTATTTTGTTCTCTTTCAAATTATAGGAACATGACATGATTGAGTAAAGAGATAGTTGTAGGGTTCTTGATGTTCTAATCTTATTCTTATCAAATTGATTAACTTTAGTCATGTGTTTCCTTTTTGAGTTTTGGTTGTGGAAATGTTTGCTGATGCCTAGCAAAGTAATTCTCGAGTAGATTAAATAACACTTTTGGTCATCAAATTTTAATTTGTTGTAATTTCTGTCTGTTGCTGTCGAATCCCACTAACTCGATTTGTTAACTAAATGTCGACGTGGCGCTGGCGTGCAATTAATATAGCATCTTAGTTATTGACGCGTCATCAATCACAACACAAACAATAAGTGAACTAAATTGGGTTGTGAAACTAAGATGCGATAATTTAGAGATTGAGCCAAATACTGTGGCAAATTGAAGTTTGAGGACCAAAGTTTATTTAAAGTTTTGATATGTTACATAAGCTGTAGCTTATGGAACTAATCCTTAACAATACATAATTTGACGGTTTCTAAAAGTAGACGTGCCACTTTTTTTAATGCCTCCACATCAATCAATTTTTTTTGTCTGTTCCTTCACAATACATAATCTTACAGACTCTCTCTCTCTAGGTTATGTGCCCTAGGTCTCTCTCTCTTCTACTCTATCTATTTTTTCTCCCCCATCTCTATCGCTTCTCTCTATCTCTAATATCTCTCTTCTCTCCCCCCCTCCCCCCCCGCTGTCGGTTCCTCTCTCTTTCTTTTCTCCCCCAAGGTTTCCCTATCTCTCTCTCTTCTCCCCCAGGGTTTCCCTTCTCTCTCTCTCTCTCTCTCTCTCTCTCTCTCTCTCTCTCTCTTTTCTTCTCTATCTCTTTCTTCTCCCCTCTCTACCGCTTCTCTCTATCTCTCTATCTCTCTCTTGCCTCTCTGGATCGCTCCCCATTGGGCGGTTGCTACCTCTCTCGATCGCTCCGTCAGGCGAATAATACATAATTTGACAGTCTCTAAAAGTAGATGTGTCACTTTTTTATGCCTTCACGTCAATCAATTTTTTTTGGTCTGTTCCTTCACAATACATAATCTTACAGACTCTCTCTCTCTCTAGGTTCTATGCCCTAGGTTTCTCTCTCTTCTACTCTATCTCTTTTTTCTCCCCTCTCTCTACCGCTTCTCTCTATCTCTAATCTCTCTCTTCTCTGCCCCCATCCGCTGTCGGTTCCCTCTCTCTCCCTTCTCCCCCAGGGTTTCCCTTTATCTCTCTCTTCTCCCCTAGGGTTTCCCCTCTCTCTCTTCTTCTATCTCTTTCTTCCCCCTCTCTCTACCGCTTTTCTCTATCTCTCTATCTCTCTATCTCTCTCTTGCCTCTTTGGATCGCTCCCCATTGGGCGGTTGCTGCCTCTCTCGATCGCTCCGTCAGGCGATTCAGCCACGGGTGGCCTCGGCGATGATTGCCCTATCCACTCCCTCAAGCGATTCGACCGCGGGCAGCCTTGGCGATGATTGCCCTATCCTCCTACCTCGAAGCTTGTCTAAATTGTTCCGTCGCTCGAGGTTCTCTCTGTCTCTCTCTTACCCTCTATCTCTCTCCTCCCCCCTGGATCGCTCCCCATCGGGTGGTTTTCGTTTCTCTCGATCGCTCCCTTAGGCGATTCGGCCGCTGGTGGCCTCAGCGATGATTGCCCTATTCCCCTACCTCGAGGCCTCTCTGGATCGTTCCTTCCCTCGATTCGCCCACAGATCAGATAACCTCGGTCTATTAGGCGGTTGGTCGATCACTCTGTGGGGCGATTCGGCCGCGGGTGGGATAAGCCCGCATATTGGATGGTTCTTCTTGGGTCGATCACTTTACTCTATGTTTACTATCCCTCTCTTGATATAAGAATGGATCAGGTTACAGTTCCCAAATATTTCTACTCAACTGTTCTCCATTTTTGCAATCTATCTTGATCACTTCTCTCTTTGACTCTGTGATACACAAAAGCTTCACAAATCCCCTATATTCCCTATAAACCCTCTTCACATATTCTCCATAAACCCTATGCTCCTATGCCTATACTAAGCCCTCTTCACTTCTCCCTTTGCTTTTGTGATACGCAAAAGCTTCACAAATCCTATATAAATACCATACTTTTATAGCATGGTTTATTGCTTCATGCATGCTACTGTTTTCTCCTCAAAGTATAAAGGGTATATCCTCTACTTTACTGTGGCAGACTATTAATTGGTATTAATGGTCACAGAAACATCCTACTAACAGTTATACTATTTTGTAGGTCCCTACCTTACTCTGTAATTTACTACATACTCACAAAAGGTTGATATTTGCGAGAGACCACCTCGATTTGTTTATAGACTGCATTTACTGAACTTTAATGATATAATAATGATTTTGGCTTTTGTTTTCTGCTGGTTGTATATTTCTTGCTCCAACTTGCATTACTTTGTTTTCTTTTCGGGTTCCTTAGCATATCTTTTTCACTCTATTTGTATTTTTTTCAAACTTGTGCCGCCCGCTATTTGAATTTTTGGCTACCTTTTAGACGATGATGATAGGCAAGCAGGAACAATATGCAATAGCCAAATTGGACGACCTTGCCATAAGCAACCACTTTCTGTTTTTAAATTGACTTTATACAAATATTGAATAGTAAGTTTGGAGGGCCTTATTATAGGCAACCACTTGCTATTTTTATGTTTATTGGCTTCGAGGCACTTCTTTATCTGAAGGACTATTGACTGCCTCTTTTCATTAAGTGATGCAACAATGATAGACAAGCAAGAATAAAAGTTTGAAATCTCTCTTTTTAGAAGGTGCAAAATTTGTAAGAAAAATTTGGTCATGCTTATCATAGGCAACCGCTTGCTATTCTTAAATCTTGCCTTATGCCTCTTTCCATGGCATAAATGACTTGCCTATATTACCTGAGTCTTGCCGTTTTTTCTCACTTTCTTTCCGTACAGTTTTTCAATTCCTTAGTTTTCAGCAGTACTTTTTATATGTTTTCAATTTGAAAAAATACTTTCTTTCTGGTTTAATGTTCTAACATAAAGCTTTTTTCCTTTGTTAATTATTGCCATGCCTATTATGGATATTAAAAACTTTCCTTTTTCCAGATTTACTAAAGTAAAACTTTTTTCCTCTACTTTATTTTATTGCCCAGCCTATTATGAAAACTTTTTCCCTCTATTTTATTTTATTGCCCAGCCTATTATGCATATTGAAAACTTTCCTTATTCCAGTCTTACTAAAGTAAAACCTTTTTTCTTTACTTTATTAATTTTTGCCCTCTCTATTGTTGATATTGGAAACTTCCCTTATACCTTTAAAGACTGTCAAATTATGTATTTGTTAAGGATTGGAAACTTTCCTTATTCCAAACTTACCTTATTAATTTTTGCCATGTCTATTATTGATATTGGAAACATTTTTTATTCCAGACTTACATTGCGGTGTTTCATTATTTTTTTCTCTACACTATTAATGACTACTCTTTACCTCTCATTTCCACTTTTCTTTTCTTACTTTTCTTGCACAGCTTCTTCTATGATGACCGTCCAACTTTCTTACATTAGATTATTGCGCGAGATTTGCGAAGAACTTCAAATTGAAACACCGCTATGTGTTGTGACTCCCGCTGCAGAGGGGACTTATGACGCATATATAGATCTACCAATTCCACGTGAATCTATAGTTGAAATGGTGCGATGTAGGGGGGCGCAATCCTCCACATCTGCGGCGGCTGAACACGATGCTGCTCGGGTTGCTATTAAGCGGATGGTTGAAGAATTTGATTTGCATGTTAAAGACGTAAATTATGATGATAGTATCTTTTATAAAAATCTATACAATCATCTGACGACAAAGTTTGATGTGCTATTTGCACACTAAACCAGCTTGCTTCAGGAGTATAACTTTTTGAAGGATTGCTATGTCACTACTCTTGCACACATAAATGAGTTTGTGACTTAGCGACTCCAAAAACGCCGCACCATTCAAGATTGCTATGCTATAATTAACCGCTTGTTCCTTTTCCACCAATTTCAGAAACTTATTCGGATGGTACTTCGGCTCTATTGGGTTAAGCGTCGAAGATTCAAAGGAAAAAACTAAATGCTTTCCTGCAACTGCTTTTGTATCCGATCGTGCATGCACGCATGATCTTTTTGTTGTCCTGTTGAAAACTATGCGTTACTCATTTTGGATTTGGATTTAGATTTAAAACTATGTCCTGTCGAAAACTATGATCATTGCAAATTTATGGTGGGTTTAAAACTATGTGCTGCTTTAAAACTCCTACTTCTTCCTTTAATCTTTAGGTTATTTGTTCCTGTTGATATTTCTGTGATCTTGCGATGTTGTGACTTGACGTTGCCGAACGGAAAATAAGCATACTACTGCATGCTGAAATGTGATAGAGCGGCGAGTCAAGTAGGATTCCATCTATTTTTACTCATAGTTTTGCTTTACTTTTGATCTTTTCATTACTAAAGTTTTCTCCAAATTAATATTGTGTTTTTTTTGTAACAACATGCATTAAACAAAATAAGATAAAATAAAAAATAAAATAGAAGATAAGATAAGATGGAAAATGCAAAATCCCCCCTTGCATTTTCCCTCATGCCTGAAGTACCCCCATGCACAAAATATTATTTCCATAAGAACCCTGCATTTTGCCGATATTTCAAACATGTCCAAAAATTTTAGGATAACCATCGAATTCGAATGCAAAACCTCATCATTATATAAATATATGTTAAATATAAGTATAGTTTATCTCATTTGTTAATCTTTGATTCGGCGGTATTTTGCGGTTAACATCGTTAACTATTTACTTATCATTAACCAATGGTTAATATTTCTATTAAACTCTTGTTAAATAGGATAATTCAGCTCATTTGGGCATTTTTATTCCTGGTTTGAAAAATCAAACAAACTACAATAAAGCAATTTACTTTAAAGGGGGATATATTTTCATAATTTCAAAATATATAAGAAGACGAAACCTCGAATCTAGCTATACCATTTTAGGCAATAGTTAAGCCTAAAAGATTAAGAGGGTTAAGCGTGTCAAGGTTCGTTGACCTCTAAAAAGTGGAACGTCTGATAAACTTTATGATCTAGATAAGAACTTCTCAGTAGCCACTATTATAGATAAGCTACCTTATTCATGGTCCAACCGGCCGTCCCTAAAGCAAGTGGCAAAAGGCTTGGTGGTTGGTATCCAAGATCCAAGTTCGAATCCTAGTTGATTCACATTTTTAGCTAAGTTTATTTCTAAATGAAATAAACGAAGCGGGTAGCGTGCTACCTATTTCTCAAAAAAAAAAATAAAAAAAAAATAAAAAAATAAAAAAATAAAAAAACCATGCCACTGAACTCAACCACAATCAAGGAGTGTTGACCCTGAATTATGTCCTAAAGCCTCTTGGGATAGAAGAGAGAGAAACAGGGCTAGGGATAGCAAACCTAATGAGCTATCTACGCAAGCTAACCTAATAGAGAATTCTTAAATTAAGGGTAGAAACTTTCAGCTCTATAAAAATTTTTAAAAAAAAGCCGATGTACCGCAGAAAGTCTAATCTAAATTTCAAGAAACTAAAAGCGAAAGGGAGTTCGGGGTAAAAACAGATTAGATATTATCCGGAAGTATCCATATCCTTATTCGATAATATTCGGATCCCGATAAAAAATATTCAGATCCAGTCGGATACAGGATACGAATATGGTTTTAGAGAGTTAAATTTTTTCGGATATCCGAACTTGAATATCCAGACTTTTATTAGTATATTATTTGATCCGTATTCGAATTTGAAAAAATATCCGACCATATCCGAATCCGTCCTTAGCAGATATGATAATAAAAAAATTAACATCCGACACATATTTGTATCCAAATTTATATCCAGAAAACAAATATGGATGCGGATAGCGGCACTTGCAATGCATGATAGTAATAAATTTTTTTTTATATATAATAAAATATCTATCAAATACCAAATAATAAGTAACTATCAAATACCAACATTCTCAACTCTCTTTAAAGATTTTTTTATATTGTAACATGTCAATGTCAATTGTTCTTCATCAATTTTTATTTTGAATAATTAGTTTAAATTAACAAGAAAAGATACTTTTTCATTGGAATCATGATGATTTTAGGAAAAAGATATACAACAGAATAAATTATGTGGGAATAGTTACTTTTGAAACATAACAATGCCATCACAAAATGTATCATCATCACGATATCAAAACAATATACAGGATTTTGCAGTGGAGATAAATTTTAGGGAAAACTTCAAATACCCCCCTTGTGGTTTCACTTTTACTCACTTTAGTATCCTGTGGTTTAAAGTGTATCAACTGTGATTTTGCACTTTTTTACTTTAGTATCCTGTGGTTTAAACTTTAAAGAGTATCAAGTTAACACCCCGTGGTTTCGCATTTTCTCACTTTAGTACCATGTGGTTTTGCAATTTCTCACTTTAGTACCCTGTGGTTTAAAAACGACGGGGTACTAACTTAATACAAAAATAAAATCACAGGTTACTAACTTGACACAAAAATAAAACCATACGGTACTAACTTGATACACTTTAAACCATGGGATACTAAAGTGAGAATG
This sequence comes from Aechmea fasciata, assembly GCA_025177825.1. Lineage (NCBI taxonomy): Eukaryota > Viridiplantae > Streptophyta > Magnoliopsida > Poales > Bromeliaceae > Aechmea > Aechmea fasciata. The sequence goes on from CM045940.1 coordinate 1,542,388, forward strand.
TGCGAAACCACAGAATACTAACATGATACACTTTAAACCCCAAGGTACTAAAATGAAAAAGTGCGAAACTATAGGAGGGGTTTAGAAGTTTTTCCAAAATTTTAAGTACTAATCAAGTTTTAAAATTTCCCCAGAACTGTACATAGATCAAAAACTACTGGTACCTCCTTTTTCTTTTCCTTAACAAGATCACATGACTAAAACTTTTCCCATGTAACACAGTCACTTATCAAATAATCAAGTGTTGTTCCACACATCCCACTAAGCGCAGTTTCGAAATGCATTCGACAAACACAACTACTTTGATGCTTTATAGCTAAAAAAAAGGTAAAAAAGAGGGGGGAAAAATTCAAAGAGTTTTGGAGCTCGCACCTCCAGTGATATCACAGTAGTGCAGAATTCCACTGGAGAAGCATACGGGCCCGCCATTTCATATTCTCAGAGAAGCAGAAATCTAAAGTACTCTCGAAGTTCTCGGAGCTCAGAAGCATCAAAGTTGTTGTGTTTAACAGCACAGCACACATTCCCAAACAAGGCCTCGTGCCCCTGGCACGCGGTCTCCTCGCTATCACTATAAAGAGAGAGAAACCATGAGATGTGGCGCAGTCCATCTTCGTCGGTCCATTTCAGAGTAATCCATCATTTCGAAAGCCAATATATAATTAGAAACAAAGTGCACGCCGCTATTACTGCGGAGAGGATTAGCGTGTCCTTCGAGCGCTTCCTCTTAATGGCACCTAAAAAATGCACAGAAGAAGCACTAAGAACTCGCAAGTAATGTCGAGGAAAGATATGTAGTAACACGGGAAATGCATATATATACCAAGAAGGCCTCGAATTACGGGGAATTTTTCACCCAATTGCTTGACTTTTCCTTGGACATCTCCGAACAACGCCCGCTGCGTGCCCAGAACTGATCTTGTGGCTTGAGCTTGGCCTATTACTTCATCAATCTGGGTGGAATAATGTAAGCATATTCACATTGTTATGCATATAGTAAGATGAATAACATAATATTGTTCTCAGGATCATTCTGAAATGCAAATATTGTTCTCAAGATCATCTGAAATCCAAGAAGTTCAAAGAATTTAATAGAAGTAAGATATATTTCTACTCGCATTGTGATATATCAAAAGAAGCAAAAAGGAGATGAGTTCGAATAATACCAATGCAATTTTTACAGATCAACGTACGACACTTCTTGAACAATCACATTCTTGCGATAATTTCAGAAATCAGCAGCCTTGAACTTGATTTAGAGCATTTTAAGTACCTGGAAACCGGATATGGTGATTTTCGAAACTCATTTATGTCATAATTGAAAGGCCTCAAATTCGAAAATTTTTTATGGCCTATGTAAACCGTTTGCTAATTTAACAGTGTAAAGAGTCCGGCTATGGTGCTTGTAAAAGCACGAAGCAATTGGTGCTTGTGAATTTTTTACCGTTAGATCTACGACTTTGATTATTTTCATCCGTTAGATTATACTATTCAACCAACCACCCACTTAACCCAGGGGGGCCCACATCATCCTAACCGCACATCTATTAATCCAAGGGATAAAAACTTACAAGCACCAATGACTTGATACTTTTAAAAGCATAGGAGCTCAATTCCAGTGTAAAATAATACAAGTCGATTGCATTTTTAATAGAAAGTTTTTGACACTATCTTAATCATGTTTTATGGCCTACGTAAGTTGTTTACTCGTTTAACGGTGTAAAACAATCCAAACAGATTGAATTTTTGATAGAAAGTTCTTTTCACTATTTTAATCATGTTTAACATCCCCGAACTTGCATTGAGAAGCTCTAACCTCTATTTTTACAACATTGTTTGTTTTTAAATGTTCATTTTGTGGTCTGTTAAATGCACTAGAGAATGAATTTTAAAAACTGTGAAATTCAATTTAGACACTTTAAATGCATTAGATCATGTTTGACGGTGCCGATCTCCGACTCGGATTCATGATCATTGGAAAAGACTTTATAGGACAAAGGGCTTTGTCCCATTAATAGGAGGATAGCTGTGTTCTAAAAAATAACCTATTATTACTATTGAAAACAGTGGAGAAGACCGCTCATTGAGAGAACATTATTTCATCAAACCCTAATAAAAACTACAATTTGCGCTATTGCCAGGTTCAGAATCCTGTTAGTATTTTTACAGATAAAATGCAAAAAACGACTTCCACACTGTCCTCAATGAAATCCACCACACTGTCCTTTATCTAAATCTGACTAAATAAAACCAAGTCCGTAAGTTGGAAGAGGGTCTGTAATGACAACCGTTGTAAACCTTCTATCTTTGCCTTTTGTCTAACGAGAACAAAGAAGTTGAGAAAGACCTATATTCTTCTATAGGTTTGGCCAAGTTTTTTCATCATTGGGATCAGATGGTTCTGTAACTTTCAATAGTTTCTAACTCACCTGGCATCGCTAGAGCTTACGTCATCACTTTCCGAGTCCAAAAAAAGCTCTGAAGCTTCTAACGCTCCGAAACTACGATGCACTTGTAAAGAAACATGCATGGCCTTTCAACTGTTTTCCTGCCTCTTGATACTTTGGGTTTTGGACACCGAAGAGCATGTACATGTGTTCTCTTTTCACTTCAAGACTACTTTTCTGATCATATTCCATTACGAATATAAATTTGCCTACCACCATATCCTTCATTATTGGGGAAAAGATTGCATGATGATAATGACTATGGCATCAATGCATCATATAATGCTATTTGTAACTCAAAAAAGAAATCTATCTATACCTTAACATTATTTCCCCTAATCTTGCCACATGGCAGCCTATCTTTCACCCTTGCCACGTGGCAGCCTATCTTTCACCCTCACTTGCCTCTCTTTTAAACCAAATGGCTAAGTGGTCTCTTCGGCTTTCCGTCTGTAACGTCTACCTTTTCGACTTCCCATCTTATTAATTTCTTTTCCATAACGTATGTCTCTTCGACTTCCCATCTCATAATTCCTTCTTTGTAACGTCGCTATTTCAACTTCCCTCTCATTAGTTTTTATTTTCTAAGAAGCGTTGCCCGAGAAGCCCGTGGGCACGGCATATGGCGTCCTCGACAACGACCTCGCCTACTACGTCCGCTCACCTCAAGCCCCGCAAGCGCACCGCCCTCGCTCTCGCCGTCAACGTCGAGTGAGTCGAACTCTAACCCTAGCCTCGAACCTTTCTCCCTTGATATCGATCACTTATATTTGTAATATATAGAACTTGCCGAAAAAGGGTTGAAGGCGCTATGATATTTCACGAAATCATCAGTGTTAGTAGAGAATGCTCTAAATGAGGATACAAAGGGATCAAATTTCTATGTAACAAATTTTTTTCTCCAATAATTTTTTTAATCTTTCGTTGTTTTTCATTGAATTATAATTTTATTCTAAAAATTTTAAAGTATTTTTTATATTATTAAATTTAATCGAATATTATTATATCCGCGGCATCACGCGGGTTCCTACACTAGTGTTCCATTAATTGTTCATTTTCCATATCATTGTATCCATCTCATCTCAGCTTAAGGCTAATCACCCAGATATATACCTATACTAACCAATGTTCTAATTTATCAGGTTAAGCATAAAGAGAGGGCTGCCTTTTTGGTAATTTATGTATCACCATCTATATCAGTATGTTGCATCATTCGAAATTAAACACTTAATATTAGTTGATTGTAGCTGTATGAAATAATGTAGCAGAAATTTGGAGTCATCACATTAGGCCTGACCTGAAGAAGCATATCAAGACAGGTTGCTGCACAAAGTAGGTAACAGCAGATGGTATACATATTAACGCCAGAAACCAATAAAAAACAAACAACACATTACCACCTTATGTACAGTTAGATCGAACAAGAGATCATCAATGGCTCAAAACTTAGTGAATATGTACAAAAACAGGAAAATCTGTCGGACCCACATTCAACTGTTATGTCATTAGCCATAACTAAAAGAATCTGCTACGTAATAGTTATCAGTAAGGCAGAGCTTAAACCGGAGATGCTGACATGAAAACGAGAAACAGCACTACAGTTGTTAAGATTTACTAAGAGACTGAGCTTCTTAGTTTCATCTTAAGAATTAATTCAGAAGACACCTTCATGTGAATTGGCACAACCATCAGAATGCATTCAAATTCATTAGATAAGTGTAAGGATAGCAAAAAAAAAGTCTATCACACTAAAAATGACTAAATAATCAATTATTAATTAGCATTGCAGATTGAAAAATACAATACAGTAAAAAGAAATTTGTTTAAAATGCCGACTGAAATCTGATCATGTTAGTTTATTCTTACTTGATTTATGCTTCCATGAATTGCAGCCCTCTCTCTTAACAAATGAACCCCTAATGACTTGCTTCCAGATGCCTGTAGGATTTTAAGAGCAACATAACAATCAACAAGCCAAAATTTTCATATGCTAAATTAAAAAAAATCTTACCAAATATTTTCATAACACTTACCTTGGATTCGCTGATATCATCTCGAAAAGAACTAAGAAGCTCTGCATGCTCCCTCATTGAGTTCATGTTTCCCTTTGTTCGTTTAAACTCCTAAGAGTATAAAATTATGAAATGATTTTGATAAGAATCATAAGATGCTGCTAAGATGTAACATAAGGATAAAAAAAAATTAAAAAAAAATCTGTCGCCAAATCATTGGTATCCCAATGGTAAGTTCTGAGTTCCAAGTGGAGGGACTTTGGGTAGGGTCATAAGGCACCTCGGCCTAGCTCCCTATTCTCACCAAGAAAAAGAGAGAACACTGTCACACACAACTTGAACATGGCGACTCAACAGTTTTAAAAAACATTAGGATACGGACACGGCATGAACACCGCTAATAAAATATAATATTATTAATATAACAATATATTTATTATACAAAAAATATTAAGTTTGCTAAATTATTGTTATATTTCTCATACAAATGAAACTTAATAAAATTCTCATTGGTAGTTCATTTATTTAAAGTAAATTCTCCACCATGCATAATTTATTTCTATCTTCCAAATAGAGTTTTTATGCATTCATCAGAAAGCCAAAATATTTATCATCTTACAATATATATGCATAAAAAAAGTAAAATATATATTTTATAGGATGTGCCATGGACGTGCGTCAAACTTGCATCCATGGCGCATCCGCGTTGGACACGAGTTAGACACAGACAGGCATCTATCTGACATGTGCAAGGCTTATAGCTGTGTTTGTGAAACATAGGTGACTATTTAGCAAATATGCGTACACTGTTTGTCACTACAAAGAAAAGGTAATCTCTTGTCAGTGAAAGAATAAGCATTGCGACATGACCGACTTGATATTTATAGTACCAAACAATCACAGTGATGCTACGGCAGCATCACATGAAATATGTTCAGCATTCAATTCCCTTGTCGTATCATAAGCAATTGCCATGGATCAGTGACGAAATTCATGCCAAACGTGGCTAATATATGTCAGTTTGCATGCCACAACTAAGACGATTCATAAACTCGAATAGCAACACCACAACCCTAATTATGAAAAAAGAAAGATAGTATAAGATTAGTTCATATTAGCCTTTTTGGAATAAGTAAATCTGACAGTTAAGAACATATTGAGGAGCAAAAGCACATACCTGTGCAAATTCATGCAGTATGTCTCTATGCCTCGCGAGCTTTTGTGTCACAGAGGTGGTAGGCGTTGCTGATGCCGCACAACGGCTCATAGCATCATTGATGTCTAACAGCTTCTCAAGTAAAGACTGTATTTCCATCTCCATAGACTTCCACGACCTACTGGATCCTACTGTCGGCGATCCACTGTCCACGAAACCTGGTACACTACGTATAGATTACAAATAGGAAGATAATATGATTCATCTTAGACATTATAATAGAGAGAGTATTATAAACACTATTTGACGTTTAGTTTGCAATAGTAATCACAGTTATAGCAGAAACAATATTATTGAAAAACAAACATTTATCCAAAACTACGAAACCATCTCATAAGCAATGTCAATAAAGGGTCATTTTAGAAACTAATACCAATAAAAAGAAACATAGAGCGGAGGGACAAAGTTTAATACAGACTTAGCAGATTTATGACACAGATGTCATACGAATAGTTACCATCATGGCCTCCTTTCACACGCCGCATCTTTAGTCGTAATTATTATTTTTATCAGCATCGATATACATTTTACGTGAGACCCATCTTACTATTATGCACGCCTGCCAGCATGGAAGTTGTTTGGTTTTCTATGTCTCGAGACAGATTAAAAGCGTAGTCGCGAAGGCCCAAAGTGGTGCGTCTTGATCGAAGCCTAATCAAATGTAGTTGGAAATACAGTAGTAATAAAGAGTCATGTACAACAGGGCGAGCTTATCAAATCAACCTGCTAATCTCTTCAAAAAGAGAAAAAGAGAGAATTTTCTCTATGTTAGGGTTAATCTCACCATCCCATATAAATGGCATGATCTGCAACTGCAACTTCCAACTATATGCCGCCAAACGAGGTAGATGTAAATGTAATTGTTGCACATCCAACGGATCGAATTTCTAATTGTATTTGTAAGCTTTCCAATCATTTGCGAATCTTAGTCGATATATAATAATAACTTATTCAGTATGAAAATTTCTAATAAGGGACTGATTTTGCCCCCTGAAACAGGCGTGGAGATCCATTATTTGGCAGGATAACATATTACACCAACCAAATATTTATCTTATTCCGGAAAAATGGCGCTTGATCACAACTTCCTCATCTCTCAAATACTACATCCTTATTGATCAAATCAAAGAGATATAACGAATAAGAGAATTCTCAAATGAACAACGAATGAAATCGATCAAACCAAACTAGAAACGGCCAATTCAAAAGAGAGATCAAGGATCTACAAGGAGAAAAAAAAACGAAAATAAACAAAAAAAATTAAGAAAAAAGTGGAGATCGAGGAGGAGATCGTACCTGAGGAGGTGGAGGATCGGGAGGCGAGGCGAGCGTAGGAGGAGAGCTTGACGTCGAGATCGCCTTCGATCTTCCTCGCCTCCCGCCGCAGCTCCTCCCACCCCGACTCCTGAAGCTCCGGGCTCAGCCTCAGCTCCTCCATAACCCCACTCCCCCCCCTCCCCACGCTGCTGCTGCTGCTGCTGCTTCTTCTACCTCCTCCTCCTCCTCTTCTTCCTCCTCCTCCTCAAGCTTCTGATAATGGCGTGGGGAGGAGATTTTTCGCCTATTTTGTGTTTGATTTTTTGCCGCACTCGTAGATCGCCGCGACGGGGGCGGCGAAAGTGGTTACACGGGCTCTTCTTCTATACTGACAATGGAGAACTGTTTTACAAAATTACCTACTAAAATTTTATAATTAATTTTATAATTTATAAAATAATTCTATCAGATTTATATTTTGCAAACTAATTCTTTCTTCGCCACGTTATCAGTCACGTATGTTTTTCTCTTAAACACGATAAATCGTTCACTGCATTTATTAAGACGATTAATGATTCACGGTTTTTGATAAAATTATACTAGATTATATGAAAAATAGAAAAAAACTGAGTTTCATATTTTGGTACCTATTTAAGAAATGTTATAGGTTCATTTTGAAAAAAAAGTACAACAATGGAAAACTTCTATCCGACTTTTTCAGTTTCTTTCAGAGTTTGCTACCCGAAGTGCTTTGCAGGGATGTTACTGGACACGGATACTCGAAATTTAATCCCACTCAAAACCTGAATCCGAATGGAGTGGATTTATTCGATGCTAAATAGATATGATTTTAGATATGAATATCAAAAATAAAATCCGACGGATATAAATTCGAATATAGATTTTGACTATACCCAATCCGAACCCGAATCCGAATTTATTTACATTATTATATATAATACGTAAATAAAATTTGATGTTATATTTGAATTTATATTTAAAAATTTAGATTTCATGTAATATATTTTAAAATATTAAAAAGAGAAAGGCTAAATTAAAAAAAAAAAGAAAAAAAAAAGAAAAAAGAACTCCTATGTCAAAATTCGATTTTTCACTTTTTCTTTCTATCATTTAAAAATTTATACTTTACCCTATTATAAAATAAAAAATATTTACGAGTACGGTGTGAACTGTGATGACAAAATAATTATTTTGCCCTCTCACCATTTTGCTCCTCACCATGTTCACATAAGAAAAGGCTGAGGATATTTTTTGTATAAAAAAATATATAATAATATTTTATAAGCGGAATTCTAACGGATTACTAACGACAAGAGGTAAAGTGAACATTTTTTATTTTATAAGGGAGCAAAGTGTAGGTTTTTAAATGACGCTAAGGAAAAGTGAAAAATTGAATTTTGAGAGGGGAGTGTTATGTAATTTAGCCAAAGAGAAATAATTGTTTCGGGTTCGAATATTTGGATTCAGTTCCAAATTTTTGGTCAGATTTGGATTTGGATATGAACTTTTAAAATTCGTCGGTTTTGGGTTCGGTTCGGGTTGTTGAAAATTCGCCCCAAATTCAATCCGTTAACATCTCCGGTGCTTTACATTGCTATTATATAATTTTATTTTTAGCGATAATTATAATTATTTATATATCCTTTAAATTTTTAAAATATTTTATATATCCTTCTTATTTTTTCGTTGTTAGTATCCATTAAATTATCTCAGATTAAACCCAAATTAAGTTTCTACTATAACTAAAAAAAAAATCAAAATACCTCTTTTGTCTCTAACTTAGGACAAATTAAAAAAAAAACAGGTAACAGTCAAAAAAAAAAAAAAAAAAGTACTTTAATTTTTTTCCCTTTTAAATATGCCGTTCTAACATCACAAATTTTTTTATTTGTCCTCTAAGTTAGGGACAAAAAAATATTTTGACTTTCTTTTAACCCCGGCAGAAATTTAATCGAATTTAATATAATTATTAAATGATTCTTATCGTGGAGATTTCTTAGGCCAGATTTTTATTTCTTCAGTTTGTGCTTCGACTGATATCTTGCTGGCCACGAAACTCTCCCTCTATATCTCTAACTGTTCCTGCCTAAACGGCCCTTCCGTTTAACCATTAGTTATTAAATAATTCTTATCTTAGGCCACATTTTTATTTCTCTGATTTGTGCTTCTACTGATACTTGCTGGCCACGAAACTCTCCCTCCATATCTCTAACTGTTCCCGCCTAAACGGCCCTTCCGTTTAAGCGTTATTCTTTCCGACTTCTGGTGTGCCACGTGTCACCCTCAGTGTTGCTCCTATCGTTTGCTCACGTAGCTCAAACTGTTTTATCATATGGCGTTATTTTTCTGACGCCAACAATAATTAATAAGAGAATTAAACATATTAGAACTAGAATACTTATAGAATGAGTGACCGTGAAGCGTCACAACAGGCATCCAAACACTCACAAGAAATAGTTATCTGAATTGAAACTATTTTCAGATCATTTTTACATGGATCCAAACAGCCCCCTACCCTGCATTAGTTATTCAGAACAATTTCCTTTTTTAAAAAAAAAAAAGGTAACAAATAGATCAACTACTCACAACACAAACATAGGACATAAAAGGATACAGGTTGCCAACTCAGAAGAAAACCAAAGTGAATTGATTTAAACTAGTTGAGTGTACGTGCAATGCAAGTGCACGTAATAATTATTTTAAAATTAAATAAAAAAATAAAATTTGTTATCTTAAAATGAAAAGATATTTTGAAATTCAAAAATATATATAGAAAAGAAAAAATATTTTGAAATTATAGAAAAATAAAATCGGTTAGAAAAAAATATTTTGAAATTAAATAAACAATAAAATCTGTTATCTTAAGAAAAAAAGATATTTTGAAATTCGAAAATATATATATAGAAAAGAATCTTTTATAGAATTTTCAAAATATTAAAAAAGATATTTTAAAACTAAAATAAAAAATATCTTTTATAGAATTTTCACACTCATAATCTATTATAAAAAAATTACTATTGAAATTTCAAATAGAAAAATAAAATCGATATCTTTAAAAAAAATATTTTTAAATTCGAAAATATATATAGAAAAGGATAAAATATATTTTTTAGAATTTTCACACCAATAATCTGTTATAGACAAATTACGTATTCATTGCGGTTTCTATTTTTATTCTTATTCTTATATTTAAAATTTTACGTAGAGAAAAATAAGCGCTAATAAAATGGGCGCGCTAATTTTCCCGCCGAAAAATGGGTCTGTCGACAGACCCAAATTTGAATATACGTGCTTTTATATATAGTATAGATATAGATAAACTAAACAAAAGCATGAGCCCAAAAAAATGCAATAAAAAAGAAAAAAGAAAAATCCATTTGTACCATAAATTACAATGTTTCAATTGACATTTGAATGTCTTCTCTCCTCTAACTCTTTCTGATGCCAATGAGTTCTCAAAAAAAAATAACATATGCTTCAAAACTATAGCTTAATACATCCCCCCTCTAAATCACACACCATGTAACAAAAGATGCCATATTTTCACAAAGGATAAAGACAAAACTGGCATTGTCAAATAATGTTGTTGTATATGTTAATTTAAGTAGCTGTCTTTTAAAACTGAACAGCATTTGGGACATTTTTCAGAGAATATTTGTACTTGATTGAATATTTCATAGACTTTTGAACAAGAACCCTGTAAGGTCTAATAGCAGTTGGCCAACAATTCTTAAAAAAACAAAAGTAATGAAAGGTTAGGAGGTAAAAACAAGATTTCTGTAGGTTAGTTCAGATACCTCCTTTCGAAACCCGATATAGATCAGGTAATTCTGTACGCTTTTACCAAAGATATATATATATACGCCGTAATCACTTCTGCAGTTGAACTAGCAACTCCATTCTTTTCAATTCTTTTGCCTGCCACAAAAGCTAAATAGTTGATCATACCGTAGCCCCGACTTCTACAAAGAATACAAATTGAACTTAATTCTGCCAGATTTTTACTTCTGATTTCTGAAACTCTAGAGCTCTAGTCAGTAACAAAATTTCGAAGATGTTTCCTCCCTCGACTAAAATTGCTTATTGTCAGCCTAAGTGATGTTCATAATTCAAACAAGGCATTCAAAAGTTTCCCCAACCTTCATGGGAACTGCAACTTCCTCAATGTCTATGTTGGAACCTTGGCTCTTCTGCAAGAATCAGAAGAACATAATGTTTAGACCTTCCTTGTTAATTACTCATAAAAGTATGAAATATCCCTTTTTGCAGCAGTCTTTCAAGCTGGTCAATCAACTTCCTATCCAATTATTGACGTCTCTCGTTTGACTCTTTACAACTGTGAATATTCGCAGCTGGTTCACTCCACAATCAATGATATAAAAGAAAAAGAAATCACATTGCACTGCCTGTTTGAAGTCGATTGTCTGCTCAAAGAACAGAGAACTATGCACAATAAATCAAGTGTATATATCTGCAAGAAAAAAAATCTCTCATACGAGTCACTTGACCATGTTCAATGGAAAGAATCTTACAGAGCTCAACGCTTGCGACCCCAACTCTGGTCCTTCACTTGTTCTGGCCATTAAATTGGATCTTCCCAATCTGCAGCTGCCAAAATGCCCTTGAATCATTATACGAAAAAAACATAGCGCCAAACATGAACAACTTGCCTACACAATGAAAGCACCACATTTTCGGGATATGAGATACGACCAAGAACATAAGAAACACTGGCGTGAACAAATTTTCATTCTTGTAAGCTGGACTTTCTTCATTGTACTGAGGTCATTCTCTTCTTTAGAGACAACATACTGGGTTTTTGTTCTAGAATTATGCCTGTGCGGGGGGGGGGGCAAAAGATCAGTTTCTCAAAAAGTTGCAGTGCACAAAATTTAGCTCCAGAATCTACCACTGAAAGAACTTATCATCGCAGTAGTTGAGGTATGTTACGGTGTATCACTGAAACATCCCAGAAGCATAGCAGTTCAAGCTATCTCAAATGCTCCTTTCAATTTAATCTCTGTTCTTCCTTCAAGAAACAGCATCTATAAAGTTCCAACTCTTCTCTGGCTTTGAGTCTTGATGATGCTCCAAAATCAAAAGCCCATTACAGAAATCCAAATGACCAACCTATATACATCTCCAGAATTAAAATGAGCAGTCGGATGTATAGTCTTTGGTTATGTAATATAACCAAATATTAAGTGAATTTACAACAAAAAGCTTCTTGACATGTAGAAGTTATCTACTTCAGAGATAGGCACCGAAAAGAATTGAGAAGAATCCAAGAATCTTTACTGTACCAAATTTGGTTCAACCCTTCGAAAGCATTAGCCATTACCAGAAGTCCCCGCAAGAGCACCCCCCGTTACTGAACTTGTGAAACCTGACAGAATCCCTAACAAGAATATCCCGTCCAGATATCCTCGAAATGAACTTAGTCGCGTTGTGACAATCACCGCATACGCGCAGGTTCTTAACTACCCTTATTGGCATTCCCTTTGGGATAAAAACCAATCCAAAAGCTATCGCCAGCTTCTCGCTATGGTGACCAAGCATTTGTATCTTCTCTGCTTCCCCAACATCATGCAACACGGAGCTCATATCAGGCTTATATCCTTCTTCGATCATCTTATCCATAAGCTTATCTAATTCCTCTAATATTCTCTTTGAATAGGGGTGGGACTGATCATCAGCTGAAAAAATGTGAACTTCATTCTTATACTTAATCCAGCTACATCCGGGCTCCTTCTTTACCCTCCTATCTCTCATTCCTCGCCGCAACCGGGATACCTCGTCCCATTGGCCTTTAGCAGCATACATACTGGATAGTAATACATAGCTCGCGGGGTTTTGTGGGTCGGTTTCTAAGAGGTTCTCGGCGGCCCATTTCCCGATTTCTATATTGCCGCGAAGTCTGCATGAACTTAACAATGTTGCCCATCCAATTGCGTCGGGTTGGCACGGCATTCGCTTTATAAAATCCTCGGCCTCGTTTAACCTCCCCGCTCTGCTAAATAAATCGATCATACAAGTATAGTGATCGGTTATCGGGACGATCCCATGGTCTTTAACCATGGAATCGAAGTAACTACGCCCTTCCTCCACCAGCCCGGCTCGGCTACAAGCAGAAAGGACGCCGATAAACGTGACCCCATCGGGCTTCACATTATTAGCCAACATGTCTTCGAACAACTCTATAGTTTCTTTCGCCTTCCCAAACTGGGCATACCCCGAGACCAGTGCAGTCCACGAGACCTGATCCCTAATACGCATGTCATCGAACAGGCGGTGCGAGTCCTCGATGCTCCCGCACTTACCATACAAGGTGACGATCGCATTGGACACGGTAAGGTACGATATCAACCCCGAGACAAGCGCTCGACAGTGGAACTGCGTACCCTCCTCTAGACTTGCTAAGTTGGCGCACGAGCTAATTACACTCCCTAGGGTGAAATCATCCGGCTCGATGCCGTTATGTTCCATTTCACAAAAGGTCCTCAAAGCTTCCTCGTTACACCCGTTTTGTCCGTACCCAACGAGCATCGCCGTCCACGACACTATGTTCTTACGCGGCATCCTCCTAAAAACTGATTCTGCCGACCCGACGCACCTGCACTTTGAGTACATATCGACGAGAGCACTGCCGACAAAAATGTTATCTTGATAGTGGGTCCTAATTATATAAGTATGAATCTGCTTCCCTCGGCCCAATGCCGAGAGGCCGCCGCAGGCAGCGAGAACGCTCCCGAAAGTGTACTGATCGATGCCGACGCCCGCGGCTCGCATCCTCCCGAACACATCGACCGCCTCCGATTCCAACCCGTTCTGCGCGAGCCCCGCGACCACCGCGGTCCACGAAACGGAGTCCCTCTCGGGCATTTCGTCGAACAGCTGCTTCGCGTCCCCGACCGCGCCGCACCGGAGCAAGCCCGTGATCATGGTGTTGTACGCGACCACATTCCTCTCCCCGATCTCGTCGAAGGCTCTCTTCGCCTCGTCGGCGAGTCCGGACTTGGAGTACATGTCGACGAGCGGGCTAGCGACGAAGACGCAGGACGCGAGCCCGGAGCGGAGGATTCGGCAATGGATCTGGCGGCCGAAGGAGGGGCCCAAGCGGGAGGTGGAGAGGACGAGCATGGTGGAGAAGGTGACGCGGGTGGGGGTGACGGTGGAGTCCCGGGACATGGCGCGGAAGGCGGCGACGGCGGAGCCGGGGGGGCCGTGGGCGGCGAGGGCGGAGAGGAGGGAGTTCCAGGAGACGGCGTCGCGGGAGGGCATGGAGAGGAAGGCGGCGGAGAGGGCGGGGAGGAGGAGCGCGGAGCGGGAGAGGGCGGAGAGGAGGGCGTTCCAGGAGTGGAGGTTCGGGTGGGGAATTTGGTCGAACACGCGGCGGGCGTATTCAGGGGAGAGGGCGCGGGAGTAGGCTGAGATAAGGGCGTTGGGGAGGAAGGGCGAGGGGAAAGGGTAGAGAGTCTTGAGGATGCGGCAATGGAGCCGCTTTAGCAGGTGAGCGTGGGAGACGAAGACGCCGGTGCGGAGGAGGAGGGCGGCGTAGTAATTTGTAAGGGAAGAAGAAGACGAGCACATGGCGGGAAATGGGAGCGGACAGCAAGCTAGGAGCCTAGGACACCGGTTTTTTATTTTTTTTTTTTATTTTTATTTTTTTTTTTGTTGAGAGAGAGAGAGAAATAGGTAGCATGCTGCCCGCTTCGTTTATTTCATTTAGAAATAAATTCAGCCAGAAATATAAATCAACTAGAATTCGAACTAGGGTCTCGAATACTAATCGCCAAGTCCTTTGTCACTGTATGACTTGTAAGACTCGCTTTGTGGACAGATCTTAAACAAACCAAACATGAACTGATTTCTTTCAAATATTGAGGAGAAAAATTTAGCTTATGGTCAACGAGCCGATTTACAAACAGCAAGTTAAATTGTTAGTGAAAAATGGGAGCAGAGGGGGACGCATACGGATTTGGTGCTACGGAAAAAAAAAAAAAGTGTCCTCCAAACTAGTAGGGCCGCCAACCGACAGAGCCGAACACGAGCATACTAGGACCTGCGCATGTTCACTTAATTATTAAGTTGAACGCGAGCTGATTTGTCAAAATATTGAGCGAAAAAAATCAGCTTATATTCAAGTTATTCATTAACAAACCGAATACCAATCCATTCACAAATAATAAGGCAGGTGGTCAGCTCTACCCTAGGTGAAAAGTTGAAAGGAAAGAGGACACGGCGGGAAATGGGAATAAAAAAAACCTCTATATAAAAAAGTCGTTTTCTCACTTTCATTTCTAACTTTAAAAAAAATTATATTTTATTTTTAAAAAAAAATTTAGAAATATTTTTAAAGATTACAAATAGTTGCGTGAACTTTCAATTTTGCAAAAAAAAACCCTTGAAAATTTATCAAATAGTTTAATATGCCCCTTTCCTCAAGTGAAGTTATTAATTACACCATCATTTTGATCGGATATCACGCACATGGTTATGTAAAATTTAAAAAAATAAAAATATAGACAAGATATAATAAATCTTTTTTTTCTCTTCTATTATTCTGATTAAGCATGACAACGGAGAATAAGTTAAAGTTAAACCGAACTTACAATTTTTTTCGCTTTTCTTATATTTAGAATACAAAAAAAAAAAAAAAAGAGTTTCAAGTTTTATAAAAATATATGCAATATATAGGACTAAAATGATTGTAATTAATAACTTAATTATTTGATAAAGTTTTTAAAAACAATTTATGAAAATTGAAAGTTCAAACCTCTATTTGCATATAAATTTTATGAGGACAGTCTTTATAATGAGACAGTCTCCTCTGTCGTGCATCATACTTTGAGATTCGTGCGCGCTAACAGATATTCATTCTTTTGCAATAATAAATATTGTTGCAATTGATAAACGTTGGTTACAATAGTAACTTTTTGCAAATAACAAAAAGGTCGCGTACTGTTGAGATAAATCTTGTGGTAATGAATGGCTAAGCAATACAATTTTGTATTATTACAAGCGCACAAATTGTTGCAGTAAATTATATATTCAACAACTTAATTTTCAATACAATCAAATTGACACACACGATAGAATGAAATTGTTGTAGTGCGTGATAAAATTATTTTCGACCATAAAAGTGCTCTCACGTCCATTATTTGATTTACCATAAATTAAATTTGCTCGTAAACAATTTTTTTTTCTCAAAACGTCGTAGTTAACTTTGTCATAAATTAGAGCAAAATTGATTACAAAAAAAAAAAAGAAAAAGTAGTAATAAAATATTAAATGCGGTAAATTTTTTTTTTTTTCATTCTCTTTATCTCTTATGTGCTGGGGTAGAAATTTTTAGTAAAATAAATAAAAAGGTTAGTGTGAGACCCCGATAATCATATATATAAAATATAATATGGTTAAATTCTTAACATGACTTAAATATTTTGAGCGATGGTTAGGCTCAAAAGGTTAAGAGAGTTAAACGTGCCACGACGGAAGTAGTCATAAAATGGGTGACCCCCTGAAAAGTAGAGCGTCACAGTTAATTTCAGAATCAATCATCTGCCAAAAATATGAGATGAGTCTCGACTGAGGCAAGATTATACAACGGAAAAAGCGAGACTCTCATACTGTTGACTGTTGTGGGTAGAGCGTTAATTGCTGCCACGTAAGGTCGGTTTAGATTAGCAAGACGAGTCTCACATCGTCTGATACCGCATAAGGTCGGTTTAGACTAGCAAGACGAATCTCACATCGCCTGGTACTTATGAGTCTAAGCCTAACGAAGACGTTAAGGCTTAAAGAGGGGGAGATTTTGAAACCTTAGTTAGTCCTATAAATAAGATATAATAGAGTTAAACTTTTAACACGGCTTAAATATTTTGGACGCGCGGTGGCTAGGCCCAAAAAGTTATAGGGATAGAAATAGGCCCTTATCCCCCCTTTATACCCAAACGCTAATTTTTTACCCGAGAATAGTAGTTCTCGCGCGGTTATTCCCACCAACACATTCATTTTCTATATAAAACTACCTAATATTTTTCTTATCCTCTAAACAACCTAATTTTCATCCAAACGCTATTTTTCTTATCCCCATACTGTATACCTATGTAATAACTAGCTTCGCATATCCGAACCAAACGATACCTTAGAATTAAGCGTATTAGGACTAGAGTAATTCTAGAATAGGTGACCCTCTACTCCCCTAGCAAGTGGAGCGTCGTAGTGAGATAATTATTGTCCCATATTTATTGACTTTCTATGGAACAAATAGTGATAGAAAAAAAATAATTATAATCTAAACTTTAATTTAATTGAAAGTTATTTTCAATCTGAAGCTCACTTAGGGCCTTTGTCGTTATTGTTGATGCAGTTTTTGTCTTTTATTATTGCTGATGCAGTTTTGGGGGTTTCTTGTTTAAAGCTGGATATAAAAAAGAATCGTTCTCAAAAAAAAAAAAAAAAAAAAAAAAAGAGGGAGTTAAAAATAAAAGAAGTTTGATATTTGTCCACCACAACACTGGATATATTACCTAGTTTTTGTAGTTTGTACTTTAAAAAAAAATATATATATATATATATATATATATTGAAAATAATACAAACAAGGTTTTAAGTCATGTTTAATTTATAATTGGAATGGAATTGAGAATGAAAAAAGAGATTAAATCGTACTAAATTGGGAAATAAAATAAAAAATCATCTAAAAACATTTAGTTCATTATTGAAATACGAATCGAAATAAACAAATGAAACATTAATTTAGGATTTTAAGAGCGTTTTGGTTAAGGATTAGAGGTTTGATGAAGGGAGAGAGAAGGACAAAGAGTTAGTGAGAGAGGGTTTTGAATGATTTAATTACTCTCGAATGGATCAATTGAGGATTTAAGTCAAGATCATTCCCATTTTAGAATAGAATAAGAATCATTCATAATTCAATTTCTATAAAACAAACAACAACGATCGATCAAACCTATTCTTATTGGGACTCTGTTTAAAAATCTCAACAAATGTATATAGAACTTATCTCAGTTATTACTAATTTTGATCTAACTATCTAACATTTCAAATTTTGATTTTGCTACTTAATCTTTTAGTTTATTTGATTTGAACTGATTAATAACTCTTTAACTTCAAAACATATATAAATATGTCATTTACTTTTATGGACTTGATTAATTAGCATATTTCATATAACTCATAATTAACTATAAATTCATTAAAATAAGCAATTAGTATAAATTTTGTACCGGAAGAGTAATCAAATGATTTAAATCCAATAAATTGAAAATTTTGGGTAATAAAATTAAAATTTTAAGATATTGGGCGGTCGAATCAAAATGGTTTATATGTAGTTCAAATAAAAGCATAGGAGTATTTCTCTTCCAAAAAGAATAAAATCTCAAAATAAATTGTAATAAAAAAAAAAATCTCTACACAAACATATATGGCCTTTTCTTCTTAATTATCTCTTTATTATTTCCCTTCAAAACAAGTACTGCAAATTCTATTCATTAAAATCCTTAATTATCTACATATATAACAATAAACCATAATTAATGCACATAAAAATTTAAAAAGGAAAAACATGGGCATTGAACTCCAAATTTACATTACATCATCATGAGATCATGATGGTCGCGGAGTCGAGCCGTCCGAGCCGGCCCCAGATCGCGCGTGACGGCGGCGACGACCCCCGGCCGGAGACGATCTGATCGCGAATCTGCTGCAGGTTCGCGACGAGCCGCACCAGGCGGCGGAACGGCGCGAATATGAGGGTGAAGGGCAGCAGCCAGATGCCCAGCTCCAGCAGCAGCAGCATGGCTTCTTAGCACTTTCCTCCTGGCCTGCAGCTCTTCCTCAAAAAATTTTCAGTAACATCTATTCATTCAACCTGCATCTCTCTCTCTCTCTCTCTAGATCTCTCTCTCTCTCTTCTATGGATTGATAGATTAGAGCAACAGTTATTAGTAACCAACCTGAATGATTTTGCCCTTTTTGGTCAATTCCTAATTTCCAAGTTGCTTACAATGTGGACAAAAGGTATAGCATCAAGAGTGCTGTTTGAATATATAAATATTAGGGTAAACTTCAAATAACATTCTATAATTTCGTGATTTTTTTATTTTAATACTTTGTGATTTAAAGTGTATCACTTTAGCATACCATGATTTCATTTTTATCTTTTCGTTAGTATCTCCGTCACTACAAAAAATCTTGTATTTAATGACACTTTAAATCATAATTAGCGACGCTTTAAAGCGTCGGCAAAAATAATCCCGCAAAGAGTCGTTAAATAAACATATCGGGATAAATATACCGACATTTTAATATAGCGTCTGAAAATGTATATAAATATTTGATAAAAATATGTTTATTGGCGATACTTAATCATAGTATCGACAAATCCTAAATATTAAAAACACTAGAACAAAGCGTCGTCTAAAATATATTTTGTTGTAGTGCGTTAATTCTCTGTTGTGCGTTAATTCTCTGTTAAATCATATACAAAAAAAAAAAAAAAATTCCTATATACCCTTCTAAAAGCATCTAATATCATAAATACCCCTTTAAAAATTGAAATATCATGTATAGCCCTTCAAATTTAAAAAACTTTCAAAAATACCCCTGTCATCAAGTCTCCATTCATATTAAAGTTAATAATATTTATATTCCAACTTTACCCCTCTCAATTATTCAATTGTCAACTAATAATTCTATTTTATAAATACCCTCTATTATATTTCAAAATTAATTTAGTAAAATTCAATTGATTTTATTTTTTATTTTTTATTTTTTTTGAGAGATAGATAGCACGCTATCCGCTTCGTTTATTTCATTTAGTAAATGAAATAAACTTAGCCAGAAATATGAATCAGGGATTCGAACTAGGGTCAGCATCCAACCACTGCCCTTTGCCACTGCTTCTAGCTTTAAATTAATTTTAGTTTTAAAAAATTATTCATTTCAATTAGATAAATATTTCTATTTGGAATAAATTGTAGTTAAATTAAATTTTATTTTGCTTTATTGTGAGAATGAGAAGATAATTTATTTTAGTTATATCTATTTTTTTTTACTACATCGGTTGTACAGTAATAAATTTTTTTATTTGACTACTTAATATAGAAAAAATTCGTCACTATGAATACATTATAACTAAGAGCATTAGTATAAAATCCGACCTCAAATAAAAAAATTAGTTATGTAATGAAAAGACAAACTAAATTCTTATAATCAACGGACTTTATATAAACCAATAATAGTTTTAAATAATAAATTAAAAAAAATTATATAATGAAAAATTTTCACAAATTAAGATAATTATTCCATTAAATTTGATACCTTTGACTAATTTTCAATTGAAACTAGTATAAATTCATTTAATAGTTAATTATTATTAGCTAATTAACCTATTAATTGAATTTCTTTATTAACTGATTACAATATTTGAAATCTGAATGGATAAAGAAAATTTTTAAAAAAATGGACCACATACATTTATATGCCCCTCAACAATTTAGGGGCAAAATGGACAACTTCATTCTTAACCTTCATTATATCATGATATAACAAAGATTAAAATGAGTTGGGGGTATTTTTGAAACAAAGTAAATATTTGTAGAGGCAATTTTGATATTTCAAATTATGTAAGGGCATCTATGATAATTTTAAACTTTTAAGGAGCACGAATGAAATTGCCCCTACAAAAAACTATATATACCTCACCTATGGTTTATTGAATATACACTTGTAGTACCCTGTGGTTTTTCAAATTTTCACTTTAGTACCCTGTGGTTTTAACTTTATCACTGATTTAATGAAAAAATTAATGTAGCAAATAACCGAAAGAGAAAAACAAAATCACAAGGTACTGGAATGGCATATTTTAAATTACAGAGTACTAAAGTGAGAAAATGTGAAACCATAGGAATGATATTTGAAGCTTTCCTAAATATTAAAATAGTAAAATTGTATACAGAATTTATCTGAACCATGGACTGTTTAAGTCAACTATCCAAATTTTTGATTTGTTTGATTTGAGCTGTCAACGGTATTTTGACTTCAAAATTTAAGTAGTTGCAAGAATTATATGAATTTTAATAACTAAACCTGAAAAGATAAACAACACATTTAAAATTTGAAGTTAAATCATAGTTTGTTGAATTAAATCAAATAAATTAAAAGGTTGGATAGTAAAAAAAAAAAATTTAAAAATTGGATAGTTGAATATGGTTCTTACTTCAGGTAATCTATATATTTTTTAGCTATTAAAAATACCAGTGTGGCAGCTTAATTAAGTTTTTGGAAAGTATAGGTTGTTCCAAATTATTTAACATAATATTAAAAAGCAGGTTCCTAATCTCATTTAATTTTATGTTATCTAATTTAATTAACACCTTATTAAGACACGAAGCAAAGTGCTGAATATAAGTATTAAAAAAAATATTAACTGTTCTCTAACAACTTACGCTTTCAGAGAACTGTACATAGTTATTTCATATTGTGTTTAATAATGGTTTCAGGTAAAACAACCAATTTCTTCTAAAAACTTAACCTCTTAGAAAACGATATCTTTTATATTTTATATAAAATAGTATGCACATTTGACTCAGACTTTTTTATTGTCTTAAAATGTGGGCATGAAATGTGAGTAATATATATATATATATATATATATATATATATATATATATATATATATATATATATATATATATTAATCCCAATGGGGATGGATGTGCCTTTTCTTGTAATGTCCTACAAACAAGCAATCCAATAGTAACTTGTGCACTCTAGATTAATTTTTTCTACAATATATAAATTTCTACGAGCAGGACTGCTGTGCTTTCAGAAGCACGAAAGCCTCCGTGCTCCTGAGCCATTTTTTATGATGGAATATTCGAATCGACGATCGGCTCCGTTAGACTTGATCTAGCGTATTTGAAGTTTCTAGAAAATATTATATGCGATTTTTGATATCTTTTACCTAGTAATCGAAAGAGCTCAAAATCACTAATTTTTAATGGTCGATATCTGCCGTTTTCAAGTTTAATAGTGTAGAAGTATTCACATCTGATAAATTTTTGATACAAAATTCTTTATACTATCTACAACAAGATCAATATTTCTGATCGAAAATTTTAATGCTGCATCACCACTTTTTATAGAATTTTTATTTTTAGCTATTAAAAATTATTGATTTTGAATCCTGTCGATTGCTAGGTAAATGATATCGAAAAATCGCAAAAATTATTTTCTAGAAACTTCAAATATGCTAGATCAAATTTAACGGAGCTGATCACCGATTCAAAATTTCATCATCGAAAATGATTCAGGAGCACGGACGTCTCCATGCTCCTGAGAACACAGCAGTCCTGCTCAAATTTCTACCATTTAAAATTTTATTCGATAATGCATTCTACCTATATATAGAGCCATTTTATCTTGTCTTAGAAAAATAATATAGGCACTACATGTATTATTCCATTATAAGTACTAGCAATTGACCCATGCGAATGCATGGGAGTGTTGTTGCCAACTTTAAGTTTTAAATTTTGAGTAATTTATTATCAAGTCATATTGATTGAAACTTCTCATAATTAAAATTACTTTATATATATAATATTGGAACACAATAAGCTATACTATTATCAAATTATGTTAGAACTTTTCATAAAAATGCGCCACATGGCGGTTTGTGGTTTACTCTGAAAATTATGTTTCCAAAATTTTATATATATATATATATATATATATATAGAACTAGACTACTATGCTATTAATAAGACTAAGCTCATTCATGCTAACAAGTTTTTACCATCGGATTGAGATATGCGATGTGGCCCCTAGGATTAAGAGGTGGTTGATTGAATAGTATGATCTAACGGTGAAGATCATCAAAGGGGTGGATCTAACGGTGGAAAACGTGATAAGACCGAATGCTTCGCTATTGATAAGACAACAAATTTACTCTATATATATATATTCACCCGTTAGATTAGATCATACTATTCAACCAACCACCCACTTAACCCGTGGGGCCTACATCATCTTAACCACACATCTCTCAATCCAACTTGTCAGAAAGACTAATGATCGCTATTAATAAGATATTATTAGTTCTATATATATATATATATATATATATATATATATATATATATATATATATATATATATATATATATATATATATATATATATATATATATGATGTGCTTAATCATGGATCTGATGTATATTAGTTGTATTTTATTTTTGTAAGATGCATGCTCTAATGGAACAAGAGTAGTGCCCATTACTTTCAATTTTAATTATGATCACAATAATAATTTTAAAGCACTATATAGGGGCTCTTAAAAATATATTTTGTGCAACAACCCTTGTGAATGCGATATTGATTTCGCACCTACCAAGTTTCTACAAGGATGGCGATGGATTATGATCTTCCTTGAAGAGCTTCCTATTCAGTTGGCAGATATATTTAATAGGGATAATTGCCTATATACCTCTCATGCGTCTGAAAATATTCGATCTATCCCTATTTTTTTTTTCTTTCTAAAATGCCCCTCATACGTTCCACCGTTATTATAAAATACCCCCGCAGTTATCTCCTGTTAAGTTAATCTAGGTTAAACGTGAGTTAAATATCTACCACAGTTAAAAAATTTAAAATACCAATTTTGCCCTTAACTTAAGGGCAAATAAGAAAGGTTAGTGACGGTAGAGGAGTATATTGGAAAAAATCAAAAGTCGAAATACTTTTATGCCCTTGACTTTAAGGGCAAATAAAAAAATAATGATGGTAGAAGGATATATTTGAAAAGGGCAAAATAGTAATTTTACAGAGATAACAGAGTTACTTAACAGATTTTAACTCTAAAAGTATATTAGAAATAGGTTGGAACGTAGGAGGGGTATTTTCAATATTAGCCTTCTAAGAGGGGTAAATCGGAAAGTCGGAAACTTTTCAGGGGTATATAAGCAATTGCCCCTATTTAATAGAGTAGAACTGTTCGGAAAATTCTTCTCTTTTTTTTTGAGAGAGAGAGAAAGGTAGCATGCTATCCGCTTCGTTTATTTCATTTAGAAATAAATTTAGCTAAAAATGTGAATCAATTAGGATTCAAACTTGAGTCTCGGATACCAACCACCAAGCCCTTTGCCACTTGCTCCGGGAACGATCGGTTTGTTCGAAAAATTCTCTTTCATTGAAATCTACCTAGTTACTACTTTAAACATTTAGGTTGCATTGTACTAATTAGAGCTTTTTTTTAGGGATAATTGCCTATATACCCCTTTTGAAAATATCTGATTTACCTTCTTTTTTTTTCTTTCTAAAATACCTCTCATATGTTCCACCGTTATTGCAAAATACCCCCGCAGTTATCTCCAGTTAAGTTAACTTGGGTTAAACGTGAGTTAAATATTTACCACAGTTAAAAAAAATTAAAATGTCAATTTTGCCCTTAACTTAAGGGCAAATAAGAAATGTTAGTGACGGTAGAGGGGTATATTGGAAAAGACCAAAAGTCAAAATACTTTTTGTGTCCCTGACTTCAAGGACAAATAAGAAAGACAATGATGGTGGAAGGGTATATTTGAAAGAGTAAAATAGTAATTTTACAGAAATAACAGAGTTAATTAATAGATTTTAACTCTAGGGGTATATTAGAAATGGGTCGGAACATAGAAAGGGTATTTTCAATATTAGCCTTCTAAGAGGGGTAAATCGAAATGTCGGAAACTTTTCATGGTATATAAGCAATTGCCCATTTTTTTTATTAGCAAGAAAGATATAAACAATTATGTGCATTGAACTCCAAAAGGTCTACATGTTTGCACATGTATTAATTCCTTATGAAAAGGATCAATGTTCCTTCTCTATATTTTTTTATTTCGGAAACTACTTGGTCATGGTGTAACGATCCAGTCCACTAGCAAGAATAACTCGTTGGGCCCAACCACCGGCCCAAAATGCTTAAACCCAGTTATTATTACTAGTGTATGACAAACCCATTCCCATCCGATGTGGGACTATTGGGGTGTCACAGACTCCCCCCGTTAAGACCCTGACGTCCTCATCCGATGTGGGATATTGGGGTGTCACAGACTCCCCCCGTTAAGACCATGACGTCCTCATCCGATGTGGGACTATTGGGGTGTCACGACTTCAAGACTCTCGACGTCCTCGTCTCAATCACGGGTGTCACAGACTCGTTAAGACTCGACGTCCCGTCACCCAATCACACACACACAGCCCAAGATCACCAAGCTATGTGAGACTCGTCTTGCTAGCCCGTCATCCAGACCCTGACTCAGCCAAGACTCGCCACACATGTCTAGCTGGTGAACCGGCTCTGATACCAAATGTAACGACCCAGCCCACTAGCAATAATAACTCGTTGGGCCCAACCACCTACCCAAAATGCTTAAGCCCAGTTATTATTACTAGTGTCCAAGTCTTATATAAACCCAATGACAAATCCATTCCCATCCGATGTGGGACTATTGGGGTGTCACACTTGGTATATCATAAATAGGTTATGTTGCAGATCATATTGATCAAATTAGACTTTCTTTTTTTTTTTGAGAATATCAAATTAAACTTTAAACTAATTAAGATACTGATCGATTTTTTAATATCAAAAAGGGTACGTGTGAGATGTAGAGATACACTTGATGTAAGCAATAATGCATCCTTATTAATTTGGATCTCATTTACTCAACTAATTTAGAGAAACTTAATAAGAAAGTTTAGGCCATTGACTATGTCCATGGTGATAATTACAATCACATGTTGATGACATGCATATATAGTTTGACTAATTGCTTAGTGCAAGTAATATTAATTTATCTCATGTTAATAATGCATGTAAGTAATTAATATAAACCTAATATTTCGTATCACGAAGTTTTACTCCTAAATTATACTGACCATTCCTATCATAAGTGGCAAAAAATTCGATGGTCGGTAAACTGATCGAAGTTTTCAAATTTGAAATTTAATTATTTTATTATTTTAGTTAAATTTATTTCTAAATAAACGATGGAAACAGCTAATATGGTACCGTTCTCTCTCTATCTCACAAAAAGAAACAAAAATAATTATAGAACCATCCTCAAGCCCCTCAATAAAGAGATGGTAAAAGTGTAAAAAGAGCCCTTCATTATAGCCCATTCTAAAATAGACCTTGAAAAAATAATTATGGATTAATATTTTTTGTAATACCTTAATTATTACTTTGATTCGACTTAATTATACTAAAATTAAAAATTAAAAAAAAAAAAAAAAAATTGACTCTATCAACTATCTTAATGAAAAACATGTCAAAATCATCAAATTGAACAAAATATCATTATATTTGATAAAATTCCTATTCAATTTAATATAAATTACTTGATTCAAAATCATTTGAATTGAGAAGGTCTCAATTAGAAAAAACAATAATAATAATAATATATAATTAATTTGGGGGATCTCCATAAAATTTTGCCTTAAAAAATAAAAAGAAAAAAAAAGAAACAAATCAAGTGATTGATGTTAAGTTGTACACACAAGTCCCTATCCCTAATATTTATATTGTTATAAATATTGTCTTATTCACCTACATTATTGTTGCAAATGTCCCCTGTGTAAAATGATTATTTATTCAGGATCCTTTTTGTAGTCCATGAGAATATTATATATATATATATATATATATATATATATATATATATATATATATATATATATATATATATATATAGAGTATGCTTATGGAGCAAGGCCTTCGTGCTTTCAAGTTGTTTTCGATGTTCGGACTTTCGAATCGATGATCGGCTCCGTTAGAGTTAATCTTGAGTATTTGAAGTATCTAAGAAATAAATTTTGCGATTTTTCGATATCATTTGCCTAGTGATCGAAGGGGCTCAAAATCAATAATTTTAACGCCGTGGTGAGCTTTGCAAGTTTAACTGAGTAGAAAAATCCAAATCAAGTGAAATTTTGATAGAAAATTCTTTATACCATATAAAACAAGATCAATAACTTTGATCTAAAATTTTAATATCATATCATCATATTTTGTAAGATTTTTATTTTCAGGCGTTGATTTTGAGCTACTTCGATCACTAGGCAAATGATATCGAAAAATAGCAAAATTTATTTTCTAGATACTACAAATACTCTAGATCAAGTCTAACGGAACCGATCGTCGATTCGAAAGTCCAAACATCGAAAACAAAGTGGAAGTACGGAGCTCTCCGCTTCCATAAGACTCTACCGCACTCTCTCTCTCTCTCTCTCTCTATATATATATATATATATTCCGCCTACTATCCTATTAATAGGATATGAGCACTTGTCCTATCGATTTTTTAAATTTGGATCACCTCTTTTCAACATTTCTAACCATTGGATTAAATACTATAACTCAGTGAGGACCACTCAACCCTAGGGGGACCATTCAACTCTAACCGACTAATATCATCATAACTCTACAATTTCTCATCCAAGGGTTAATTATTTGATAGACGCGCTCCTATCCTATTAATATGATAAGAAATAAATTTATATATATATATATATATATATATATATATATATATATATATATATATATATATATATATATATATATATATATATATATATATATATATATATATATATAATAGAATTCCACAGAAAAATTTTCATTTATATATCTAACAAGATGGGTGGTGGAGATTGATTTCACTTTTAATGTGAAAAGTCACTGTTAACTGGGTTAAAAAGTTAACAAAACTTTTTCTCTCCCTCTCTCTCTCTCTCTCTCTGTCATTGATTATAATATTAGTATATTAAACTAAAAAAACTACTAATGTTAAATTATTTGGTAAAATTATTTAGTTTTTTTTTCTTCTTCTTCTTCAGAACAGGGAGGTTTTTTCAAAAAAAAAAAAATTTATTGTGGGGGCTTCAGGATTTTTTTTTTTTTTTTTCGTTTCCAGGTGCAGTTAGAAAAGGGACAAAAAAAAAAAGAAAAAAAAAAAGAAGAGAGAGAGAGAGAGAGAGAGAGAGAGAGGAGTATGGGTGGGTCGCGCGGCAGAGATCGAGCCCGCGCGCGGTTCGCAGCGGGCGGCCCGGGGGCGGGCATGGGTGGGTCGCGCCCGCGCGGGTTTCGCAGTAGGCGGCGCGGGGCGGGCATGGGTGGGTCGCGCCCGCACGGGTTTCGCAATGGGCGGCGCGGGGGCGGGCATGGGTGGGTCTTCACGCGACAGCGGTCGGCGCGGGGGCGGGCATGGGTGAGTCCCACCGGTGCAGTTTGGGAGGGACGAGGTACGGGTGGTATTCTAGGAGAAGGTTTGGGGAGGGAGTTGAGAGAGAGAGATAGAGAGAGAGAGAGGAGAAAAGAAAAGAAAATGACAGAAGAGAGGAGAGAGAAAAAGTTCCGTTAACTTTTTAACCCAGCTAACTGTAATTTTTCACATTAAAAGTAAAATCAATCTCCACCATCCATCTAACAAGATGGATGGTGGATGACTTTATAGATATGGGCTGCTGTGCTCTTAAGAGCACAGCAGCCCAACTCTATATATATATATATATATATATAATAGAATTCCACAGAAAAATTTTCATTTATATTTAAATTTCTTTAAATTTTATGGGTCCTACAGAAGAAAACACATAAACAAAAGCCTGCGCCGCGAGGCTCGCACCTGCTCATGCGGGTCCATCAAAATAAGATATTCGATTTAAAAGTTAAATTTTAATTTTAATTTATATTTAAAATTTTAATTGTTAATTTTATGTTTTTGTATGTGAGTCATAATATTATATAAATTTTTTTTTTGTATGTGAGTGACAATATTACAAAAAAATTAGAAAAGAGTGGGAAAAAAAGAAGAGAGAGAAACAGAAAGAGGAGTGGAAGTTAGAAAAGGGACAAAAAAAAAAAGAAAAAAGAAGGAGAGGAAGAGAGAGAGAGAGAGAGAGAGAGAGAGAGAGAGAGAGAGAGAGGAGTTGATCCAGAGGAATAAAAAAAGTTAGGAAAAAAAGAGAAAAAATGAGAGAGAGAGGAGGAGTAGAAGTTAGATAGAGAGAGAGAGAGAGGGGAGTAGATATATATATATATATATATATATATATATATATATATATATATATATATATATATATATATATATATATATATATATATATATATATATATATATATATATATATATATATATGGGAATAATGAATTTTTGTCGAAACCTGAACCGCAATGTAAAACCAGCTGCAAAAGAGATTGTGACATTCTACTTCTTAAAGATCACTTATTCTAGAATTACTCTAGTTCTAATTAATATACTTAACTTTCTTAACCTTTTTAAGCTCGGCTACCGCTGAAATGCTATAGACAAATTAAGAGGTTTAGTCCTATTATATCTTATATATGATACTACTTCAAATATTAAGGCTGGTACATTCTTCCCTTTTTTAGCCTATGGTATTTTCGTCAAACTCGAGCACACCGATAAGTATCAAGAGATGTGAGACACTAAACTCACACTTCTGGCTGAAGAGTAAACTGATACTAACTATAATCCCGCACTTCCCAGAGAGGTCACCCATCTTAGAACTACTTTAGCTCTTGAGGCTATCCATTGTCCAATATGTTATAGCCAGATTAAGAAATTAGCTCTATTACACCGTGTATATAGAACTATTTTTTTGATTAAACAGTGGTATACCCTATTTTAGAGATAGCAGAGTTGGCGTCGGCTAAAGAAAGCCTACTCGCCTTCATCGATGGGTGAAAACGAAAGGGAACAAAATCAAGAGAAAAGGAAACAAGATAGAGGCCAAATGAGCCGAACAAAACTTGAAGCGAGCATATTCGGAAACCGCAAAAAAAAAAAGCGCAAACACCTAGCCGATGACCAAGTCGCACTCTTCGAGTCAAGTCCCGAGTGATGCCTTCCACAATTGCACCGTGCAAAGAATGCTTTGGCTCAGAAAACCACTCTGCTTGAGCTGATCGTCGAATAATCTCTTGTTCCGCTCATTCCATAACTCCCAGCAAGAGGCAGTAAAGGGGAGGTTGAAGTAGGCATTGAGCAGGGGTGTCACATAACTATTTTGAATACTAGCTAGGGGTGTCACAAAAATCATTTATAGTAATTTTCTTTTTCTTTTTTTCTTTTTTTTTGAAAGATAGGTAGCACGCTACCCACTTCGTTTATTTTGTTAAGAAATAAACTTAGATAGAAATGTGAATCAACTAGGATTCGAACTCGGGTCTCGTGTATCAACTACCAAACCCTTTGTCACTTGCTCTAAGAACGGTCGGTTATATGTAGTAATTTTCTTGTGAATGCATTACATAGTTTAATTGCAGTTCCCATCTAAATCCTTATGTACAACTTTTGAAACCATATATATCCTTGTAGTTTTTCACATAACAAATGAAGTTCCAAATGTGATCTTTAGCAAATGCTTCTTAAATTATAAAGAAATTTAGAAGGACACAAAAGTATTATTCATACCCAGTAGAGTACATATATAGGGTTTTTACCAATTGTTTCATCCTAAAGCTATGATACCATTTTTGCTTACCTACATGAGGAATTAAAAATGGTTTAGATTGCCCTATATTTATTTTTATTTTTCCACTCCATTAATTGCACATATGCTTTTCTAATTTAATTTACGGTCCGCAGATTTTTGTAGAAAATTACTAAATTCTTTCCGGATGATGTTACGTTCGATGTTTTTGATGATCTACGTGCAATTCAGAAGCGATTCATGTAACTTTGAACTCTAAATTTTTATTAGTATTTAGTTTGAAGCTAACTTTTTGAGTCCAGTGGAGTAAATAATGACTTTTGGAGTTTGAATTGAATGAATCAATGACAACAAATAAATCAGTGGCTATCAATAGATGTGCATTTTTGTATCAATTGAAATGCACTAAATAAATTTGGACATAAATCTAGTTCTAACCTCTGTGCAGGTCCAGTTCAGGTTTACTATACTACAATAAATTGTTCAAGAAAATAGATTAGATTGCTTTATTTGTGTTATATCATGTTAATTTGTGTTATTTTTTTCAAGTTTAGATAACTTTTTGTTTTTGAGAGAAAGGTAGCATGCTACCTGTTTCGTTTATTTCATTTAGAAATAAATTTAGCTGGAAATGTGAATCAACTAAGATTCGAACTTGGGTCTCAGGTACCAACCACCAAGCCCTTTGCCACTTGCTTCATGGGCGGTCGGTCAGATAATTTTTTGTTATTATGATTTTAGGTGTTTTCGAGTTATTATTGTTTGTTTGAATTGTGTTATTTTGTGGGACGAAAAATATTAATTGGAGTTGAGCTAGGCTACTTTTAGAACTTTGCGATTTTCTGTACTTTTACTTTATATTTTATTTGTATTTTATGAGAGGATCTCTGAATTGATAATTGATTCTGTTAAACTAAATCTCGAGGTTTGAATTCTCTGGAAGTCGAACCCGCTTCGCTTATTTTTCAAAAAATAAACTTAGCTGAAAATATGAATCAACTAGTATTCGACTTTGGGACCTCAGGTACTAACCATCAAGTTATTTACCACTTCCGTTAGGGACAATAGGTAACTTCTAATTTATCTAGTAGTCAAAATTGTTTAAAATTGACAATTTTAGTTATAGATATGAATTATTTGCAAATTTAATGATACAATGTTATGCAAATTAGAAAAGCAAGATCACTATCTCTGTTTGAAAATACTAGTGTGATATTATTACTATTTTATATAATTTTTATTTTGAACCTTTCATCTGAAACTACTCAATCACTAGATACATATAATATCAAAAAGTAGCAAAAAATTAAAAATAAAGATTTCAAATATTTTAGATTAATTATGACAGAGCCAGCCATCGAAAATAAAATAAAAGCATGAAAGCCTCCGTGCGTCTAAAAACACCTCCATGACAATATTATCAAAGACAGTGATATAAAACAAACTGAAAAGCTAAAAAAATGCTTTAATATTTGTGAAAATTTTGCATAGAAGCATATCATATGGCACTCTCAAAGAGAGCACACTCAGCAATTGCTCTTAAAATTACCTAAAGACAAAAACAACAAAGCAAGAAAAAAACAAAACATATAAATTTTTGCTTCCACAATTTATGAAATTAAAAGCAGCTATAAATTTTTCCGCAATTTGTCATACAAAAGCTCTCTTTTTTTTGCTGCTGAAGCTGCTGCAGTAGCTGATCCAATTATTCTTTCATGTATCAAAACTTCAAAAACCTTACACTACTTCAATATTTGTTCATCAAGACATGCCACTTCAACTTCAACTGATACCAGAGAGGAGATATCCCCAGAACCCCTCGCGACAACCGAGAATCGAAAACATTGAACTGCCACCGCCTCAACGAATCCAAGAGGACCTGCGCAGGCACGGCCGGGAGAAGCACGGGCACGGCCTCGGCCGGAACCGTTCCAGCCAATTCCCGCGCCTTCTGCAGGTGAGCACCAGCAACCGATGCCACCTCGAAAACCGCATCCGACAAATCCTCACCCGATTCCATCCTGACCTCCGATCCACCGCCCGATCTTATCAATAACCCGTGTTTCTCCACCACATCGGCGGGGATGTACGGAACCTTTCCCGAGCGACTTATGTGGTGAGGCAGAGATTTAAGCAGCAACAGGAGCCCGCTTGCTTTCCCGATATGTGAGGCCGCGTGGTCTGCAGCCGTAGATGCGATCCCGCCAGCTTGAAGAGTCATGTATAATAAAGTTGACTGGGTATCTTCTGCATACTTCTCAAGATCACTAATTTTTTCGGGAATGGAGTACTCGTCTCGGTTTGCGTCGTTTATTCGAGCATCCAACGACCTTCTGAGCCAGTGCTTGCTGATCTTGTGGTCGGAGACAACCGAGGAAAGGGCTTGTGCCACTGGGTGCTCTATCAGCTTCCTGGAGTAGATCTTGTCGATGGCTTCTTGCCACCAGAGGAGACGCATGAGGCCGATCTTGGGGTCGGAGGCGACGTCCATGGCGCGGGCGGTCTCGACATTAAGCGCGCGGAGGGCGAAAGCAGCCCTGCGCACGGCCGGCGGGAGGTGGAGGAGGCAGAGGTAGTGGTGGTAGTCATAGCTGCGGACTTGCTGCACGCAGTACGAGAACGCGACCCGTAAGGTATTGTTGACAGTCGAAGCACCATTCATGAGTTCCCTCTGAATAATAAGGTGTGGCGGATCAAATGAACTACATGAAGGGGAGCGAAAATAAGTCCGTATGATTTAGCGTAGTTTACATAAGAGTTTACAGCGATTGCTCGTGAGAAGAACCACATATCAAAACAAATTTGTGACTCTGAAATAAAGTATCTATATTCTATTTAGGTTCAGAAAAATAGAATATATATGCATGAACTCAAGAAAAAAGGAAATGAAAACAGGAATAAAATGGAGGAAAAACTAGTTCACAAATACAGTAGCTAAACACTATCATATACCTATCCATTTTTCTTTTCCAATTACAGACACACACCAAATAAATAAATATATAGAGAGAGAGAGTTGAGCTGGAATGCTACCAGTAGCAAACGTGCTCCGTTGCCACCCATTTGTTTTGAATGATGAAGCCTCCAAATCGATAATCAGCACCATTGAACATAATCTATACTACTTGAAGTATCTGTATCTAGAAATCAAATTTTAAATTTTTTCAACATCATTGACCTAATGATCAAAGAGTTTTAAAATTTATAATTTTAACGGTCGATATGAGGCGTTTTCTCGTTTAACGACGTAAAGATATCCAAATCTATGTATATGTGCATATATATAGAGTAGGACTACTGTCCTCCTAAGAGGATTGCAGCCCGGGCCCTATCAAGTTGCAGACCGTCGATCTTTCTTCAAAATCCGTGTCAGGTAGGGAGGAGGCATTGGTTCGAGGGTTGCGAAGCACCCTCATCTCCTTTCGGATTGGTTCAAGGCTTCAAATTTCCTTCCTTCCTCTGAACAAGTATACACAACACCATAGATGTTATCATGCCATCTAGCTTTTTCACTTTACAGTGGGTTTGCTTTCTTATACTAAATCTAGCCTCGAAAGCATATATATTGTAAAATTCCTTTGCTTCATTGACAAAAGGAAACTCTACATGATTTCGTTCATTTTTGTTGTGATTTTGTTGATTTTGTTTGTTTTTCGTAAGGTTCCTCTTGCCTCACTACTATTCAACCCAATTAAAGATGAGGTTCCAAGCACAACTTTCGCACCATCGAAAATCTCCAAATCACAAGAAGCGACCCCATCATGAATGGTATTATGGAACTCGAAAAGTCCATCAATTGATCCCCACACTTTAAAAGGTTACCAGAAAATAAACATAGAAGGCGCAACATAAAGCTAATTAAGAAGGATATTAATACTTGTAGATGAAAGCGCCTTAGAAAGGAAAAGGCCAACTTTATATTTAGATGCACATTGCATGAAGTCATATAACATACAACAAAATAAAACTTCTAATTGATAAAAAAATAAAATCTCTCTCCTCTGGAACAGAAGAGAGTGACAATCTCCATTGCCAGTACAATATTTCTCCTGCTTATGAGCAATGGATTTTCTTTTGTTCTTTTTCCCCTCGATTGATGCTAAAACAGCTCTGTTAACCTCTGCTCCGTCAAATTCCCGCATGCCTCCTCCCTACCTAACACGGATCTTGAAGCCAGATCGGCAGCCAAGAACTTGATAGGACCAGAGGTGCTATCCTCTTAAGAGGATAGTAGCCATACTCTCTCTCCCTCTATATATATATAGGAATCAAAGAAATAAACAGAAAAAATAAATTACTAGTTCAGTGAAAAGCGCAAGTCTTTTCTTGAAAATTGTTCTTCTTAATTTTATATGCAACCAAACGGCCCAATAGCTAAAGCAAAAGGTAGCAAGCTATGCAATCATATTCTGCATCAGAATTTATGATTTGACGCTCAAGGAACTCTACAACACACACACACACACACACACAAAAAGTTTCAATTTGACTGGATGCTGATCCAAACTAAGATCCCAAATCAATCCAAGAAACACTTCGAATTTAAATTGATCTATTTTACGACATTGATCCAAATTGACCACATCTATAATCTAGAACCTAATCTTAAAAGTACCGTTAAGCAAAGCCTTAATATCCATAAGTTATGGAATTAGTTTTGATCTTGTGATTTCGTGTCTCTATATATATTCGATCTTTTTGAGAAGTTTGAAGACCTTTTCAACCTATACGTAAAACCACAACCTGGAACTAACAATGCCTTTGAAACTGGTAAAACTCAAACTGTATGCACTAGGCACCCAGGCCAATGAAATATTGAAGTCGTAAATAAACTAGGAGTATAAGCCAACCGATGAAACGCTACAGACGTGTTTCCTATGACAAAGATAGAGCAGGCCTCCATAACTCACAGTAGTTTCTAAACTATCAACATTCATTTGTTCTCTCTCTAAGAAGTAGTTGTGCTTTTTCACTGCAATGGTACCATTACAATGTTGTAGGTGTAGATTTCTTTTGACCCGCAAACTAACACATTTATTGCTATCTATTGTTCCTAAGTACTTCCTCTAAACTAACACAGCCAATGTCAGTGTCGCACATGGTTACTAATTTGTGGTATCAAAAACACTATCATGGATACATTACATACGGTTTAGGGGCGCTTTGAATTTACGAAATTAATTCTATGTGAAACAAATGCAACCAACTGTACGAGGCATCAGCATCAATATTTCCTTCGCGAACCATAAATTTAGTAACAGTGCTTTTATTGGGAAGGACAACATTTTAAACATCGGTGGAACTTATTAGCGCACTTTACTCTTCAATTGCTGAACAAGCCGGTAAGTTATCCATGCAGGCTTATTTGCATTACAACTTTTAAAACTTAGGGTTTGTTTGGATGCACGAACATCTTGTTCAGCACATCTCTTTTGTTTACTTAGAAAGAATGTAGGAATTAGTAGATGACGAGTAATTTTTGATTAGATGAGTAGATGCAAGAAGGTCATGCCATGTGACGCTCCAACTTCTCAGGAGGTCATCCATTCTAGAACTACTTCCGTCCTAGCACGCTTAACTCTCTTAACCTCTTGAGCCTTACCATCATCCAAAATGCTTAAGCCGGATTAAGAGTTTAGCCCTATTAATCTTATATATAGGACTAACTGGGATCTCGCATACCATATACGGCCTCCAAAGTCATTTTCTTGGAATAAGATAAATCAACCCATTGGTGGAATGCCCTATCTAACGAAATCATGGATGCCAACCATAAAAGAAAATGCTAATTCTGCGCAAGTTACTACCGGATATCTTGCTCTGACATCCAAACAAGCCCTTGGTTGCTTCGCAAGTGGTCAAACCTTTAAGAAGGACGACCTGAAATTTTAGTCGGCTTTTCAAGTGTCTCGTCTCACAAACAACATTCGACTGTATTATCCCCTTCATGTCACAAGCAAATCTCGGCTCGACATAGCTAATTGACTTCTTATTTTGTCCGAGCTGCTAAAGTAGGTGGCCTATATATATTTGAATGCCGAAAATATTCTACGAAAGCTAATAGTGATGAAATATGAATCCACACCACCAAAATAGCCATTATTGAACTGCTTCTTTCTGTGTAACCACCGAGTTGATCGAGCTTATTGCCTAGGGTTTCCTACAAGGTCGTAGATCGCACGGCGACTAGTTAGCTAGTAATCCGTCCATTGGTTCAATGAGCTTGGATCGGTCGAAGTTAACCGGTTAAATGACGAAGAAAAGCCGTCGAAATCGCTGTTATTCTCGCTAAGATCTCTTCTTCATCCCCTCCTACTAAGTTCGCGGATATGCCCTAGTTTTTCAAATACTAAATCAGCTGAGAAACATTCTCTTTTTTCTTTTCTTTTTTTTCTGATCAAGAAGGCGAGCAAGAATTGATGTTCATCCCATTTCAGTGCACGAATTGAAGCTAAACATGACTGGATTAACACATTATTAAATAAAAGTGTATTTATCAACCAAAAAAGGGTAAAAAAAAAAATTGAGAACGAATCGAACCAAGAGGGCGGGCGGGCGCGGTGCACGTTCAGTTCTTGCCCGGTGCCCCAATCCTGACAGACAAGACGCGGCCCGGACGGGCTTGCTCGGCAGACGGCACTGGCGGCGGCGGCGGCGGCGGCAGCCGGCAGGGAATCAGTAATGGGAAACACGAAGGCCGCAAACAGGAAGGGGAAGGGCGAGGGGCCGTCCTCTGTGGTCTTCTGAGGGAGTTATGGTTTCGGGAACAAGAGGGGGACTAAGCCCTTCTTCCCTCTTCTGTTCCGAAACGTAATTTTTAGGGAAAATTGATTATCAACTATGAAAAGTTTTCGACTTTCCGATTTATCTTTTATAAAAAAGTTTTCGACTCTTCGATTTATCCCCTTTTAATAAGTTAATATTAAATATATATATATATATATATATATATATATATATATATATATATATATATATATATATATATATATATATATATGTTCCAACCTATTTCTAATATATTTTTATTATTTTATTTTTGATTTTATTTTTCTCTTTTGTTATTCCTTTTTATTTTTTTTTTCATTAAATCGGTGACAAAGTTAAAACTAAAAAATACTAAAGTGAATATTCGATGAACTATAAGTGAGGTACATGAAGTTTTTTGTATATGATTTAACGAAAAGGCTGACGAAAATAGAAAAATAAAATCATAAGGTACTAAATTGGTACACTTTATGCTATAAGGTACTAAAGTGAGAAAGTACGAAACTATATGTCGTCGGTCATTGTCTGGCCCTCCGGCGCCCATCCCTTTGTCAATATCACACATGCCTCGCCCTCTCGTCGCTGGGATGAGCAAGATTAGAAAGAAGGAGATGAAGAAGATAAGAGTAATTTGGTCATTTTATCACACCGTATTTTATGTGAATATTTTTTATTTTTTAAGCAAAGTGAAAGCATGGATTTTTTAATGGCAAGAGAAAAAGTAAAAAAAAATCATTAAGAGAAGATTTTAGGCCTTTTTGCATAAAAAATCTACTTATTTTGAACTTTTGCAAAATCGGGTCACCTTTTTTCATTTTTTGCGATTCGATTCACTTTTTCAAAGAACCGACCAAAATATCCTTATATATTTTTCTCTTTTTTTTTCTCTCGTTTTTTTTTTTTTTTCTCTTCCCAGAAAGCGGCGGAGGCGGAGGTCTCTCCTTCTCTGCTGCGCCCGCCCTCCTCATCGCCTTCTCCGACAAACTTACTTTCTTCTTCCGCCGCCTCTCATTCTCACATGACGACACCCCCTTCTGCTAGCCGCTGCCTTCTCTCCTTCTCCCATGACGACACTCCCACTACTCCGGCTGCCGCTTCTCCTACCCCGGTACCCCTCAATCCCTCCGCTTCCGCCTCCGCACTTTGCCCTCCCCGCCGCCCCACCGAACCCCCGCCTCCGCCTCCGCCTCACCTCCGCTGCCGACGCCGACAACGACGTCCAAGGCGTGTATCGTCGTCTGCCGAGCTCTCGTGTCCCCGCCGTCTCGATTTTTAAATTTTTTTTGTTGTAACGGTGTAAAAAAAAAAAGAAAGCGAAAATAGGCGAGAAGAAGAAGATTGTGCAATTTTGGGTGAAATGGTGCAAATTTAGACGAAAATGGTACAATTTGGGTGAAATTTGCCCAAACTTGTACCATTTCGCCAAATTTTACACAATTTCACTCAAAATTGCATAATTTCTCCTTCTCATCCTCATCCTCATTCTCTTCTTTTTTTTTTTTTACACCATTACACTATTATACCATTACACCATAACAACAAAAATCTCCTAAAGGGCAGGACGCAGCTG
This sequence comes from Aechmea fasciata, assembly GCA_025177825.1. Lineage (NCBI taxonomy): Eukaryota > Viridiplantae > Streptophyta > Magnoliopsida > Poales > Bromeliaceae > Aechmea > Aechmea fasciata. The sequence goes on from CM045940.1 coordinate 1,581,203, forward strand.
ACGATGACAACGTCTTTGAGACGTCATCAGATCGAGAGAGGACGGAGACGGGCGAGGCGAGGGCAAAGAGGGGTCGGTGGGGCAGCAGGAAGGGTAGAGCGCGGAGGAGAGGGCGGAGGAGATGGCGGAGGCGGAAGGACGAGGGGTGCGGGGTGCCGGGGGTCGGAGAGCGGTGGCAGAATGAGTCGTTGGAGTGTCGTCGTGGGAGAAGGAGAGGCGGTGAAAGAAAGAGATAAGTTAGTTGGAGGAGGCAATGAGGAGGGTGGGCGCAGCGTAGAAGGAGAGGCCTCCGCCTCTTTCGCTTGTCTCTGCCACTTTTTAGAAAGAGAAAGAAAAAAAGAACGAGAGAAAAAAAAAGGTGAGAGAAAAATGTATAAAGGTATTTTAGTTAGTTTGCTAAAAAAATAAATCGAATCTGCAAAAATGAAAAAGATGATTCGATTTTACAAAAGCCGAAAAACAGTGGATTTTTTAATGCAAAGAGGCTAACATTTTATCTAATTTACCCCCCCCCCCCCCCAACCAAAAAAAATACTGCCTGAATATTGATGTACACGTGGGACCATTGCGGTCCGCTCGTATATTAGCCCGTCGTAGCCGTCGGTTCCCGTTCCCAAACCCCCTGACACCATCATCGAGAGGCGCGCGCGTGTCGAACACGTCGCGCGCCCCAAACCAAACCCCTCTTAGTACGAGCACAATCCCCTCCTCCAGTCCTCTTCGCACTTCCCCTCCTCACCATGCTCCCTCTCAAAACCCTAACCCCCCTCTCCCTCCCCCTCCCCCTCTCTTCCTCCTCCTCCTCCTCCTCCTCCCACCGCATCATCTCGCCGTTGTCGTTGTCGTCGTCGTCCTCTTCTCGCCCCCGATGCTCCCTCGGATCCCAGAAACTAGCCGCCGACGCCGTCCGATTCGAATCGGCCTCGGGATCGGCGGGACCGGCTTCCGGGAATGGCGGGGGGTCGAGTGATTCGAAGCATTTGGTCGGAAGGGAGGGGAGCGGGGAGAGGAAGAAGACGACGTTCTCCGGGATCTACGTGCCGCGGCAGAAGGACATATCGGTCCCGAAGGCGGAGCTCCTTGAGGCGGTCCTGGCGATGTTCGAGGCCGAGGAGGACGCCGCGGAGTTCGCGCGCTTCGCCAAGTGAGTCGGATTCTGAAAACAATAAGGGCTTGATTACTCTCCACCACTGTTTGAATACATTAAGGGCTTGTTTGTTTCGATGGAAGTGGGGTGGAAGTGGGACGGGGAAGTGGTTTTCGGTTAAAACTAACCATTTCCGCTGTTTGGTTCACCCTAAGTTCTTTACGTCCGAAAGTCCAGTTCACCCAAAATAATGAACTTGACTTCTCCCTCCCATGGGGCGAAGTCAATTCCGGTGAAGTGAAAAAAAAAGGCAAGAATGGATTAATGTGTTAGGGTTACCTCTTCATTTCATCCAAATATATTCAATTGTGAAAGTAATTAAATTTTTTATTTTGATTGTATGTCTAAAATATGATCAAATTTGATTAGGTAAGCTTTAATATATTTTTTGTTTAATTTGTATATTTAAAAAATGATGAAAAATGAATTTGTTGAATGTTAATAATTTTTTAACTTTAGAATTTTATTTGTTGTATTATTATAATTTATATGCAAACAAATAATATAATTTTTAAAAAAATTATTTTATAATTATACATATATAATTATATTAATTTTTATTTATTATTCACTATAAGTTACAAAATAAATAATAATATCATTTTGGAGGTAAGTATACCGGGGGTGGAGAGCTATACTTTTTACGTCATCTACTTCCTACCAAACAAACAACAGAACTCGCAGAACTGCACTTCCACAGTTAGAAACAAACAGCAGAAGTGAACTAATTTTCACCCCAACTCTACTTCAACCCAAAGTCCACTTCCACCCCAATTCTACTTACGTTGAAACAAACATGCCCTAAACATCTTATTTGCATATTCGGCATATCTTTTGGATTTTGCCAAAAAAGATGCATGAATATCTTGTTTAGTATATTCTCTTGATTTACTTAAAAAATTTGAACATTTTGATAGATAAGGAGTGTGATCAAAATAATGAAACAATATTCAGTAAGATAAATCACATCACAGGTGAAGTATGCTATCCTGCTAAATTATGAATAGTAAAACTTTCTAAGAAGTGAAAAAATCAAACTTCCTACTTTCAATCATACTTGAAATTCTTATACCAAATAAGTTATCCTTGAATAACATATTCGGACATCCAAATAGCGCCATAGTATTTGGTAGATGAGTAGCGTGATGAAATGTATTGAATGGATAACATATTCGGCCTTCAATTCATTTTTTCAGGAATAAGATAAACACCTCGTAGACGAGATACGTTATCCTACCAAATCATAGATGCCAAGACCCGAGCATAATCAAACTCCTAACTGTTGGGGCTTAAGATCGTCCTGCATGTGCTATCAACAAAAATGCATGAACAAAGTAATAGCGAAAAATAATAGAAAAAAAATACACAGAAAAAAAGGACAACGATTTACGTGGTTCAGCAAATTGCCTACGTCCGCCTACGTCCACGAGGAGAGCGAGAGAGATGTATCCTCTATATGAAGAAAACCAAAATACAAGCTCACACGTTTATATTTCTCTCAATCTAAATACAAAAACCTTATGGTTGCCACCATCCTTCCCTTGTTACAAGAAAAAATTCCTGCCTTAATCTCATATGAATTTTTCTTAAAAGTAGAGAGAAGCTCAACAAGCTACTAATTAAGTTTGTGCTTCACTTCACACCTCACTTAATTCACTCGTTGCTTGTTGCTTGTGCTTGTTACATTATTTGTGGAGTTGAAACTCATTTATAGGCATGCATGCATGCACAATTGAAATTAGTAAGTTCAATGGTCTACTTTCTTTAATTACCCTATGTATAGGCTTTTGACAAATATGGCATGCATGTGTTTCATGCATATGCATAAAACACAAGCACACTTCACTGTCGTTGTATTCACACTTGAAATACTTTGGTAGAACCAGTGCGCCATGAACCAACTTGCATATTCATGTCTCTTTTGCATATTAGTCCAAAAACCTTGTGGGCCAAACAAATATCTTTATGCCCTAGCCAACAATCTCCACCTTGGCTTCTTTTGTTCTTCATTCAATCTCTCTCATCTTAATGCCTTTTCTCCATAGAGCTTTCAGTCATCAGCAATCCTGCAAATTTGCTAAGTTTAGGCAGTGCCTAAACTTTTCAGCTATTACTAGCTTTGTCATGATGTTAGCTATGTTGTCCGGCTTTGTCATGATGTTTACTATGTTGTCCTTTGTAGAAACCTTTACAAGTTGAATTTCTTCATCATCTTCATTTGTGAACTCTCTTAATTTGTGATACCTTATGTCTATATGCTTAGTCTTTGCATGGTACACATGATTTTTAGCAAGACAAATAGCACTTTGACTATCACAAAATATTTTTATCTTATCTTGTATGATTCCGAATCCACGTACCAAGCCTTTGAGCCAGACTGCTTCCTTGACTGCTTCAATTGCTGCCATATATTCCGCCCCTGTAGTTGACAACGCTACAGTGCGCTACAACGTGGGCTTCCAACTAACAGGTCTACCACAAAGCAGAAAAGTGTAACCTGTAATGGATCTCTTCCTGTCTAAATCTCCAGCATAGTCGGAATCCACATACCCTCTTCAGCAATTCCAGATTCTCTAGTGTAGAGAATTTCTACATCAACTATGCCTTTTAAATACCGCAAGATCTATTTCACTACCTCCCAGTGTTGCTTTCCTGGATTCGACATATATCGACTAACAACACTAACTGCATGTGAAATGTCAAGTCTAGTACAAATCATAACATAACATTAAACAACTAACTGCACTAGCATATGGTATCTTTGCCATATAGTTTACCTCTTGCTTAATTTTCGGGCACATCTCTGATAGCTTGAAGTGCTGGGCTAACGGAGTCTTGACCGCCTTTGCATTTGACATATTGAATTGCTTTACAATTTTCTTTATTTATGCCTTTTGGAATAGCTAGAGCTTCCCTTGTTCCCGGTCTCTTCTGATCTCCATACTTAAGATTTTCTTGGCACTTCTTAGCTTTTCATGTCAAATTCTTGGCTCAATAGATCTTTTAACTTTTGCACTTCTGTTGGACCTTTTGCTGCAATCAACATATCATCTACATAAATCTTTAGCAGAATAAAAGAACTATTATTAGGTTTACGATAATACACACAACTGTCATATAAACTCCTACTATATCCATGTTTGGTCATAAATCCATCAAATCTTTTATACCACTCTCTTGGTGCCTGTTTTAGTCCATACAGAGACCTTTTTAACTTGCAACTCCTTGTTTCTGCACATAGCCCTTGGCCGCCAAACGCGCCTTAAACTTAACTGGTTCACCATCTGCACTTTGCTTTCTCTTGTAGACCTACTTACATCCGATGGCTCTCTTTTCCTTAGGCGATGGAACTAGATTCCATGACCGATTCTTGCGTAGAGACTCCATCTCTTCAGTCATAATAGCCATTCAATTGTCACTCTCCTTATCTTGCATCGCCTCCTCAAAGGAAGAAGGATTATATAAAGTAATTAATAAAGCATAAGTTGCAAAATCATCCAAACTATACCTTAACGGTGGACGAATTTGTCTTCTTTTCCTTCCTTTGGCGATAGAGTAGGGCTTTTCTAAAGTGCAATCATTTGGATCAACTGATGTCTCATGATCTTCTTCATAGTGTGGCTGCTCCACCTGATCATGTATACTCTCCTGCCGCTCCACCTGAATGTCTGTAGTCTTTGCACGCTCTTCATATTAAGCCTATTGTTGGATCTTTTGCAGCATTAAATTTTCGTCAAAAACTACATCCCTGCTAATCACTTTCTTCTTGGCAACGGGGTCCCACAGCTTGTATTCTTTCACCTCCTTCTCAAACCCAAGAAATATGCAGGGTTTTGACTTCGAATCTAACTTCGTGCGCTGATTTTCCTGAACATGAACATAAGCAGGACAACCAAAGACACGTAACAAGGAATAATCGCAAGTTTATCCGACCATAATTCCTCCGGTATTTTGGGTTCGATTGTTGTGGAAAGAGATCTATTAATAATGTAGCACGCTATATCCACCGCTTCGCTTAGAACTCTTTTGGCAAACTCGTACATATCCTCATTGATCGGGCCTTTTCTAATGTTGTCCCGTTTATTCTTTCTCGCTACTCTATTCTCGCCGTGGAGTTCCAAGAATTGTTAGACGGCGTGTAATGCATTCTTCTTTACAAAAACTAATAAACTCCTTAGAAGTGAACCCTCTACTATTATCTATTCTTAGATACTTGATCTGCTTGCCTGCCCGTTTCTCCATCTCTTTTTTCCAATGTCTGAGCTTTATGAAGGCTTCAGACTTTTCTTTCATGAAGACCCAAACTTTACGAGAGAAATTGTCAATAAATGTTACAAAATACCCTGCGCCTCCTTTTGAAGTCACTGGAGCAGGCCCCCACACGTCTGAATGGATGTATTCAAGTATGTCTTTACTTCTATGATCGGAGGATCTAAAACTCACCCTTTTCTGTTTTCAAATACATAGTATTTACATAAATTGAGTTTGTAGTTTTGCATACCTTTGAATACTCCTTTTTTATGCAGCTCTAACATCCTTTTCTCACTCATGTTAGCTAGTCTCATGTACCAAAGTTCTGCATTATCGGCATCATGATCATCCGAGGATGTCACTGCAACACCTCCAATCACAGACTCGCTGATCAACCTGCATAGATTTATTTGGTGTCATATGATAAGAACAACCCGAATCTAAGAACAACCCGAATCAATACTTGAAGAAACCATCAAAACATCATGGTTTTGATCGGGGTCATTGGCTACACTTACTGTACCTGTAGAGTTCTTTTGCAGCCATGCCTTTTTCCTCTCACAGTCTTGCTTCATGTGGCCATTTTTTTTGCAAAAATAACACCGCCTTTCTTGACCTTGACTTAGAACGAGATCTTCCTTTATCCGAATCACGTTCCTTATGTCGTCCCTCTCCTGCATCTTTAACAACTAAACCTTCACTCGGCTCCTCCGAAATGGATTGCTTCCTGATCTCCTCTAATAGAAAGGCTAAAGTAACGTCTTCATTTGAAAGAGTTTGCTTTCCATAAAGAATAGTGCAAAAGAGACATGAATATGCAAGTTGGTTTATGGCGCATTGGATCTACCAAAGTATTTCAAGTGTGAATACAATGATAGTGAAGTGTGCTTGTGTTTCATGTATATGCATGAAACACATGCATGCCATGTTTGTCAAAAGCCTATACATAGGCTAATTAAAGAAAGTTGACAATTGAAGTTGCCAACTTCTATTGTGCATCTGCATGCATGCCTATAAATGGGTTCCAACTCCCTAGATAATGTAACAAGCACAAAAGGACACATGTTTGGGACACTTTTATGTAAGTGCCTCATTTATGTTAAAACTTAAAAAAATATCTACTAATGCTTAAATATAAAGTCCAATCCAACCAAAAATAAAAGGTTACTCTACTCTCGATCAACCCAACCCATCCAGCCCATTTGGCATGATTACAAACAGAAAAGAAAAGAAAAATCGATTACCATCTCATCTTCCCTTCTTCCTTCACACAATCCACTGAAATTCTAGATGAAGAGCCATTCCCTGTCTCCTCCTCCACCACCGCAGCCAACGAGATAGAGTTTCTGCGGTTGCTAAATGCTTAAATAAGTGTTGGTAAATTAGCATCACTCTTTTAGGTTATAAAGATACTCTTTAACTATCACTATATATCTAGCGACTCCACATATAGCAACACTTTTTAAAAGTGTTTTAATTTAGCTAGCAGCACTTTTTTTGACCTATACTAACATTTAAAAGTGTCGCTATAGACCGTTAAGTGAGGTGTGAGGTGAAGCCTGGGAACTTAGTTAGTAGCTTGTTGAGTTTCTCTCTACTTTTAAGAAAAATTCATTTGAGATTAAGGCAGGAATTTTTTCTTGTAACGAGGGATGGGTGGTAGTAACCATAAGGCTCTTGTATTTAGATTGAGAGAAACATAAAGGTGCGGGCTTGTATTTTGGTTTTCTTCATATAAAGGATACATCTCTCTCGCTCTTCCCACGGACGTAGGCAATTTGCCAAACCAAGAATCACTCCTTTTTTGTGTATTTATTTTCTATTATTTTTCACTATTTCTTTGTTCGTGTATTTTTGTTGATAGTACATGCAAGACGATCCTAAGTCCCAACAATTGGTATCAAAGCGACGGGTCGGTGCTACAACAAAAATGCCGAATGTCTCGATGTCCGAGTTCGAGGTGGAGATATTTGATGGAAAAGGAAATTATGATCTTTGGCAAAGAAGAGTGAAGGCCATCTTAGTAGAACAAGGTCTTCATAAGGCGTTGCTGGGAAAGTCTCAAAAATTAGTAACAATGAGCGATGAAGGCTGGAAAGAGCTTGATCTAAAGGCACTAATACCAATATATTGTGCCTGACAAATGAGGTGATGTATAATGTCATGAACGAAGAAACAACTGTTGGCATGTGGACCAAATTAAAGAAGCTATATATGACAAAGAGCCTCTCTAATATGTTGTACCTAAAGCAAAAATTATATGGGCTACGCATGAAGGAAGGTACGGCAGTTGTTGAACACTTAAATATTTTTAATAAAATTATTAGTGATCTGTTTAGTGTAGATATGAAGCTTGACGAGGACGATAAGGTGTTGATCTTCCTCACATCGCTTTCTCCTTCTTATATTTATCTGATTATTAGTCCAAAAATCTTATGGGCCAAACAAATATCTTTATGCCCTATACCAAGAATTTAAGTGCCGTGGCACGGGGTCGTGCAAACTTGTTTGGCTGCTACGGCACTGCATGCCGAGCAAAGGCCGATGCGTGCTAGGCAAAAAAATTCTTGTGTGCCGACACATAATAGCATGAAATATTTATTTTCTTTAGCAACAAAATATTCTAACTATTTATTATGTCTTTTTATCACATCTTTTGAACTTTATTGAGGAAATTACTTACTAATTTAAAGAATAGAGGGTTTTGAGCTGTGCCATCGGCACGGGTCTGTATCATGCTGGTATCTTGTTGGCACAGTACGTCACGGTAGATACGGCCCGTGCTGGCGGGCACTTAAAACCTTGCCCTATACAAAAGAAGACATATAACCAACACTAACTTCCAATCACATAAGAAAATCTTGTTACGGATTAAGTTATCATTGGATATGTTTTTCCAATGTCCAAACGGGGCCCTTGGAGTTTTTTTAAATTGTAATTCAGATTCTAGTAAAATTAATGCTATACTAATTGTTGGATTTTCTTCTTTAATAAATTAGCTTTACTGATTTTAATGTCTTCTCTTTGTCATATTCCTATCTTATTACTTCCTATCAGTTCCTTAGCAATATTTTTAACAAATCAGTCATTCTACTTGACACTTTTCAATTTTCGGGGACGTTGCTAACATGGAGCTTTTCTTCTCATGATATAGGTTCTTAGACTTGATACTTCATGCTGAACATAAAGAATTACTTGAAGAAATGCGAACCTATTATTTGTCTACACATCAAGAAGACAGGGAAACTATTAGTTGCCCTTCAATTCCTATGAATGAAGCTGTATTGAATGGACAGCATATAACCTTAGATGGTTTAAATGGCTCTGAAAATAGTCTAAAAGAAAGTTTAAATATGGAAGATGAGTGGACACTGCACTTTCCGGATAGCTGGGATCTAAGAAGTCTATTTAAATCATCTCCTTGGACAGCTTCTAGCTGTACTGCGTCCGAATCGAGGTACTTCTAAATGTTGTTCTAGAATCTAGATTCCTGTATATGCTGTATCAGATAATATAGCTGCTGCAGGCACTCAACTGCTAAGTCTCCGTTTGGGCTGGCTGGAGTTTTTTCTGGAGTTCTATTTTGTAAAGCTTTTTGTTAAGGAATTAGCAGCTTTCTTGTTCACATGCTCCGCAATAGCTTTGAGCTGGAGGAGAAATGGAAGCTTCAAATTGGAGCTTCTATTTTTAAGGTGTAATCCTGCCACAAAAAGGGTTGCTGACATTGACAAAATGAGATTGCAATTTCTGATATTCTTGTCCTGTTTCTCCTCTCATCTTTTTTCTTGAATTGGCTTTCTACAAAATGAGATTGCAATTACATTCTTCGCTGAGAGTGACAAATTACGATAATATGCAGAGTTGCTTTTGCAACTCATTTTCAGCATTCGTTCATGAAACTTCTACGTGACGCTCAATTTCAAGAGCTATCTGCGCAAGAATTGTTGTTGACATATGCCTTGAATACTGATTATCTCTTGACACTGCCAATATACGTTGACTGGAAAAAGGCATCTGAGTCGAATGTCATAATATTCAGGTAAAATACTTCAGCTTGTGTCTTGATTACTTCAGTTACACAGCAAAACTTTTGAGTAGTTAAGTTTTTAACTATTCAAGCAAAGTCTCTTTCGGTTCTTTGTATCTATGTAGGCGTGGGTATGCTACCGAGAGGCAGAAGGGCTTACTTCTAGTTGAAAAACTTGATTACCTACAGTCAAAGCTCTTGCAAAAAGTTTTCTTCAGCCTGTCTACACCCTTAATGAACATCAGTAAATGGCTTAGTGAGGTCAGTCGAAGCCTTCTCTTGGACAATATTACTCATGCATAGTATATCTGACTAATCTTGTTTTTTCAATCATTTTTCAATGGTCCAAGTTTGCCTTTTACTTTTTCTGCGTATGTCTTTCATTTTCAGCTAATAAGACGTAATTATTTTAGCTTACGGCAGGCACTGAAAAGTTTGAGTGGGATGGAAGATTTGCAAATTTGGAACGAGAAAGTGAAGGAGTGGCTTAAAGAGCAATATTCTCCAGAGAATTATCTTTCTTTTGAAGAAAGTTCCTCCGACAACAAAGTGGGATCTGATGAAACAGATACGGATCTTCCTATTTGGATTGCCGCGCAAAGGGCAGTCCCTCGTTATAGAGGACTGCTGTCACCTGTTGGCCCCCGTGGCAGGCTTATCAGGAAGTTGCTTACATGGACTGGATTAATTCCTTCGCTACCAGAAGCATCAAATTATTGTGATATTGATATGAAGTATTCGGAAAATTATTTGAGGTTAGTGCTGACAGAATAATATTCCTTGTCAACTTTATGTCTTACTGTTTTATTTTCCCCTGTTAATTCTGGAAGAATATGAATTTTGGAAGAGAAAGAAGAATGGACTTTCTAAAGACAACAAGATGATAGATTTGTATCTTACAGTGATATTCCTGGCTGATTCTTCAATGGCACTTCTGTGAAACACGAATTGCATGTTCTGGGTCCTTGGTTTGTTGTTTCTTGGAGTGAGAACCTATCAGTTTGTTGAGAAAGAGATGCATGGAACAAGTATCTATTGTGTATCCATGTTATGCCTGTTATACTGAAAAACTCATATGGATGCTGCTACATACTGAATTATTCATGCTTCATGTTTGGAAAGAAACCACTATTGAGGATTGAACAGATTGGAACTACCTTTTAGGTAACGTGGTGAAGTTGCCTTGCTAAAATTGATTTGACTTTAACAGGCAATGACTATAAAAAAATTAGTGTCCTTGTGTTCTGGTATGAGGAAATGTCTGTTAGTTTTTATTTTTTAAGCCAGAACAAATTTGGTGCTCCTTATCTGCCTATCTGGGTTAAATATGAATTTCTTAGAATGTGTTTGTTTTTAAAATTTAGCCTGGTTCATTTGACTGATCATTGCAGTTTTTTCCACCTGTATGCAACTGACTGTAGTGTGAGCTTATAATTTTTTCATTTTTCTTACTGTTTCAAAAATTAGTGTCTTGCTTTGAAAATGTTCCAGATGCTTGTAATGGCTAATAGTACATCCTTAGCAATATGTCAACTACAGCCGGTCTCTCTTTTTAGTTTCAGGCTCAATTTGCCAGTGTTGATTCTATCCACAAGAAATTGCTTTCTAAAGTGCTTTTAGATTATTTTTCCTATGCTTGAAACTTTGTACATGTACTTGATTCAGTTATTACTTGACAAGTAAACTCTTTGATAGATATGACTATCCTCCTCAGGCCTAATTTCTTACCAAGAATAACTCTTACAAATATATGGGAACCTGCATCAAGAGAATCTTGTGGCGGCAATGTTTGGGAAACACTAAAAGCTTCTATTGCCATTTTATTTCGGCAATCAACCCTTCAGGTATAATTGTTAGATTTTTTTTTCCTTCACATGTAGTCATTGGTGTGAAATATCCGAAGGAGGAGTAATCATGCTATAGTAGTACTTTTGAATGGTAATCGTCCTTTAGGTAATTTCAATTATGTAGTTGTGCATATATTCACAAAGATAATAAATTTTACTGAAGTTTTTTAAGAATGCTTTCTCGAGTACCCTTGTTACGGATTGCAATGGATTATTCAAAAAACCTTCTGAAATGGAAATGATTGGTGTTTTCCTTCAAATTTGAATAAATAGGTAGCATGGTAAGTTGTTTAAAACCAGTAGCTTCTCTAGAAATATGGTTGAGAACTTGGCCTTTTTATAGAATGAATCATTCCTTGTTCAGTCATTCATAGGATGCAAGGCTCTATTTTACTTTCCTTCTAGAGAATGTGGAGTTCCTATATAAGATATTGTATCATGGCTCATTGTGCTTGTTTGAGAGTTAATTGTTCTGCTTCTTGTTCTGTGTCAGGAACCAACTTTCCAAGAACTGATTCTGCTTTATACTGATGAATCAACTCAAAGTAGAGCTAGAGATGAAAAAAATATGCTTCCATTGCAGTTAAAGATATATGAGAAAATACCAATTCCAGACCTTCCAGTAATTTTATGAGACCTTAGACTAAAGTATTTTTATGATTAATCTTGATTTGGTTTCTGTTACTATAAATGAACATAAGAAGTAATTAAACTTCTCTTTTGCAGGTTGTTTTTCCTCATAAGAAGCTGTCCTTTCGAATCCTTGATACAGTATCTCTTTTGAGCAACCTATATCTTTTTTCTGGTTTTACTCTTTAATTGCATCAAAAGTTTCTTCTTAGATGAATTGATATGAACTTACATTTGTATCTTGATTGAAGAAGAAAGTATGTTTTCTTCTCATCCAATGTGATGATTATTGCCAAAAAAGTTTTTAAAAAATTAATTATATGTTTATCTGGTCAGAGTTGCTTGATATGACCCAAAAGCATATATTGGAAAATGAGTCCGGCTTGTGTGCTTTTAGAAGCATGGTGGCGCCTCCGTGCTATCGAGTTGTTTTCGATGATGGAACTTCCAAATCGACGATCGGCTCCATTAGTCTTGATTTAAAGCATTGAAATTTTCTAGATACTTTCAATTTGAAAGTATCTAGAAAATAAATTTTGTGATTTTTAGGTATCATTTACTTACTGATCGAAATGTTTCAAAATCAACGGTTAAAAATAAAACTCTCACACAAAGTGATTGTATACCACACAACAAAGTGATTGTATACGACACAACAATTTTAGATCAAAGAAATTGATCTTATTTTATATAGTATAAAGAATTTTCTATCAAATTTTTTGTGATTTAGATATTTCTACAACGTTAAACTTGGTAACAGCTCACCTCGACCGTTAAAATTGTTAGTTTTGAATCCCTTCAATCACTATGTAAATGATATCGAAAAATCACAAAATTTATTTTCTAGGTGCTTCAAATACTCTATATTAAGTTTAACGCAGTCGATCATCGATTCGGAAGTCCTCTCATCGAAAATTATTTGATAGCACGGACGTCTCCATACTTCCAAAAGCACTCCAGCCTAGCTTTTGGAAAATTGTCATTTTTTAGGATCTAAGTAGATTTATAACCATTACCTTGAACTCATTTGATAATCATTACTCATATAGACTTAATCCACAAATTTGATAAGATTTATGGCAATTACCTTGTGCTTAATGAATGATGTTTACTTTTTTAGAATCTGAGTAGATGTATAACTATTGCCCTAGACTTATTTAATAATTAATTGCCACTGGCACGGCCCATGCCGTTGTGCCACCGGCACAGCATGGCACAGCTGCACGTGCCGTGCTAGCGTAGGCATGGCCGTGTGTCAATGGTACGTTGGCAAGATTTGGCACAGGTTTTCTTGATTTTTTTTTCAAGTAATGTTAACTTTTTAGGATGTTTAAAGATTTGTAATGCATATAAACTTGATCCAAATTTTATCTCTCATCCAGTCCAAGTCGAAATATTCATATACAACTCATGAAAGTATTTAATTGCTAATATAATACTAATAATTAACAACATATAATATTAGAGATAATTCAATATGCTCAAATCATAACTCTAGAATTTAAAATTTTCCATTGCTAGTAGTACATTGAGTGTCTAGATGGATTATACTGATATCCCTCAACTATATAAATATTATTGATACCGATGAAAGCTCATTTGGTGCTGGTACATCTCATAATAATTGCGAACATATTCATTATAGCAAATTGTATCGTGATTTACGTGTATTATTGTGATTGTCACTGGCACATAAATAGCAAGGACACCATCAAAAGATCTCTTTTGACACGTTAAAATAGAAAATTGAGTAAATAGACCCGTGCTAAACAATGCTGGTCCGACACGAACGGGCACGAGGCAATACAAGAGTGGCACACCGCGATATGGGGCACTACTGAGCCGGCACGCCACAATATAGAGCGGCATGCCCACAATTTCTAGGTGCCAAGCCTCATGGACTAGTGCCGCGTGCCGGTACGGCACCAACACGGTACGGCACGGGCAAACCTTGCTCAAAATTCAAATGGATTTGAGCTACTTTATGTAATATGAGTGCTTGTCTCATACTTAGTCCACTGTATCTTAAATGGAAGGAATTAAGGACCCAATAACTATAATTGTCACAAACAAATTGCTAGCCACGTGTTCTGTTTTTTTTTTTTTTGGTTTCCTTTCAAAAAGTGTGCCAAAATTGGTTGTTGATATTGTTGATTTGATTGACCAATCTTTTTTGTGGTTCATGTTGCTTTGATGTTTAATAATTACCAATTCCTAGTCTCTCTATTGTTTTAAAACATTACCCATAAAACTGTAGTTTATTGGTGTGGCTAGACAACTTCTGAACTGATTTTCCTAACAATCTCTTCTTCTAGTGTGTAAATAACAGTTACTATAATCACATGGCAGGTGCGGTTGGATATTGCCACTATAATAGGACTGTTGGCTTACATTGTCAATTACAAATTTGAAAACATAGTCTCGTCTCCGTAAGTATGTAATTTGTACTTCCATTCTGCGTTTACAGTGGAAATCGTAATTTGGCATATTCATGTGATATATCTCGCCATTTTCTCATAAATGACAGTTTGTAATAGTATTATTACAACTTTATATATTGAAGAACATCATTGTGACTTATATGACAGTCTGCACATTACTAATTTCTGCCTTTTTAATCACTTAATGACGGTACTTCTACATCTTTGAACGATATTTCAAATTGAACTATTCTTTGTGCACCCGTGAGGTTGAAGAATATGTATCTGTTTGTAGAAAACCATATTTTGCCATTACCAAATTTCTATTGAATTTACAGTGTTCAGTGTAATAGTATATTGACTTAAAATTCGCTGGAAATATTATAATCTATTTTTTCCTTATCATTGAATCAATAGAAAAAAATTGTTCTACTAAAACTATTATTTCACACCCTTTTTTTGGTCTTCTTATGCTTTTCTCTTTCCCTGTATTAAAAGATATGATGTTTCACATAGTTTAGTTCTGCCTAGCTAGGAGTTAGCTGTAAATATAATTTCTGCAAATCTTAAGGTTGCTTCCATAAAAAAGTAAGATGTCAACAACTCTGTATAATATTTTGTACTGGAAGTAGTATGAGGCTATGACCTTTCTAGAGGGCATATGAACTTGAGATGATGTTTAGTACATCCTTTAGGTTTTTTTCGGGTATTTCTGTAGCAGGTGCTAGAAGCTCTCACAGAATGTCTAGTTTTAATTGGTTTTCATTGCCATGTTCTTTATGCATAATAGCTTATTGTGCTGTTTATCTATGGGTATGCAGATCGGCTATCCTTCTTGATGTGGTTGCAGTCAGTGCTTTGATAATATATGTTTTTCGTGTAGTGTTGGGCTACAAACAAACTTGGGACAGGTATCAGGTAAGTCTAAATATTTGATTAGTAGTGATTTATGACCTTAATAATCAGTATTGTATCATTTTACAATATATAGTGTGGTTGCACTTTCTGTCAGTATGACTAACTAGTATTAATCATTTCGGCAACTTTGAGGGGGCGTTTGGCCCCGCTTCCGTAGAAGTGGGTGCGCTTACAGCTCATGTGTATCCTTTTGGGGGGAAAAAGGAAATTGTGCAATGCATTATGAGGATGCAATACTTGCGGCCTGGGGTGGAAACACACAAACAACCAGAGCAGTGCTTCTGCGTTAGAAAACAACCTCAAAAGTCTTGCACTTCCATTCTAGCCCATATATACAAATTATAGTAATTTGAGATATTATTGCCTGCAACTTATATAGTATTTTAAATAATTGGAATCTAGTTCTGAGTTATGTAAACGTTTTTTTTTTAATTATGTTAACCTTTTTGAAGTCAAGACAAATTTTTTTTTTTTTATTATACAATTTACAATAAAAACAGTTGTGGCTACAAGTAATTTATAAAATAGATTTTTGTACATCACTTTTTTTTTGTAATTTATCCTCATTTTCTATTTAGAACTTCAAAAATTTATTATTTGAAAATTTACAATGGTGGGTATTTTGGTAATTTTAGCTCTATAAGCACTTCACAGCACTTCATCAGAATATTTATCAAAATGCTTTCTATACCGTACAGCACTTTTAAAATTAAATCAATCAAGCACTCTACATGTTTTTTCTCCAGTACAACACTATATTCTATTATACTTTTTTAACAGCACTATACCAAAAATTCTAGCCAACAAGCCCTAAATCTGTTTAACTTCATAAAGATATTACTTAACTGAGATAGATAAATGCAAAGAGTTTTAATGGAGCTTGGGGGGTCAATAATGTAATTTGATGTCATGCAATTTTCAATTTGGTGTGTTAAAAATGCTTTCAAACAAAAATATGGAAAGAACGGTAAATTAAATGTCAAATCATGATCATGAACTATAAATTTCACTGTAACATATCAAAACAAATAGTTTTAAGTAGCAATTAATTTAATTATAGTTATTTAGAACTTGCTATCCTGTAGACCTCCATAGTATATAACTCATTTAACTGAGGTTTTTTCACAAGAAGGCCTCGAACAAGAATTTCAGTGCTGTGGCATGGGATCTTCCCGAGCACTTGCTGACATGGTATGGCACGATGCATAACGTGCCGTGTTGATATGTGCCAGTTGAAAAAAATATTTGTGTGCCAACACACTATAATATGAATTTTTTTTTTTCTTTGGCACAAATATATTCTAATTACTTGTTATATTTTTTTTATCAAAATTGTTGCACTTTATTAATGTAACTACTTTTACTTTTGGAGAAAAGATAGCATGCTACCACTTCATTCATCAGAGAAATGAATTTAGCTACAAAAGGTTGAGGCAGCTAGGCCTCTTGAAAAGAAAGAGAAGAAGGAAAGAGTCTATACTAAAAAAAGAAAACTAAGGTGACCAAAGACCCTTGAGAAATCTAACCTCGTGTAAGAGTTGACGCATGTCCACTTTCTTGTTTTGAAAAATTCTCTTAATACATTCCAGCCAAATTACCCACCAAGTAGTAGCAATTGTCGTGAGCTTATGTATTCTTATAGATGCAGCCTTCCTACTACTCGCTTCCTAAAGCTGGCCAATTGTTGTACTACTACGAGTACAACTCTTATTTAACAAGAGGCATTCTAGTAAAATCTCAGAGGTCTTGTAGTCAGCAAATAGGTGGTCAACTGATTCTGAGCCAATTGTGCACAACCTAAAGCCTTGGTCCTTCTGCCAACCGCACTTTACCAGGTTGTGGACCGTTAGGACTTTGCGTCTCAGAACCAACCAGGTGAAAGTCCTGATTTTTAATTGTGAGTGAATCTTCCACAGTCGTGACCAACCTGCACCTCTGACTCTTCCGTCTTGGAGGAAGAGATAGAGAGATTTAATTGAGAACTTGCTGCAAAGGACCATCTCCAAATAATCTCATCCCTACGACTAGATAAGCTATGGTTCAAAGGCATAGCTTTGAGGTCTAGCATCATGCCCTTGCCTTGAGGAGTAGTCGGAAAAAAAATTCCTCGAAGATCGAATCCTACTACCAATCTCCCCCTTGGTAGCAGTCAATAACCCGGATATCTTTTCTTGTTACGTTGTTATAGATTTTTGGAAAAGCAGTCCGGAGAGGAGCTTTATCGCCCCAGATATCTGACCAAAGGTGGGTGGTTTCACCGTTCTCTATCACATAAGAGACGCCACACTTAAACACCTCTCGAACAGCTAAAACATCTTTCCACCATTGGTTTCACCGTTCCCTATCACATAAGAGACGCCACACTTAAACACCTCTCGAACAGCTAAAACATCTTTCCACCATTATGAATGTGGTCTAAAGGTTGACCCCTCTCTAAGGAGCCTCCTTCGAATGTAGTATAATTCCCTAACAAGAGAGCTCCACGGAAGGCTAGGAATCGAGAAAAAACGCCACTACTATTTAGCCAGTAGAGACGTATTCATATTTTCTAGATCTTTAATGCCTAGTCCACCTTCCTTTTTACTCCTTCCTACAATTTGCCATTGAACAAGGCACTATCCGCCAATTACAGTTGTACCCCTCTTCCAAAAAAACGCTCTTCTTAGAGATTCAAATTGCCCAATGACCTATTTTGGAGCCCTAAAAACATAGAGGTAATAAAGGGGCGGATTAGAGATCACTGAGTTCACGAGAACAAGTCGGCCTCCCTGGGATAGTAGCTTGGCCTGCCACCCTCCTATTTTGCTCTAGAGTTTATTATGCGCTGGCAACCAGTCCTCCCTCTTAAGTCTTATCTTAGAGAGCGGTAAATCCTAGGTAACGTATAAGGAGACTACCCCTTCTGCAACCCAAAATAAAAGCTAACCTATCCCTTTGATGGTTGTCGCCTCCAAGATAGAGAAGTTCAAACTTATTCTTGTTGATCTTTAGGCCTGAAGCCTACTCAAACAACTGTAAGATAAATTTGATATTCCCTATCTGCTTTTGACTGGCCTCGCAGAAGAAAATCATGCTGTCGGCGTATTGGATCAGCACAATCTTATATCTCTCTGTTGGGCCAAGACCCCTTAGGACCTTGTTGGCCACCGTGTTGTTAATCATTTCGTCAGCCCCTCGGCGACTGTGAGAAAGAGGTAGGGGGAAAGGGGGTCGCCTTGACGTAAGCCCCTCGTCGTTCTGATCCAATTGGTAGGGTCCCGTTGACTATGATCACGACTTTAGCATTTGAGGTATATTGTTCGTTCCAATCACACCATTTGTTGTTTGCCCCCAACCAAGTCAAGATTTTTCGAAGAAAAATTACACTGTCGAAAGCTTTCTCAAAATCTACTTTAATGTTGACCCCTTCCACTCCTGTTTTGAAGCACCAGTTCACTAGCTCACCAGTCGTCACGTGGGAGTCTAGTATTTGACGACCTTTCAAGAAAGCACATTGTGAGGGAGAAATGATCACATTCAAGGTGCCCTGTAGCCTGTTGGCTAATACTTTAGAGATAATCTTTTGTAGCCCGTTGATAAGATTGATTGGACGGTAGCCCTACACTTCCTGCCCCCCTATTTTCTGGGAATTAAACATATGTATGAGTAATTAATAGGTCCCGTGCAAAGATTGTCATCATACATATCCCGAAAGACATAAAAAATGTCTTCTGTTACCGTCTCCCGATTTATCGCCCCCTAATTGGAAAGTGGCCAATTTGATTTGTCTAGGGAGAAGGGAGTAGTGAGCTGATCCAAAAAGGTATAAGTCACTTCTGAGAAAGACTACTCCAATCCCCCACAGTGGAGTTTGTGCCGCCCTCCGGGACGAAAACTTCCCTAAATTTGTTGTTGCGGCGTGGAGCCATGTCATTGGCACGGTGGGCACGGCCTATGTTAGTGGAAACTTAAATCCTTGAAAGTGATGTAGCATGAGGTTGTGCTGAGCACTTGCTGGCATACTACAACACAATGGATGTGGTGCAATACTGATGTGTGCGTTGTGCCAAACCATGTTGATGTGTGTCGTTCACAATAATACTTGTGTCCCAGCACACAATGACATGAAATACTTATTTTCTTTGACTTCAATATATCTAATTGCTTATTATATTTCTTTTTTAATTTTTTTGCATTTTATTGATGCAACTTCTTGCTAATTTCAAAGAAAAGAGGGTTTTGAACTGTGATATCGGCATGAGGGTTATATCGTGCCGATATCTTATTAGCACAGTGCGGCATGGTGGAAACGGCTCGTGCCGATAGCCATTTAAATTCTTGGTCCCTCATATATTGCCCATGCGTCTAGGACTATTGTAAGTTACACATGCATATAAATGTACACATGTAGATACCTACACATACACACATGAATGCATAAGTACATACATATATATAAGAAATGACGTACTTTTAGGCATTCTTAAGTCTTATTGTTTTCTTATTTTAGACAAACCTGTGGAACTGAACAAAACCTATGGCTTTGCCCTAGATGTATATATTTAGACATGTAATCATATGGTAGTAAATCAATTACATCTCTTTATTGCAATTTCATGTCTTTGTATTTGCCCAACACTCTTCTGATTGCATGCGTTTTGCCACAGCTTCTGGTCAATAAAACTCTTTATGAGAAAACTTTAGCCAGTGGTTTTGGTTCAGTTTACTTTCTTCTTGATGCTTCTGAGCAGCAACAAGTACGTCTTATATATAAAAGTGTTCCTCCTTCAGTATTTCCAAAGTACTCAATCTTGTATTAAATAACTATTTTCATTGTGATACAGTATAAGGAAGCAGTTTTGGTGTACGCACTTTTACTCCGTCCAAAAAAGTATCAGGTATGTCAAATCCTGCTCTATCTTCTACTCTGCCTCAATGCTTGATGTCCTTTTGCTTCATCCCTTTCCTTTTCAACACTTGCTTCCAAACCTTGCCCCACTAGTATTGTCGAATCTTGATTTGCTACAAGCTAAAACTGTGCATATGGTCGAACTTCCCGATCACAGATTCCATGGACTCCTTCACAATCTCTCTTAGAGATCTCCAATTAAAGTCTCCAATACCATTAGTTGGAAAATTTCAGCGGAAGCTGTAAATCACTTATTGGACTTGTTTTGCCCCCCAAAACACACACAATCCTTGCTAGTTCACAGTAATACCAAAACAAAAGAGGCAGTAAAGGAACAAGAAGAATAACACAGGCAATATGTGTGAGAAAATACCACACTAAGTAAAAGAGGAGTACATCGACCTCTCTGGTTCTTCTTTCCAGAAAATTGCTTCTACCACAAGCCGTATTTTGAAACCCCTCTGCGTTGCAGTATTCTTCTCTACATCGCCCTTTCCTCCTGAGAGAACTTCTCTATTTTGGTTCTCGTTGCACCCAAACTCTAAACCTATGAGCTATGATAGTCTTAAAAAACACTGCCTTGCAAAACCCAGTTGCAACCCTATTTATGCAGAATCTCTGCCACATAATCAATCGCCAAATCCAACATCATGCATCTTGCCGGCATCTTGTAAACATTAAGGTTCACATACTGGGGATTGTAGTCTTGCTTTCATGCATGCATATGTACGGTGTACATATATACAGTGTATTGCTTCTCATGCAGGTATCCTGCCGAGAAACCATAGGGGATGCATGCGAACATTTCATGTACGATAAGTTCGAAGAAAAGGTAGCGATGAAACTTTTCCTTAGTCCCTTACATATAGAGCGAAAAATTGGTTAATCATTGAGTTTTACTTCTCTGTAGATTGAAATGCCTATCAACAAGGCTATGGATACACTGGTGAGATTGGGCTTGGTTATCGAGTTCCCCATGGACGAAAACCTCAACATTGTGGCTCTCTCGTGTTCCGAGGCATGCGAGATTCTAAGGAAACGTTGGGATAGCTTATTGGAACGAAACTCATGAAGAACTTCAGAATGCAAGTCCGATCTCGTTCTTTGTGAGAATCTGGATAGATGGCATAAGCTCGCAAGCATTTTGGAGCATTTTTATAGACAAGGTATACTACTCTTTTAAAGTTTTCGTTATCTCTGTTCATCCATACCCTTGTATATACTTGATGATCACACTACTTATTGGAATGTAAAATGTAATTACTCATATAGCTATATTATAACGACCTGACCCAAAACCAGCAACTCAAATGCTCAAGCTCAGTTATTAGTACTCAGTCTTGATGTCCTCTGATACCAAATACAGTGATCCTGTCCACTAACGCCAATAATTTGTTGGACCCAAATCACCATCCCAAAATACTGAAGCCTAATTATTAGTCCTAATATACAAGTCATACTTTTCCACAATAGCTTTTTTTTTTTAAGAGATAGGTAGCACGCTACCCTCTTCGTTTACTTTATTTAGAAATAAACTTAGTTCGAAATGTGAATCAACTAGGATTCGAACTTGGGTCTCAGGTAACAACCACCAAGCTCTTTGCCACTTTTCCACAATAGTTGATGTGAGACTATTAGGGTGATATAATATTTATCAGAATCGGCGGTCGATTCTTACTCTGATTCTTTTATATAGTAATATGCGTGATGACATTTTTCGCCACTTATTGTACACAGACTGAGCAAAACCTGAAGTTAGACTCCCAACTCTCAAGTTATTTTGAAGAAATTTGGTTCATATCAGTTAAACATTAAAGGATGTAAGACATTCTTGCTATTGCTAGTGGGACTTAGATTTAGGTTGATCCAAATAATCTTGCTTGGATGAGATTGCCGAATTGAAGATGAAGATTGAGATTGGATGGGACTTTTAAATTAAATGAAAGATCTATTGCTGCTGGAGCAATATGGTCTCCAATCTCTACTGCAGTGGAAGAGCTGTAAAAGTATTTATTGATATAAGTATTCTTAGGACACAATAGAAAGATAAAAAAAAGGGCAAAGATTGTCATTTTATTTCAGTAATTAGAATTTATCTAATTAAATCTTGACCTTGATTATCTTTACCTTCATTTGGTATTACAGAGAGATTGCATTACATGGGATGAAAACGTATGATAAAAAAAAATATATATATTCTGTTTATTTTCGTACATAATATTATGTTTTGTATATCGCAATGAGTTGGTTACAATATATTTTCTACGGTCCCATCGAAAAATACAGAAATATATTCTTATATACGTGTTTTTTTTTTTTTTTTTTTTTACCAATTCTATTTTATTTACTGGTGTTAGAGGACCTCATACCGAACAGGCCCTTAGTGGTTGCTAACAGTTATATGCAGTGGTATATTTGCAAGATATTAGTAGTGCTATCTGTACAGCTCCACTTGAGTTGTACATCCTACAACTGTATGATCCAAGGGCTGATATTAACCTACTAGCACAGTAGCTGGTAATGTCATCCCCATTTTATTTTTTTACGAAAATAACCTAGCCCGCACATCTCTATGTTTCTCGCCCTCTCTCGCTCCCTTTGCTCTCTCTCGCTCTCTCGCTCCCTCGCCTCTCTCTCGCTCCCTCGCCTCTCTTGCTCTCGCGCTCTCCTCTCTCTCTCTCTCGCAGGGCACTCCATCGGGCAGAAGTTCGGCAGCGTTCGTTCCACACATTGTCTTCCTCGGTAGAAACTCGCTCAAGTCGTCTCGAAGGTGTCTCTCGGCCTCGCCTCTCTTCATTGGTAGGAGGTCGCCTCTTAACTGCTTTCCTATCCATTTCAGTATCTATCACGCATTCCTTCACTCGTGGGCGTCCGAAATTGAGAACGATTTCGGAGCTAATTCGGCAACAACCGAAACAGAGGATTCAACTCAAACATGAAATTTTTTGAAGTTCTATAATCTTTCATTTTCATTTTTGAATTTAATACAAAATATATATTTTGAGGGTTTAGGGTTACAGCTGCAGTTTGTCTTTGCGTGCTTCAGATTTGGTCACCGAATAGCTGATTAATTTTATTTTAGGATACTGGTGTATATTTGTTGGTATATTATATTTTATGTTGTATTTTTAAAAATAAAAAATTTATGATTATGATTAGGGTTTAGGGTTTAAAATGTTCTATTATGCCAGCTGATAGGAGTGTTCACAATCTATTGATTGTGAATTCTATTATGCAAGCTTGTGGTTTAAAATGTTCTATTAGGTCAGTTGATAGAAGTGTTCACAATCCATGTGATAGAAATGTTTTATTAGGGTTTAGGGTTTAGAATGTTCTTTTTTTATGCTTCTGAACATGTATGAGTTGCAACCGTATCCTCTTATGGCATAATAGAACATTCCTAGGGCGTAATAGAACACTCCTATCAGTTGGCAGGATTGTGAGCACTTTGATGCCATAATAGAACAATTATGGTTGTGAACATTGTTTTAGAATTTATGCCATAATAGAACAGTTGTAAAGGATAATAGAACACTATTAAGATATTTATGGTTGTGAACACTCTTAACAATTGTATATGTTATTTTTGCACTTAATAGATACTCTATTATCCATAGCATTTATATGTTCGTATTTAACGAAACAAAAATTGTATTAAGATAAAATTGTTCTATTATGTTATAATAGTGTCAAACTGAACATATTTTGTATTTATAGGATGAACATAATTAATTTTTTTTTAGTTACTTTTAGAATGAAATAAGGTGCTGATTTGTGCTGAATAAAATGCAGCTGAAAAAATGGTTTCCACGAGAGATTCGACTAGAACAAAATCTTACTTAATTGGAGGCAAGTCGAGATAAGAAAAGAACGGAGTGGTCTTCACAAATGCTATCTGTTCAGCAGACATAAAATCACGTAACGCTGGACCAGCTGACTGCATACTGCCCACTGCCTTTGGCAACTGTGAAACACACATTATGGCGTGTGGATGAATTGGGAAATTATATTCATACTGCCCACTGCCTTTGGCAACTGTGAAACACACATTATGGTGTGCAAATGAACTGGGTAATTATATTCATTTTATTCAGTACAAATCAGCTCATAACTTAATTCTAAAAGTAACTAAAAAAAATTAACTATATTCATCCTATGAATACAGAATATGTACAATTTGACACTATTATGGCATAATAGGACAATGTTATCTTAATACAATTTTTGTTTCGTTGAATGCGAACATATAAATGCTGTGGATAAATGTTAATAATAGAGCATCTATTAAGTGAAAAAATAACATATATAACTGTTAAGAGTGTTCACAACTATAAATATCTTAATAGTGTTCTATTATCTTTTACAATTGTTCTATTAGGGCATAAAAGTATTCTAAATTCTAAAATATTGTTCACAACCATATACCTATTAAGAGTGTTCTATTAATCTTTACAACTGTTTTATTATGGTATAAAAGTATTCTAAATTCTAAAACAGTATTCACAATCATAAATCTATTAAGAGTGTTCTATTAATCTTTACAACTATTCTGTTATGGCATCAAAGTGTTCACAATCTTGCTAGCTGATAGAAGTGTTATATTATATCCTACGAATGTTTTATTATTGTATAAGAGGGTACAATTGCAATTCATACATATTCGGAAGTATAAAAAAAGAAAATTCTAAAGCCTAAACCCTAATAGAACATCCCTATCAACTGGATTATGAATACTCTTATCAGCTAGCCTAATAGAACATTTTAAACCACAAGTTTGCATAATAAAATTTACATACACTATTATGACATAATAGAACAATCTTATCTTAATACAATTTTTGTTTCGTTGAATCCGAACATATAAATGTTATGGATAAATGTTGTGTATAATAGAGCATCTATTAAGTGCAAAAATAACACATACAACTGTTAAGAGTGTTCACAACCATAAATATCTTAAGAGTGTTCTATTATCCTTTACAACTGTTCTATTATGATATAAAAATATTCTAAATCCTAAAATTGTGTTCACAATCATAAACCTATTTATAGTGTTTTATTACTCTTTACAACGTTCTATTATGCCATAAAAGTATTTTAAATTTTAAAACAGTGTTCATAATCATAAACCTATTAAGTGTGTTCTATTAACCTTTACAATTATTTTATTATGGCATTAAAGTGTTTATAATCCTGCCAGCTGATAGGAGTATTCTATTACGCCCTAGAAATCCTAGGAATATTCTATTATGCCATAAGAGGGTACGATTGCAATTCATATATGCTCGGAAGTATAAAAAAGGAACATTCTAAATCCTAAACCCTAATAGAATATTTCTATCATATGGATTGTGAACACTCCTATCAGCTGGCCTAATAGAACATTCTAAACCACAAAATTGCATAATAGAATTCACAATCAATGGATTGTGAAATCCTATCACCGGTATAATAGAACATTCTAAACCCTAAGCCCTAACCCTAATCCTAATCATAAATTCTTTATTTTTAAAAATATAATATAAAATATAATTTACTAGCAAGTATACCACCAGTGTTCTAAAATAAAATTAATCAGCTATTCGGTGACGAAATCAGGCGCACGCAAAGACAAACCGCAGCTTGTAACCCTAAACCCTCAAAATATACATTTTGTATTAAATTTAAAATTGAAAATAAAAGATTATAGAATTTCAAAAAAATTTTTGTTTGAGTTGAATCCTCTGTTTCGCTTGTGGTCGAATTAGCTCCGAAATCGTTCCCAATTTCGAACGCCCACGAGTGAAGAAATGCGTGACAGGTGCTGAGATGGATATGGGGAGCAGTTGAGAGGCGACCTCCTACCAATGGAGAGAAGCGAGGCCGAGAGACACCTTCTAGACGACTTGAGCGAGCTTCTATCGAAGAAGACAATGTTTGGAACGAACGCCGAACTTCCGCCTCGATGGAGTGCCTTGCGAGAGAGAGAGAGAGAGAGAGAGAGAGAGAGAGGAGAGCGCGAGAGCAAGAGAGAGGCGAGGGAGCGAGAGAGAGTGAGAAACATAGAGCTGTGCGGACTAGGTTATTTTCGTAAAAAAATAAAATGGGGGTGGCATTACCAGCTACTGTGCTAGTAGGTTAATATCAGCCCTTGGATCATATAGTTGTAGGATGTACAACTCAAGTGGAACTGTATAGGTAGCACTATGAAAAATCATATATACTGTTTATATATAAGAATTTAAAAAATTAAATTCTTATATATATATATATAACGTAATATATATAAGAATTTAAAAAATTAAAAATATGAAAAATCATATATATTTTAATAGAAGAAAATGAAAAGTCACCTTAGAATAGTAAAGGTCAATGTAGAGTTTATATAAAAGATTGTACTCATATTCATTTTGGATGAATAAGAAATGACATACTATATATTGTTTTTTTTGTCTCAAGAAAATTGATCATATAGTATATTTTAAATTACATGGAATTCGACTCTTCCAATTTAAGATAATTTTTTTTTAGAATGAATAACTTAATATATATAAGAGTTTAAAAAATTGAAAATATGAAAAGTCATATATATTTTAATAGAAAAAAATGAAAAGTCACCTTAGAATATGAAAGGTCAATTTAGAGTTTATATAAAGAGTTGTACTTATACTCATTTTGGATGAATAAGAAATGACATACTATATACTATTTACTTTGTCTCAAGAAAATTGATCACATCTGTCATCGTATAGTATATTTTAAATTACATGAAATTCAACCCTTCCAATTTAAGGTAATTTTTTTTAGAATTTCTCTATTTTTTTAATATTTGTTTTCAGTATTTTTGATTATTATGTTATAATTTTTTATATTTATTTTTGTTTACAAATTATAATGTTTCTATTGTATAATAATTTGATTTGTTTACAAATCATAATGTCTCTATTGTATAATGATTTGATTGTGTTGAAAATTTTGATAGACTTGTTTATATTAGGGTTTAGAATTTTTTAAATGATTAATTATTATGCAGCCTAACGCCACACTTAGCTCAATTTAATGAATATATTGAAATTTGTTTGTTAAATATATTTTTTATTTTTTCTAATTAAATTTACACGTCACTATCAAATAATAAGGTATCTATATAAAGTTATCGAATATAGATGTAATTTGATGATACCTATTGTGATTAGACCCGGCAAACGGGCGTGTTCGGTAACCAGCGGGCGGGTGATTTTACCGCGGATTACTTGGACATGAATAAAATTTATCCGTAAATTTTTGGGTAACCAACATTTTTACCCATATCTCGCCCGCGGGTGGGCGGGTGGGTATGCGGGTTACCGATAATTTTTTTCTTTTGTCTCATATATTTTTTAAATGCAAATGCATATATATATATATATATATATATATATATATATATATATATATATATATATATATATATAAAAGTTTAAAAAATATAATATAACTTATTATTTAAAATATCATAACATACAATAAAAGTTTTAAAACAAAAAAATTTGTAATATAAAAACGAAAATTAGGGTTAGAATTTTTAAGATGGATAAATAAAAATATATGTATTTTAATTAAGAAAATATATATATGCGGGTACTCGTGGTAGCGGATTATCCAAAATTTCTACAATTTAATGGATACCCATCCGTTTTATCCGTAATTTTTGGATTCGAAATGTTGGTACCCATACCCGCAAATTTGCGGGTAACCCGCACCGTGGGTATGGGTCGAGATTACCTGTGTTTAATCGTGATGCTTCGTGTAAAAAAATAAAATATTAAATAAAAAAATCTTCGTACTTTTTAATATATTTTAAAATTATTAAAATTTTTAAAATAATTATATTTTACTCTCTACAAAATAATTTATAGAAATATAAAAATCTAAAATTTAAATTTTAAATTTTAAAAAATTATAATATATCTATCTGCCGCATCGTCGGGGCCACTACACCAGTAATAATTAACATTCCTAACATCCGCGACTTTTTCTAGTGGTTTCCGAGGATTGCGTTCTGATGCCGCAACAATGTTTACACCTGTCACTCTGCAACATTCCCACCACATTACCCCGTAAGTAACAACCTCCCCCCTTTTAAATCCCTTTGCCCTCATCTCTCTCTCTCTCTCTCCATCTCTCTATCCTTCTCTCTCTATCCCTCTAAATCTCTCTATTAACCCATTTGGTTTGCTCTTTTTCTCCTTTTTTGTTAATTTTTGTTCACTTTTATTCTATTCTGTTTCTAATACTTTAATTCTTGCGAAGAATTTATTTATTTATTTATTTTTTTATTTTTTTTTGAGAGAGATAGGCGGATTCATTTATTTTATTTAAATAAACTTAATAAAAATTAAATCAACTTTATTCTAACTGGCCTTGATACCAATCACTAACTTTACCACTGGCTTCAGCAGAATGGCTCATCAGTGCGAAGAATGTTTAAGTAGGGCTACCGAGCAATGAGGCAGGTTGCCCCTTTGCCAATGAAAAACCCTGGTGGCAATGGCGGTGTTGTGCTGCTCGGAAATTAAATCCTCTGCTTCTGCTCCTAGATTAAGCTGTGTGAGAGATTGATTCTCTATGAAGCAGGTTTTCTAGGGCTCAAGCACATGAGAGATCCATCATTCCCTTCATTTACTCTTTCTTTTTTTTTTCCATTAGCTTTTTTTTTTTTTTTTTTTTTTTTTTTGGAAAAACTTAAAAAAAAAACCCTTGTAGTTTCGTATTTTTTCATTTTAGTAGCCTGTGGTTTAAAATGTAACTTGTGGTTTCGCACTTTCTCACTTTAGTATTCTGTGTTTTAAAGTGTATCAAGTTAGTACTTTGTGATTTTATTTTTCTATCAAGTTAGTATCCTGTGGTTTTATTTTGTATCAAATTAGTACCCTGTGGTTTTTAAACCACAGAGTACTAAAGTGAGAAAGTGTGCAATAATAGAATTTAACTTGATACACTTTAAACCACAGTGTACTAAAGTGAAAAAGTGCAAAATCACGTGGTACTAATTTACTACACTTTAAACCACGCGATACTAAAGTGAGAAAAAGTGGAACTACATGGGGGTATTTGAAGTTTTTCTTTTTTTAAATTTTTTTTTATTTAAAACGTACCAAAAATTACTTTTCGGCTTGAAAATTATTTTTTGTGCATTTGTTTCACCGTAATTTTTTTTTTTTCGAAAAATTATTTTTACAGATTTGAACAAAATATAGTGTTTTTATTTTTCTCTGATTTTCAACAAAAAAACAAAAAAACTCATGCTTTATAAATTTTTTTATTTTATTTTTTTACCCGAATCAAATAAAAATAGATTTATTTATTTTTTACTTTCCACCAAACAAATATTAATGAAAAATTATATTTTTCTTACATACCAAACCGAGTAAATTTTTTTTTCCATTAAGATTTTCACAAAAAAATTATTTTTTATGATTTTATGTACAATTAAACACCTCCTAAACTTCAAAAGAAACAAAAAAAAAAAGTTTTGTGATTGGGTTCTCTTTTTTTTTTTTTTTTTTGGGCTTAGTTTAATAAAATATTCAATTTGGAACTGGATTGTTTCCATTGGATTTTTTTTTTTTTTTTTGGATAAATAACACTTTTTGTTCTTAGGACTATGAGATGTGCGACATTTTAATTCTTAAATTTTAATATATTATAATTTTTAATTTAATTATTTTAAATTATTATAATTAAATTTAATTGGTTAAATGTTAGGCGTGTTTGGTTCGCTTTTTTTTTATAGAATCGGAATCGAAATTGGTGAATCCGTTAGGGGGAGTCGATCATCTCTTTTTTCAATTTGGCCTAAGAGGCCGAATGAAAGTTGAATCCGGATGAAATAAATATTTATTAGAATTAAATTTATTTTTTCAACTTTTTTAATTAAAATATGAGTTTAAATTTAGAAACTAAATTTATAATTTTAAAATTTAATTT
The DNA here is from genome assembly GCA_025177825.1 of Aechmea fasciata. Taxonomy (NCBI): domain Eukaryota; kingdom Viridiplantae; phylum Streptophyta; class Magnoliopsida; order Poales; family Bromeliaceae; genus Aechmea; species Aechmea fasciata. The sequence goes on from CM045940.1 coordinate 1,611,279, forward strand.
GAATTTGAATTAAAAATTAAAATTTAATCAAGTATTTTAAATTTAACTTTTATATATATATATATATATATATATATATACTATATATATATATATATATATATATATATATATATATAACAGTTTTTTTTGACGTAGATGTGTGGTTAGGATGATGTGGGCCCCTTAGGGTTAAGTGGGTGGTTGGTTGAATAGTATGATCTAACGGGTGAAAATCATCAAAGGGGTTGATCTAACGGTGAAAAACTTGATAGCACCGAGTGCTCCGCTATTGATAAGATACGACTCTCTCTCTCTCTCTCTCTCTCTATATATATATATATATATATATATATATATATATATATCTTTGTTACTATACTCATATGAGTATAGAGCCCTCTGTACTCATAAGTTTTTAACCTTCGGATGAAAAAAATGCGCGGTTAAAATGAGAGTGGTTACGGTTAGGTTAATAGTGGGCCCTTTGGGTTGAGTGGGTGGTTGGTTTAATAGTATAATCTAACGGATGAAAATAATTAAAGGATAGATCTAACGGCAAAAAACTTATGAGTATAAGAGGATCTATACTCATAATAGTATAGTAGCACTATATATATATATATATATATATATATATATATATATATATATATATATATATATATATATATATATATATATATATATATATATATATATATATATATATATATATATATATAGTTTCGTCAAATATTTGACTATATGATTCGTTTTCACCCCCATGTTATTAGGGTGTAAACGAGCTGAGCCTCGCTCATGAGCGAGTTTGGGGTCAATAAACACTGCTTAACGAAATTAATATTTGAAATATCATGCAAAAAGTCATTTTTTGGGATAAATACTTTAATCGTTAATGCCGTAAACACACTTGTTAAAAGGATTAGATTGAATATATATAAAAAATAAATTTATAAAATTTTATCCATTAGACTTTGATCTAATAGTTAAAATTTTACATATAAATGAGTCATTTTATAATTGAGCTTGACTTTATATTTTTATTTTACTAAAAATTAAGTAATAAAAAAATATATTATATGTATAATTGTTTATTTATTTATATAAATATAAATTTAGTAAATTATATAAATATAAAATATATGTATTCGAGCTGTTATCGAGTTGAACACAAACGAACTGACCTCAGCTCGTGTTCGGCTTGTTTATTAAACGAGTTGAAAAATTCAGTTCGTGTTCGGCTCGTTTACTAAACCAGCAATTCGATCTCGAGCTCATTTCGAGCTGAACACGAGTTGGCTCGCGAACAGCGAACAGTGAGCCCTCTAAGGTTGAGTGGGTGGTTGGTTGAATAGTATAATCTAATTGATGAAAATGGTCAAAAACGTAAATCTAACAATAACAAATTTACAAGTACGAAGTGCTTGGTGTTTTTACAAGCGCACCATAGAAGAACATCATCTGGATACACATCCAATCAATTCTGAATCCGAATTTGTTTTAGATAAATATGGTAATGAAAATTCAGCATTTCATACATATCTGCATTGAAATTTGCATGCGAAGAAAAATATAGATACAAATATGGTTTTGTCAAAATTAAAACATTGTTTGACCCTTTTTAATGTACCCACATGTGACAAGGGTGATGATAATATGGCCATGGCTACTATACTATTATGGGTATTGGAGTCCTCGTACTTATAAGTTATTTTCGATGATGGAGCCCCCGAATCGACGATCTACTCCGTTAAATATGATCTAGAATATTTGAAATTTTTAGAAAATAAATTTCGTAAATTTTTGAAATCATAATAAAATTCATCAAGCGGGCATAAAATGAACGGTCAAAATCGAACGACGTCCTAAAAAAAGATGATCGGATCCTTCAATTCAAGATCGAAGTTATTGATCTTTATCTAGGTAGTGAATAGAATTTTCTATCAAAAATTCAATAAATTTCAATTTTTTTACACTATTAAACTAGCAAGTATTCCATACCGGTCATTAAAAATTGTCCTAAAGTAGGAGTGTGAGGTGATACACAAAAGTAGAATTTCCTCTTTATTTCATCATGAGGATTTGTCCTAAAGTAGGATTGTGAGGTGATACACAAATTAATGTGCGGCTAAAGTGCACATTATGAACTAGTAAAGTACTAGATTTCATTGCCTTTTGATTTTTGTCTAACTTTACTATTTACACAATTTGTAAATATGTTATTTTGATAGCCCACTTAAAGGCATGCAGGAGTTGAGCTACAATAGAAAAAGTAATAGAAGAATAGTATTTATTTGTGACACCCCACTCTTTAGGGGGTCGCCCATCGTAGGACTACTCTAGTTCTAACATGCTTAACTCGCTTAACCTCTTGGGACTAATCACCATCCAATATGTTATAGTCGGATTAAGAGTTTTATTCCTATTATATCTTATATATAGAACTATATGAGGTTTCACATTTTTCTCCCCTTTAAGCCATGACGTCTTCACCGGGCTCAGACTCACGAGTACCGGACTATCTAAGACTCGTCACACTAGCTTTAACCGACCTTGTAGGAAAGCCGCGTTCTACCCACAACAGTCAACAGTATGAGAGTTTCGTTTTTTTCATTATATAATTTTAACTCTGACGAGACTCATCTCACACTTCCGGCTAGTACTCCTATATAAGTTGGTCGCCAGGATCGTATAGTGGATAGAGCGTGGCTTTCCAACTGACAACCATTATGAGCGGAGCCCGACCTCCCACAAATTAAGTTGGCTAAATCTAGCGAGACGAGTTTCACATTGCTTAGTGCTTATGAGTGTGCTTTAGCCTGACAAGTACGTCGTGACTTAAAAAGCAGAAAAATGTGACACTCTCAATCCAAATCTCAATGCAGTGTCGGCAGTAACGAAGGGCATATCCAAGCAAGGCACATCTTGTAGACTTTTGTTGTTGTTGTGTGGACAACTTCCCAGAAGAAGAACAGTTAAGCCCTACACCAACACCTTGATATACTGGGTATTACTTAATTTGTCTCCCTATATAGCTAGTGCAATTAATCCCCAGAAGAATACTCCACCAGGTTTACTATACTATATACCTCCACACACACACACACACACACACACACACACACATATATATATATATATATATAGAGGTGCATGGCCATTGAATGTAGTAAACATAGTAAGTCTCAAACATCTTAACTACTTGAGAAAGAGACAGACCTAAAGAGAGAGAGATGGGTCTGAGCAAATGGCTTGTTTTGTTTGCATTGCTTATCATTCTGGGAGCAGCGGCGACGGCGACGGCGACGGCCGTCCCGGTCAGCGGTTACCCCCCGCCGTCTCCTGAGAAGAAGCACGAGCACAAGGAGCACCACCACCACGACGACCACCACCGCCACCGCCACCACCACGACCACCGCACGCCACCGCAGAAGAAGGAGCACAAGTCGGCGTACCCTGCACCCCCTCCCAAAAACTGATCAGGAAGATATCCTCTATGTACGATTATACGTAGACGTACGTATACGTACGAGAACGTCACTCAGTCACACCGTAATATTATGCACGCATGTGTTTTGTTGTGTTACTTTCGCTTGTTGTCGATGGTCATTTCGCCGATTTATGTTCCGCGTTATTGCTTGTTTTGGCTATACCTTGCTTTCAATAAACTTATAACTTCTTAATTTCTCGTACGTGTCAGTATAGCTACAGCTATTGTACGTATGAGCTTGCATATTTTTGGATATAAACAAGTGTTGTTGTTGTGTTATTGTATGAGTAATGTGTCGACTGAGATGCAATCTAGATATTACGGGCACAAATACGAAATACGGGGACGACTTGGACATAACGACTCAATAGCTTTAGAAGAATTAAAACACGGACATGATACGAATACAGCTAATAAAATATAATATTATTAATATAATAATATATATTTATGAGCTAGGCTTGTGAATTCTAGAAATACCGTGACTTCTGTGCTAAGTCGTTTTCGATGCTGTGACTTTCGAATCAACGACCTGCTCTATTAGACTTGATCTAAAGTATTTGAAGTACGTGCCTAGAAAATAAATTTTATGATTTCTTAATATCATTTACTTGATGATCGAAGAGGCCCAAAATCAATAATTTTAATGGACATGATGAGCCGTTTGCAAGTCTAATAATATAAAAATATCAAAATCACATGAAACTTCGACAGAAATTTTTTTATACTATACGAAACAAGTTTGACATTTTTGATCTAAAATTAATGTTAGTCTATCGTATATATCATCACTAGGTAAAATTACCGATACTTTTAAACATTGTTGCTATATGTGGGGTCGCTAGGTATATAGTGACAGTTAAAGATTGTCGTTATAACCTAAAAAAGTGCTGCTAATTTACCAACACTTATTTAAGCATTTAGCAACCGCCAAAACTCTATCTTGTTGGCTGCGGTGGCGGAAGAGGACGATAGAAAAAGCTCTTCGTCTAGAATTTTAGTGGATTGAGTGAAGAGAGAAGAGAAGATGTTAATTGATTTTTCTTCACTCAATCCAGCGAAATTCTAGACGAAGAGCCCTTCCCTCTCGTTCTCCTCTGCCACCGCAGCCAACAAGGTAGAGTTTCGGCGGCTGCTAAATGTTTAAATAAGTGTTAGTAAATTACCAGCACTATTTTTTGTTATAGCGACACTTTTTAATTGTTACTATATATTTACTGACCCCACATATAGCAACACTTCTTAAAAGTGTCGGTAATTTAGCTGGCAACATTTTTTTTGACCGGTACCGACATTTAAAAATGTCGCTATATATATGGATCGTTTTTGTTGTAGTGTATCTTCTTGATCAGTACTGTTTGGGATTGGTTGGAGGATACATCGACTTGTACCCGTTCTTCTGCTGCGACGGCATTGGCATGCGGTGCTAGTGTTGGTGGTCGTGGTCATGGTCGTGGTGGTGGCGGTGGTCGTGGTGGTGGCGGTGCTTCTCGTGCCGGCGCTTCTTCTCAGGCGACGGCCGGGGGTAGCCGTTGATTGGGACGGCCTTCGCCATCGCTGCTGCTCCCAGAATGATAGCCAATGCAAACAAAACAAGCCATTTGCTCAGACCCATCTCTCTTTCTCTCTCTCTCTCTAGATCTATCTCTTTCTCTAGTTGTAACACCCCCAATAGTCCCACATCAGATGAGATACTTTGTAACACCCCCAATAGTCCCACACCAGATGGGATACTGATTTCGATTAGTTTATATGAGGCCTACACAACACTAATATTAACTGTGCTTAAGCATTTTGGGCCGGTGGTTTGGGCTCAACGAGTTATTGTTGCTAGCGAGTCGGGTCGTTCCAATTGGTATCAGAGCCGAATACCAGCCGGAAGTGTGAGAGCTAAATGTTATATGGGACAAAGTGCTACACCAACAGGTTTGGTGGGAGCCACCTCTTGAACCCGTAGGAGCCACCTCTAGAATCTCACATCGCCTGGTAATTCTGGTCCTAATTTGTCTGTCTGTGATCTGGTTTGGACCCGACGAGAACGTCAGGGTCTAAACATGGGGAGTTTGTAACGCCCCGAATAGTCCCACATCGGGTGGGATATTGATTTCGATCAGTTTATATGAGGCCTATACGCTAGTAATAATAAATGGGCTTAAGCATTTTGGGCCGGTGATTTGGGCCTAACAAGTTATTGTTGCTAGCGGGTTGGGTCGTTAAAATTGGTATCAGAACCGAATACCAGCCGGAAGTGTGAGAGCAAAGTGCTATGCTGGACAAAGTGCTACACCAACGGATTTGGTGTAAGCCACCTCTTGAACCTGTAGGAGCCACCTCTAGAATCTCACATCGCCTTGTAATTCTGATCCTGATCTGTCTGTCTGTGATCTGGTTTAGACCCGACGAGGACTGGATACTGATTCCGATCCCCCAATAGTCCCACATCGGATGGGATACTGATTCTGATTAGTTTATATGAGGCCAACACGCTAGTAATAATAACTGGACTGAAGTATTTTGGGCTGGTGGTTTGAGCCCAACGAGTTATTATTGCTAGCGGGTCGGGTTGTTGCATTTGGTATCAGAGCTGAATACTAGCCGGAAGTGTGAGAGCTAAGTGCTATGTGGGACTAAGTGCTACACCAACGGGTTTGGTGGGAGCCACCTCTTGAACCCCTAGGAGCCACCTCTAGAATCTCACATCGCCTGATAATTCTGGTCCTGATCTGTCAGTCTGTCTGTGATCTGGTTTGGACCGAACGAGTTATTGTTGCCAATGGACTGGGTCGTTACATTTGGTATCAGAACCGGTTCACCAGCCGAAAATGTGTGACGAGTCTCGGCTGAGCCAGCTAGCGAGCAAGATGAGTCTCACATCGCTTGGTGATCTCGAGTTGTGTGTGTGATTGGACTGACGAGAACGTTGGTGCCTTAACAGGGGGAGTACGTGACACCCCAATAGTCCTATATCGGATGAGACACTACAACAAAATATGTTTTAGACGACGCTTTTTAGACGACGCTTTCTTCTAGCGTCTTTAATATTTAGGATTTGCCGACACTATGATTAAGCGTCGCCAATAAACATATTTTTATCAAATATTTATATACATTTTCCGACGCTATATTAAAACGTCGGTATATTTATCCCGACATGTTTATTTAACGACTCTTTACCCGACGCTTTTACAAGCGTCTGGATTAATATTTTTGCCGACGCTTTATAGCGTCGCTAATTATGATTTAAAGTGTCCTTAAATACAAGATTTTTTGTAGTGATGGGATTGTCATTGGGTTTATAAGAGACTTAGACGACACTAGTAATAATAACTGGACTTAAGTATTTTGGGCCGGTGGTTTGGATTCAAGTATTCAACGAGTTATTATTGCTAGCGGGTCGGGTTGTTGCACTAGTAGCTAAGATGTTTTAGCTTTACTATGTTCACAATATCTCAATGGCCATGCACCTCCATATATATATATATTAATAAAGTTGAACGGGCATGTTGAACGGGCATGGGTCATTTAATGCAAAATGAGAGAACCATTTATTGAGATTTGTATATATTATAAATTATGGGCACTATATACAACAGATGTTACAAGTTGGGGAGTGTTGGATTAGATGAGTGCTACGTAGATGTATTGATCTTTATTATAATTGTATGCGTATGTAGAGATAAATAGTAGAGTGAACCTTAGTAATGTCAACAGGTCGAATTCAGGGCGAATTTTTAAATATCTGAAGCCGACTCCAAACCCGAGACCTGAACCTGAATCCGAACCCGAACCCGACGGATTTTAAAAATCCATATCCAAACCTGAATCCGACCAAAAATCCGAAACCCGAACCCGAACTCGAACCCGAAAATTTGAACCTGAAATAATTATTTTTTTTTTCAATATTTAAAAATATATTATATTAAATCTAAATTTTTAAAATACAAATTCAAATATAACATCAAACTTATATATATATATATATATATATATATATATATATATATATATATATATATATATATATATATATATATATATATAATACAAAATAAATTCGGGTTCGGATCGGGTACAATCAAAATTCATATCCAAATTCATATCCGGGTTTCTATTTTTGATATTCATATCCGAATCCATATTCATATCTATCGGATATATCCGTTTCATTCGGATTCGGATTCGGATAAAATTTTGAGTATCCATACCCATTGACATCCCCAGTGAACCTGGTGGATTAGGGATTAATTGCACTTGGGTAAAAATTTAATACAGTAAATAAAAGGTCTTGGTGTAGGGCTTAACTGCATGGGAAGTTGCCAAAAAATATATAATAATAATAAAACAAAGAAAATCTACAAAATGTGCCTTACTCAGATGTGCCCTTCATTAATTACCACCGACACTGCATTGAGACTTGGATTGATCCGCGATATCCGGGCTCGAGTGATGAAGAGTGCATGTGACGCCCCACTGTCCATGGGTTCACCAAATTTAAAATTATTTTAACTCTATCATACTTAATCTTAATTCTTAATTTTTTGGGCATAGTCACCGTCCAAAATATTACAATCGGATTACAAAGCTTAATTAGTCTTATTATATCTGATATATAAAATTATTTGAAAGTTTGAAAATGTTATATTCCCCCAACTTTTAAGCTCTGACGTTCTCGTCAAACTAATACACACTTACAAGTATTAAACGATGTAAAACTCGTATCGCAAGCCTTAGCTAGCCAACCATTTGGAGAGCCGCGCTCCATTCATAACAGTCATAAGTCGAAGAGCTATGCTCTGCATGCTATATGATTCTGACTCCGTGAGACTTATCTCACACTTTCGACTGATAGTTAGCTTAGATACCGGTTGTGACGCCCTGTTTCTCGATGAGTCACCTATCACGTTTGGAACTATTCTAACCCTGGCATGCTTAACCCTCTTAGCCTAGTCTAACCAGAGCCCAAAATATTGTATTCGGATTAAGATATTTAGTCTTACTATACCTAATTTATAGGACTATTTCAAATTCTGCCATTCTGGGAGTGTCATAGTGCGCGCGTCTGAGTGAGAAGCATATGACAGAATTTACTTCTTATTCCAAGAACAATATTTTCATGCTTAAAGCATGACTTATAGTCGAGAATTATAGCTTTTGAATAATGAAACTCACTAAGGCTTCGGTTGGTATGAGATCGCGTTACGTGCGGTGAGAATGTACGTTGAAAAATACTGCTTTGTTTCCATACGTAATATTACGTTCGCATATCGCAAATAGTCGGTTACGCTAGATTTTCTGCGGTCCCACCGGAGAACACAGAAGTATATCCCTATATGGCCACAACTCTATTTTATCTAATAGCGTTAGATAGATCTCAATACCAAACTAAGCCTAAATCAATCTATTGGTTGGTGGTATAATTTTTGAAATGCTCCTATACTTTTTTTTTTTCGTTACCGTTCATTCACGCGTATTCAACGGCTCAGATTTAATTTTTTTTAAATTATGACCTGCAATAGCAGGTCACTTTGGGAGAGGTACCAGTTACCAGGTACCTCAAAAAAGAGTATTTTTGTCTTTTAATACATAGATAATTTAGTCATTTTATCTTTATTATATTTTTATTTTTTTTTTCTCTTTGTTTCCTTTTTCTTTCTTTATATTTCCTTTCATAATTTGGCATTTTATATAAGAAAAATTACAAATGATTTCACAATATGATCTTTTATATTTTCAATTTAAATTAATTATTTTCGATTTGAAATATTGTTTACAATCCCAAATATTAAAATTTTAATTAATTTCAAATTTTGAATTAAAATATTAATTTATATTTGAAATTATGAACCAAATTTAAAATTTAAAGTTGATTTGATAAACTTATTTAAATCATTCTATTTTTTCAGATCTAATTTTCTTTTAGTTAATTTTTTTAACTTATTAAATACATTTAAATTATAAATATTTTAACCTACATTCAAATTTTTTTAAATAAGTGATACAAAATTAATGTCTAAATTATAGGAATTTAAAAGTTTCTTAAATTTTTTTTTAAGTATTTAATATTTAAAATTTAATGTATCAAAACTGTCTCTAATATGATCGCGTCTTAAAAAATACTATCGTAATCTTATCATCTTAAAATATTATAAGACGAGATCCACGTTTGTATCAAAATTGCCTCTAACTTAAATTTTACTTTTAAATTTTAAGTATTTAATATTTAAAATTTAAATTCATCGTACCTATAAATAAAATTGTTTCTAAAATCCCTATAATTAATGCATAATTTTAGTACCTCAATTCTTAGAAATAAAACTATTTCTAAAATTCCTATAATTAATGCATAATTTTAGGAACTCAATTAAAAGTTTTTTTAAATATTGTATTGTTTAATTACCAAACTAACCTTGAATAAAATAATCTTAAAATAATCTTTTTACCTGCTAAGTACTAAAATTACATTTTTACCCTTAATTAATCAAGGGTTAAGATCTTTTTTATTTATTTATTTTTAAAAGTACCGAAGCATTGCTCATAATTTTTAGAGTAAGAGTTTCTATTCCTCCTTGTGCATAGGTAGTAACATTAAGTTGTTAATGGCAATTTATATATTTACTAATGATAAAATAATAGTGTTTATTAAATCTGATCAAAATAAGTTAGTGATGAGCAATAGTAACCAAATTCAATAAATCTCTCCCACGTTACATTTATAAATTAATCGAAACTCGCAACTCGATCTCGTGAGCTTGTTTGAGATCGAGGAGTTGCCATAGACTGAACAGTTAAGCCCTACACCAACACCTTTATATACTGGGTACGTATTACTTTGTCTCCCTATATAGCTAGTGCAATTAATCCCCAGAAGAATACTCCACCAGGTTTACTATACTATACTATATACCTCCACACACACACACACATATATATATATATGGAGGTGCATGGCCATTGAGATGTAGTAAACATAGTGAGTCTCAAACATCTTAACTACTAGAGAAAGAGACAGACCTAAAGAGAGAGTAATGGGTCTGAGCAAATGGCTTGTTTTGTTTGCATTGCTTATCATTCTGGGCGCAGCGGCGACGGCGACGGCCGTCCCGGTCAGCGGTTACCCCCCGCCGTCCCCTGAGAAGAAGCATGATCACAAGGAGCACCGCCACCACGACGACCACCACCGCCACCGCCACCACCACGACCACCGCACGCCACCGCAGAAGAAGGGGCACAAGTCGACGTACCCTGCACCCCCTCCCAAAAACTGATCAGGAAGATATCCCTCTACGTACGATTATACGTAGACGTACGTATACGTACGAGAACGTCACTTAGTCACACCGTAATATCGCATGCAGGCATGTGTTTTGTCGTGTTACTTTCGCTTGTTGTTGATGGTCATGTATTTTCTTCAATAAACTTATAATTTCTTAGTTTCTTGTGTGTAATAAAAGTTGCAGAAGCAGTATAGCTGCAGCTGTTGTACGAGCTTGCATATTTTTGGATATAAACAGATGTTGTGTTGTGCTGTGTTGTTATACAAGTAATGTAACTGAGATGTAATCCATATATTACGGACGCAAACACGAAATACAGAACGCGCGGCTCGGACATAACGGCTCAATAACTTTAAAAGAATTAAGGCACAAACATGGTATATGAGTATAGCTAATAAAATATAATATTATTAATATAATAATATGTATTTATGAGCTAGGCTTGTGTACTTTTAGAAATATTGTAAATATTGTGACATCTATGCTATCAAGTCGTTTTTTATACTGTGACTTTCGAATTAATGATCGGCTCTGTTATATAAACTTGATTTAAAATATTTAAAGTGTCGAGAAAAAAATAAATTTCATGATTTTTTAGTATCATTTACTTGATGATCAAAGAGGCCCAAAATCAATAATTTTAAATGGACATGGTGCGCTGTTTGCAAGTCTAACGGTATGGAAATATCAAAATCATATGAAATTTTGCTAGAAAATGTTAGGAATTGGTTAAATTTTTAGTTGATTTCTAGTTCTCTATATAAGAATTAATATTTAAATCTATTAAAGATAAATTAAGATTTAAATATTAATTAGAGCATAAATTTAACTAAATTAGAATAAATATTTAAATTTATTGGAGATAATCTAAATATAGATTTAAATATTATTTGGAGTAAGAATCATAATTATACTAGAATTGGACTACGTTTCAGTGGAGAATTATATATATATATATATATACATATATATATATATATAGAGTAAGGCTACTATGCTTCTGGAAGCACGGAGGGCTCCGTGCTTTCACGTCGATTTCGATGTTGTGGCTTCCGAATCGTCGATCGGCTCCGTTAAACTTGATCTAGAGCATTTGAAGTACCTAGAAAATAAATTTTACGATTTTTCGATATTATTTGCCTAGCGAACGAAGGGGCTAATAATCAACGGCAGAAAATAAAAATCTTACAAAACGCGATAATATAGCATTAAAAATTTAGATCAAAGATATTGATCTTGTTTTATATAGTATAAAGAATTTTCTATCAAAATTTCATGTAATTTGGATTTTTCTACACCGTTAAACTTTCAAACGACTCACTATGACCATTAAAATTATTTGATTTTGTGCCCCTTCGATCACTAGGCAAATGATATCGAAAAATTATAAAATTTATTTTCTAGATACTTCAAATACTCTAGATCAAGTTTAACGGAGCCGATCGACGATTCGAAAGCCGCATCATCGAAAACGACGTGAAAGCACTAAGGCTCCGTGCTTCCGATAAAGCATAGTAGCCTCACACTATATATATATACATATATATATATATATATATATATATATATATATACATATATATATATATAGTAGGTCTTGTGTTATTAGGAGCACGGAGGCCTCCGTGCTCCTAAGCCGTTCGATGATGGAGCTTTCGAATCGACGATCGGGTCCGTTAGACTTGATCTAGCGTATTTCAAGTTTCTAGAAAATAATTTTTGTGATTTTTTGATATCATTTACCTAGTGATAAAAAAGATTCAAAATCAATAATTTTTAATGGTTTATATCTGCCGTTTTCAAGTTTAACGGTATAGAAGTATTCAAATCGGATGAAATTTTGATACAAAATTCTTTATACTATCTATAACAAGATCAATATTTCGATCGAAAATTTGAGTGCTATATCACCACTTTTTATAGGATTTTTATTTTCAGTTAAAAATTATTGATTTTGAATTATTTAGATTGCTAGGTAAATGATATCGAAAAATCGCAAAATTATTTTTTAGAAACTTCAAATATGCTAGATCGAGGGTTAAAAAAACATTAGGACAAGTGTATCCTTATTAATATGATAGTAAGCGCATAACTGTATATATATATATATATATATATATATATATATATATATATATATATATATATATATATATAGGCCACGGCTACTATACTATTATGAGTATTGGAGCCATCGTACTCATAACTTTTTGGCCGTTGAGATGAAAAAATGTGAGGCTAGGATGAGAGTGATTACGGTTAGATTGATAGTGGGCCCCTAGGATTGAGTAGGTGGTTGGTTGAATAGTATAATCTAACGGGTAAAAATGATTAAAGGGTGGATCAAATGGCTAAAAAGTTATGAGTACAAGAGCCTCTATACTCATAAAAAGTATAGTAGGACTCTATATATATATATATATATATATATATATATATATATATATATATATATATATAGTAGGGCTACTATACTCTTGAGTAGTAGACCCTTACTACTCCTAAGTTGTTTTTAATGATGGGGCATCCGAATCGACGATCCACTCCGTTAAATATGATCTAGAGTATTTAAAACTTCTAGAAAATAAATTTTGTAATTTTTTGAAATCATAATTAAGTCCATCAAATGGGCATAAAATGAACGGCCGAAATCGAATGACGTCCTAAAAATAGATGATCGGATCCTTCAATTTAAGATCGGAGTTATTAATCTTTATCTAGGTAGTGAATAGAATTTTCTATCAAAAATTCAATTTATTTCAATTCTTTTACACCGTTAAACTAGCAAGTATCCCATACCGGCCGTTAAAAATTGTCAATTTTGTGAGCTTTTGATCGTAAGGTAAATGATATCGAAAAATTACGAAATTTATTTTCTGGAAGTTTTAAATACTCTAGATCATATTTAACGGAGTGGATCGTCGATTCGGATGCTCCATCATCAAAAATAACTTATGAATAGTAAGGGTCTACTACTCATAATCGTTTGGTTCGGGTATAAACAAGAACTAGCTATTATAGAGCTAGGTACAAGTATGGGGATAAGAAAAATAGCGTTTGGATGAAAATTGGGTTGTTCAGGAATAAGATAAATATTAGGTAGTTTTATATAAAAAATGAAGGTGTTGGTGGGGATAACTGAGAACTACTATTCTCGGATAAAAAATTAGCATTTGGATATAAAGGTGGGGATAAGGGTCTATTCCTATTCCTATCCCCTAACCAAACAAAGCCATAAGTATAGTAGCCCTACTTTATATATATATATATATATATATATATATATAGAACTAGGCTGGAATACTATTATTAGCACCAATGACTTGGTGCTAGCACTACAACAAAATATATTTTAGACGACACTTTTTAGACGACGCTTTCTTCTAGCGTCTTTAATATTTAGAATTTGCCGACACTATGATTAAGCGTCGCCACTAGACATATTTTTATCAAATATTTATATATATTTTCCGACGCTATATTAAAACGTATACTTATCCCGACATGTTTATTTAACGACTCTTTACCCGACGCTTTTGCAAGCGTCGGGACCGACGCTTTTGCAAGCGTCGGGATTATTTTTACCGACGCTTTAAAGCGTCGCTAATTATGATTTAAAGTGTCCTTAAATGTAAAATTTTTTGTAGTATAGTAAGTTTTAGCACTCGGATGAAAATTTGTAAAGGTCGAGGATGATATTAGGTAGTTAGCGTTGAGTGGTGCAGGGTTGGTGGTCACGTGGGTATAGTATTTAATCCAATGGTTAGAAATAATGATAAAGTCGTCTAGAGGTTAAAAAAGTGAGTATGACAGTGTGAGTTTTTACTACGTAGTGGCGAGTCAGACTCATATATATATATATATATATATATATATATATATATATATATATATATATATATATATATATATATATATAATGCTTTAGAGGGTCAGAGCGTAGTTGGTGTAGGGGTGAGAGAGAGTCTTTTTATGGTGGAGAAGTCTAGGCCCCGTTGTGTGCACCTAATGCACAGGTGCACATGTGAGAGAGAAAAAGAGAGGAGTCCTCTTCTGTGAATTTACAGAAGACAAGAAAATGATAGAAGAGATTCAGAAAGAGATTTGAGGGGGTCTAATTGCCAAAAATTGTCCCACATTTTTTAAATTTTCTCCTTTACCATTCTCTAATTTAAAATAAGTTTACATTGTTTTTCTATATTTTTCTCTTTATTTCGTCATGAGGATTTGTCCTAAAGTAGGATTGGGAGGTGATACATTTTACAAATTAATGTGCGGCTAAAGTGCACATTATGAACTAGTAAAGTACTAGATTTCATTGCCTTTTGATTTTTGTCTAACTTTACTATTTACACAATTTGTAAATATATATGTTATTCGATAGCCCACTTAATTAAAGGCAGGGGTTGAGCTACTATAGAAAAAAATAAGGGAAAACTTCAAAAACCATCCTTGTGATTTCACACTTTCTCATCACTTTAATTAGTACTCTGTGGTTTAAAGTGTATCAATTTAATATCCTGTGGTTTCATTTTTATCTTTTCATTATCAATTTCACTAATTTTTTTCGTTAAATTAGCGACTAAGTTAAAACTAAAGAGTACTAAAGTGAATATTCGATAAATCTAGGTAAGGTATCTAAAGTTTTTTTGTATATAATTTAACAAAATATTAACGAAAAAGCTGACGAAAAGATAAAAATAAAACGACAAAACACTAACTTGATTCACTTTAAACTACAGAATACTAAAATGAGAAAGTGCGAAACCACAGAAGTGATATTTAAAGTTCACCCAAAAAGTAATAGATGAATAGTATTTATTTGTGACGCCCTACTTTCTAGGAGGTCACCGATCGTAGGACTACTATAGTCCTACCACGCTTAACGCTTAATTTTTTGAGCCTAACCACCATCCAAAATGTTATAATCGGATTAAGAGTTTTAACCCTATTATATCCTGTATATAGGACTACCAGAGGTTTCACATTTCTCTCCTCTTTAATCCCTGACGTACTCATCGGGTTCAGACACACAAATATCAGGCTATGTGAGACTTGTCTAGCTAACTTTAACCAACCTTGTGGGGGAGCAGCGCTCTACATACCCACAACAGAGAACAGTATGAAAGCCTTGTTTTTTTCGTTATATAATCTACACTCGGCCGACACTCATCTTGCATTTTCAGTTAGTACTCCTAAATTGATAGCCAGGGTCATATAATAGATAGAGCGTGACTTCCCAACTGACGACTGTTGTGAGTGGAACCAAGCCCCCCACAAATTAAGTTGGCTAAAGTTAGCGAGACGAATCTCACATTACTTGATGCTTGTGAGTGTGTTTTAACCTGACAAGTACGACTTAAAAAAGAAAGAAATTAATGTGACATTCAGAATTTGAAATAATCATATATATATAAGAGATAATAGGATTAAGCATCTTAACCAGGTTATAATATCTTGGGTGATATCTAGACACAAAAGATTAAGAGGATTAAGTGTGTCACTAGCAGGGACGGAGCCATTGAGGGGCCCACAGTGGCCATGCCCCCCCTCAATTTTTTAAATTACATGAAGGTCCTTTATAATAAAAATTAAAATACTATAGATTTTAATTTTAGGGGGCCAAATTAATTTTTTTAGGGGCCATGGCACCCCCTCAAATTTTTAAAATTACATAAAGATCATTTATAATAAAAATTAAAATATTATAGATTTTAATTTTACGGGGCCACATTAATTTTTATAATAAAATTTGTCTTAATTTTTTTTCAATTTTTTGGTCATTTTCCTTCAATTCTCACGGTCTTCCTCTCTGAAATATATTATCGTTATTATTGCTAGTAATAACTGATCAGTAAATTTGATAAACTTTTTTTTCTTACTATTCGAGGTCAAAATTTTTTCCTATCAAATTTAAATTTTGACCCTCCCGAATCTTAATTTCTGACTTCGCCCGATGTGTCAGAGCTAGAATAATCCTAAAATTGGACCCTTTTTCACTGCCGAATACTGCCCATCAATCCAAATCTCAGCGCAGCGTCGGTAGTAATGAAGGGCACATCCAAGTAAGGCACATCTTGCAGACTTTTTCTTTTTTTTTTTTTTTTTGGTTGTTGGCGGGTGGCTGTTGTTGCTGTTGTGGGGGCAACTACCCCGAAGAAGAACAGTTAAGCCCTACACCAACACCTTTATATACTGGGTACGTATTACTTTGTCTCCCTATATAGCTAGTGCAATTAATCCCCAGAAGAATACTCCACCAGGTTTACTATACTATACTATATACCTCCACACACACACACACATATATATATATATGGAGGTGCATGGCCATTGAGATGTAGTAAACATAGTGAGTCTCAAACATCTTAACTACTAGAGAAAGAGACAGACCTAAAGAGAGAGTAATGGGTCTGAGCAAATGGCTTGTTTTGTTTGCATTGCTTATCATTCTGGGCGCAGCGGCGACGGCGACGGCCGTCCCGGTCAGCGGTTACCCCCCGCCGTCCCCTGAGAAGAAGCACGATCACAAGGAGCACCACCACCACGACGACCACCACCGCCACCCCCACCACCACGACCACCGCACGCCACCGCAGAAGAAGGGGCACAAGTCGACGTACCCTGCACCCCCTCCCAAAGACTGATCAGGAAGATATATATCCTCTACGTACGATTATACGTAGACGTACGTATACGTACGAGAACGTCACTCAGTCACACCGTAATATTATGCACGCATGTGTTTTGTTGTGTTACTTTCGCTCGTTGTTGATGGTCATGTATTTTCTCCAATTTATGTTCTGCGTTATTGCTTGTTTTGGTTATACCTAGCTTTCAATAAACTTATAATTTCTTAATTTCTCGTGTGTAATGAAAGTCGCAGAAGCAGTATACCTGCGGCTGTTGTATGAGCTTGCATATTTTTGGATATAAACAGATGTTGCGTTGTGTTGTTGTATGAGTAATTAATGTGACTGAGATGTAATCTAGGTATTACGAACTCAAACACGAAATATAGGACGACTCGATCGGACAATAGCCGAGAATAGTAGTTCTCAGTTATCCTCACCAACACCTCTATGTTTTATATAAAACTATCTAATATTTTTCTTGTCCCCGGGAACAACCCAATTTTTATCCAAACACTATTTTTCTTATCCCCATACTTGTACCTATCTCTGTAATAACTAGTTCTTGCTTATACCTGAACCAAACGGTACCTTAAAAGAATTAAAACACGAACGTGATATATGAATACAGCTAATAAAATATAATATTAGTAATATAATAATATATATTTATGAGCAAGGCTTTTGTACTTATAGAATTATGGTGACTTCTGTACTATCAATTAAGCAGTTTTTTATGCTGTGATTTTCGAACTAACGATCAGCTCCGTTAGACTTGATCTACAATATTTGAAGTGTCTAGAATGTAAATTTCGCGATTTCTTAATATCATTGACTTGATGATCAAAAAGGCCCAAAATTAATAACTTTAATGGAACATGGTGAGCCGTTTGCAAGTCTAACAGTGTAAAAATATCAAAATCGAATGAAATTTTGACAGAAAATTATTTATACTATACAAAACAAGTTTAATATTTTTGATCTAAAATGTTAGTGCCATATCATCACTTGGTAAATAATAA
This sequence comes from Aechmea fasciata, assembly GCA_025177825.1. Classification (NCBI taxonomy): domain Eukaryota; kingdom Viridiplantae; phylum Streptophyta; class Magnoliopsida; order Poales; family Bromeliaceae; genus Aechmea; species Aechmea fasciata. The sequence goes on from CM045940.1 coordinate 1,629,679, forward strand.
CAAAAAATTATGAAATTTATTTTCAAGATATTTTTAATACTCCAGATGAACTCTAACGGAGTCGATTGTCGATTTGAAAGTTTCAGCATAAAAAATGACTTAATATGTGAAAGTCACTGTGCTTCAAAAAGCACAAAAGCTTGACTCTATATTTATTATATATAAAATATTAGTTTTGTCAAACTATTGTTAAATTTCTCATACGATTAACAGTTAATAAAATTTTTACCAATACCTCAACTATTTTAAGAAAAGAAATTCTCCACCATATATAATTTATTTATATCGTCTACAAAGAATTTAAGTGCATTCAACAAGAAACTAAAATATTTATCATCCTACATTATATATATATATATATATATATATATATATATAGTGGAGCTAGAATACTCTTGGAAGCACCACCCCTTGGTGCTTCCAAGTTTCTAACCCTTGGATCCACTTCTTAATTACTAATACCCTTTAGATCAAATACTATTTCACCTACCACCACTTACCACCACCTACCACCATCATCTCAACCCTTCATCTCTCCATCCAATGGTTAAAAACTCACAAGCACCACTTATTTGATGCTTTTAGAAGTCTTCTAGCTCAACTCTATATATATATATATATATATATATATATATATATATATATATATATATATATATATATATATATATATATATATATATATATATATATAGTTGAGCTAGAATACTCTTAAGAGTGTCCATTTTACTCTCGAGTTGTTTTCGATGATAGAGCTTCCAAATTGATGATCGCTCAGTTGAACATGATCTATACCACTTAAAGTGTTTAGAAATCAAATTTCAAATATGTTCGACATCATTTGCCTAATGGTCAAAGGATTTCAAAATTTGTAATTTTAATGGTGGATAAGAGACGTTTTCTCGTTTAACGGTGTAAAAATATCCAAATCAATAGAATTTTTGTTAGAAAATTCTTTAAACTATTTAAAACAAGATCTATACTCTTGATCTTGATTACAAAACTCCTATCATCATTTTTTAAAGAATATTCATTTTCAACCATTCATTTTCTGTTCACTAGATGGATACAAGAACAATATCGAAAGTGCGTGAAATTTGATTTCTATGTAGTTTAAATGGTTTAGATCATATTTAACGAGCCGATCGTCAATTTAAAAGCTCTATCATCGAAAACAACTCGAGAGTTAAATGGGCTCAGACTCTTAAGAGTATTCTAGCTCAACTCTATATATATATATATATATATATATATATATATATATATATATATAGAGTCCTGCTATGTTATCAATAGCACGAGAGGTCTCCGTGCTACCAAGTTTTCCACCGTTAGATCCACCCCTTTGATGATTTTCAATTGCTAGATCATACTATTCAACCAACCACCCACTTAACCCTGTGAGGCCCACATCATCCTAACCGCACATCTCTCAATCCAATTGCTACTAGGGTTTGCAAAGACTAATGATTTAATATATTAATAGTGATAAGAATGTTCTATATATATATATATATATATATATATATATATATATATATATATATATATATATATATATATATATATATATATATATATATATATATATATATATATATATAGGCCACTACTATGCTATTATGAGTATTGAAGACCTACTACTCATAAGTTTTCAGCCGTTCATATGAAAAATGAGTGATTAGGATGAGCGTGGTTACAGTTAGGTTGATAGTGGGCCCACAGGGTTGAGTGGGTGGTTGGTTGAATAGTATAATCTAACGGTGAAATTAATTAAAGAGTAGATCTAATGGCAAAAAACTTATGAGTACAAGAGGCTCTATACTCATAAAAGTATAGTAGGACTTTATATATATATATATATATATATATATATATATAGATGTGCGGTTAGGATGATGTGGGCCCTTGGGTTAAGTGGGTGGTTGGTTGAATAGTATGATTTAAGATGAAAATGATTAAAGATGTAGATCTAACGGTAAAAAAATCACAAGCACCAAATACTTGGTGCTTTTACAACACCATAGCGGACTCTATATATATATATATATATATATATATATATATATATATATATATATATATATATATATATATATATATATATAGGGTCCTATTACTATACTATTAGTACGGTCGCCTCGTACTTATAAGTTGTTTCGATGATAGAGCTTCCATCGAAAACAACTTATGAGTAGTAGGACTCCAATACTCATAATAGTATAGTAGCCGTGGCGGCCTATATGGGTCCGGCTACCATACTATTATGAGTACGGTCGCCCTCGTACTTATAAGTTGTTTTCGATGATAGAGCTTCCGAATCGACGATCCACACCGTTAAACGTTATTTACAGTATTTAAAACTTCTAGAAATCAAATTTTATAATTTTTCGACATCATTTACCTTACGATCAAGAGGTCACAAATTTGACAATTTTTAACGGCCGGTATGGGATACTTGCTAGTTTAACGGTGTAAAAGAATTGGAATTTGTTGAATTTTTGATAGAAAATTCTATTCACTACCTAGATAAAGATCAATAACTCCGACCTTGAATCGAAGGATTAGATCATCCTTTTTTAGGACGACGTTCGATTTTGACCGTTCATTTTATACCCACTTGATGGACTTTATTATGATTTCAAAAATTTATAAAATTTATTTTATAGAAGTTTCAAATACTCTAGATCATATTTATGAAATTCTATTGCATGCGAATTTGCTCTATAAGCAAACCTGCAACATCTCATCCGTACTCCGCAAAAAATGGAGGTCATGACCCCTAGAGCAAGAACAACCCTAGAGAAAATCCGGGCTCAATAGTTTCGTATTACAAAACAGCCACTTAGTTCGCTCGTGTTCGGCTCGTTTACATCCCTATATTTATAGCTAGTACTACTGGAAGAGCAATGCCATCACAATGCTTTATTATCAAAAAAAAAATTACCATTGAATTATTGTGATAAATCACAATGTAACTACAGCTTATCTCACTACTCCTTTTTCATACTCAGTAGGAAAAGCAAATCACTCTCTAAACTCACTGGTTTCTTTCCAAAACTGTGCATAGAAAACTAATCTATATATATATATACATAGTTCCAAAGAATCCCGACTCCGCGCCTTGAACAGCGAGAAAAAAGAAGGAAAGAAACATCTTCAAGTTGTAAAAATTACTCCCAAAAAGATGAAAGAAACTCTGCAGTAGCAGTTATTGCTTCGGCGTAGGATGACCGGTCCAATACGACTTGACGGCGACGAGGATCTTCTCCGGGTGGAAGGGCCCGCTCTCGTGATCCACCGTCTGGCTCCTCCACCTCATTCCTTCTATTACCGACCGGACCTTCGCCAACACTTCCACTGTGTCGCGGATTATCACCGTTCCTTCCGGCCGCAGTATCCTATCCATCTCCAGGAGAATGTATGTTATGTCGCACCTGCAATGATTTCACCGTCAATTTTTAGATACAATGCGACACCCCCAACTTCCCAAGGGTTCACTCATCCTAGAATTACTCTAGTCCTAACATACTTAACTCTCTTAACTTTTTAGGCTTAACTATAGTCCAAAATGCTATAATCGGGTTAAGAGGTTTAGCCCTATTATATCCTTTATATAAGACTATTTCAAATTCTATGAATGTTACATTCCTTCCCAACCCTTGACGCTCTCGTCAGGGTCAAACACATTCACGAGTATCAGACAATGTGAGACTTGTCTTGCTAACCATACCCGATCTTGTGGATAGCCGCACTCCACCTACAACGATTATCAGCCGAAAAGCCGCACTCTGCCTATTGTATAACCCTGGATTTATCGAAACTCATCTCACATTTTCAGCTGGTAATTAGCACTGATGCCAACTGTGACGCCCCACTTTCCAGGGGTTACCCATCCTACTATTCTAGCCTAGCACACTTTACTCTCTTAACCTCTTAAGCCTAATCATAGCCCAAAACATTTTAGCCGGGTTAAAAAGTTTAGCCCTATTATATCCTTTATATAGGACTATTTCAAATTCTAAGGGTGTTATATACGGAGTGTTGTTTTCGTATTCATAAAAACATGACGAGAAAAGAAATCTAACCGAGCAGTGTTTACCGGAAAAGCTTAAGCATACTTTCGGTCATATTCTCCTTAAAAACTCAATCTGATGAAACAAGATTAGCTTCACATAAGAAAGCTTACAGGTATATACCAACTAGAATATATTTCTGCTGGTTATCAAGAAGATGATGGAGAATAAGATGTGCCGAAAGAGATGCAATATTGAACTAAGCAGCTGATTTTGTTACCTGTCCTGATAAATGCTGAACACGCCGTCGGCGTGGATGAGGTCGTAGGTCCTCGGATAGGTCGAGAACGCCTCGCACCAGTCCTGGTACGTCCCGATCAAACCTCTCTCGTATATAACGCCGAGCGTGTCCACCGCAGATTCCACGGGAACAACGTTCATTACCCACACCGGAAAATGCACCAGGGCCGCCGCGAAACTCCCCAAGTTCGCGTTCATGTCCATCACGTTCCGGTACCGACCCTCGGTCAGCTGAGGGATGATCTTCTTGTAGTTACTCGCCCGCGCCGCCCACAACTTGTTATCATCCTGGAACTTCTCGGCGGTTATGCCTGGGATTGAACCTCTACTTATTCTTGGTGGAATGGCAAATGCTCTTTGAGGCCATTTCTCCAGTGATCCACCGGCGACTTCTTCTGGGCTCTTCACCTCCGGCAATGGGGTTATGCAACTCTCCATTTCCTTGTACCTAAAGATGAAAGTAGGTATTAGTAGTCATGCATACAGAAGTTAGTAAGAAGCTATTTTACGCTGTTTGTGTTCGATATTGACACGCTACGAATAATAAAGTTCTTGTATAAATTTTAACTGATTGTTGGACAGATGTATAATCAAATATATGCAGCATCTAAGCATCTAATACTATAATGACACGGCAAAAAAAAAATTTCTTTGAGATAAAGGTAGCACACTATCTGCTTCATTCATTTGGAAAATGAATTCTACTATAGATGTTGAGGCAACGGGACCTCGAGTGAGTCAAACAGCTACAGAAGCAAATAAAAAAATAAAAAAGAAAAAAGGTTGCAGCCCTCCCTCAATAAAACTTGTCACCTAGAGCTGCAAAACTCAGCCCATTTCCTTATCATTTCACAAATTCGTCTTATAGCCACTAAGGCATTGAAAAATTGATTCCTAAAAATCGTATTGTTTCTTTCCCGCTAAATTATCCACCAACAAGCCGCCACCACAGTAGTGCTAGGTCCTTCTCAGGTGCCCTTGGGTGTTGTTCCCTAACATATACTCCCAAACTCCCCTGACCTCCTCTACAGACCTCGAAAAAATCTTCCACCTAAGATATCGAACATTAAATATCTGCTAAGAACGCATCCCACGAGCAGATGGCCGCTGTTTCGAGTTCACCGCCGCGCAGAACACACTGTTGGTTTCCGGACCAACCTCTTTTAAGCAGGTTGATGTAAGAAAGGGACAGACAAAAGGAAATCTTAAGCAATTAGCAAAAATCAAGCAAATGGATACCATTCGAACTTTCAAATTGTTTCCGACTTTTCCATTGTTTCTACTACCAAAATACATTCAAGCTTTCAAATTGTTTCTGACTTTTCCATTGTCCCTACTACCAAAATAAAGAAAATCTTATCTGCCAAAATGTGAAGATGCAGTACCAAACTTGGAGCAGGGAAAAAAAGACCAATGTGCTTCTTACTATTATTTGATTTTAGAAAATACTTCAGAAACTCTGATGGCATGTGTTCATACTGAAATAGGAGAAGTGATCTTTTGCTATCATCCTAAGATACCGACCCCTATTAAACTAGTTTGCTCTAACACACACAATGAATTGGGAAATTCAACACTCCTATAATGTAGATCTATTTTAAATTGTCGAATTTTATCTTGCGAATTTTGCATTTATAAGCAAGCATATTTTTATCTACCATCTACAAGCAACAGTTCTCAAAATTACAGAATCACATCAAAAAAAAAAGAAAAGGTTAGTTAATATTCTGAATCATAGTCCTAAGCAGTGTAAAGATCAAGACAATTGTGTAAGAGTGTTGGCTGATGATTCAACAGAAGTATTAAACTCGATGCAGTTTTATTCAATATCTTACCAGGCGGCATCTGGGCTGTTGCTGTCGCAAATCCGAGGAGCTTTACCGACATCACGGCTTTCATTGCACTCGATGTGGTTGACGGGTTTCTGCCAAATCGCGAGATCTCCCTTCTCTGTCACTTTCCTCCAGCAGAGGCGCTTCGCTAAGTCCTCAATCTCATCCTGTTCTTGCTTCAAATCTTCCTCCGCCCTCTGCCATCCCATGTGATGAATCTTCCAATTGATCGGCGGGCCCGAGAGGATCCAATACCCGCCCGGCCTCAACACTCTGTCCACTTCAATCAAGTACAGCCCGTCTGTCGATTTGAACTACCAAGTGTGTTAACAAACGATTTTCTGCTGCTGTCATCGTAACGAAGAGAAACATTACGTGGAGAGATCGACCGACCAACGACTTACCGAACTTGTTCCAAGGTATCAAACATCGGGAGCAGTGCGCGACATCGAATGCTCTTGCTGGGTACGGAATCCTTTGCGACGCCAGCACGCCGATCATAGCCGGCACTCCCCGTTCCAGTGCGAACTGCACTTGCGCCACGTGCGAGTCTCTCGGCGCGAATGACATGGTCAGGACATCCCTCTTCAGAAGATAAGCTCCCCAGCTCGCCACCTAACCGAAAGCAAAAAACCGTGAAACCGTTAAAGTAAGAGATTTGAATTCTAAGCGTCCAACTACGGAAAGTAAGTTCGTAATGATCCGACCCAAAATGCTTAAGCTCAATTATTATTACTAGAATGGAGTAGTCCTCTCATATACCCAACAACAATTCCATTCCCATCGATTTTGGACTATTGGGTTGTCACAAAGTTGCCTCACCCCGCATCCAGTATCAAGTGCTGTTCTGATGCTCCCGTCGGTTAACGAAACAAGCGAATTGATGTCGTCGATATAAGCATCAGCTCCTCTAGGGAACATCGTGCCGCCGCCCGGGAACCGAAACCGATTGCCCTCGACTTGGATCCAGTTCTGCACCGCCTTCGCAACGCTCAATTCCTTGTGAGGGATGTTATCCAGCCAAGCATGGTCCCTGCTCTCGGGCCACCGAAAGGGGTTCTTATAATCCGGCGGGGCGGGAACCAAGCATCGGAGAAGCTCGCCCGCTCCCGGGCAATGCCTCTCTCGGTGCCTCATCATCGTCTTGTCTAACTTCCGCGCCTTTCTAGAGTCTTGGCATGGAGTGTACTCAAACAGTTCGAAATCGCAGGGCGGGAAATTCTCGCTCGCGGTCGAAGACTCATTGAGGCTCGCAACTGGGTGGCGAGATTGGAAATCGAGGTCAAATGCATTAGAAGGTCGAGGAAGTGCTTCGCGGCACTTAAGTCCGTCGGACAATTCGGAGGGGCCGAGGCCGGATTTGGCGCTCTGCCAAGATCCGAGAAAGTAGAAGAGTGAGCAGAGAGCAGTCAGACCCAAGAACCAAGTTATGCGCGATCTCGCAGATTCTGAAAGATGGATGATACTGGTAAAAGGATTGTTCTCCCTCGCCATCTGATCTGCAAGTATGTTTACAACTACACATTCAATTCGAATTCGAATGATGATGATATAAATAAACATTAGAATTGCAAGGTTCAGTCAAATAGATTAGGAAATGAAGCGCAATTGTTCTCTCATTGTTAGAGAACTTAAGATCTTGGTAAATACTTTTCACAATGTTGGGTCATTCCATCTATTTGAATTGGTTACATTGATGATTGATTGATCTAATCTCGTAGTTAATGGAGAAATCTTATAACATATACATTTGATGGAGAAATCTTATAACATATACATTTGATGGAGAAATCTTATAATATAGAAATCACCTTTCAAACAAAACGCTTTTCGGCTACACATGACGCACTCTGCCCACAATCCCAAGCCTAAGAACGCGTTTGGTTCCAATTATCCTATCAGGATTACAAGCAATCCTACAAGAATTACTACGTTTGGTTCATCCAGTATGTAATCTATAATCTGGTCGATAACATAACATTACAAATAGTGCAAGAATTACTAATTTTTTCATGTTGAAATAAAATTATGTCGAAATAACTTGTAATGTTATATAACTCGAATCAAACGCGCCCGATGTAGCATTACTGGAACAGAATCAGTTCCAGGAATGAAAAAGAAGGAATTACTGTACTACATTGTAGAGCCAGAAAGCAGAAACAATCTGCTGTTCAAATAGAAGGGAGAGATTGTAATAAGGTGGAGAAATCATTGCTGTCAAAAGCAGCAAAACACATGATCAGTACAGACTGTACAGTACAGAAGGGCACATTTGGAGAAAAGATAGTAATGATTGATGTGTCAGAAGATCATCAGTCAAGAATATCATTAACAAATCATGAAATCCCGAGGCCTTCTGATCTGTTCTGATCTGATCTGATCTTAGATGGATGCGACAGAAAGCAACTAATAATAAAACCAAGAAAGAAGAAGAGAGTGCTGCAGGATCTCTTTTTAATTACCTAGGGAGAGAAAGGAAAGTGGATTTCCTTTTGCTGTTTATCTTTACCCCTCCTCTCTCTCTCTTTTTCTCTCTCTCTCTCTCTTTTTCTCTCTCTTTTCTCTAATCTGTATAAGCCATAGAGAGTGATCCCCTCCTCTCTACTATACTTCTTGTTTTTTTCCCTATTTTTTTAATATTTTTCGGGGGTCAATCTTTTTATCCATGGACGGGAGGAGACGAGCGTCACGAGTCAAGGAGATCTGAGTCCAAAAGAGGGAAATAAAAGAGGGAAATAATAATAATAATAATAATAATAATAATAAGAAGAAGAAGAAGTTTTGGGGAATAGATTTATGGGATTTTTTACTCTAAAAATAGATTATTCTATATTTTTATTTACAAAATTAGATTTGAGAGATAAATAATTGATCGTATTTTGAAAACCGGGAGAAAAAAAAAAAAACCCGCCACTGATTCGCCATTTTTACAATAATATATATATATATATACTATATATGAATATATATATCATATATATCGAGTTTTATTAAATCCACTCATTTATTGATTTTCACCCGTTAGATCATACTATTTAACCAACCACCCACTTAAACATCATCCTAACCGCATATCTTTCAATCCAACGATTAACGATAAAGATATATATATATATATATATATATATATATATATATATATATATATATATATATATATATATATATATATATATATATATATATGTTGGTTAGTGTACGTGCAAATATTTATTAAAAATAAAATATATTATCTTAAAAAGAAAAGATATTTTGAAATTGGGAAATATATATAGAAAAGAAAAAATATTTTGAAATTATAGAAAATATTCGTTAGAAAAAAATATTTTGAAATTAAATAAAAAAATAAAATCTTGTTATTTGAAAAAGAAAATATATTTTGAAATTCGGAAATATATATAAAAAAATCTTTTTATAGGATTTTCAAAATATCTAAAAAAGATATTTTAAAACTAAATAGAAAAAAAAAATTATAGAATTTTCACACATGTCTGTTATAGAAAACTTACTATTGAAATTTCAAATAAAAAAATAAAATCTCTTATCTTAAAAAGAAAAGATATTTTGAAATTCAAAAATATATATAGAAAAAAATCTTTTATAAAATAAAATATATTTTTTAGAATTTTCACACCTCTAATCTGTTATAGAGAAATTATGTATTTATTGTGGTTTCTATTTCTATTCTTATTCTTATATTTAAAAATTTACGTACGAAAAGAGGAAAATAGACGCTAATAAAATTGGCGCTAATTTTTCCCCCAAAAAATGAGTCTGTCGACATACCTAAATTTAAATATACGTTCTTTTATACTATCGAAAGTATAGAGTATTTAATGCTTTCGATTTTTTGACCCTTGGATTAAGAATTGTACGGTTGGAATGATCGAGTCGTCCATAGGATTGAGTGGTCGGGGTTGAGTTGTCCCACAGGATAATAGTGTTAATCCAAATATTAGAAATAATTAAAATTGCTCATTTAAGAACCAAAAAGTTGGAAGCATCGTATTTTCTATACTTTCGATAATATAGTAACTTTACTATATATATATATAATTAAGCTCTTATGTTTTTAAAAGTACCAAGTTATTAGTGCTTATAGATTTTTGATCATTGGATTAAGGGATGCGCGTTTAGGATGATGTGGGATTCGTAGGGTTGAATGAGTGGTTAGTTGAATAGTATGATCTAACATGTAAAAATGGTTAAAGTGGTAGATCTAACGGTAAAAAATTTATAAGCGATGGCTTGATGCTTTTACAAGTACCATAACCAAACTATATATATATAACCAAACTATTGATAGCATACCGGCCTAGGTCTATAAGTCCCATTGGGATACTATCGATAGCACCAAACGTTTGGTCTTTATCAAGTTTTCCACCGTTAGATTTAACTCTTTGACTATTTTCACCCGTTAGATTATCTTATTAAACCAATAACTTACTCAACCCTAGGCCCACATCATCTTAACCATTTATTTTTTCATCCAAAGTGAAAACCTAATAGCACCAAACGCGATAGCATACTTATTTATATATATATATATATATATATATATATATATATATATATATATATATATATATATATATTTCTAACTTCAAAATATGTATATGTATAATACTAGACCCTAAAAATAATTGCAATGCTTTTTAAAAAATGATGAGTGATTTATCATATTTAAAGAGAAGTAATTAGCCTAATTTTATAAATAAATCTTTTAGAGACTATTTTGTAATTATAATATTTTTAGGTCTACTAATAAAAAAATGAAAAAAAATTGTCCCTCAGTATCGATTGGCCCTCCAACTTTTTTTTTTTTTTTTTTTTTAGGTCCCTTTTTTGGGCAGGTTTAATTATTTGATTGTCTATGGAATAAAAATTAAAAAATTATATTTTTGTGATTTTAATTCTTTTTAATATTAAAAAAATAAAAATATAAACAAACTACTTATGACCACAAGTTAAAGTAAAATCTTAAAATCTAAAATTATATTTAAATTTTATTATTTGTATAAAATCTCAAACTAGAGTATATCACCATAATATTGTTTGAATTAAATTAAATTAAAATTTAAGAACCAAAATATAACACACCACATTGAGAAATCATACTTCTTACCAAGAATTTAAGTGCCGTGGTTCGGAGTTGTGCGGAAAACTTGCCGACACGGTACGGCACAGCCGGTCAAAAAAAATCATGTGTCAAAACATAAAATATTTATTTTCTTTAAGAACAAAATATTCTAACTATTTATTATGTCTTTTTATAACATCTTTTAAACTTTATTGAAAAAATTACTCACTAATTTAAAAAATAAAAGATTTTAAAGTACAATGCCCCGTGAAACAACGAGCGCATATCTGCCGTTATGCGTGACACGGTACAACACGATGGATACGGCCGTGACAGCGACGCCCAAACGCTTTGCTTCTTACCGCAAACAATCATTGAATCACTCCACGCATGCATGAAATGAAAAAACTAAAGATTCCCAACATTATTAGCCTTAAACCCTCTGCACATAAAAGTAATCCGACCATAGAAGTACTTTTTCAAAAAAAAAAATTCATAAGCTAAAATGTCTCACACATTCTTGTTCTTGATCATGACACGCGCGCTAATCAATAAAAATTAAGATCATAGATCCAAGCATAGTGACAATTTCCTTGCAACAAATACAGCAGTAGAGAGAGAGAGAGAGAGAGAGATCATATCAAATCCCATATACCCTACTTCGCAACCCCTCGAAAACTAAAAGATGTCACTTAGTTTCGTCAATCTCGCATTCGTACTTAACCGATTAACATTGAATTTACAAACAAACCACCAAGGAGACGTAATCATGATTCACACACTGCAGCTATGGATTAAAATGAAAAGTTTTGTATTTATAACAGCATAATCCCGCCTCGGAAACACCGTCGATCACTTCATGTACTTCTGCAGAAACTTGCGGTGGAAATCGTTCCTGATGGTGTCGTTGATGAATCGTTTCGGGGTCTTCGTCTCTCCGCGAGCCTGGTTCTTAAACACGACGTCGTCGTCCCACCTGCGGACGAGAAACAGCAAAAAGCCATATATGAAAAAATTGGTATGTACACAACAACCTAATAGTAAATTTGAATTAGGCGTAGAGATATATATTGGAACAAGTTTTATACCCGTGTGATGCACGGTCGACAATTCATAAGGTAAGAAATTGCTGAAATACATTAAAAATAGCGATACCGATAAACTCAAACTATAGATTTTAAATGATTTTTTTCTCAAACAATTTAAGATATGTTTTAAATATTCTTGATCTATAATGATATATAGGTTAAAGAAAGTAGAAGTTTTTATCTATTTAGTGGTAGAAAATTTAACTGTTTATTTATTTAAAATGCTTATTTATTTTAGTCATATATCATATTTATTTAGCTGTTTGAATAAAATTTAATAAATAAAATATATCAAATCAAGAAAATTCGAGATTGAAGAAAAAAATAATGTTTGGATTATGTACTCTAAGCTTAAGGTCCGGGGGGAAAAAAATGTTTTCTCATCCTTTTTACTAAGAGATGCTCTTATCAGTAAATTCGACCTTTCGCTAATTAAGGGATGCTTATCTTTTCGCTAAACGAAAAAGCACAAAACGTCATTTACAAATCTCTCAGTAAATTTATACTTTCTATAGGGAAGGAATGACGTGACTTTATGTACGGCCTCTAAATTCCACCGTTTGATATAATATTATATTAGATACGACCAATGAGAACCAAACCTTCTTTTGACATTGAAGGAGGTGGTGTTATTCAGATTTATCAGTGGGTTTCCTCGCATCAATTCCGCCTCTTTCACCTTGAGCTCTTCTTCCTGCTCCTCTCGCTCCTGCAACATAACAGAACAGCTCCTCATTTCAGTATATATATATATTAGGAATTCGATCCCTCCTAAACAAGATCTCGCATAGGAATTGGAAGAGGGAAAGGCCAAGAATAGTTCTATTAACATTTAAGCCGTCTTGCCCATTTACTCGTTAGCCCTTAGTAGATTTTGAACTGCAATATGAGGATTTTGGTTCTAAGTATAGAGTTGAAGTAAATGGATGAAGGCAGATACCGACAGAGCTTTACAACAGAGGTTCACAGTATTACAAAAATTCATTGCTTCTTTTTTCCAGGAAAATTTCAAACTGCTTTCGTACAGAACCTAGAGATTTCATTGTTTATCTGTGCTTCATCGCCGAGTCAAGCAGTTTGTGATAGGCTTTAGACTCGCTAAATTGACTGAAGTGGTTTATAGGTCAACTTGGTTCTCAAGATCAGGTACAATTTTAAGAACATTGGTCTGACACCATTCAATTGGATGAAAAAGATAACGTAGAATTTGGAGTCAATCAAAGGGCATGTTTATGGGAACCATACAGGATCTCAACATCAAAATTAACTGCTTATTGAAGAAACATTCCGAAAGTTGCCAAATAATAAAACGGAAAGTAATTCATGAAGAAAAGCTCTAACTCACAAATCAATCGCGAACTTCAAAAAGGCCAGACATGTAAATTCAACCTTCTGAACAGTATAAGAGCTTAGATACCCTTTTACGACTATCTTTCTAAGACATAAATTGTATAAGTTTTAATAATTACTAGTATTGCAATTAAAAGAAAAAAAAAAAAAAACACAAATAGAATAGCTGAGCGAGTGGCTATGTTTTTTTCTGCAATAGTGTAAAAGCAGGGGGAAAAAACTTATGCATCAAAATTATCCATTCTCAACACCTTTATACAGTTATACTTAACGATAGTAATGCGGAGAATTATGCAAAAACAGAATCTTAATAAGCAGACAAGAAAAAAAATGAAAATACACACCTTTCGAAGCTTCTCCTCTGCTTTTTCTTTCTTTACCTTCTCAAGCTCAGCCATAAGTTCCGCAGTGTCGTCATCATCGTCATCGTCATCATCGCTACTGATCAAAATAAGATCTAATGTGAAAAAAATAAAACCCAGTGGCAAAAACAACGCTATATAGAACAACCGCCCTAGCAGGAATTTGATAAGGAAGCAAATTAAGGACAATTTTTCCATTTCTATTAGAAGCTAATTTCAATCTTTATGTACCAAGCACTTTAGAGAGATAAAGAGCTTAACAAAGAAATGAATGTACATCATAGGTTTGACCACAGAACATTGTCTAAGTGCCCATGGCTTATACTAGGAATGAAGGAGGAGCTAACATTATGATACAGAATCGCTTCCCGTTTCGACACTATTCTACAGAAAGAAGAATAACCCACAAAGTTCTCCTCACAGTATCATACAGATATGAATAAAATGAATCTTAACAGAGCATGCTTCAAAGAGAATTCTAAACCAAACCAAGCAGAAAATGCAAAGGTATTAAAGAAAAAAGGATGTCTTCATGGACAACACCATCACCATCCAATCTTATTCCACCAGTTGAAGCGATTTAATTGTAGTGTCGAACAACTACTCAGACTATTAATTTTGCCTAGCAATGTAGGCAGCCCAACCTACCCCACAACCGCTTATATGAAAAGCAATACAAGCATCCTAACTTGCTTTTCTTGAAACCACATAGGTTTACTACAGCAGAACTCAATAAAAGAAAAGACCCTACAAGGATTAATAAATTTTTATGAGTGATTGCACAAATTGCCGCAAAGTTCCTACTACATTAGAACACAAATTGCGGCTGCATATGCGATACAGACCATAAGCCTCACAGCATTGGTATATGGTCGGATCGCACATGTGGCTGCATATGTGGTGAAGTTCTCTTTTTTTTTAAAGGTGGGCGTGAAAAACAATGTTGAATGAGTTTGCTTGATTAATAATTATACATATACATATAACTATTTTCATAAAAATTTAACTAATAATAATGTATATAATTGCAATTATCTTTATATAAATATAACCTAACTATCTCTCTTCTTATTTTAGTAGGTATTATTCATAATCTATCTAATAATATGTTTATAAATATTGATGCATGATTTTGTAGTTGTTAGATGTTAATATACTAGATTTTTTTTTGTTCAAGTGTTGGCCTCTCAAATGATGTGAATGACAATTTAATGAAAAAAGTATTATTCTCCATAAAAGTTTAGCATATTGTTTTTTAGAACAGTAATTTTGTTCGACAGTTGTTATGATTTTGCATCGAAATTCTATTTATTTCTCTATTTAATAATTAAGAGTAAGCTACTAATGATTAGTTTAGTGATAAGATCCTTTACTTGATATTAATTATTTTATTTGTAAATTATGAATTGTTAGCGTAGTTACTTAGCTTTGTTAGAAAGCATTTATATTTATTTTTAATACCTAT
This sequence comes from Aechmea fasciata, assembly GCA_025177825.1. NCBI lineage: Eukaryota > Viridiplantae > Streptophyta > Magnoliopsida > Poales > Bromeliaceae > Aechmea > Aechmea fasciata. The sequence goes on from CM045940.1 coordinate 1,645,172, forward strand.
AAATATTTTATCAGTATTTTAATAGATGGACCATATATGTGTCGGCAAATGCGCCCGCATAACGCATATGCACTATGCTGTCGGTAACTGCACGGATACCACCAACAGCTTTTTGGAACATTAGAAAGTATGAAAAGGGAATTCCAACAAAATGTATTAAAACAATTGCTTTCGGTAGTTCTTGGGGCAAAATCACCAACGTACTCGATACCAAAACGAACCTGTCATCATCACTTTCGGATTCCACATCAGAGTCATCAGCATCTATATTTCTTGGAATAATCCTGTCCTCAACTTCTCTCTTTGTCCCTATATTTTATTGCAAACCAATAGAAAGGACATTAAAACAAAAAAATGATTTACCTGCGAAAATAGGAAATACAAGAAAGTATGCCAAAATGGCAGACAATTTATGACAAAGCAAATCACCTTCCAAGAGAAGCTGGCCTGTGCTTGACCCTTTCCTTCTGTCTCTTTCTTCTGTAAGCATTTATATATTTAATGTCAATCCGATTGAATAAAAGGCCAAAATAGCAACATATTTCACATGAAATAACTTATGTAGCTAGTTCTGATTCAAGGAACAGTTATAAACCCATCAAAAGATCGAATCATGCAAAAATCGAAATTTAAACATCAGGGGTCGTTTGGTTCTGAAGAAAACAAAGGAAAAACATTTTTCAAGGGGGAAAAAATTCCCAGAAAAAGAAAATCCAACATTTTCCGGAGTCTAGATCATCAATAACTAACCTATTTTTTTTCCTCACTGTTTGGTTGATGGGAAAAGAAAACAGAAAATCAAAAAGGAAAAAGTTTGGATTTCTGTTATGGCAGATTCTTCTTTTGTTAATTTTTCATGTTTATAGAAATGAAGAGTTTGTTTTCCCTTAAATCTGAAAGTCATTTTTCCACCAGCTCTAAATTTATGAGTGAAAAGGAGTTATTTATTGCTTGACTGAGCCAAACCTACTTTCAGGACTGTTTCCCCTTCCCCCTTTGGAAGCAAACAGACCCTAAGAAGAATGAGAGCTTTAAGTTCAAAGAAAAAGAGAGTGCGAGAAAAAAGAGTGAAAGGCTATTAAAAGCAAAAGAAAAGAAGCCAAATATATTACAAATAGAACTCAGGCAAAAGGATAAACACGATTTAAGTAATAATACCGGTAAAGGATTTGTCCTTGGAGACATAGTGCCTGCGCTCACGCTCCTCCAGCTCGTCCCGGAGGTTCCTCTTCTGCAACTCATCTTGGGTACCCTGCCCTTCTTTCCTGCACCAAGTTGAAAGGGAAAACAAAAAGGAATGATTCAGGTTTACCTCAAGTTTCGGAATCAGGCCTTCAAAGTCCCAAAATTTCCAACTTTCCAGACCAAGGCCATCAATAATATATGACTTCTGTAACTTTTGTTAAACAATGTTGCTTCTAGGTTCAACAAATAAAGAGAAGGATGGGTAGTACTGACTTGAAATCGTTTTTATCAATTAATGTTTTTTTTAAAAAAAAAAAAAATCCTTCTCAGCTCAGAGTTTTGAATCTAGAGTGAGGATTTCAAGAAAGAGAAGGAGAGAAGAAGAAATCTGTTTGATCAATTAGGGTTTCTTCTTTTCTCCTTATCTGTTCCTAAGTAGACAAATTTCCACCCCTTTGATCATATAGGAAGCAATTGCACACCAAATCAGTAACAGAAGCTTAGAATTCCAAAACTAGGGTAAGGAAAGGGATTGCTTACTTAATTACAGTTTCTTCTTGTCTCCTCTCTTTCTAAACAAACAAATTCCCAACCCGTTGATCAAATAAAAAGGAATCACTGACCAAATTAGTTCCAAAAACTTAGAAATCTCAATATAGGGTCAGGATTTCATAAGAGAGAGAAAAGGGAGAAGAAATCAAGAAAAGGTAGAAGAAAAATCCCATTTGATCAAGTTGGATTTTAAGCCTCTTATTTTTCTATAGAGGAATTCCCACCCCTTTGATCATAAAAGTATAGCTTAAAATACTGAGTCTAGGGTTGAGAAAGGGAGAGGAAGAAATCTTTTTGCTTCCTTAATTAGTGTATCTTCTTATCTCCTGTCTTTCTAAACTGATAAATCCCCACCCCTTTAATCAAATAAAGAAAGTAATGAGGCTCTCTTCTTACCTTGATTCTGCCAACTTAATCAGACAATGTATAATTATCGACGAATTGCTTCGAAAAGCTTAAAATTCTCAAAGCAGGGTTAGGTTTTCAGGAGAGAGAGAGAGAGATAGAGAGAGAGAGAGAGAGAGAGAGAGAGAGAAGGGAGAGACAAAAATTCCTTTGATCAATTAGGGTTTTTAACCTCAAACTCTCTTTCTAAACAAACGAATTCCGATTACTTTGATCGATTAGCAAGTAATCACTAATCACACACCAAATCGGCTCAAAAAGCTTAAAATTAGAGTTTTTTTTCCCTTTATCTCCTTTCCTCCTTCTAAGTAGACGAATCCTCAACCCGTTGATCAAATTGGAAGAAGATGCCAAGTAAAGCACCTCAAGAAGCTATGAATTCTGAATCTAGGGTCCGGGATCTAGGAGAGAGCAAGAAGAACAAAATCCTCTTTGATCAGTTTGGCTTTTTAACCTCCTCCTCTCTTCCTAACTATGCGAATCCCAACACCTTTGATCAAATGGGAAGTAATCACATACTGAATCAGTTCAAAAAGCTTACAAATGCCAATCTAGGGTTAGGGTTTCAGGAGAGAGAGTAGGACGAAGGCGAAATATTTCTCATCAATTAGGGTTTCTTTTCACCTCCTCCCCTCTCTCAAAATCGCCGAGTCCCAAACCCGGCAAGGGACTCCACATCAGAGCGGCTCAAAAAGCTTCGAATTCCGAATCCGGGGTTAGGGTTCGGTCCAAGACGACGTACCTGGGCTTGAGGGTGGTGTGCGCGGCTTGGTCGCGGGAGGAGGCCTTCTGGGAGGGGCCGAAGATGCGAGCGCCGCCCTGCTCGTTCCCCCCCTTCGCCGGCGCCCACGTCGGCCGCGCCGCCGTCGTCATGATCCTCCTCTTTCGATGGAGCCGGAGCCGAAGCCGGAGCCGGAGCCGGAGACGGAGACGGAGATGGGGATGGAGACGACGATGGAGAGGAGCGATCGAGCGTGGGGATCGTCGGATTTTTTTCAAAACCCTATTATGTGTTCGATCTAAAAAAGATAAAAATAACAACTTTATGCGGGAGGAGGAACAAAGCAATTATGGCGGCGAGCGCGGGTCGAATCGTACATTGGAGGACTTTTTCCGAAAATGACCCTGTAGAATTTCATAATTGGTAAAATAATCCTTAAAAAATTTATTTGTAAAACTAACTCTTCTTTCGCCACCTCAGCGCCACATTAGCGTTTCTAAAAAAAAATTGTAATTCGTTAACCGTCTTTTGGTTCACCGCCTTTCGACTTTAGTGCAAAACCGTTTTTTGGGTCCTCTTAAAGACGGTAAACCATTCACCGCCTTTAGTGCAAAATTCGTCCCGCTTTTCTTTTTAACGCCTTATTTCCAACTTTCTCATTTTTCATTTCTTTTTCTGTACCCTTGAGAAGACGGTCAACGATTTACCGCTTTCAAGAGTACCCAAAAAAACGATTAACGAATTACCGTCTTTTTGAGAAACGCTGATTTGGCGCTGAAGTGGCGAAAGGAGAGTTAGTTTTACAAATAAATTTTTTTGAGAGTTATTTTGCCAATTATGAAATTCTACAGGGACATTTTAGAAAAAAAAATCATACATAGAGGTCCCTCAACAATAAGTATATTTGGTAACGGACCCCTCTAGATAATTTTTTTTCTTAGATTAATTTCATAATGGTCCCTATAAACATGGTAAAGGACTAATATATTCCTATAAAGTGCAACTTTGATTTATTGTTTTTATAAAAGTTTTAATATTTTTAGAATCAATATACACCCCTAGTTTGTTACAGTTAAAGAACCATTAAAATATTATTCATATTTTCAATTTTACTATCACGAATATATCCCTTTAAAAATCCTAATAGTATAACATAAAAGTAATAAAATTGTCAAAAATTAACCAGAATTAAATATTTAACTCATGATTAACTAAATTTTTCTAACGAATTCTGACGACATGAATATATTTGAAAATATCAGAACTTTTGTAGGAACTACATATGAAAGTTGAACTTTGTAGGAATATATCTGTTATTCACTATATTTGCTTGAATCTGTATAAAATTAACCATTTTTTCTTTTCATAAAAATGTACCGAACTTATCCAAACTATAAACCATTTTGAATGAACTACTCAAGACCCTCCAAAATATTAATTTTATTATTTAATTTTTTTAATTTATTGAATTTGAATCAATCAACAATACTTTGTCTTTAAAATTTAAACTAATTGCTTACTTTAATAAATTTTTAATTACAAAATTATATGAAAAATACTAACTAAAATCGTTAAAAAAATATTTTTAAATTACATAAAAAATAAATTATCTTATCTTAAGAAAAAATATTAAAATTCGAAAAATAAAAGAATCTTTTATAGAATTTTCAAAATATCTAAAAAATATTTTAAAACTAAATAGAAAAATATCTTTTATAGGATTTTTACACCCATAATACATTATAGAGAAATTACGTATTCATTGCAAGGTTTCTATTTCTATTCTTATTCTTTTATTTAAAATTTTACGTAGAGGAAAATAAGCCCTAATAAAATGGGCGCTAATTTTTCCGCCAAAAAATGGGTCCCACTATGAATTATATACGTCTTTATATATATATATATATATATATTATATATATATATATATATATATATATATATATATATATAATATAATTGGTAAATATTATTTTCGGGTTCGGGTTTTCGGGTTTAGAATCGGGTTCGGGTTTTTGGTTCGGGTTTCGGGTTTAGAATCGGTTCGGGTTTTTGGTCGGGTTCGGGTTTGGTAGTCGGGTTCAGTTCGGGTTTAGAATCGGGTTCGGATTTTTGGTCGGGTTCGGATTCGATTTCGGTTTAGTCGGGTTCGGGTTTTTAAAAATCCGACCCGTTGACATCCTAGTTAAATTTAAAATTAAATCAACTTCAATATTTTAAATAATTACTAACTATTAATTGGTCTAATTTTATTTGCTAGAACATAATTAAAGTTACCAAATTTGCGAAATTATCAATAAATTTGATAAAATTCTTAATTTTTAAATATATGAATTGTTGTTTGGTTGTGAGTTTAACAGGAACCTTAATTGGTTTTCAATCAAAATTTAAAAATTCAAACTAAAAATTATAATAAATTAAAATTTAAGAACTACAGTGTCATCCTGTTCATAGTTTGAGGCCAAAAGTGTAATTTACCCTTTCAACCTATTTAACTATGTAATGTTTGAATATTTGTAAGGAGTAGGTCTTGTGTCTATTAGGAGCACGGAGTCTTCCTAAGTCGTTTTCGATTATGGAGCTTCCGAATCGACAATCTTCCGTTGTACTTGATCTAGCGTATTTGAAGTTTTTAAAAATATTTTTTACGATTTTTTGATATTATTTACCTAGTGATCAAAATGATTCAAAATCAATAATTTTTAATGGTTGATATCTGCCGTTTTCAAGTTTAACGGTGTAGAAGTATTCAAATCAGATGAAATTTTGATACAAAATTCTTTATACTATCTACAACAAGATCAATATTTCTGATCGAAAATTTGAATGCTATATCACCACTTTTTATACGATTTTTATTTTCATCCGTTAAAAATTATTGATTTTGAATCATTTCGATTGCTAGGTAAATGATATCGAAAAATCGCAAAAATTATTTTCTAGAAACTTCAAATACGCTAGATCAAGTCTAACGGAGCCGATCGTCGATCTAAGTTCCATCATCGAAAGCTTAGAAGACGAAGGGCTCCGTGCTTCCTAACAAAGACACAAGACCTACACTATTTGTAAGATCTTTGACAAAATAATCATCAAGTGATATAATATTTTGAAAAGTACAAATTATATCATTGCAATGTTACTAAAGTTTAGAGGTGGAAACAAAATTTTTAAAGCTCAAATGTTTATTTTAAATATACTATCAAATTAGATAGTAAAGTTAAAATTTTAAAAGCGCATATATGTATTTTCACACAAAACAAGTCTAGACCACATGGTCTTTGGACTGAACCAGTCTAGATCGCATCGTGCGGTGTTAAAACGTGGGATTTGATCTTTTAACACTAATTTTACATATACCTATATAAAAAGTATATAACTATTTATTCAATAGATGAAATTTAAATTTTATTTTGAAAAACTATTCAAAATTTGAATAGTTTAAACTAAATTTGAGAAAAAAGTAAAAAAAAAAAAAAAGGCTATACCTCCGAAGAGCCCACACGCATAGCCCATGGGCCGCTCGGCCCATTTGAGAATCTAGACATTCTAAGAGCAATTAATATTTTTCAGTTCGTTTTACGCAGAACCAAACACCCCCTAAATTAGAAAAAAAAAAAAAAATTCAATTTTTATCGAACTTGAATTTTGTTTTGGGTTCACCATTCATCTTTAGTTTTGGATTTTCAAAACTGGTTTTGATATATGTTTAATATATCATATTTTTATATTTAGTTCATAATCAACAATATTTTCTTTGAATTCTTTATTCTTTTCTATAATTTTATAACTTTGCTACAAAAGAAAACAAAAATGATTGATAATAAAAAAATTAATATTTATTATCAACTTTTTATCCCTTACTGCTCTATCTACTGTCACCCAACCTAGATATTCAAGATCTGAAAAATAAATAGTAAATGTGATTACTTTATTATTAAAAGTACTTTGTGAGTCTGTGTGGTATCTTAATATTCTACATCGAATAATATAAAAGAGTGTGATAGATTTATAAGTGATAGACACACTAATAATAATTGAGCTTAAGTATTTGACCCGGTAGTTTGGACCCAACAAGTTATCGTTACTAGCGGGTCAGATCGTTATATTTATATATCAGAGCCTGATAACCACCTGAAAGTATGAGATGAATCTCGCATCGCATAGTGAATCCGGATTATGTGTATGATTACACTAAAAATAATAACTTGGACTTACGTATATTGGGTCCGACGAGTTATTATTACTAACCAAATGGATCTTTACACTAACTTAATTAAAAAATATATATCTTCTTATTTGGACGAATAAAAACACTATTTGTATGCCTAACTTTTGGATGTAAAATTTACTAAACAGTCTTTTCCATTTTAACTATTTTATATAAAATTTATTCCAAATGAGGTAAAAAGAGTTTAATAGGAAGGTAATATAATAATTGCATATTGAAATAATGCTTAAATAAAAAAAAATTATATTTTTTAGCAATATGAAGATATTTGATTAGATATTGTAAATTCTATGTGGTATATCAATGGCAAAAAATATTTTAAAAATAAGATTCATTATAAGAGATATACCAACTTTGGTACTACTAATGAGTCCAATGCATAGTTAGTTAATTTGCGAATTATTCGTGAATTATTCGCGAATTATTAAAAATCCGAATTAAATGGTCTATTTACGAATTTTTCCCAAAGAACCTGAATTATTCCCGATTTTTTGGGCCGGCCGAATTATTTACGGATTATTGAAAATATGAATAAAAAATTTATAATTTTTATTTTTAAATATAAATTATCTTATATTTTATATTTTATACCGAATATGTTTTTTGTTTAATTTTTCAACGAATTTAAAAATTAAAAAAATTAGATCTTGATATCGACTTGGATATTGATTGAATACTTTCCGATTTATCCATCTTAAAGCTAATACTAAAAATATTCTTTTTACGTTACGAGTTATTTCAAATATACTTTTAGAATTAAATTCTATTATTATGAATGATTAATAATAGCCGTTATTTCTGCAAAATTATTATTATTTTGCCATTTCAAATATATCATTCTATCCTCACCAATTTTTTTTATTTATTCTTAAGTTATGGACAAAAAATATTTTAATTTTTTTATTTATTCTTTTTACGTCACGAGTTATTTCAAATATACTTTTAGAATTAAATTCTATTATTATGAATGATTAACAATAGCCGTTATTTCGTAAAATTATTATTTTGTCATTTCAAATATATCATTCTATCATCACCAACTTTTTTATTTATTCTTAAGTTATGGACAAAAAATATTTTAATTTTTGATCGTTTCAAATATATCCTGTTATCATTACCAACTTTTCTTATTTTTTCTTAAATTAAAGACAAAATAGATATTTTAATTTTTTTTAACTCCGATAGATATATAACTCGGGTTTCATTCGGGATAACTTAATTGACGGTAGAATCGCGAAATATTTTTGAATAAAAAAGGAACATATGAGAGATGTGTTAGAAACAAAAAAAAATGTAAATGAGTAAATTAGATAGTTTCAAAGTTTGAGAAATATACAGATAATTAGTTATTCTAATTTTTTTATATCAATAATTATAATTTAATAAGATCATATGCATGCTTTATCTATAGATATTTAATTTTATCTTCAATGTAACAAACATAATTTAATAAAAATAAAATAAAATAAAGTACTTCAAAAAAAGAGTCAAATTTCTAGTACATACTTGAGACAAGACACTTGGTGGGAATTCTCACATTCCCACACCACTAAAATAAAAAAATAAAAAAATAAAAAAAAATAAACACTACTAAAATAAATAACACGTACGTCGCAGTTGAGTGGATGTGATGAGGCAAATGAAAAATTAAAAATTCCCAAAATACCAAATTCGAGGAGAGGCTCTAAGATGTTGAAGTATCCATTGCCCACATCAGTCCCTGCACCTGGTCCAACAAGTCAGCCGTGAACGGATGACCTGGCATTTTTGGTCGGTAAAAATGTATAAAACGTACCTCAACTCAAGTGCCGCAATACATTCAGCTCGATGTTTGCGAGTTAAATCGTGTTTGGCTTGATATGAATTCAAGATCAATCGATCATTGAATAAACGAGCATTTAATATGAATCGAATTTTTAGTTCAAAATCTTAGTAAGTCGAAAATGAATTGTTGTCGGCTCGTTTGTGTTCGGCTTAATATAGGTATATATATATATATATATATATATATATATATATAGTTGGATTGGACTATTATTAATAGCAAAATTCTATTATTGCTATTAGTTTTTTAGCCTTTGGATCAACTTTTTTCATCATTTCTAACTATTGGATTAAATACTATAACTCAATTTGAACTACTCAACCTACTGGGACCACTCAACTCTAACCGACTAATATCATCCTAACTCAACAATTTTTCATCCAATAATTAAAAATTTGATAGCAAAAAGCTGCTTTTTATTATTATTAGTATTCCAAAGATATATATATATATATATATATATATATATATATATATATATATATATATATATATAGAATTACGCTACTATACTATTAATAGCACCAAGTTATTGGTCTATACCAAGTTTTCGCCATTGGATTGAGAGATGTGCAGATTAAGTGGGTGGTTTGTTTGCATAGTATGATTTAACGCATGAAAATGATCAAAAGGATAGATCTAAAAGTGGACAAAGTATTTTTCGCTATTAATAAAGATACATTATTAATATATAGTATATATATATATATATATATATATATATATATATATATATATATATATATATATATATATATATATATATATATATATATATATATATATATATATATATATATATATATATATATATAGAACTAGGAATACTATTAATAGCACCAATGACTTGGTGCTAGTAAGTTTTCTACCCTTGGATTAAAAGATGTGCGGCTAGGATGATGTGGACCCCCTAGGGTTGAGTGGGTGGTTGGTTGAATAGTATAATCTAACGGATAAAATTAATCAAAGGGATTAATCCAACGGTAGAAAACTTACTAGCACCAAGTTCGACGTCTATTAATAAAGCATACCAAATGGACTCTATATATATATATATATATATATATAGAATTGAGCTCTATGCTTTTAAAAGTACCAAGACATTGGTGCTTGTAACTTTTTAGCTCTTGGATTAATAAATGTGTGGTTAGGATGATGTGGGCCTCCTTGGGTTAAGTGGGTGGTTGGTTGAATAGTATAATCTAACGGATGAAAATGATCAAAGACGTAAATCTAACGGTAAAAATTCACAAGCACAAAGTGCTTGGTGCTTTTACACCATAATTTCTATATATATATATATATAGAATTGAGCTAGAATACTTTTAAAGCACCAACTTATGGTGCTTCTATGTTTCTAGCCATTGGATTTACTTTTTGATTACTAATAGCCTTTGGATCTAACACTATTCCACCTACCACCATCTACCCGACCAACCACCACCTACCACCATCATCTCAACCTCACATCTTCCCACCCAATGGTTAAAAACTCAAAAGCACCACCTCAATGGTGTTTTTGAGAGTATTCTAGCTCAACTCTCTCTCTCTCTCTCTCTCTCTCTCTCTCTCTCTATATATATATATATATATATATATATATTAGTTATGCATCAATAGCACGAAGCATTCTGCTACCAAGTTTTCCGTCGTTAGATCCACCCCTTTAATGATTTTCACCCGTTAGATCATACTATTCAACCAACCACCCACTTAACCCCTGGGGGCCCACATCATCCTAACCACACATCTCTCGAATCCAATGGCTAAACTTGGTAAAGACCAATGACTTGGTGCTATTAATAGCATAGTAGCCTAGTTCTATATATATTTTATATTTATATAATTTATTTAATTTATATTTTTATATATAAATAAATAATTATATATAATATATATATTTTTATTTAATTTTTAGCAAAATAAAAATATAAATGCGAGCTTAATTATAAAAAGACTCATTTTTATATAAAGTTTTAACTTTTAGATCAAAGTCTAATGGATAAAATTTTATAAATTTATTTTTTAATATATTTAATATATTTTTTTATTTATTGTTCGTTTGGTCACTCGTGAGCCATTTGTGTTTAGCCGAATTTTTCGCTCGATACTTTAATGAGCCAATAACGAGCCGAACACGAGCCGACCTCACTCACTCGTGTTCCGCTCGATTACACCCCTAGATAGTACCAGTACTATCTCAAAGAATCAAATGTTAAGATTTAGTTTGGAATTGTACGTTGGGAAAATATTTTACATTCCGTACGTGATGAGTTGATTACGATATATTTTCTGCAGTCCCACCTGAGAACCTTATATGCCCTCAGAACCTTATATGCTTTTTTCTCAAATCTATTTTATTTAATAACGTTAGATAAGCCTTAATAACAAACTAAGCCTAAATAGAAGAAAAATAGTGTTCGGTCCACCAATCCACGTGATGAACCCGGTACACGGAATAGTTCCTCATTTTCCACCCATCCCGGAGCGCACCACACACACACACACACACACACACACATCCACAATTCCACATCGCATATACTGGTGTACACGACACGCTCGCTCACTACACCCCCAAATAAAAAAATAAAAAAATAAAAAATAAAAAAAAACCCTCTCTCTCTCTCTCTCTCTCTCTCTCTCTCTCTCTCTCGTTATTTCTCTCTCCCCCCCCTTGAAGAGGAGGAGGAGGAGGAGGAGGAGGGAGACAATGGCGGGGGACGCGAGCGCGCTCTTGGAGGAGGCGGTGAGCGCGGCGGAGCGGGCGCGCGAGCTCCAGGAGGCCGCCGCCGCCCACATCTCGCGGACGTGGACGGAGGAGGAGGCGCTCCGCAAGCGCGCGCTCGCCCTCGACTCCGACCTCCGCCGCCTCCAGAGCTCCCTCAACTCCGCCGCCAAAAAGGGCGGCGGCGGCGGCGGCGGCGGCGGCGGAGGAGGAGGAGGAGGACTCGATCCGAGGATCGCGGATAAGGTCGGTGTCGTCGCGATCCCTTCCTCTCTGAATCTGTCTCCGGTTTCCGAAACCCTAATTCGATGCGATTTGCTCAGATCGACGAGGAATTGTACCGCGCGAGGTGTATACTCAGCGAGGGGGATGTGGCGTCGGTGCTTCCGAGCAAGGCTCATGGTGCGTTTTGTGTTTAGTTTCCGGATTTTTCAGGTTTTTTAGGGTTTTTGATTGGTAAATTGTGTGTGGGGACTCCGTTTTCTGGGGAATTTGTGTAGGACGTTTCTTGAAGATGTTCCTTGGGCCGGTGAATGTGCGGGCGACGAGGAAGGAGGTGCAGCTCAAAGTGAAGGAAGAGTACAACAGCTATAGGGTATGCTCTGACTCTAATTCACTATAGAGATCGAAAGCAAGGCCGTGTTATTACTTGCTCCGTGGAAGTTGGGTGTAGATATGCTAGTTTGTTGATAATTGCAAGTCCTAATGATTAGTTCGGTGTTAATATCATTTTCACCATTGGAGGTAAAGGATAGATATAAGTTGAGCATTGCTAATTTGGGGGGCATTAGCATATGCAACTATTTTTGTTAGTGTTTTGTTCCTATCAGGAGATGGATAAGCAAGTTTTACTTCTATGATCAGTTCTGATTCCTCATGGCTTTCCTAAATTCCTTTGTGCTATCGAACATATTCTATGTCAGTGGTGCCAGAATATGATGCGCTGCATCAACTAAGTGCTTCGTTGGGGTTTTATCTCAGAAGTCTGTTCAAGGAATTTCTTTTTGTAAGATGCTTCATTCTGGAGAAATAGAAGTAATGAATATCATAGGTAGTCTTCACCGCAGACTACAGGACTATTTGGTTTGTTAAAATAAACCAGTCTCCTGTTGCTAATGGGACCAGAACACTCCAAGTAAATTGTTGGTCATAACACTATTTGGTTCTTTAATAAGTTGCTAGGAACAACGTCAAGTATTCTCACTTCTTAGCCCCCTATTCCCTGTTGCGTGCCGCCCACAACCTACCCCTGACTTCATCCTTCTAAAAAAAATCATGCCCAATATTCCGCCTATATTATTACTTGTGTAGTTGGTATTTGAATGCCTGTGATTGTAAGGAACTTAATACTCTTTAATCTAGTATGTCTTAAAGCTAGGATGATCTTCTTTTATTTGAGAGATAGCTAGGATGATCTTATTATACTTAAAAGAAGATTTGGCTATGTATGATGATCTTATAATACTTAAAAGAAGATTTGGCTTTGTATGGAAAACCATAATATCCTTCTTAAACAAGCAGTCTACATGATATATAACTAACAAATACTAAAGACGACTAGAAAATAGTTTTATATCATAAAGAGTGCCTTTGTAGGTTTGTGAGTAAAGAACTTTCATGAAAATATTCTGTGTAATAACAAAAGATTTGTTTTTGCCTTTGACACTGATATTTGGTTTCATGAAAATATTCTGTGTAATAACAAAAGATTCGCTTTTGCCTTTGACACTGATATTTGGTTCTTTTTAACTTTTTTCAGACATACCTTCCCTATAATTTTTCGTTTTATGGTTATGGTTACTTTATGACAGTATGTCATCTCTGGAAATCATATTTTGTTATATTGATATATAGAACTGAATGCATTTCAGAGGCATTCTAAGGTGGTTGCTTGTCTCGTTGCCTATGCATATCACTGAGGCCTTCAAGGTTCTGACTATCATTTCTGTGTAGGCAGTCTGGCAACTTTTTCGACCTACTTTAGTCTTGGCACATAATCTCAAGATTTAGCATTGCAACTTGCAAGCTTGATAGTAGTTCGTGGGATGAAATTCATGACTTTTTATTCAAGTGCTATAAGTTTTCGTATGCCCTTTGTGAACTGATTAACTCAAAAATCGTGCATATGCTTTTATTTTGCTGTTCTTGTAAATAATACTAATATTATTGGCCATTTACTTATATATATAGAGAGAGTTACTTTTTTAATGATGAATGAAGTTAGATCTATTAGACGGCTAGGATTGTATAAGAGATAGAAAATTCGATCTTAGTGGTTGTGCCATACTTTATAAAGGCCCGATTGGGATCCTGCACTCCTGTTTTAATTACACCGTACACCGACTCTAAATTATGTATCAAATAAAAATTTATATTAAGTTGTTGGAATAATGTAACTATTTAAAAATTTAGAATATATTAATAAAATTTATTTTTTTTAATGTACATAACACTATTTCATAATATTTTTAGTTAGGTATAATTTTTTAATCTTAAAATTTTAATAATTATATATGTTAATTAATTGAAATACTATCTATCCGGTGCAAAACGCGGGCCTTGCACTAGTGTTCCATTACTTGCCATCAAATTTGTTGTTGGCAGGATAGAACCGCTTTTGTTTCTTCTGTTTCCATCTGCTCTACTTCTCTTAAGGTCTTGGGTTTGGAATGGGTGCCTTCCGGCATTGCCAGTTCAGTTATATCAGGTGAACTCCTGAAGCTACAAGCTTTCTAGTCACACAATATGTAGGGTTCTAGTTCCCAATGAGTAACTGCAGTAGTAAAGAGTCTGGTTTTTCATTTTTGACAGGCCTGGCTCTTATTCCTCTACACAAGCTTAGCTTTGCGGGAAAACATATTGAGAGTAAACGGAAGTGACATACGCCCTTGGTAAGTGAATATGGTTATTTCTGCAATTATTTAGTTTACTATTTGTGATCATCTAGCTTAGTACACGCTAATCAAGTTTAGACAGATGACCTTTGATATGATTTTTCAACTTGCTATATTCTGATAATGGAGAAGTCATCTTATTCCTGATAAGTTTTGTTTAAATGTCACCCAGACCATAGATGGAAAGGGTTGAAGCTAAGACAGAAGTAACATTTTTCATGAATCCTCCTGTCATAGCCGAATATTGCTATGACTTTGCTATGATGGTACCACCCCTGGCTGTACTACCCTTGGCAAAACGATTGGAAGCTCGATATGATTATGTGCTCGTCGTTGTCATCTCCTCTTTTAAGATAATATACTTTAATATTCTATTTGATACATATGCGCCTTTTTTTTCTTCATCATTGTGGTAATTGTCTAGTTCTAAGCAGTATGAGAGGACATCCTCTATGCCTTTGTGCATTTGAATCAGTAGAAGGGTAATATAACAGAGTATTCCCCTTCTACACGGAGTATTCCCCTTCTACACTATCTATTACAAACTGTGCCTCATATGTGTTAAGAGTAAATGGTCTAGAAACTGCTGCGAGGTTAATCCATGCAGTCAGGGCAGCATCAATCCAGAGTGATTGGATTCACATAAGGTTTTAACAAGGCCAAACATGAGAGCTCCGACAAGCTCAATGTTGGCTAAATTGCCAGCTATTTCCATTTTGAATTAAACTCAAACTACTTGAGATTGAATAGATACTTAGGTTTCTAAGCTTACAATATTAACTTCGATAAAGTGTTAAATCAACAATTTCGTTATATAATTTATATACTGCCTTATAAATATTGGTGCCTTGTAACTAATGAGGCCCAGTTTGATTATGCAGTTGTATGCAGTGCAGCATGGGCGTTGGGCCATACTTGTCTTTCGTAAAAGCATCTTACAGGACGTTTACGCGAAAACAATCTGAATGCTGTAATTTACACACAACGGTTTATACATAATTTTCAGAATGCATGAAATAAGATCATGCTGGTTGTTCATCTTTTAAATGATCATCAAAGGGTTGGAAAACAGTAATTGTTGGAAAGTTAAGTCAACAAAAGGATGTGAGAAAATGAAAGGGTGCACTAATTCTTGATGTTAGATACGTGATTGCAGATATCAATTTTACATATAGTATCTAAAATTTTTAATAAATGACTGCCAAACTATGGTACATCATGTTTTCCATTGGGAGCAGAATACTTATTATTTTCTTGGTGACGCTAAGCTGCAAAAACTTTATTTTGATTGACTGGTAAAAATCTACCCTGGACTTTTTCAGTACCTATAAATCTATTGGACTTGAAGCCTTACGGTAACATGGTCCTTGAGATTTGACGGTTCTTCTTCATTTACAGTTTGTTGTCACACGCTGAAAGAACAGCTTCAGTAGCACTGACTTTCTTTTAGTATATCTGTATCTGTAAAGCATTTTTTTTCTTTTTCTAAACACATGTTGTGGCAATACTTGAATGAGTTAAATATTTCTTCTTTGTGATGGGTTTGACTCCAAATATTTTTGCTATGCACCTTGTCTGCATCTCTTAAATATGCTTTTATTTTCTAGGTGGATATACCATCACTATTGTGCCATGTTGATGGCGGTTATAAGTCTTACATGGGAGATAAAGACACAACCTGATTGTGCCAACAAGCAGGTACTTGTTTCCTTGTTTTCTTCTTCATAATGGTCCTTGAGGTCTTAAACCCACACTTTGGCTTTTCTGCAGAGAGGAGTACAGCTTTTTCTGGCGTGGGCTATAATGCAAGGTGTTGCAATGCTTCTCCAAAACAGATACCAGCGGCAAAGATTATATACTCGCATTGCTCTAGGAAAGGTAGTATTCTAAATTTCTCGTGCATAGCGAACTAGTTTTCGGTTATGCAAATAATTGTTTTCTGCAAAATATATTCATCTGTTAAAGCTTCTTTGCAATGCCATTTAACCAGTTCTATACTCGTACTTTTCCCCGAATAGTTTCTCATAGTTTATATATCGTAAATTTGTAGTTGCGTTACTGTCTATCCCTCATGCTGTCTGAGTTAAATTCTATCTGCTTTTCAAGTTTCGACATAAATTCATGGTTCACCAAAAGAATTGAGCAATGCCTTCTCCACAAGGGCGAAAGGAAAGCAAGGAGAGGAAGCTGTATTAGAGGAGACCAGGGGATTATGTGAGGATTCTAATTCCAGCATGTAGCTATTTTTTGAGATAGCAACCATCTCAAAGTAGATTTACCCTCATTTTGGAACTTGAATATCAGAAATTGGGTGCCTCTCCATTCTATGTTTACTAATGACAACCAAAAGTCAAAAATAGCATTTATAAAAAAAATAGTACAAGTTTATTGTTTGTGAAGGATCTCCATAGAAACTTCATAGACCGCATCACAAAAGCAGGACTATACGCATCTACCAATAAAGTACAATTTATGTATATATGATTGCTGGTTGTTAGAGACTCAACTATAGATATTTTCTGACATAGGAAACTTCAATTCTGCCTGCATAAAGAAGGTGCATAAGTGTGGCATCTAGTTAATGATAGGAAGAATAAAGCAACATACTGTTTCCACTGTTGCTTCTTTTATAGTAGCTTGCTTCGCCTCTAGAAATTAGGCAAGCCTGAAGGATACAGCATAGTGGTCAGCATTAGCAATACATTATCAATTATGATCCATTGCTGTGAAGTGATTTGACGGTTTCTTTAGTTACACACATCGGAGAGAAGGTTGCTTTTGAATGAAGAATATGCAACATAAAGCGTCTATTCGTACTTTTGCTCTGACACTGCAAGAGGGTTTTGGGGTGGTGGTGGTTGGAGGGACGGCTTTAGTTATATAAATCGGAGAGAAGGTTGCTCTGGAATGAAGAATATGCAACGTAAAGCTTCTATATGTCCCTCTTTCCGGTTCATTTCATTTCTGGCGGTGAAATTGACAAATGCAAGGTCGTTTCTGTGAAGTTCTGCATGGAATTAACAATAGTTTTGTTCTATTTCAGACACCATTAAAATGCAAGGTTGAAATCGGAGCGATTGCAAATGTAGGGTTTAATTGAGATAGGGGTTCAAGTACAGATTTTTTTTTTTTTTTTTGCCTTTTTAAAAACTTGAGTCTTTTAATTAGTTTATTCGCAAATACTGAAATATTCTGACTGTGTGTGGGTATGCACGTGCATATGTGCACATGTGTACTTGTGCTTGCACACCTATGTGCGTGGGCGCTTGCATGTGGCCGGGGGGGGTGAGGTGGTAAGTTGTTGGTGTGCGTGCATGCATCCATGCGTTTGTGCGCGCGCACGTATTCAAGTATGTGTCGACATGCTCAAATAAAAACTTGATGTCCTGTATTTGGTTATTTTTAAAAAGATTTGCTCTTTGTTTACTATATCTTCCTGCATGTTTAATGATTTTAAGGCAATTTAATAGTTGGGTTAAAGTAAATGATTAGTTAAGCAGGTGTTCTTCGTGTTGCTTCGTGATGGCGCGTGGTGGGACTCTTCTACTCTTGAGGATATTTTTCTTTGTTTTGAATGCAGGCTAAGAGAATGGATGTTGTGTGGGGAGAGACTGCTGGTGTCGAAGGGCAGTTGTGGCTGCTATGCCCCATTCTTTTTGTTCTTCAGGTATGCAACCGAAATCTTAACCAATTAAATTCCAGTTATCATAGTCGGTTCCTGTAGTTTTAAACCGATGTCCCTATCGATACCAGTTTGATGCGATGCTACTCTTTTCAGTTTTCACTATGAATTTATCCCAACTAATAAGACTTGAAAACCAAATACTAACAATGGAGAAGTAGCTATCCTTCTTAGGGTATAATAGATAGCTTTTGAATGTTTTCTTCTTAGTCTCATAAGCACTAAGCAATAATCCTCAAAACTCATAACAGTTTTATCACTCCTTTATGGGCACTTCAAAATTTTCTTTTTTTTTTTTTAAATTTTTTTCAGGGTTTTGAGGCATATGTTGGACTATTGCTGCTTCGTACAGCTCTGGTCGGCGTCAGCCCTGAATGGCAGGCAAGATATGAAAGCCCCCTAGGGCTCGTTCTTTCATTCTGCTGTGTTCATACCATGTGGAATTGTTTCAAATTCTAGTTCTCTTCTCTGATTCACTCGACTACGCCTCTTTGGTGGGGGCGCAAATTATCAGGTCATAGCGTGCGGCATCCTCCTCGTGGTGATGGCGGTGGGCAACTTCGCCAACACGGTGCAGACGCTGATGTCGAAGTCGAGGTTCAAGGCGAAGATGAAGAGGACCAAGAGCAAGCAGGACTTCGATCAGTGCACGTCCCCGACGTCAAAATCGTCCAAAGAAGCGTGATTTAACGGAGAGGAATTTTCCCCTCATGGCCTTTTTGAATCTCTTCATCATCCTTGTAAAGCATTATTTTTTTGTTATGGGTTTGCTATTCATATCATATGTACTACACTGAGGTAGTGGATGGTCTCCACATCTGGGACCGTAGTCGATAATAATTTAAATCTCTCTCTCTCTCTCTCTCTCTAACAATCACTCAACAAATTCATCTTTCCCTTGCGAGGAGGGCAAGGTTGGATAGAACATAGTATTTGTAGTTTGGATATTCTTTTTTTTTTTAATTTTTTTTTCTGAAATATTTGACGTATATGAATCGCGGCCTATCTTGTGAAGTTTGCTTGAACATTATCGACTTAAGTGTTTCTTTTTTATTCCTCTCAATTTTTTTTTTTACTTTTTGTTTTTTTGTTTTTTAGTTTAACACTTTTGAAGCCCTCTGAATTCTTTTGATTGGTGATGCTCAAGGTTTCTATTATTCAATGTAGTGTTTTTATGGTTACTCTCTCTCAAAAAAAAAATTTTTTTTTTTTCAAAAAAATGACTTAAGCGGCTTAATATATTTCCATATAAATTTTAATTGATTCATATTTTTAGTTAAGTTTATTTCTAAACGAAATAAACGAAGTGAGTAACCTATCTCTCTCAAAAAAAAAATTTTTTTTTCAAAAAAATGACTTAAGCGGCTTAATATATTATTCCATTCTTGAATATTTGATTACTAGTGGTGTAGAGGCTCGCACGATGCAGAGATACGAATATTTTAGTAGAAATTTATAAATTTAATAAATAAATATATAAAGAAGGATTTAATAATATAAAAAATATAGAAAATTTTTTTAGAATAGAATTACAATCTAACATTACAATCTAAGAAGCGAAAAAAAGGAAGAAATTTAGGGTTTAGGGTTTAGGCAACAGAGAAAGGGAGAGATCGGGGGATGTAGTGGAAGGAGCCTTCGTTGTCATTGCTGTTAGTGTGGAGAACTATTGTGGCGAAAGTGGGGTAATAGAGGAAGACGAAAGGGGAGAGTTCGATATGAAAAAAATGAGATGGCTAAGAATTTAAAAATGATGTATCGATGCGAGGGCACAAAGAATGAAAAGATATGAGCAAGCATTAGGCGATGAAAAGCCTATAAAGAAATGGGCAAGCATTCATTGCGTGGGCTGATCACCAACCTATAGGAAGAAGGGAGGTGGACCCACCACCATAGTTCAAATTACTGAGGGTTTACATAGATTGAAATTACAAGGCTTCATAGTACCCCCCCCCCCCCCCAATAGCAATGTTGTATTAACTCTTTAAAAATATTTTATTAGTAAGTTGCTAACGGTTGGTTGTGTGAATATGCTTTAACTTAATAAAGTAATGAGTTTGTGCAATTAATACCTTTGTTGTTAGGGAAAAGTGGATGGGTGGAAGTTAGGACTTGAGAAAGAGAGAGGTTAGGAGAGGAAGGTGGAGTGGTGAAAATTAAGGCTTGAGAGAGAGAGAGGGAGGGGAGGAAGACAAGTTAGGAGAGAAAGGTGGAGAGGTGAAAATTAAGACTTGAGAGAGAGAGAGAGAGAGAGAGAGAGGGGGAAGATAGGGGGATATGAAAGAATATTCGAGAGAGAAAGAGGGTAGGAGGGTCTGCCTAAGTGAGCAAAAAGAAAAGACTCATAAAATAGTGTGGTTGTGCCACATCAGCAAAATTATTGAGAAATTTATATTTTCTATACCTATACATTATTTCTCTTGAGTTTGCCACATGACAATTCCTCATTCACCCATCATTTTCACTCCAAAATTTTTACTCTCCAATCATTTCTTCCCCGTAACATCCGACTCTTCAACTTTTGTTTCATTAATTTCTTTTCGTAACGTCTACCTCTTCAAACCTTCCCGTCTTATTAATTCCTTTTTCATAACGTATGTCTCTTCTCGCTTCCCATCTTATAATTCCTTTCGTAACGTCGCTACTTTGATTTTCCACTCATTAGTTTTTATTTTTTAAGAGGTGTTGCCTAAGAAGCCCGTGGGCACGGTATATGACGTCCTCGACAACGACCTCGCCTACTACGTCCGCTCCAACCTCAAGCCCCACAAGCGCACCGCCCTCGCTCTCGCCGTCAACGCGCGTCGAGTGAGTCGAAATCTAATCCTAGCATCGAACCTTCCTCCCTCGATCTCAACCATTTAAATTTGTAATATATAACTATACAAGGGTGTGTATCCCTTTTCTCTAATGGGAGTCTCGAAGGACACAGTATCGACTAAGATATGGACTTAGCGAAAAAGGGTTGAAGGCGTTATGATACTTCACGAAATCGTCGGTGTTAGTAGAGAATGCTCTAAACGAGGATACAAATGGGTCCGACTTCTATATAACAAATTTTTTTCTCTTATAATTTTTTTTTTATCTTTCGTTGTTTTTCATTGAATTATAATTTTATTCTAAAACTTTAATTTTTTTTAATATTATTAAATTTAATCAAATATGATTATATCCGCTACAACACGCGGGTTCCTACAATAGTTATATATTATTATTATTATTATTATTATTATTATTATTATTAATAGATTAATAGATTAATAGATTCTCGAGTTGACAAGTGTGTAAGAACCTATAAAAACTTATTTGAACTAGGAATCATTTTGATTTTGCTATTTAATCTTTTAAAGTTTTAATTTTATTATCCAATGTTTTAATTTGTTTGATTTGAGTCCGCCAACAATATTTTTACATATTATTGTTAGTATATTTCATACAATTAATTCTTACAATTATAAATTCATTGAAGTGATTAGCTTAAATTTTAAAGTCAAAATATTATTGACCGAGTCAAATTAAACTGTTGGATAGTAAAATCAAAATTTGAAAATTTGAGTAGCTAATTTAAAATAATTCAAAGTTTAGGTAAATTATTTACTCTGTATTTTTTGGGTAAATATTTTCTGAACTTTTGGAGGAGTTTAATTTTATTCTTGAAACTTCTAAAATAGATATCTAATATCCTAACCTCTAATATTTCATTTATATTATCCTTGCTAATATCCTAAATTTTAACCCTCAAATTTTAATATTTTGCTCATATTATCTTTTTAACATCCTAAACTTTAATATTTCATTAATATTATTCCTTTCGACGCTTTTTCTTCAAGTTTCCGTTAATCGAAAACTAACGGAAGAGATAACATAGATCAAAATATTATAGTTTAGACATTAATTAGATGCCTATTTTATTAGTTTGGGGGTAAAGTGAAACTTTACCAAAAGTTTAGAGGATAACAAAAATATTTGGTTGTTGAATTTTTTTTACAAAATGATATTTAATTTAATTATATTAAAAATATAGTTTCAAGAAAAATATATAAAAAAATAAATGGATTAGATCGCTTACATAGCGTGTGCGACCGATATCTGAAGATCAGATGTGATGATATTTAGTATTTCTTAATCTAATATCACTAATTTTATTTTAAAAATTTTAAATTTATTATAAAATAATATTATATTTTTACATTCAAAATATTTAATTGTTTAAAAAGAGGTATAAAATTTTGATTTTAGACTATAATAAAATTACTTGCATAATTTTATTTGGCTCGTATATTAATAAACGATCAATGGATCGCAATTATTGGTGGTAATCCAGTCATTGCTCATTCGTGTTCTCGAAATGAGCTCGAGATCGGCTCGCTCGTTTAGTAAATGAGCGAACACAAGTTCGAATTTTTCAAATTGCTTTAATAAACGAGCCGAACACGAGCGGGCTCGTGTTCGGCCCGATAACAAATTTAATACATATATTTTATATTTATATAATTTATTTAATTTATATTTTTATATATAAATAAATAATTATATATAATATATTTTTTTAATTTAATTTTTAGCAAAATAAAAATATAAATACGAGCTTAAATTATAAAAAGACTCATTTGTATATAAAGTTTTAACTATTAGATCAAAGTCTAATGGATAAAATCTTATAAATTTATTTTTTAAATATATTTAATCTATTTTTTTATTTATTGTTCGTTTGTACCTCGTTTTTCATTTAATGTTAAAATTCGTTTATTAAATTTAATTTTCCATTTCGATCTTTAATGAGCTCATTTCGTGTTCACGTTTAATAAAGAGCCGAACACGAGCCGACCCTAGCTTGCTTGTGTTCGGCTCGTTTACACCCCTAACCAGTTCCGTAGGCAGTACCAGCCCAAAAAAAAAGAAAAAAAGGAAAAAAAAAGAGCTGGCTTTTCGAACAACAGCGAGCTGGGTCGTCAGCCCTAAATTAGAATTGGTGGCTGCAGGCAGGCTGCAAATCCAATATGGGCTGAAATCCGCCGAAACCGGCCCCTCCTCCTGCCGTCAGCCCTCGCGGTCTGACGAGCGGCAGCAACCCCTCTTTTCGCCTTCTCCCCTTCTCCCAAATCTCCATCCAATATTAATTAATATTAATTAATATTAATTAATTAATAACCATTAATAAATTAATCAATCATCACCATCACCACCACCGCCACCATTAGCAGCAGCATCAGCATCTCCTCCTCCTTCTTCTTCTTCTTCTCCTCCATCCTTTCGAGGTTCATCATCGCCGCCCTCGTCCGTGATGACCGCCCGCCCTCCTCCGCCACGATGCGCGCCTTCTCCCCCGCCGACGGCTTCCTCGACGGTGCCGGCATCCCTCTCCTCCCCCCCTTTCCTTTTCAGCACAATTCCTCCACACTTTCCTATTTATTATTAGATCCAATGTAATTAGAAATGCAGCGTCGTTGGTGATGCTGCTGCAAATATAAACAATTTCGTTAAAATTTTATTACTTTAGATTTTTTTTTTTTTTCTGTTTAAATAGTGATTAGAAGAGGTAGTAAAGAGGTAGTAAAGCTCTGCAAATATAAATATTTGGATCTGCGTGTAGTTACATCTGCAGTGCAGTCGCAACTTAACCGAGTGTCTCGTCTAACAATGTCTTTTCTTGATAGCTGACAGATGACGAGTACGATGATTAGATGCATGCGCCGGCAGTTTTTTAAGTCAATCTTTTCGGAATACGCTAGTTCGTAACAACTGCCGACCTTTCAGAATTTTTTAATCATTTGATTCGAACCATTTTATGGCTTTTTCGGCGTGAAGTCGTATCTCATATGATTTACGGGAGTACAGTTTAATTCGAACGAGCGGTGCGTTCGAATTTCGTAACTCAAGTGTTGTCGAATAGCTGAAATCAAATGAATTGAAATGTTGGCTGTTTCAAAATGAGTCATAGTTCAGGTAAGAGCCCGAACAAATTATGACGAGTCGGCAACAATCAGAAAAGAAAATTCTTATATGCCCTGTTTAGATGTCAAAATGTGTTATTTATGTGCTTTGACGATTTTTTTTTTTTTTTTTGTATGACTGGGAGTTAAGAGTTTAGTTTTAGCTATTGGAAGAGTGTCGACAGCCATGATTTGGTAGGATAGTATATATCTCCTCACCTGTAAGGTGATTTATCTTATTCTGGAAAAATTACTTGAAGGCCGAATATAATATTGCCTATCTAGACGTAGTGATCATACTCTATATCTACCGGTCACCAGATAATATGAACTTCTCGAGTAAATAAAAGAGATGTGTTGAACAAGATGTTCTTGCATCCAAGTAGGGTCATAATGCGCAAGATATCACCGGATAACTTGATGGGACATGCAAACAAGATTGAAATATAATATGTATGTTGTTGTTTCCATTACCTTCTCTGTATGCGCATCTGACATGATTTACAACATATCCTCCATCCCATGAGCATGGAGTGTTAAGACTACTCTCGAACCTTTTCTTATTAGCGATATCGACCTTTTGTGTAAACAATTTGAATCTTTCTTTCTCTCCTGTCTTCTTTGGAGAATTTGGATTTGAATCTCTGATGGTGGAATATGGTGGATATGTGGCAGTGAAGGAAGAAGTGGACGAGATGATAAAGTATCTGGCCAATGAGCCCTCGCTGGGGTTGTTCTTCGTCCAGCAGCATGCCCATGCTTCCATGCCTCTCCTCCTCGATGTTAGGGTACAAATCCAGATATCTTGCTTCTTGAAGAGTTGTTACTTATTTAGGGCATGTTTGTTTGGGCTTGGAATCGGAATTGGAGTGATCATCTTTCATGGCAACCATTTGGTCAGAAGGAAACACACTTGGACTCCCATTCCAAGATGGAACGGGGGTTGTCTAATTTCCTGATTTTGACTCCTGGACTTGAAGCCCTGGGTCGAATATCATTCTGAGGTGAAATGGTAATCGTTCATTCTATTTCCCATTCGGTTTGGGAGCCAAACAAACTAGCGTAATTTGTAATACGTTCCCATTGCGATTCCAGCCTGTTCCAAATCAGTTGCTGACTCTGATTGAAATTGCAGTACAAACATGCTCGAAGATCTATGGTTATACTAAAAATGGAAAAAATAAAATGTTCCCTTGTAGCTTCATTTGTTTTGTGTCAATAATCTTACCGAACCAATGTGCAGGTTAATGCTATTGTTATGGTATCGTAGTAGCCACTTGTTCACCATGCTAGCCTTTTCTTCTATCTATATTTGTTGCATTTTATTGTTGTTCATTTAATCTTGCAATGGCCTTTGTTCCCCCTGTTGCAAGTACTAAGTTCTTAGCTACCACTTGCTTCTCATGCTCACTAGAAAGAAAGAAAGAAATCTATATTGTATCGTATCTTGTAGTAATATTTTATTCCTTCTTATCACTAACAAAATAACATGGTTATATTCCCTTTCTTCTTAATAGGATAAGGTTGTAGAAGAGGTCCATGAAGTAACCCTGCATACTGAAGACATAGAGGATTCAATTTCTGTAGTGCAGTCGATGTCAGAATACGGGCTTCCGATTGTTGACGAGATGATTAAGGACATAAATAAATCTCTTCTTATCATGTCAACTACCCAACCAAAGAGAGGGTACGTCTTTGCATCATTATTCTGCAATCCACTGAATTGTGATCTTGGATATACTACCGCAACAGTAACTCTAACTAAATCTTGCGCCTTTGGCATGATTTTTGTTAATCATAACTTTTGTCACCATGCACGTACCTTCAAATTCTAGCTTTGCTGTTATTAAATAATGCGATTTTTCACCGTGCTTCATGTATATGTTGTTTGTTTCCCGTATTCTCACTTTCTTTTTGTTGCCAGGTTAGTTATTTTACAAGATAAACAGGTTTTCACCTCTGCCTATGTAGATGGAAGCTTTTCTATGTACATGCATATGTATAGGCTCATGTTGACCATGAGAAGCTTCATACGCTTATTCATATGAGATAAAGTAGTTAATGACTTGATAGAATTACTGCTTTGATCGAACGTTGATTGGCTTAGATGTCTTTGCCCTTTCCAAGCATGAGACACATGAGTTTGCTTTTGTTAGTATGATGGGCTATTTTGAAATACTAGTGTAGTAATCCGTGCGTTGCGACGGATAGTTTATATTAGGATTAAAGTAGGTGAACCATTAATTAGATGTTATGTTTGTAGGAAAGGCGAATGATTGGATTAAAGTGAGTGGACTATTAGTTAGATGTTATGTTTGTAGGAAAGACGAAGGGTTGGATTAAGGTGAGTGGACTATTAATTAGATGTTATAGGTGGAGGAAAGACGACGTTATGTATATAGGAAAGGCGAAGGGTTGGGTTAAGATTAGTGGACTATTAATTAGACGTTATAGGTGAAGAGAAGGCGAAGAGTTGGTTTCGTTGAAGGAGGGTTGGGTTAAGATTAGTGGACTATTAATTAGACGTTATAGGTGAAGAGAAGGCGAAGAGTTGGTTTCGCTGAAGGAAGGAAACTTCGCCACGTGGCTTGTTTTTGGAGGAATAATGTATAGGTATAGATGAAGCAGAAAGTGCACTTTGTGCTTCTACCTTCATTATTTGCACTATGCAGTCCATTCACCCCCTACATGAGGCAGTTATATTTTTTAAATATTTGAAGCAAATGTCGTTACTAACTAGGTTTTCTGACTTAGGGGATGAATATTTAATAATCTGATAAATATTAATGATCCCTATCTTCCTATAGTTATGATGATTATTTTTTTATTGTTGTACTTGATGGTTGCTTAACATATACTATGATGTAGATATAAAATGGAGCTTCTTCCTTTTGTTGCCATACACAGGTACATGATTAGGTATGCAAAAACTCTAGACGGTTAGCTATAAGTAGCAATATTGTGGCATGTTGCAGGGTTGGAGTGGCGTAATAGTGGTAGATGCACTGTAGTGACATACGCAAGCAACAGTAGTTTAGAAGTGATACTGTAGTAGTGTAGGGGAAGGACAGAGAAAAAGGAAGAAGAAAAGGAGGATGAAAAAAAGAAAGAAGGGAAAGGAGTCGGCCTCATAGATTAACTATCCCACAAGCTCAATCTGACAGGGATCCAATTCTAGAATATTTGGCATTGGCCGATTCTAGCTTGCATAGGAAGGAGGCAACTAATTTCATTTAAGTTCATCAGACATATCGCCCATGGAGTTTCCATTGTGGTTATGAATTGGGAAAAAGGGCAAAAATCATTGTTCATCTTTTAACTAGATGTAGCCTTTACATGATTGTTCTTTTCATCTCATCTTAAATCTTGCATAGAAAACATTCATGAGACGGGGGATGTATGTGGAATAGAATTTAACGTGGATCTTAAATCATTGCTGTGAGCCAACCATGATTTTAGAAGCTATAGCATAGTTGGCATTTGGGTTAGTTAATAGAGAGGACATGAAGGGAAGAGAACAATTGTTGTTCAAAGATTCACTCAATCCATTGTATAAACATGAGGCCTTAGTGAACGTCCTCTAGTACGAAGCAAGCCTACTCTTTCCTCACTAGACTTTTTTTTTTTTTTAATTCTTTCTAAGATTGTGGGCAATTGGAGTTTGTAGGTCATATTTTCTCAGAAGTGGTCATGCCTGCTGAGGAGATGCCGGATTAAGCTGAGGGTTGGTACCTGTACCTTAGGAGGTACGCTTGTTGTCGTGCCTACATGAGACGGTCTAAGTTCTCTTAGGGTAGCGTCTAACACACCCCCTACCAACGCCCTTGCCTGAATAAAAGGATGAAAGAAAAAGTTAAAAACTGCAAGCACATGCTAAAACAATTGTTTTATCATGGTTTGATGTTTACGCCTATGTCCATGTCTATCTTTCTCCAGAGGCATCAGATTTCAAGTAACTCGATGACCTTTTTCGCTGGTAAGACCAAGTCTCCTACAACAGCATTTGTTCCATGTCACAATCCTCGCAAAATAGGCACACAACCACAGTTTGAATACTTAAAAGCTTTTCCAATGATCACGCTGTTATTTTGGATAAAAAGCTCGACCTCAAGATGTCATACTTGTAGCCAAAAGGCTAGCTAGCTGTCATAACATATTTGACATGAAAGCAGAAAATAATCTGTATGCACAGTCAATCGAGCTAGTGCATGCACTCAATCAGGCCGCATTTTTATCTCCAAAGGCTATTCCCGGTGATTATCTTGCCTACGAGCCTATCTGAATTTTTGAGTGGCTCAAAACTATCCATAAATGCATGCAATTAAACAAGCCTTCTATTGTAGGTCAACTAGGCCTTTTGGAAAGATAATCCAGACTTGGCCTGGTGGTCATCTGTACGCACGGACGATCACACTACATCAGTGCAGTCGAATGAACACTGCTATTTTGGTCTTGTCAGCTTCATTTATGCTCAAGTTGTGATACATTTTTGAAGCAAAGCATAAAAAGACCAAAAACGGCTGTGGAGTCTTCGTTTCATAGAGATTTCATTTGAACATTTGCTCGAGTCAAGTCCAGGCCAGGTGGAGTTAGAATCTGTTTGCTTTTGTCTGATCTGATTCTGGTTCAGTTTGAGTCTTTAACCATCCTTGAGATCAGTTTTGAAGCCAAAACCTCAATAGACTGTTAAATATTAATGTTTTAGGCCCATCCAGAACAAATCAGACTGCATCAAAAGGCTTTATGAATTATCTACTATTTATTGAAGATGGTTATGACAAAATCCAAAGCGAATAAAAAAATAATATATGGATTGAAGATCCAATAATGTGTGACTATCAAAAGTATCAATTTTGAAATATGGATTGTATTTAATCTTCTACGACTTGTGACAAAGTGATAATAGCCATGATGCTAATGCTTTGCTCTTCTTGCATTTCAATGAATTAAAATACAAATGCTTTTCGACATATAGCTGACATCTCTATGCATGCGTTTTTGAGTTATCAGATTTTCCTTGGGTACTTAAACCTTGTGTGCTGAACTTTTGGTCTTGGTTTCTTTGGATATTGATGTGCAACTTTTACTTTGTTTTCAATTGAAACACACTTTCAGCAACTTCATACAGCCTGTCTTTGCATCGGAAATATTTTGATCGTTCGCAGATCCCCCCCCCCTCCAAAACATCAACTGTTTGTTTAAAATGTTATTTTCGAATTAATTAATAATTATG
Source organism: Aechmea fasciata (assembly GCA_025177825.1). Lineage (NCBI taxonomy): Eukaryota > Viridiplantae > Streptophyta > Magnoliopsida > Poales > Bromeliaceae > Aechmea > Aechmea fasciata. The sequence continues at coordinate 1,674,558 of CM045940.1, forward strand.
ATAATTTAGGTTAAATTTCTGAGTATGTAAGGGTTTTCTATTCATCTACAACAGACACAGATTAACTTCAGTACTTCTCTAGTAGTAATACGCGATCTAGCGTACCAAAAGCCTTCAAATATAATGTTTGGTGGAGTTGTGTACTGATCTGAGTATTTAAACCCTAGATCATTGTAACTTGCTTGCCCATTTGAGATCTGATTTGGTGAGACAGATATTTTTGTGGGTCTGTAGCATTTTTGTTAGAGTATGAGTAGTGGATGTTGGGGAGGAAGTGGGGATAGCAACACTGATATCATAGGACGAACTCCGGACAAAGTTTTCGGGCAACTTCGATACAATCGTAGACAAGTTTAAAGCCTCTTATATATAAGAAGGGAACCACTAATGATGTTCATACAGAGGCTAGGCGCGTAATTTAAGTCGTGCGATGCTTGTGCCTTTCTAGAGGTTGATTTTAAGTCTGCCGAGCCTGTTTGCCTGTGTTTACTGTTCCTTGATATGAACACTTAATAGGTGGAAAACTTAGAGCGGTCAGAACAAGCATGAATTATAGCTTATGTATCTAACCACAAGAGCATAAACCTAATGCCAAAGTGATCTCAAGAGTCGAGACAGGCCTGATAATGGTCGCAGATATGCATGGCCTAGAGACCACCTTGCTTGAGAATATTATGCTGTTTAGGAGGATAAGATGGGGGAATTGGTTCCTTCGGGCTGCGTGATGCATCTTGAAGGTCTTGCGCGCGCAGAGTGGCTTTCAGTATGTTGAGATCCAGCTGAGACATCTGAGAAATCTTTTCTACTACTAGTTAAAAAGATATATATACATATATTTTATTTCTCTTTCAGGTTAATCCTCAACCCTAGCCCTAGTTGGGGTTTTCAATCAAGTAGAAGCAGCCGAGGAATAGAAGAATCCCCCATGCAAAGTGGTCAGAAAGGCGGAGGAAGCGGCCGTGGTTATCTATCAGCGATCCTCGACTCGGCGAAGCAGAAAGCGTCCAGCCTAAGATGGTCTCAGCCAGGACCAGTCCTGAGAAGGAACACCAGCGAGAACTCTGTGTCATCTGTAGATCCGCAGCCTTCAGAGCTTGGGTTTTTCGGTCCTATTTCAACTCCACCGGAGGCCAGAGTTGATGAGCTGCCTGTGTCGAGCCATCTGGGATCAGATGCTGTTGCCGAGAATTCTTACAGAGATGATGCGTCGGCGGCATTTGAAAATTATGACAAGTTCAGATCAGAACAGGAGCTTAAACTGAAAGAATGGCTTCAACAGCCTGAAAGATCACAGTATGCAAACAATAAATGGTGAGTGAAATGAAATTTATCCGAAAGCGCATTCGTAACTTAGTTCATGTGAGTTATAATATGTACAAGATATGTCTGATGATCTGAATTTGTGTTTACTCTATGGAAAGAAAATGTGTATCAACTTTGCTATGATCTTTTGTAGTTTGTTAGTGACAAAAAGAGTAAATACCAACATAGTTATCATTTTATTAGAAATGCTAATCACATGCATGTTTCAAACTTGGTAATTTATTTGATTTGAGCTGATTGATGGCTCTTTAACTTGAAAATCTGAATTACAAATTTAATTAGCACATATTTTATGCAATTCGTGTAATTATAAATTTTATTATGGTAAGCAATTAGCTTAAACTTTTATGTCAGAAGAGTTATGAAATGATTTAAATCAAATAAATTGAAATGTTGGGCACTAGAATAAATTTTTTTGAAAGGATTGGTAATAAAATGGAAATGGTCAATAATTCAGGTAAATTCAATGCTTTTTTTTAGCTTTCTTTTTCTTTTTTTTTTTTTATCCAAAGACTCACACTAAAGTAGAGTTTCCCTTGCTTAATTTTTCACATTTGGGGATTTTATTAGACTAGTGAAAATATAATGTAATCAACACTTATTCTACTGGAAATATATTGGACTGGAATGTATACATCAATTTTTTTTTATCTTATTTTATATTTGGACTTATTAAGTTGATTAAAATCCTATCTCTATTTAAAAATTGGATCATTAAATTGCAAGTACATTAAATAGATAAAAGATCAAATAGCAGTAGAACTGTAACGACCCACTGAAGAATAATAACTCGTCGGGCCCAACCACCGGCCCAAACGCTGCCCGGCTTATTTACATTGTCTAAGTCTATTATAAATCCAATGACTATTCCCATCCGATGTGGGACTATTGGAGTGTCACAAACTCTCCCCGTTAAGGCCCTGACGTCCTCGTCAGTCCAATCACACACACAGCCCAGCCCAAGATCACCAGGCTATGTGAGACTCGTCTCGCTAGCCCGTCATCTAGACCCTGGCTCAGCCGAGACTCGCCACACATGTCCAGCTGGTGAACCGGCTCTGATACCAAATGTAACGACCCGACCCGCCAGCAATAATAACTCGTTGGACCCAACCACCGGCCCAAAATGCTTAAGTCTAATTATTATTACTAGTGTCTAAGTCTATTATAAACCCAACGACAATCCCATTCCCATCCGATGTGGGACTATTAGGGTGTCACACAGGCGCGGACAAATAAAAGAACTAGGGGCAAGCAACAATATTCTTTTCTGTAAATGTAAGATCTGAAATGAAACATTATAGAGAGTTCAGAAACTAAAATGAAATACTGTCAAAAGTTTAAGATCTCGAATGTCGGTTTTAGAAATTTTGAGGACTGAATTGAAACTTGACCTCAAGTGACAAAGGTTGTTATGTCACTAAAAAAGAAATTAAACAACCAAAATGGAAAAGTGAAAATGGGGACCAAAATGTTATTAACCCTTTTTGCATGTGAGGGGCTTTTTTACTTTCCACATATCCAACTTAGTACAATTGTTACATACCTAAATATAGATGTAATGAGTGTGATTGTGACACTACATATATGTGACCAAATTGTGGTCCTAAACAAGTATAATAATATATATATTTATTTAGTTAGAGTACTATGAAGTTTCAAGAGTCTTATTGAGAGAAAGTAGGTTGGAATGTCACTCTTATAGCCTTGACATTTTGTCTCCTATATATACATTGTATTGTTGATCATTTTGTTATACCTTTTTTATTCTTGTTGAGATGAACACTTGGTCATATTTAATGGGATAAATTACACTTTTGGGTCTTAAACTATCACTACAAAAATTTTGCATTTAAGGACACCTTAAATAATAGGGATAATTACCTATATACCCCTCATGCGTCTGAAAATATCCGATCTACCCCTACTTTTTTTTTCTTTCTAAAATGCGCCTCATACGTTCCACCGTTATTGCAAAATACCCCCGCAGTTATCTCCTGTTAAGTTAATCTGGGTTAAACGTGAGTTAAATGTCTACCACAGTTAAAAAAATTAAAATACCAATTTTGCCCTTAACTTAAGAGCAAATAAGAAAGGTTGGTGACGGTAGAGGGGTATATTGGAAAAAATCAAAAGTCGAAATAGTTTTGTGCCCTTGACTTTAAGGACAAATAAGAAAGACAGTGATGGTAAAAGGGTATATTTGAAAATGGCAAAATAGTAATTTTACGGAGATAACGAGTTACTTAATGATTTTAACTCTAAGGGTATATTAGAAATAGGTTGAACGTAGGAGGTATTTTCAATATTAGCCTTCTAAGAGGGGTAAATCGGAAAATCGGAAACTTTTCGAGGTATATAAGCAATTGCCCCTAAATAATAATGACGCTTTAAAACGTCGGCAATAATAATCCCGACGCTTGTAAAAGCGTCGGGTAAAGAGTCGTTAAATAAACATGTCGGGATAAATATACCGAGATTTTAATATAGCGTCGAAAAATTTATATAAATATTTGATAAAAATATGTTTATTGGCGACGCTTAATCATAGTGTCGGCAAATGCTAAATATTAAATACACTAGAAAAAATCGTCGTCTAAAACATATTTTGTTGTAGCAATGTTGCAGAAATTTTGATTCTCAAACTTTAATTTATTGTAATTTCTGATTAGGTCTTCTTAAACTACTATGATTAAGTCCCAAAATTATTGATGCAGAAAAGTGACATAATATTTTAATTATTATATAATAATTTGTTAATAATTAGCAAGCTAAATTGGGTTGTAGAACTTAGATGCAATAATTCAAAAAATTCGAGTAAAAAATTACAACGAATTAAAGTTTAAGAACTAAAATGACTTTTTTTAAATATTACGTACACTGGTGACTGTTTGGCCAAACCAAAACTACTATGTTAAGTGTTGTTTGAAGACATATCAATAAAGTTTTAGATTTACATAAAGCATTACGAATGTCTTCTTTTTTTTTTTTTTTCCTCATCTTAAAATCCTCTCGTTAGCTCTCTCCTGATTAAAAAGAAAAATATAAAAATAAAGGTTCAAATTTGAGCTTCTATCATTAAGATCTAGAAGTTCGCTTCAGTCTCTCATTACACCTATGTGTGTTTGGATTCGATCGACCAGATCCAACGCAGAAGCCAGTAAAAACATGTGCTTGAGTTTTTCAGTCACGATTATTTTTTCCGTTGTTTGTTTTGATTTCGGTTCTAATAATAAAGTTAAATTCAATTACTTCTTCTGTTTATTTTGATGTAACTAGGTGCCAGTAAAATTAGTTTTTTGAGTTTCGTTATTTGTTTTGATGTAAGTAAGTAGATCATATTATCTCCTAAATATAGTGATAAATTTACCACAATAAATTTTAAGTTATTATATAATTAAAATTTTAATTATTATTTAAAGGTAATCCTAATTTATTATAAATAAGGTAATTCTAAAATATTAAAAAGGAAGTAGAGTTTATGTTTTCCTGTTTAATAAATTTTTTAGAGGAGATTGAGTGTGGTGGAAGTCGAGTTCGGCATTTTAGAAAAGAAAGTCGAGTGTAGGTGAAGTGGAGGTTTAATGTAACTTGAGTTACGTTATATTTTTCACTTACACCAAAACAAATAACGGAGTGATGGAACTTGAGTTCCATCACTCCACTTACATCAAAACAAACGAACCCTAAAGGGGCCTTTTATTTTGGTGTAAGGGGAAGGGTGGAACTCAAGTTCCATTTTTTTTTCCGATATTTGTTTTGGTGTAAGTAAAAAATATAGTGTAACTCAAATTATGTTTGAACTCCACTTTACCTACTTTCAACTTCTCCTCCAAAGGCCGAACTCGACTTCCGCCAAACTCAACATTCTCTAACAAATTTATTAAATAGTAAAATCTAAACTTTACTTCCTTGGCTAGAATTACTTTATTTATAATAAATTAGAATTATCTTTAAATAATAATAAAAATTTTAATTATTTAATAGGTTAAAAATTTTATAGCGGTAAGTTTACCACTATGTTTAGGTGATAATAGGATCCACTTACTTACATCAAAACAAATAATGGAACTCAAATAACTAACTTCACAGGCACAAAATTATATCATAACAAGTAAAAGAAATTATTGAATTTAACTTTCGACTATACGAGTTATGTTAAAACAAACAACAAAATAATAATCACATTTTAGGAAACTCAAACACCACCGCACTTGAGTTACGTTGAATCTACGATTTGTCAATTCAAATGCCCACTAATAGTTCCATATCGATGAGAATGGAATTGTAATTAAGTATATAAGAGACCATGAATACTAGTAATAATAATTGGGCTTAAATATTTTTGAGATGATAGTTTGAGTTCAATGAGTTATTATTGCTAGCGGATCGAATTGTTACATCTTATACCAGTACCAATCACTAGTCGAAAGTAGAAAATGAGCCTCAGTGAGTCTGAATGACGGGTTAAGCCATTGCTCAGTGATCTTGGGCCATGTACGATTGGATCGGGTTGTTATGGTCGCTTATAAAGTTAAGTTTTGTATGTATATAGTTAATATATGTAAACAAAACATTTGTTCAATATCATTTGTACATAAAATTTTTATACTAATTTTTCATCATTTTAAAAGGGACAATAGAATTGGTTTGATATAAAACTTAGCAAACATATTACAATTTTTATTTTGCTGAAAATGTAGAGTTATAGACCATTTTGATTCGATTATTCAATCTTTCAAAATTTTAATTTTAGTACTCACCTTTTAAATTTATTTAATTTAAGTCATTTGAAAAGATACATTCAGAATTTGAAGTTAACGAATAATAAAACTGACTCAAAGCAAATAAATTAAAAGATTAGGTGCCAAAAATAAAATTTTTAAAGCTTAGATAGTGATCAACCACAATAGATAATAGTTGACATATATAAGTTTTATTTAATTTTTATCCTTAATTATTAGGAAATAAGAGGGATGTTGATATATATTGTAAAGTAGTTTTCTATCAAACTATTTGTTTATTTTATTATAAGTTTCATGTTAAAATTGCATTTATATTTATTTGAATATTAAATTTTATTAAATAAAATATCGATATACAAAGTTTGAACACATATAAGAATATTTAATTGCAATGTATGTTTTATTCACGCTAATTCGAGTTCACATTTTTTATAGGCATATGTAGTAGTGTATATTATTATTCAAATAATATTTGAATATAAATTCGATTTACATTTGAATTCAAATTCATATTAACGTATGTAGTAATGAAAATTTAGCATTCGATATATATTCAGATACAAATTCGTATTCGAAAAAAATATAAATGTAGATACGTGAGATTTTATTAAAAATTTTACTATATCACTCGCTGCATGTTATTACATGTTTCTACAAATATAGTGAATTATATATAAATAATATATCCCTATAAAGTTCAATTTTTATATATTGTCCATATAAAAATCCAAATGTTTTCAAATATGTTCCTTTGATTTGTTAACGTTACAACACTGTGTTTATTTTATAAGTGAAATGACCTTTTTGCCATCACAAATACGTTCCTCTAAAAGTCTCAACTGTTAATTGAAGAGGGAAAAAAGGTCAATTTATCTCATTAACTAACTAGGCTTAAGTATTTTACCTATTGTGAACTAATTTCTTTTAACGGATCCAAACGACAGAGATATATTTGAAAATATCATGACTTTTGTAGAGACGGCATATAAAAATTAAATTTTGTAGGGATATATTTGTAATTCACTATATTTATAGAGACATGTATGAAATTAACTCTAATAATTAGGGGCAATTGCTTATATACCCCTGAAAAGTTCCCGATTTTTCGATTTACCCCTCTTAGAAGGCTAATATTGAAAATACCCCTCTTACGTTCCAACCTATTTCTAATATACCCTTTTAGAGTTAAAATCTGTTAAGTAACTCTGTTATCTCTGTAAAATTATTATTTTGCCCTTTTCAAAATATTATTTCAACTTTTGGTCTTTTCCAATATACCCCTCTACCGTCACCAACCTTTCTTATTTGTCCTTAAGTTAAGGACAAAATTGGTATTTTAAATTTTTTTAACTGTGTTAAATATTTAACTCACGTTTAACCCGCATTAACTTAACAGAGATAATCATGGGGGTATTTTGCAATAACAACGTATGAAATTTTAGAAAGAAAAAAAAAATAGGGGTAGATCGGATATTTTCATACGCATGAGGGGTATATAGGCAATTATCCCTAATAATTATTAGATCCAGGAAGACCCAAACCAATCCAACTGTCGGTATACACAAGATTAAGCAGTTGACGGAGCTGTGGATAAAAAATTAGGCCAGAGAAGTGACCCAACTGTTAACATTAGAGGGTGACCCAACTGTAAACCTTTTCTTCTTTTTTTTTTTTTTTTTTTTTTTTTTTTTCCACCATCCTTTGAGGCCCGCGATGCCTCACCCATGTAGCTTAATTCACTGCCTAACTGAATGAAGCGAGTAGCGTGCTATCTTTCTCTCAAAAAAAAAAAAAATTATTAGATCAGTTGAATAAGATGTTTGTTGGACTCCAACCATTGATTTATTTATAAACAAATTCTCTCTCCTCAATCAACATGAATCAACATCAATGATTACAAGCAATGATAGGTGTTAGCAAGCATATATGACACCTCCCCCTCAACAACTCCTCTTCATTCCTCTCTCATCATATGCAATATATAATCAATTAAATCAGATTATAAGATTTGATTGTAATATTTCTCAGAATTCGAGCCAGAAATTATAATAAATTAAAATTTTACGACCAAAAGTTTCACCCCCCTCCATAGTTTGAGGACAAAACATGTAATATTTTAACCCAAATTAGTATATGTATGAGGTGTACTCATACGTCCCCTAGAAAGATTAATTCGTTGAGTTGAGCTCCTACGCTTTTAAAAGCACTGATATATTTGCGCTTCTGATTTTTTAACCGTCGTATCGCTCAAGTGTCGGATCGTTGGCGCTAACCATTAATCCCAAAAGCTCGAGCTGTTAGAAATACGCAACCAATTCACTTAAAGCTATATAAACAACTCCCACGGCCTCGACACACTCTACCACCTTACCACGCTACTAACATTAATTTCGCCTAACCTGGCTCTATCGCATTCGGAATACGATTTACTTATACGCCCCGCCATATATAATGCCGCCTATTTAAGCCAACATCAAGATCCGTACATCACTATCTATTAAGTCTCTATTACTGGTACTGTACGGATCCTAAGGTGATCCGATAATTAAAAAATCACAAGCACGTTAAGCTTCTTCTGTTGCTTTTATCATTTACATATCCGAGTTGAGCATAGAAGCTCAACTCAGAAATGTTAATTCTTTAATATTATATATTTTATTTTATCATTAAATATATATATATAATAAGTATTAATGAAAGGGGAAGTGAAAGATAACAAACTAAAAAGTTGTTGGGCTTTCTATTTTGCTTGCCCCTCGAGTGTACGACCAGCATTTATTATTTGGTTGCGTGGCTCCAAGATTTGGACCACATTTGTAGATTTTTTTTTTTTCATTTTTTTCTTAGCTGTCGTTTGGTTCGGGGTTAAAAAAAAACTAGTTAGATAGTGTTAAGTTTAGGATTAAGGTGGGATTAGAGCATTTTTGTATTTGGTTGGGGGTTGGAGTTAATCCAGGATAGTGAAAAAGAGTAATGCTTCAATGCACTATAAGTATTAAAATTAAACTCTATGTAAATCTTGACCATTTAAGATGGTTAAGATGTAATATGATTCTAGAAGCGACTTACCATTTAGGCATAGGTATCATTCACCAGGTATCTATTTAAAGGGTATTTTGGTCTACAAAACTAGTTTTATCCAACTAAAAATAACATAACCTTCTCAAATACCTACAACAATAGTTAGAATTCAAATTACAACTAAATTATAAATTTAAATGCAAAACAACATAATGAACTTAATTATAAATCAAATTTAATTTTTAAATATAAGACACAAATTTAAATAAAACTTTCAGCTCAAATTCAAAATATTAATTTACATCAAAAATTAAAATTTGGTTTTCGATTAAAAGTACAATGTAGATTCAAAATTTTAAAATTTAATATAAATTTTGAAATTAAAATTTTATATTACAATACCAACTTCAAAACTTAAATTTAAATTCAATATTTTTTTCAGTTTGATACCTAACAAATTGGGTATTATCTAATTTGATAAGAATAAAACTAAATAAAAGAAACTAACAAATTTAGTATATACTAATTTTTTTCCAATATTGTCATATTAACTAATTTAAATTGGTAACCTATTTAATATGTTATATGTAAAATCCAATTATACCATTTACTAATTAAGAGTTTAATTTTAATACTTATGTTGTATTGAAGCATTGCTCAGTGAAAAATAGTGTATGGTTGGAGTAGGTGGGATAAGAAGGATAGTGGGTTATTATGAATAGAAAATAAGATTTGGTTGGGGTTTGGTGATGGTTAGGTGGGGTTAGGTAATGTTCGGGATAACCCATTTGAGGTAGGGTTAGCTAACCCCACCTATTTCTGAGGATGTTTGGGGATAAAATGGGGGTTAAAGAGTTATTCCACCCCTTAATCCCCAACCAAACAATGGCTTAGTTTTTTAGGCGTTTGATTTCACCAGGAAGCAAGATTTCGTATCTATCGTGTCATATCGTGCCAAAAACTTTCTATTTTTGAAATTAATAAGTAATTTTTTTAATAAAATTTAAAAAATTTGATAAAAATACATAATAAATAATTGATATAATTTGTTGCTAAAAAAAATAAATATTTTATACCATTACGTGTCGGCATACATATATTTTCTGCGATTGATACGTATCGGTATAGCTCGTCACGCATCATGCCAATAAATTTTTGGCACAACTCCGTACCACGCCCACTTAAATCTTTGCGAAGAAACATACGTTATATATAATAATAAAAAGTACAATAGAAAATATTTTATTTGTTACTATAAAAAAATAAGCTCGTCGTCTAGATCACACTTATCGATTTTGTTATGATATGATTTCTGCAGTTTTATTGAAAAATTGAGAAGGGTAAATTGCACAGTTTATCCTCAAACTATGAGTCAGATATAGCACTTGGTCTTCAAACTTTAATTTATTTTAATGTGTAGCTCGAACATTCTTAATTATTGCAATCAAGTCCCACAGCTAGTTTGGTTACTAAATGTTGATAAACTAGTGTAGGAACCCGCGCGATGCGGCAGATATAATTATATTTGATTAAATTTAATAATATAAAAGTATTTTAAAAATTTTAAAATAAAATTATAATGTCGTGCCCATGGGCTACTCAGGCAACGCATCTTAGAAAATAGAAACTAATGAGGGGGAAGTTGAAGTAGTGACGTTACGAAGAAGAAATTAATGAGATGGGAAGCCGAAGAAACATACATTACGAAAAATGAATTAATAAGATGTTACAGGAAATAAATTAATAAGACGGAAAGTCGAAGAAGCAGACGTTACAGAAAATAAATTAATCAGACGGAAAGCCGAAGAGACAGACGTTACAGGAAATAAATTAATGAGACGTAAAGCCGAAGAGGTAGACGTTACAGGAAAATTGGAGAGTAAAAATTTTGGAGTGAAAAAGGAGGGATGACGGAGAAATTGCCACGTGGCAAACTCTAAGCTACCGTTTGGTTCGGGGTTAAGGAAAAACTAGTTATTCCAAAAATAGTATTAAGTTTAGGGTTAAGGTGGGGTTAGAGTACTTTTGTATTTGGTTGGGGTTGGAGTTAGTTCGGGATAGTGAAAAATAATATTTGGTTGGAGTAAGTGGGATAAGAAGAATAATGGGTTATTATGAATAGAAAATAGTATTTGGTTGGGGTTAGATGGGATTAACTAAGCCAGGATAACCCATTTAAGATAGGGTTAGCTAATCCCACCTATTTTTTGGGTGTTTGAGGATAAAATAGGGGTTAAGAGGTTATTCCACCCCTTAACCCCCAACCAAACGGAGGCTAAGAAAAATAATGTATAGGTATAGATATAGATTGTTAATGCGAACAAAAAAAAAAAGAAGATGTTACATTATTTTCACATCAATGACGTATCAATATTTAATTAATTATATTGAGTTGTGAAATTTGATTGCAATAATTCTAAAAATTCGAGCCAGAAACTGAAACAAATTAAAATTTGAGGATCACAATGTTATCCGACTTATAGTTTGAGGACCAAATGTAATTTACCTAATTTAGAAGCATATCTCTTATATGTTTTTTTTTTCTTTAATTCAATAGCATTAGATACTTCTCAATACCAAAGGTGCATTTTAATTAAGTCTCTAATCCCAAAACCCCACAAAAACTTACACTATGTGGATCATTCCAAAATTTGTGAGTTCAAATTAAATTGGTAAATATGCATGTGGGAATATTTATTAATTATTGGTAAAAATGTACAAAATTTATATGGACTAGAAACCATTTTTGAGTTGACTATCTCATTTTTCAAAATTTTAATTTCACTACTCAACAGTTCAATTTATTTGATTTGAATTAGTCAACGTCGACATTTTAACTTTATTAGCACAACGGTTAATGTCATAATATGCTCATAAGAGTATCAGCTAGGGCTGCTATACTCTTATGAGTATAGACCCCTTTATACTTATAAATTTTTGGCCAGTGGATGAAGGGATGTGCGGTTAAGATGATAGTGATCGATTTTCGGTTAGGTTAATAGCGGTCCTCTAGGGTTGAGTGATTGGTTGGTTGAATGGTATGATGTAACGGGTGGAAATAATCAAAGGAATAGATCTAAGGGCCGAAAAGTTATGTGTAACGCCCCAATAGTCTCACATCAGATAGGATACTGATTCCGATCAGTTTATATGGGGCCTACACGCTAATAATAATAATCGAGTTTAAGTATTTTGGGCCGGTGGTTTAACCAAACGAGTTAGCCTTCGTTTGGTATTGCGGGTAGACTGCGTTACGTGCGGTGAGAAAGTACGTTGGGAAAATACCATGTTTGTTTCCGTACGTAATATTGCGTTCCACATATCGCGATGAGTCGGTTACGATATATTTTCTGCGTTCCCACCGGAGAACGCAGAAGCATATCCCTATATGCTTTTTCTACAACTCCATTTTATCTAATAACGTTAGATAGACCTCAATACCAAACTAAGCCTTATTATTGCTGGCGGGTTGGGTCGTTGCAGTTGGTATCAGAGTCGAATACCGACCGGAAGTGTGAGAGCTAAGTACTATGCGGGACAAATTGCTACACCAACGAATTTGATGAGAACCACCTCAAACTATTGCCAATTTTATCCACTTCTAAGTTCTAACTGGAAATCCGAAAATTCAAATTGATCGATTGTCAATAATTTAATATGTTTATTAATATTAAACACTAATTAAATAAGTGGAGAGTTTAACTACTTTTATCTGCAAATGAAAAGCTTTTTTAGATAAAATTAATAGTTTTTACATACTTTTTTAGAGGTTTAGAATATTTCAGTTGAAAAAATTTCTAATCAAACAAACAGAATAAACATTGGTAGTTTCTGTTTCTAATTCAGTTCAGTTCAGTCCGAAAAATATACATCTTTAAAAATCGAACCGAAGAAGTATATAAAAATTTAGTGATTTAGCTTCTTTTTTTTTTTTTTTTTTTTTTTTATAACTTTGTTAACTTGTGAATTTTCAAAAATTTTAATCTACCATTCTATTTGACATAAATTTTTCTGATGAAATAAAAATTAAATCACAAGGGGGCCAAAGTTTAACTTTTTGAACCACAGGATAGCATAGTGAGAATACAATGTATCACAGAATGATAATTTGACTGATTTACTATATCACAGCACTGTTATAGAATATTCTATAATAATATTATTTTTATATATTATTAATATGTTGATAAATTTACAGTCCAATCACAAAACTCCAAATCATGGATGCCCATATATAAAGAGGGACACATGATGGATTTCACAAAGCATCTCTCATTAAATTTTATAAAATTAGGTTTTTTTTTTTTTTTTTTTTTTTTTGCATATTTATGATCCGTTTTTATCCGTCAATCCTAGCCGCCCATCCTAAGTATGGACCCAAGCCAAAAAAGAAAAGGAAAAAGAGTTTCCATTTGTTGCCTTTGAAGGATAAAACTTCAGTAGGGAGTTTCACAATGATGTCTCATTGACGAGCCTCCCTATTCAATGTCACGTACTAATTTTGCTTTCATTCAATAGTTTATTAAACATTTTTTAATACTAAAGTTAAAAAAGTTGTAATACTTAGATAGAGATAAAACTAACACATAACAGTGAATCATGACTCAGGACTCTTTAACTCTTTAACGAGGTGTTATTGGAGAGTTCCCCATTATAGTTTTTCTCATTTCAAGACATGTTGCTACTAGGTTGGGCTCAAACCAAGAATATTCAAAGCTAACTTATTTTCACAAAAGCGAACATAACTTATCTAAACTATGAATTATTTTGAATCAACTATCTAATTTTTTATACTATTGATTTTACTATCCAACTTTCTTTCTAAATTGTTTGATTTGAGTCAGTTAATGAGACTCCAACTTTAAAATTTGAATGCCTAGCTTGTTTATCTTTACAGATTTAGTTTGTAATATACTTATGCAATTCTCGTAATTATAATTCATTAAAATATATAAGTTTTTATCAATTATTTTTCATTCTTGGACTATGAGATGGGGGATATTTTGATCCTTAAATTTTATGTATGGCAATTTATGACTTAAACTCTTAAAATTACTACAATCAAATGTACAATCTAATTTAATTGATTAAAAGGTGATGTGCTAGTATTTTAGTTATTGCCACACCATTAACCACAATACTATTATGTTACTGTCAAATCAATGACACATTATTACTTAGTCAGCTAAATTATACTAGGGAGTCTTTAAAAATGCAACAAATTACAGTTAGAGTAGTTTTAGGATGAATGATTTCGTCAAAAATGGGACGTCACAGTTAATTAATATCATAATCAATCACCAATCGGAAGTGTAATATGAGTCTTGTCTTAGCTAAGGTCATTTAGCGAGCAGAGCGCGGCTCCCCGACTGATGGTCGTTGTGGGTTGAGCGTAGCTCTCCATAAGGTCGGTTAAGGCTAACGAGAAGAGTTTCACATCACGTGGTATTGTGCGTGTGTTTAAACCTGACGAGAATGTCGGGACTTAAGAAGGGAATAAGAGAGTAAGAATGTGACTCCTCTAGTATTTTGGAATAGTCATATATATAAGATATAATATGGCTAAATCCAGCTATGTCAGTTTGGGCGGCGGTTAGGTCCAAAAGGTTAAGTGGATTAAGTGTGCTAGGATTATAATAGTTCTAGAATGGAAGATTATTTGGGAAGCAGTATTAAGTTATGCAGTGGAAACTAGTTTTATATGTGGACCAAAGTAACCTGCTTCCATTTTTTGGCTTAATTTTTTTTTTTTTGAGAAATAGGTAGCACGCTACCTGCTTCGTTTATTTCATTTAGAAATAAACTTAGCTAGAAATGTGAATCAACTAAGATTCGAACTCTGGTCTCGGATACCAACCACCAAGCCCTTTGCCACTTGCTCTAGAGACGGTCGGTTTTTTATTCCATAAGATTAGCAAGGCCCTTAATAATTTTTGTATTTTTGGTATGGACCATAGAGTTCCAGTTAGGCTAGAGTAGTTTTAAAAAAAGGTCCATGAATTAGGAAACAGGGTGGCTACCAACAAACTAGCTTCCTCTTCCACCCATTTGCTAGGTTGTCAATGGAGCCAACAACTCACAAATTCATTCCAAGTCTAATAGTTGTTTAAATTTAGGGTTTTTTTTTTATTTTTTATTCTTTAGCTTCCTATAAACAATTTTTTTTATGAATGGTCCTAGTAAATTTAAATTTACGTATATTATTGTCTTCTTACAACGAGAAGTCATACTGGACTAGGGAAGGGCATGCAAAGATTTTTAGGTTAATGATAATAATTCAGTCATTATGTTTAAATACGATGATCGAAATACTGTATTTCTATTTGTATTTTTCACCGTGATTCTTTATTAATTATTATTGCCTCCTAAGTCAAAAAATATGATGATGTTGGCTAAATATACTAAAGTAATATACTCGGTAATCTTTTAGATTGAATTAAGAATGAGATTTATTCGAAAATACTAATCTTATTCTCTCCGCCATGCGTGACCATCTTATTTTATAATTGAGCAATGCTACATATGCACCCTATTTGGGGTGTATATCCTACATCCCATTCATCCAATTGGTGAAATGTTTTACTAGTCGCTTGATGTGACTAACAGTTAACACTGCCCATTAGATTGGTGAGGTGTAATTTGTACATCCGTAAGGAGTATACCAAAGAGTATTTTTCATTAGACTAAATAACCGAAAGAAAGCATGCACAAATATAATTATTTATTTTTAGTAATATTATAAAAATTACGTCTTAATGGTATCAGCGTAATCTATATAATAAAATATTAGTAATTTAGTAATATATATACCATATATATATATATATAAAACTTATGTTTGATACACTCAATCCTAAGTCAATCATTCTATTACATTTTTTCTAAGAATGAAAGAAAACGCTAGCCTTGTCGAGGGCCTTATTTAATAATAGCGCGAACATTATTGAAGTCAGGAACATCATCATAGCTTCTTCTCATGATAATTGTATAAAATTTGATTTTTCAACTTAGATGAGATGGAGAGTCGAATTAAGTTCGCCAAATTTACAAGGCTATAAGTTCGATAACGTGATGGTTAAAAACACTATTTTTATACTATAAGAAGATCGAAAATAATTTAAAAATATTTGTAATTTTTCTCTTTTCAATACTTTAAAAGTTACGATATGTTTCTCCCGTGACGGTTGTAAATGCACATTTATAATACAGAATAAAAAAATTTAAATTTAAATAAATATAAAATTAATATATTTAATTACTAATTAAGTCTAAATTCACTATAACAATATATGTTTTAGGCGATACTTTTGCATTTACGTTTTTTAGTGTCTTTACTATTTAGTATTTGCCGACGCTATGATTAAACGTTGCCAATAAACATATTTTTATCAAATATTTATAAATATTTTTCGACGCTATATTAAAACGTCGGTATATTCATCCCGATATATTTATTTAACGACTCTTTGCTCGATATTTTTATAAGCGTCGAAATTATTTTTTTCCGACGCTTTTACAAGATCACTTATTATTATTTAAAGTATTTTTAAGTGTAAAATTTTTGTAGTGATTATTCATTCCTATGACTCATGGCTTTCAAATAGCCGTTACAGAGGGTGGCAGCTCTGCAGTCTACGAACTCTTCTGACACAGCAGACTTCCTCCTCTTTTTGAGGAGGACTGCAGGGCGCGCTTGGGCAGTCTGCCCTCTCTCGAAAGTCACCAGTACAGATGGACTTCCTTATCCGCCCGGTCAAAGTACAGCACTAACTTACAAAAAAAACCACCTCTAATTCTGGAGCTCGAAAATGCCAAATTAATAAATGTGGCGCGCTCTGAGCAGGCGCATGAAATGATAATATATTATATATATTGCTCAATAAATTATAAAAAAATAATTTTTTACGGATTCTGAAAATATAATGAACTATAAATATGAGTAGGGCTACTATACTATTATGAGTAGTAGAGCCTTACTACTCATAAGTTGTTTTCGATGATAGAGCTTCCGAATCGACGATCCAGTCTGTTAAATATGATCTAGAGTATTTAAAACTTCTAGAAAATAAATTTCGTAATTTTTCAAAATCATTTACCTTACGATCAAAAGCTCACAAAATTGATAATTTTTAACGGCCGATATGGGATACTTGCTAGTTTAACGGTGTAAAAGAATTGAAATAGGTTGAATTTTTGATAGAAAATTCTATTCACTACCTAGATAAAGATCAATAACTCCGATCTTAAATTGAAGGATCCGATCATCTATTTTTAGGATGTCGTTCGATTTCGGCCGTTCATTTTATGCCCATTTGATGGACTTTATTATGATTTTGAAAAATTACGAAATTTATTTTCTAGAAGTTTTAAATACTCTAGATCATATTTAACGAGTGGATCGTCGATTCAAGCTCTATCATCGAAAATAATTTATGAGTACGTAGTAGGGCTCTACTACTCATAATAGTATAGTAGCCCTACTCCTATAAATATATCATTACAAAGTTCAGCTTTCATATATTGTTTCTGCAAGTACTTATGTTTTCAAATATGTCACCGTTAAAATCCGTTAGAGAAAATTAGTTAACCATATATAAAATACTGATCAGCTCTAGTTAGTTAATGAGATAAATTAATTTTTTAACTCCTCTTCAATTAATAATTAGGATTTTCGGAGGAAATATATTTGTGATGGTAAAAAGATTATTTTATTTATAAAATAAACAATATTTTAGTGGTAAAAAAATTAGAGAGATATATTTAAAAATATTAGAGCTCTTGTAGGAACAAGATATAAAAGTTTAGCTTTGTAGGGATATATAAGTGTCGAGTTTCTATATTTTTAAAAGTACGGAAGTTCAACGTGTTTGTGATTTTTTAGTTGTCGGATCGTCGCAAGATCCGTACAACACCAATAAAAAAGATTTGACAGGATACACCGTTAGTAGTATTATACGGATTTTGAAAGAATTCGAAGCCTAAAAAGTCACAAGCATTATTCTTCTCATCCTTTTTCAAGCACATAAGCACATAAGCTCAATTCTCTTTCTTTATAGAAGCATTACTCTCTCTCTCTCTCTCTCTCTCTCTCTCTATATATATATATATATATATATATATATATATATATATATATATATATATATCTCACTCAATCCTAAGTGGTTCACATCATTCTAATCATACATCTTTTAATCTAAGAATGAAAAACATAGCACTAAGTTATTGGTGCTATTAATAGTATCGCAGCCTAGCTAGTTCTATATTGGGATAATTGCCTATATACCCCTCATGCGTATGAAAATATCCGATTTACCCCTACTGTTTTTTTCTTTCTAAAATGCCCCTTATACGTTCCACCGTTATTGCAAAATACCCCCAGCTTATCTCTGTTAAGTTAATCTCAGAACGTGAGTTAAATATCTACCACGCTTAAAAAATTTAAAATACTAATTTTGCCCTTAACTCAAGGGCAAATAAGAAAAGTTGGTGGCGGTAGAGGGGTATATTGGAAAAGACCAAAAGTCGAAATAATATTTTGAAAAGAGCAAAATAGTAATTTTACAGAGATAACAGAGTTATTTAACAGATTTTAACTCGTATATTAGAAATAGGTTGGAACGTAAGAGGGATATTTTCAATATTAGCCTTCTAAGAGGGGTAAATCGAAAAATCAAAAATTTTTCAGGGATATATAAGCAATTGCTAATTATATAGATATGAATGAGATCATTCCCGTTTTGCCTAACAAATTCAGATTGAGGGGTAGTTATTTTAGCAATACTAAATCTATTATTTTATATTTTATATTTTTATTCTTTATTGATTTCCCTCCTACTAAAGATAGATGTAGTCTGACACTTGCACCTCAGCCACCACTTTGCCATTAAAAAAGGAAATGTCTAGCTGTACACCTCTTTAGAGGTGTACATCCTACAACTATATAATCGGACGGTTGTAAAACACTGCCTTTTTTTTTTTCAAAGGGCAATCTAATATAAGCCGTTGGATTGATGGTTGTAGGATATACAACTCCTATGGAGTTGTACCCCTAGCATTACTTATTGAAAAAAGGAAAAACTTCAAAAACCCCATTGTAGTTTTAATTTTTTTCATTTTAAGATTCTTGTGGTTTAAAATGTATCAAGTTAGACTGTGGTTTTTCACTTTCTTACTTTAGTATCCTGTGGTTTAAAGTGTATCAAATTAGTACCCTGTGATTTTGCACTTTATCACTTTAGTATCCTGTGATTTTAATTTTGTATCAAGTTAGTACCCTGTGATTTTTTAAATTACAGGGTACTAAAGTTATAAAGTTCAAAACCACAGAGTACTAACTTGATACACTTTAAACCACAGGATACTATAGTAATAAAGTGAGAAACCACAGGATACTAACTTGATACACTTTAAACCACATGATATGAAAATGAAAAAGTATGAAAACCCTGCTTTTGAAGTTTTCCCTTAAAAAAAAGGAACACCTACGTCACCACCCGCTCCCCCATATTTAAAAGATAATACCTGTTGTTGAATAAACCCGGTGTATCCGCACATGTCATACACTATATTTAATATTTAATTATTAAAAATTAGCAAATAAATTTTAATCTAATAGTTTAAAGGGATATTTGCCTATATACCCCTCATAAATCTGAAAATATCCGATCTATTCCTTTTTTTTTTTCTTTCTAAAATGCCCCTCATGCATTCCACCGTTATTGCAAAATACCCCCGCAGTTATCTCCTGTTAAGTTAATCAGGGTTAAACGTGAGTTAAATATTTACCACAGTTAAAAAAATTAAAATACCAATTTTGCCCTTAACTTAAGGGCAAATAAGAAAGGTTGGTGACGGTAGAGGTATATTGAAAAAATCAAAAGTCGAAATACTTTTGTGCCCTTGACTTTAAGGACAAATAAGAAAGATGATGGTAGAAGGGTATATTTGAAAAGGGCAAAATAGTAATTTTTACGGATATAACGAGTTACTTAATAGATTTTAACTCTAAAGGTATATTAGAAATAGGTTGGAACGTAGGAGGGTATTTTCAATATTAGCCTTCTAAGAGGGTAAATCGAAAAATCGAAACTTTTCAGGGGTATATAAACAATTGCCCCTAGTTTAAAAGCCTACGTATCAAAATATCACCAACAAATTCAATGTTAATCATAGAAGAAAATTGTCCCAAGTTCACAACTTTAGAAAAGAACCAAAAAAAAAAAAAGTAGGTATCTTTAACAAAAACGATCTATAAGCGACACTTTTAAATATAAGTACATGTCAAAAAAGTACTTCTAGCTAAAATTATCGACACTTTTAAAAAGTGTTGCTATATATGGAGTCGCTAGGTATATAGTGACAGTTAAAGAGTGTCGCTATAACCTAAAAAAGTGCTGATAATTTACCAACACTTATTTAAGCATTTATAAACCGCCGAAACCCTATCTCGTTGGCTGCGGTGGCGGAGGAGGACGATAGGAAAGGCTCTTCGTCTAGAATTTCTGTGGATTGATTAAAGAGAGAAGAAAAGATGGTAATTAATTTTTCTTTTTTTTTATTTTTCTATTTATAATCGGGTCAAATGGACTGGCTGTGATGGGTTGAGTATAGTAATATTTTATTTTTGGTTGGATTGGTCTTTATATTTAGGCATTAGTAAATATTTTTTAAGATTTTAGCATAAATGAGACACTTACTCAAAAGTGTCCCAAACATGTGTCCCTATAACTTAATTCTGTTGTAGTCGTAACTTATTTGAACTATAGATTATTTTAATCTTTCAAAATTTATTTTTACTGTCTAATCTTTAATTTTGTTTGATTTGAATCAGCTAATTATATTTTCACTTCAAAATTTAATCTTATTATTTATTTTAATAAATTTATAGTTACAAAAATTGTATTAAAATATACTAAATAAATCTGAAAAAATAAACTCAAATTGTTCTTGGCTGACTTAAATAAAAAAAATAGAAAAAAGATTTGTAAATTTTTTTAGTCTAATCTATTTTTTTATTTTGTACTATAAAAATTTAAAATATATGAATAATTTTTAATAGTTTAGACTGTTTGTGCTAAATATAAATTTTAATTTTATAATATTGAGCATTTAGATATAGATTGTATATTAAAAAATAAAATAAAGATTGATTGAGTTTAAGTTAATTAATTTTATATTTTACGAAATATAGTTGCGAGAATCACATAAAATATACTAACTAAATCTATAAAACTAAGCGATGCATTTAGATTTTTGAAGTCAAAATACCATTGACTTTGTAACTCAAATCTAATATATAGAAAAGTTGGATAACAAAACTAAAATTTTGAAAAATTAAATAACTAATTCAAAATGGTTCATAATTCAGAAAAGTGTTATATATTTTTATTTTTATTTTAATGTCAAACTTCAATGTTATATTTATAGTCTAATGAGATATCAATTTTATATTTAAATTTTTTTTGAAATATCCAAAATATGATTGATCGACTTTTAATTTTAACAATTAGGCTTTCTAAAATTATTCGATAATTTAACAATTAGACTTTTAATTTCTTTATTTATATTTTTTATTCTTCGACTCTCTTTTTTATTGTTTGTTATTTTAAAATATAATTCATTAAATAGAATTTAAATTATTAAATTCGTAGGCCATATATGTTTAATTAAATTTTGATATCAAAATATTTATCATCGAATATAAGTTATGGTGTATAGAATATTAATATATATCATGTGCATGTAAGAATTTTTCTTTTTTCAATCAATTTTAACAACGTAAGGGCATTTTCGCCTTGTCGGCAATTCGAAATAAAATTTCCAATTTTAACTTATTACTTAAAAAAGTTATTTACGGAATAATTTTCAAAACTATTAAATTTTATCATTTTTTAAATAAAATTATTATAATAACATAACTAATCAAAAAAATTAAGAAGATATTTATAAAAATGTTATTTTTTTTAATATACATAACACTATTTCATAATTTTTTTTATTTAGTTATAATTTTTTAATCTTAAAATTTTAATAATTATATATTTTAATTGACTACTCGCTAGCACATGCCCTGCACTAGTGTGTGCATAAATTGGAAAGTCGAGCCTCCAGTCCAGTTCTAGAATAAGGCTTTGTTTGGTATTGCGTTAAATGCGGTGAGAAAGTATGTTGGAAAAATACCCGTTTGTTTACGTACGTAATATTGCGTTCGCGTATCGCGATAAGTCGGTTACGATATATTTTAGCGTTTCCATCGGAGAACGCAAAAGTATATCCCTATATATTTTTTCTACAACTCCATTTTATCTATTAGCGTTAGATAGGCCTTAATACCAAACTAAGCCTAAGAATAAATTCGAAGTGACTATTTGGTTGAAGAAAAAATGTGAAAAAATTTTCACAAAAAATTCATTATAACATTTTATATATTTTTTTCAATTTTTTTCCCTCATTTGATTTTAAGATAAATTTTTTTTTCAAATTTCAAAAAATTAGTATTTTTATTTTTCAAAAAAAAATATACTATTTCTAGATTCCAAATTAGATTGTATATCTTGTATCAGCACCATCCGAGTATTATTAATTTTCTATTTATCACATCAAATTGTTTTATTTTATTAAAAATTATTTTGAATTTGTGAGTTCTAAACCTAGGTGTGTAAAATCTACACACTCTTTTTTGGATTTATATATATATATATTTTTTTACGTACCAAGCAATCCCTAAAGTACAGAGTAATGGGTAGAATCAAAAAATAATAAATAAAAGCTAAATTATAGAAAATCTCCATGTCAAAATCTAATTTTTCACTTTTCTATCATGTTATTTAAAAATCTACACTTTACCTTCTTATAAAATAAAAAATATGCATTTCAGCCCCTACCGTTAAGGTTCCGTTGTAAAATATTTTTTTATGCCAAAAATATCCCAACATCCTCTTTTCTGTTGCTTCGCCTCCCTCCGGCTCGCCGCCTCGCCCTCCTCCACTGCCTCGCCCTCTCCCACATCCCCTTCACTCTCCTCCGCCGCCTCGCCTTCGCCCTCGTTGCCCTTGCCTACCTCTCCATCGACGCCCACCTCGATTTCCTCCCTGTCGCCGAAATCGAGGGGGCGAGTGCGAAGAAGAATAGAAGCGAGGTGGAAAAGAAGATGGAGAGAAATCGAGGCGATCGAGGTGTGAATCGCGGCCGATTGAAGTGGCGGTTGAGGAAGATGATGGAAGAGATGAAAATGGTGAGGTGTAAAATGGTTCTTTTACACACCGTAGCCCCTGTGAATATTTTTTATTTTATAAAAGGACAAGGTGTAGGATTTTAAATGACAGGAGAAAAAAGTGAAAAATCAAATTTTGACAAGAAAGTTTTATGTAATTTAGCCATAAATAACTAAAGTAAGAGTGTGGTTTACATGATGAAATTTATTATGTAACACTTACACTATATAATCAACAACCAACCAATCGCTTCTCTTTATTTGAGCGAAAAGTGTGACACCCCAATAGTCCCACATCGGATGGGAATGTGGTTGTCATTGGGTTTATAAGAGACTTAGACATTAGTAATAATAACTGGGCTTAAGCATTTTGGGCCGGTGATTGGGCCCAACGAGTTATTATTGCTATGGTCGTTACATTTGGTATCGAGCTGCCAGATGGACATGTGTGGCGAGTCTCTACGAGCGGGATGACGGGCTAGCGAGACGAGTCTCACATAACACGGTGATCTTGGACTCGTGTGTGATTGGACCGACGAGGACGTCGGGCCTTAACGGAGTACGCGACACCCCAATAGTCCCACATCGGATGGGAATGTGGTTGTCATTGGGTTTATAAGAGACTTAGACATTAGTAATAATAACTGGGCTTAAGCATTTTGGGCCGGTGATTGGGCCCAACGAGTTATTATTGCTAGTGGGCTGGGTCGTTACATTTGAAATTCTCGAGGACTTCCCAGGGGGTCACCCATCCTAGTACTACTCTCGCACAAGCACGCTTAACTGCGGAGTTCTGATGGGATCCGGTGCTTTAGTGCTGGTATGATCGCATCCCATCTTGCAAATTCTGAGATAATAATTCATCCCTCAGAATTACTAGGTCCACTCAACTTTGGTCCGCATAGCCGTAACCGATTCGACTACATCGATAGTTCACATAAAAAGTCACAAAACAGCTCCACAAGTCCGGAGTAAAATCTCAAAGGCCGAAAGGCACACTCCGACTAGCCAACAACGTCAACCTGCTCACTACGAGCACATACGAAACGTCGTTCAAAAACTCGAGTCAAAACACTCACCTCGGAGACCACAGTCTCATTCTGATTACTACACAAACTGTCGAAATCAAAACCTCGTCAACTGAAAGCCACTTTTGGCATTCGACAGTCCTAGGTCCAAGACCTCACTTTCCACCTGACCCAAAAGGTCCAACGCTGACAATACCCATTGAACTAAACAATTTGTTCGCTCAATATTGCGTCAAACCAACACGTGGTCCATGCAAGTCCATCACTTGATGCACAGGATTGCCAATCGCACTATGCGATACCAACCATCAGTGATGCTCAACGTCCGTCTCCACGAGACCCTGTCGCTGCTGTCCTACAAGGGACCCTAGCGATCAATATTCCGAGCAACACCAAATACTTGTCTCATTGAGACCCAGGCGACCTGTCACCAATTGATCGAACAAGCATACCACTCCTAGATTTGCACAATTAATTTGAGAAGCAAACCCTAACATTATCACATACGGTGACTATCAAAGCCGACAACCATACTTAAGTCACTCAATATCTGCGATTTCGAACCTCTCGCCAAATAGACTGAGACTACTATAAACACCCAGACTCGAACTAGAGTCAAATCCATCTGCAGTTATGATGGATCAACTGCACAAATTAGCCATGGAACAACCCAAGGCTCGCTATGTGGTCAGAGCTGACCAACACTCAAGAATTTCCAAGACAATCTAGGGAAAACATCGACCCAATCTATAAGTCCCCAGATAGGTAAAGGATATTTCGTTCGACTTTCGACAGTACATTGTCTGCAGCCAAGGTACTTATCAAAAGAAAAGCGAAATATCTAAGATCCACTACCAACAACGAGTTGGAAGCGCGACACGACGAAGTATCAAACCATTTGATACCTCAACACTGAACCGAATCCGTTGAACATCGGTTTGCAAGCCGATATATGAGGACAGATCGACTCTGGACAGACTCACTGGGAGTCACATAGCTTTCAACCTTTGAAAGCTACTCGCGACACTAAACAGCAAACCGTACAAACTAGGCTTAGGAAATGATATCCGTAACCAATTTTTGCACCACAACGAGCTATAACCAAAGCTCAGGGACTCAGACGATACCTTAGAGTAACTCGAGTCAAGACGGGTCCTAACAAACCCTACACTATCCTATGACACACAAATTTAGGTGTTAAAATACCCGTACACGATGTAGGCCTCAACGGAAACCTGACACCACAACTGTGTCAGTCAGACTCTAGTACGCGTCAATTTGACGTATGAACTCGTTAAAGGTCAAAAGACTTGAACTGCTGATTCCATTAGCAACAAGAAGTAGGCGTCACAACACTACCCAAAGAACTGCGAAAGCAACACCAATGTTGCAGTCGTCTAAACCCTAGGCTACACCCAATTAACCCCACAGACGTCGCGACCGTAACAGTCTAAGTACTGTCTCGTAGAGACACTCGCGGTAGCTCTCGTGTCAAAAGTAGGAATAGTGGCCCGGGCGTCGGCGATCTAAGCCCGATATCACCGGCCTTTCAAGGCCCACCTGACCGAAATGGCCACACACGGGGGACTTCACCCCGATATTCGATGTCCAAGAGAAGCACCGCCACTACTCCCCACTTAGACACCTACTTATGTGAAAATCGCAACACATACTGAAAACACCGTGGACTCCAAGTTTATCGACTCGACATGCATGCCGGAACACATGTGCAAACCCCGCACTCACGTGCCTAAGTATCGCAAGTCTTCCTAGGGTCAACCTAACCAATGGTTCAGTTCCTTTTTATTTCATTTTATTTTGAAAACAACTGGTGAATGGTGTTGTGGTTGTAATTCGCTCTGTACTTGTGCGACGCCGTGCAAATACAGGGGAGACTCTGTCCGTGTGTACAGTGGCCTCCCTGTATTTGTGGCGGATCTGGTTCACCTCGGAGTCGGTTTAAAAAAAAAAAAAAAAAAAAAATTTCCGCTGTATTTATTTACCAAAGGGACCCCGGGGCGTGACAAAAAGTATAATAAAAATAATTCATAAGAAATATAAGAAAATAGATAAATCAAAAGAAAAATAATCTGATTGGTTGAGAATAGTATATCACTAATATAAGGCTTTATTTGGAATTGTGGAAAGCTTGCTTTACGTGTGGTGAGAAAGTACGATGAGAAAATATTTTATTTGTTTTCGTACGTAACGTATATAGCGATAAGTCGGTTACAAGATATTTTTTACAGTCCCATTAGAAAACGTAGAAATATATTTCTATATACTTTTATCTCAATTTTATTTTATCTAATAGTGCCAGATAAACTTCAATATCAAACTAAGTCTAACTAGGGATTTTTTTTTATAAAATAATCTTGTAGAATTTTGTAATTGGCAAAATGATTCTGAATTTTTTTTTATATATAAAACTAATATTTTTTTCGTCACGTGGGTGTCACGTCTAATTTTTCTCAACGGTGAATCGTTCACCGTATTTATGATTCTGTGGTGAAGGCGGTGGATGGTTCATCGCCTTCTCAAATCATTCACCACTTTTAGTGCAAAACTCATCCGTTTTTCATTGTAAGGCATCCTTTCCAACTTCACCCTTACAATTCTACCTTTTCTATGCCCTTGAGAAGGCGGTGAATGGTTCACCGCCTTTATAAGACGGTGAACCATTCACCGCTTTTTCGAGAAACACGGGAAAGACAATTGAAAATGCAACTTGTAAGGAAAAGCGTGAGGAATTTGCACTAAATGCGGTGGATGGTTTCAGCATTTAGAAGACCATTTACCGCATTCACAAGAAATATACAAAGACGTCTTTGTTAGAAATACTGACGTGACGCTCACGTGACGAAAGAAGAATTAGTTTTACAAATAAAATTTTTACAGGACTATTTTATCAATTATAAATTTTTAGAGGATCATTTTATAAAATAAAAAAAAAAAAAGCTGCTAACTAGTGTGTTCCAGAGGTTCACTGACCCACTTGGTGCTGGCACCAAATTCTCCCCACCAATTCCGCCGTTCCCATTGAAACCTCGTGCACATTTATCTATTACTTATTTTTACTTATTAATTATTATACCCACACACTCTCGCGCACACACACTAATAATTATTTTTGAGATAGTAGTATATCCTTATAATTTCTTGTGATACTTATAAATTTTTATTATTAAATTTATTATTTTGATCATTTTTATTCGTTGCTAAATTATATTATTCAACCCACCATCAACTTAATTCTTCCGTTTGGTTCGGGGTTAAAAAAAAACTAGTTATTTCAGGAATAGTGTTAAGTTTGGGGTTAAGGTGGGGTTAAAGTATTTTTATGTTTGGTTGGGAGTTGGGGTTAGTCGAGAATAGTGAAAACTAGTGTTTGGTTGAAGTCGGTGGGATAAGAAGGATAGTGAGTTATTATGAATAGAAAAATAATATTTGGTTGGGGTTTGATGGGGTTAGGTGTGGTTAGTGGCGGAATAAGCTTTTGAGGTGGGGTTTGCCTCTTTTGATGATGTTTGGAGATAAAATAAGGGTTAAGGGATTATTCCATCCCTTAACCCCCAACCAAACGGGAGCTAAGAGATTCACATAATGATTAAAAATTTATAAGCACCAACAACTCAGTACTTTTAGATATCGTTCAGTTCGGACATAAGCAAAAATTAGCTATTACAAGGATAGATATAAATATGCGAATAAAAAGAATAAAAAAAATAGCGTTAGGATGAAAATTAGGTTATTTTTTAGAATAAGAAAAATATTAAGTAATTTTATATAGAAAATAAAGGTTCTGGTCGGGATAATCGAGAACAACTATTCTCGAATAAAAAATTAACCTTTGAATATAAAGACGAGTATAAGAACCTATTCCTATCCGTGTCCCCTTAACCAAACACTGCCCAGCATAAGAGCTCTATTCATCCTAATAAAAATACCTGCTAATTATTCCATGCCCAGTATTAAATCAAACTATAAATCCTCTTCTTCCTCCTCCTCCTACTCCTCCTCCTCCTTGTTCCTCCGAATAAAGCACAAAACCCTAAATCCGAACCAAAAAAATTTGGGAGAAAAAAAGGAATAAAAAAAAAAAAAAAAGGAAAATTAGAGGAGGAGATCGATGGACGACGATACCTCGTTCGCCCTCGTCGTCGCCCTCTCCGCCGCGCTCGCAATCGCGCTCCTCATCGTCGCCCTCCTCGCCGTCGCCGTCCTCCGCCGCCGCCGGGTCTCCGCCGCCGGCGAGGGGACGGCGGCTGCGGCGGCGGCGGAGGAGGAGGAGATACGGCGGTGCTCGTGGGAGGAGATCGAGAGGCTGACGGGGAACTTCACGGCGGAGGTGGTGGGGGTGGGGGGCTTCAGCACCGTGTACCGCGCCATTAATGGCGGAGGAAGAGGAACGGCGGCGGTGGTGAAGGTGCAGAGGTGCGGCGGAGGGGAGCGGCGGAGGGCGGCGTTCGCGCTCGAGCTCGAGCTGCTCCGGCGCCTCCGCCACCCCAACATCGTGCGCCTCCTCGCCTACTGCGACGATCACGGTGAGCAAATCTGATTATTATTAATTATTATAAATAAATAAATAATTTTATTTAATTAATTAATTAATATTATTAAAAAAAAAAACTTCAAAATATCATCGTGGTTTCGCACTCTCTGACTTTAGGAGTCCGACTACTATACTCTTATGAGTATAGCTCCTCTTATACTCATAAATTTTTGACCGTTGGATCTACCCTATAATCATTTTCACCCATTAGATTATACTATTCAACCAACCACCCACTCAACCTTAGACACTATCAACCTAATTGTAAACACTCTCATCCTAACCGTACATTTTTTTCATCCGAAAGCTAAAAATTTATAAGACAATGACTCTATACTCATACGAGTATAATAGTACGACTTTAGTATCCTATATATGGTTTAAAATGTATTACTTGCAGCGTTTGGTTAGGAGATAGGGACAGAAGTAGACTCTTATCCCCTCCTTTATATCCGATCGTTAATTTTTTATCCGATAATAGTAGTTCTCGATTATCTCCACCAATACCTTCATTTTCTATATAAAATTATTTAATATTTTTCTTATTTTCTAACAATCTAATTTTCATTCAAATCTATTTTTTTTATTCCCATACTTGTCTTTCTATTAATAATAACTAGTTCTTATTTATATTCGAACCAAACGGTACCCTATGGTTTAAAAGTGTATTACTTTCGTATTATGTAATTTTTTTTGTTACCTTTTTTACTATTATTTTCGTTGAATTAGTAATAAAATTAAAATTAGAATGTACTAAAATGAATATTCGATAAACTATAGATGAGTATTTAAAGTTTTAACGGAGAGACCGGCGAAATGAGAAATATAAAACCACAGTATATATTCTAAATTAATACACTTTAAATCACATGATATTAAAATAAAAATTTTAAAAAAATATATAAATGATATTTGACTTTCACACGTAAAAGAAAATAAAAGCAAATTTCGTTCGGTTCAACGTTAATCTCTGAAAAATAATTTTCCGTGAAAAAAAATTTTCGACTTTTTTTTTTTTCATGTAGCTTGAATTATTTGATTTGTAAAAAAAAAAATATTTTTTTGTCAATATTTATTTGGTTGAAAAAAAAATTCAAATTGTTTTGTTCCGAGAAAAAAAAAAAAAACTTTATGTAGCTTAATCTTTCGTTTTTCATTTAAAACAGCCAAAAAAAAACGAAAACTTTAATTTTTTATATTTTTATGAAAATATGTTTACGTCCAAACAAATAAATGGCACACTCAACTTGAGATAGTTTTGTTCACCGTCCATCACGTAAATCGAGGTCCGAAAATAATAGACAGTAGATAAGACTGTCTCTCGTGTTCAAAAAATGAGACAGTTTCTTCAACCGTTCGTCACATATATCGGCACGAATTTCAAAGTTAATGGACCTGTGACTACAGTAGTTTCACATTGGGGTCAACACTGGACTGTCGGGCTAACAAAGGTCAAACATGCTGCTGGATGATAATAAATTTAGAAGGCTAATAAGTTGAGTTAGATGATTCTTATAAGTTGAGTGGAAGTACTGTTTATTAAAAAATTTAATAATAATTCTAACGTTCAGATGGATTGAGTCAAGTCAAAATTTACGAGCGTTATGATCGAGTCCTAAAATATGATAGGCATGCAATTTCTATAGATACGTATTTTTGGAATAGTTGGTTAGCGCTTACGATCCACAAACTCTTGCCGTGCAGAGGAGGAGGGCGCTCTGGTGTTGGAGTACGCCCCGAACGGCACACTCCACGAGCGCCTCCACTCCGCCGCGGCTTCCGCGGCGCCGCTCCCGTGGGCGGCGCGGACGCGGATCCTCTACGACGTTGCGGGCGCCCTCGCACACCTCCACTCCGCATCGGGCGCCGTCGTCGTCCACGGCGATGTCACCTCCTCGAACGTCCTCCTCGGCCCCCTCCCCCGCCTCCGCCCCCTCCTCTGCGACTTCGGCTCCGCCCGCCTCGGCTTCTCCGCCTCCCTCTCCCCCTCCCCCTCAGCCTCATTCGCCGTCGCCTCCCCCGGCTACGCCGACCCCTTCTTCCTCCGCACCGGCATCCTCTCCAAGAGCTCCGACGTCTACGCCTTCGGCGTCCTCCTCCTCGAGACCCTCACCGGCCGCCCCGCCGTCGCTTCCGACGGCCGCAATCTCACCGCCGACATCGCCCCGGCGATCGCCGACGGCCTCGTCGATCCCCGGCTGCGCGGCCGGCTAGGATTCGACGCCGACGCCGAGGCCGAGGCGGCGGCGGCGGCGGAGATCGCCGCGCGCTGCGTCGGGGCGCAGCCGAGCCTGCGCCCGTCCATGGCCGAGGTGCGCGCGCTCATCGGGCAGCGGATGCCGTCCGCGATCTCCGCCGCCGATCCCGGATCGGACGGCCCCCCCGATGGCCGCGAGAAGAAGATGGCGGAGCCGTGAGCGACGATCGGTGGACTCGGCGCACCGCGTAGGCCGTGGACCGCGTGTTCGGTTGCTGCGTAACTAACTGGTGGCGCGGAAAAAGAAATGAATGGTCTTCGACTGGTGCGTGCATGGCTGACGTGGCGGACCCGGTGCAGCGCAAAACTGTGAGTGGTTGGTTAGTTCTTATTAACCATTGCTATATATATTGACACCTCTTATTATCAATATGTACATAGATACGTACAGTAGAGCTACTATACTATCGAAAATATAAATGATCTGTTATTTTCAACTTTTTTGGCCTTTGGATTAATTTTTTTGATCATTTTTTAATCGTTGGATTAATACTATTATCCCGAGACTACTCAACTCTAAAAATACTACTCACTCACAGGAAGGACCGTAATTATCTCAATGTATAATTCTTAATCGAAGGGTCAAAAAGTCGGAAGCATTAAATTTTTTATACTTCTAATAGCATCAAATTTATTTTCTAAAAGTTTCAAATACTCTAGATCATATTTAACGGAATGGATCGCCGATTCGGAAGCTCATCATCGAAAACAACTTATGAGTAGTAGGGCTCAATACTCATAATAAGTATAAGTAACCATAACCTATATATATATATATATATATATAGAGTCCATTCTTATCTTTATTATGAGATGATCGCCTTCAGACTCATAAGTTATTTTCGATGATAGCTTCCGAATCGATCCACACTGCTAAACGTTATTTACGATTTAAAACTTCTAGAAATAAAATTTTATAATTTTTCGACATCATTTACCTTACGATCAAGAGGTCACAAATTTGACAATTTTTAACTACTCATGGGATTATTGCTAGTTTAACGGTATAAAAGAATCAAAATTTGTTGAATTGTTGATAGAAAATTCTATTCACTACATAGATAAAGATCAATAACTCCGATCTTGAATTTAAGGATCCGATCATCCTTTTTCAGGACGTCGTTCGATTTTGACCGTTCAGTTTATGCCCTCTTGATGGACTTTATTATGATTTCGAAAATTTACGAAATTTATTTTTCAGAAGTTTCAAATACTCTAGATCATTTTTAACGGAGTGGATCGTCGATTCGGAAGCTCTATTATCGAAAACAACTTATGAGTAGTAGGTCTTTAATACTCATAATGGTATAGTAGCTGTGGCCATATATATATTAAAATTTCCTATGAACAATTTTTTTTTTTTTTTTTATTTTTTAGTTTTGATATTGTCAAAGTATATCAGAATAGATATACTCTAAACAGTATCAAAAATAGCTTTTTGCAATATCAATTTCTTTCTCTTTTTTCTCATTTTATTTCTTTTTTTTTATATAATTAATAAAAT
The DNA here is from genome assembly GCA_025177825.1 of Aechmea fasciata. Taxonomy (NCBI): domain Eukaryota; kingdom Viridiplantae; phylum Streptophyta; class Magnoliopsida; order Poales; family Bromeliaceae; genus Aechmea; species Aechmea fasciata. Next base: position 1,707,203 of record CM045940.1, read on the forward strand.
AACTATTGGCTTAGCTCGAGTCGACATCTATGAGGTCGGTGCTCAATCTACATCTCTACTATTACAAAATAGGCTTGTCTACTTAGCTTCTTGAGTTGAAAAAAAAAAAAAAAAAAAGAAGTTAGTGTACATAATATCTGACAATTTCAGAATAGGAGTCTAAATATTTCCAATGTATGAACATTCTGTAATACAAACGGTTTTTAATTGATTTAAGTTAAATAATTATGTTCTCTATTTTGAGAATGTTGTTATCCCTTACTATGCTATCAATAATACCAAGCACTTGATATTACCAAATTTTTCGCTGTTAGATCGACCATTTCGATCATTTTCACTCCTTAGATCATATTATTCCACCAACTACTTACTCCGTTTTTTCTTTCGTCGAAGAACTTAATACTATTAATAGTATTCTAGTATAATTATTATATATATAAAGAGAGACAGCTGAGTTTATGTATTTTTAAAAATGAATAATTGCCTATATACTCTTCATACGTTTGAAAATATCCGATTTATCCCTATTTTTTTTTCTTTCTAAAATACCTCTTATATGTTCCACCGTTATTGTAAAATACCCCCGCAGTTATCTCTTGTTAATTAAATTAACTTGGGTTAAACGTGAGTTAAATATTACCATAGTTATAAAAAATCAAAATGCCAATTTTGTCCTTAACTTAAGGGCAAATAAGAAATGTTAGTGACGGTAGAGGGGTATATTGGAAAAGATCAAAAGTCTAAATATTTTTTTTTGCCCCTGACTTTAAGAGCAAATAAGAAAGACAGTGATGGTGGAAGGGTATATTTGAAAGAGCAAAATAGTAATTTTACAGAGATAACAGAATTAATTAGCATATTTTAATTCTAGTGGTATATTAGAAATATGTTGGAACGTAGAAAGAGTATTTTTAATATTAGCCTTCTAAGAGGGATAAATCGGAAAGTCGGAAACTTTTCAGAAGTATATAAGCAATTGCCCCTTTTAAAAGTATAGGAGCTCAACGTATTTGTAATTTTTTAACGATCAGGTCGCTTCAAGATCTGTACATACTAATAAAAAAAACTTAATAAGACATATTCTTAATAGTACTGTACTCATCTTGAGACAATTCGACAATTGACAATTAAGAAGTCACAAGTATAAATGCTCGCTTTTTAAAAAGCAGAAGATCAATTCTCTCTCTCTCTGTCTCACTCTCTTTGTAAGTCACTTTTAATGATGTAAATTATTAGTACGAGTGTTCTATAGTCGTCGAAAATAATTGATTGATAGCACGAAAGCTTGCGTACTTCTAATAAGACAGAGACTTGATTTGACGGTTCAACTTTTGGATACCTAATGATTGATTAGATCTACTAAAAGTGGTCCTCCTAAAGCATAACTTAATTTACTCTTCTCATGACTCATGAGTCATGTCCTTAGCTTCCTTATGAGTGTAGTGATTTGAAGTTTGGAGTGGTCCTAAAAGATTTGTACATTAATTAGAGCCTGTTTGGTTTGGAAATAATAAATACTAGTGTAGTAATCCGTGCATTGCCACGAATAGTTTAGATTAGAATTAAAGTAGATGAATTATTAATTAGACGTTATGTTTGTAGGAAAGACGAATGGTTAGATTAAGATGAGTAGTTGACTATTAATTAGATATTATATTTGTAAGAAAGGCAAATAGTTGGATTAAGGTGAGTAGTTGACTATTAATTAGACGTTATGTTTATAGGAAAGGCGAAAAATTAAATTAAGGTGAGTGGACTATTAATTAGATGTTATAGGTGGAGGAAAGCCACGTGGCTTGTTTTTGAGGAATAGTGGACTATTAATTAGATATAATAGGTGAAGGGGAGGCGAAGAGTTAGTTTCGCTGAAAGAATGAAGGTTTTGCTGCAGAAAGAAGAAAATTCCACCACCTGGATATCACGCCGCCACGTGGCAAGAGAGGAATATCATGCAAATAATATTATGGTATAAATAAGCACAATAATTTTATTTTTAAAATAATTTATTATTTTTAAATAGTTGAAAATAAAAGCAAAATTATGTTTGGTTTATAATACTGCTATTCTCAGGAATAGTTTAAATTGAATTTGGTTAAATTTATGAAATAGTAGAGAATGGTGAAAAATAATGGGTGCTGAATTAGATATAAAATATAATTTAATAAAAATAATTTATTATAAAATATGATTAAGTAAAATATATTTTTTTTCAAATTCTACTACAACTTAAATATAATAAAAATAATTTATTATAGAACTAAAATTTAAGCACAAATATGCTATTAATAATAAAATCGTTATACAAGTTTTTAGCTATTGGATTGAGAGATGTGTGGTTAGGATGATGTGGGCCCCAGAGTTAAGTGGGTGGTTGGTTGAATAGTATGATCTAACGGGTGAAAATCATCAAAGGGATGGATCTAACGGCGGAAAACTTCGTAATCGAAGTCTTCGTGATATTGATAAGCATGCGACTCTTTATTATAATGTATAATATATATAATAGAGTCCTATGCTATCAATAATGCACAAGTTTTTCACCGTTAGATCCACCCCTTTGATGATTTTCATTCGTCGATCATACTATTCAACCAACCATCAACTTATCATTCCAACCGCACATCTCTCAATCCAACAAATATGGTGTCTACATAATTTAATTTAATTTAATTTAATTTATAATATTAATAGTCTTGAATTAAAATTTAGAATAGTACTATTCCATCAAAAAGATGGAATAGTTTATTCCAAGCTATTCTGAAATAACTAGAAATAGCTATGTTTGACCGGAATATTTATTAGGGCCAAAAATTGTTCTCTTTGGCGGAATAGTAGTGATAACTTTAGTCGAGGGATTAATACCATTATCCAATCTCTTGATCAACAGTTACATATAAATTTATGGAAAAACTTCAAACACCACCCCCGTGGTTTCACACTTTCTCACTTTAGTCTCCTGTGGTTTAAAGTAGGGATGTCAACGGGTCGGGTTTGGGTCGGGTTTTCAAAAATCCGAACCCGAACCCGAACCCGAAGTTAATACCCGAACCCGAACCCGAACCCGACGGGTTTTAAAAATCCATACCCATATCCGGACCCGACCAAAAACCCGAAATCCGAACCCGAACCCGAAAACCCAAATCCAAAAGAATAAATTTTTTTATCATATTTTAAAATATATTATAGTAAAATCAAAATTTTAAAAAACAATAAAATACAATCAAAATACATTCATTTTATATAAATAAACATAATTAAATATTTTACTATAATATTTTATATATTTTATATTTTACATAAATAAATAAATAATATATATATAATTTTTTCGGGTTCGGGTTCGGGTTCGGGTTCGGGTTCGGGTCGGGTATACACAAAATCCATATCCGTACCCATATCCGTCGGGTTTTTATTTTTTATATCCATAACCAAATCCATATCCGTTTAGCTCGGGTATACCTGCCCCGTTCGGGTTCGGGTTCGGATAATTTTTCGGGTATCCATACCCATTGACATCCCTAGTTTAAAGTGTATCATTTTCGTATCATGTCGTTTTATTTTCTCTTTTTGTTATCAATTTCACTTTTTTTTTTTTTGAGAGATAGGTAGCACGCTACCCCTTCGTTTATTTTATTTAGAAATAAACTTAGCTGGAAATGTGAATCAACTAGGATTCGAGGGATTATTTTGTTTCATTAAATTAGTGATAAAGTTAAAAATAAAAGATACTAAAGTGAATATTCGATAAATTATAGGTGGCGAGGGCGAAAGAAATTAAAATGGGTGGGGGGCGGGCAAAATTTAATTTGATAAAATGGGTGGGGGGGGGCAAAATTTAATTTGATAGGAAAAAATTTTGACCTCGAATAGTAAGAAAAAAGGTTTATCAGTTCTTGATCAGTTATTACTAGCAATAATAACGATAATATATTTCGAGAGAGAAAGACCGTGAGAATTGAAGGGAAAGGACCAAAAAAATCAAAAAAAAATTAAGACAAATTTTATTAAAAAAATTAATGTAAAAATTAAAATCTATGTATTTCGATTTTTTTTTTTTTTTTTTTTTTTTTTTTTTTTTTTTTTTTTTAGCGCGGGCCGCGAACGTATTTCGCGTAGCCTCGCATGGGTTCGAAACGTGGCTAAGTACAGCGGCGCCATTACGAGGGCGAGATCTTGGCAATTTAAGCCAACAATCCTCGGCTTTGCACCGTTTTGCGGCATCTTGGAATCAGACATGACCTACGGGCTCTTTAAAGTTTATCCTAAATTTTTATTTGAGTCGGTTCAGATTGTAGCCTCTATCGCAGAATCCAACTCAGATGTTGTTCTGACATTGGCCTGTTTGTTTTACCGACGGTGAAGTGCAGGTCGAAGTAGACTTTCGATAAACTAAAGTTTTGAGGAAAAAATTACTACTTCTTTCGCTCTTTGTTTGTATAGCTGCAAAATTAAAGTTCTTCAAATTTACTATTTGTTTAGCAGAAAGTGAAAGATGTAAAAGCTGAAAGTACGAAAATCAGTAAATGAGCAAAATATGCTGTTGTTACTAGAAGTACTTCATACAAATGTGTACATCTCTATGTTAAAAATGATAAATTTTGTGCTGAATAAAATAAGAACTAGGAGCTTACACAATTATAAAGGATATCCTCATCTTGACCTATCGACTTAAGTCCAGTTATTATTACTAGTGTGTCTATCACTTATAAATTCGTTACACTCTCCCACATACATTATTCGATGTGGGGTTATTGGCATGTCATATACACCCCTCGTTCCATCACTTACAAACTCATTGCAGTCTCTCGTATTATCCTAAGCCCTAACATCTTTTCGTCAGCCCAACCCAATCATATACATAGTCGTCTCATACTCCCGGCGAGTTGCGATGTGAGATCTATCTCATACTTTTGACTGATTATCAGATTCTGATACTGAATGTAACAATCTGGTCCGTTAGCAATAATAACTCGTTGGACCTAAACCATCCACCAAAAATGCTTAAGCGTAGTTTTTATTACTAGTGTGTCCGTCACTTATAAACTCATTACACTTTCCTACATTATCCGATGTGGGACTATTGGGATGTCACAATTTTAATTCGAAAATTTGCTCACGGGAAAAAGAAAATTCTCTTACCAAACAGTGTCTTAGGGTTTGAATCACAATATCTTAGAAGAATGAAGATACCCTACTATAAAGAAAAATAAGGTTCCCTACTGACCACTTAACTACAATAGCAGAACATTAGCAAATAGGATTTGATATTTTCAGAGCTAATTAATTTTGATATTGTCAGAATAAAAAAAAAATTTCTAAGTCGTGAGTAGATATATAATTGAAAGAAAAATAGAAAATTTGAATCTTAATTTAGTAGTTTAAGCTCATAAAATATAACAGTAAAATTTGTTATGTATATCGAGCTGACCCTAACTCATGTTAGGCTCGTTAAGATTTCCAAAAAAAATTTAGTTCCCGCTCGACTCATTTATAAATTATCAATCGATCTCGAGTTTATTTTGAGCCACACACAAGGAGAAAAATGTAAAAATCATATTTGAATAATCTTGCTCTTCTTTTCCCTTTTAACTAAATTAAACCTGTTATTTCCACAACAAGGAGCAAATGGTAAAAATCATGGCATGGGAATTTCTCATACAATTATAAGATGACATCTAACTACTCAAATTTTGGTGTAACAAGGTAAAATTTCCTTACATTTGACACATACCAATCATTCTCAATCCCCAAATTGGCTCTAATCAATTTATTACTCTCCTCAAATAAAATAATTGCATTGCATATTTGAATAATCTTTCATAATCTTTCCTATATACTGAATCTATAGTTTTTTTTTTTTTTTTTTGAGGAAACAGAGATATACCCTATTTGTATAGAGGTGAGAGGTGGTTACAGAAGCGTCGGTTATCGGCTAGTAAATGGACAGTAAGTAAAACACACAGAAACACCCCAACAGACATTACAACAAAGATTACCGTCGGTGTCGACCCAAAAAAATCATTCCGCTCCTCCTGTGAACCCTGATAGGGTAGTTTAGAACACAACACAAAAACAAAATAAGTGATCCATTTGAAGTTAAGGCCAAGCCAAGCCCATCAAAATTCAGATGATTTAAATCATATACCAAAAGAAACACAATTTATAAGTTACAATATCTCAAACAGCTTCAAGAAACACTCCAACAGGAAATAAATGTTTCCTTCAAAAGCTGGACCATGAACCTAGGGATGCCAATGGGTCGGAGTCAAGACGGATTTTGAAAAACCCGAACCCGAAAGCCAAATCCAAACCCGACGGATTTTGAAAATCCATATTCAAAACTAAACCCGACCAACGACCTGAAACCCGAACCTGAACTCGGAACCCCAGACCCGAAACAATTATTTCTCTTTACCGTAATATTTCAAAACGTGTTATAATAAAACGTAAATTTAAAAATACAAACTCAAATATAACATCAAACATATCTATATATTATATATTGCGAAATCTATTCAGATTTAGATCAGGTTCGGATTCGGGTTCGGGTTCGGGTCTGTTCCGGACAAAATCCATATCTGAATCTATATCCGTCAGATTTTCATTTTTTTATACCCGTATCAAAAACCATATCCATTTAGTATCGTGTAAACCAGCCCTATTCAGGTTTGGGTTCCGATTCGGATAAAATTTTTGGTATTAGTACCCATTGACATCCCCACACGAACCACTAATTTCGCGCCATTTATTTAGTTTACTTTCCGAATACAATCCTAGTGATAAGACTTTGACAAATCCATGTAAAAAAGATACTAAATTTGACATCACACTCAATAGACTAGGAAACTATTTGCGGTCGGCTATATGGAACCTGGTTCTCCATTTATCATCACCAAGAACAGGTATAAAGCAAAATTACCGTCAAATTCCGGAGCTTTACCACTCAATATGATGCCCAAGCCGGCTTTCCGGAACTTAAATCTCGGAACAAACTGGGAGGTGGTGGTGCAGGTGAAGTGTGATCATTGAACAAACCAAGTTGTTCGATGAGGCGGTGCAGCATCACACCAGCCACATAGGAGAGACCCGATGCCGTTACGCCGAGGCTGAGGTAGTACAGCATTGTCGTAATGTACTTCCTCGGTAGCCTAATGTGGGCCTTTCCGATCGCAAGTAGAGCAACACATAGAAGAGATGCCGCGGCGACGGCTATGAGCTTGTGTTCCGTGTTGCTGCTCTTCCTGAATGAGAAACCGTATACTAGAGGTGGTAATGTCCCAACAATTATGTACGATAGGACAGCGACGATTAAATGACGAACGAAATGGGGCCTCTTTCCGAGTATATCACGGTAGCGACCGGAATCAGTAGCCTCGTCGTGCTCCTTTCTCAGTTCAAAAATCTGTATGACAAAAAAGTACTTAGTTCGGAGATACAAATATAAGCCACACAAACTTAGCAAAGGAATGATAGAGCAATTGCACCTGAAGTGGTGCTTGGATTAACGTAATTGTAGTTCAGTTGAAAATCAAGTGTGGCGAGAGTAATATATTGGTCTTACCATCAACTAGGATAATGCAGGGGAGCTTTGCTGTCTACATCTAGGCTAGATTTTGGGTCTTTCTGCGAAGATGACGTCGGACAATTTCAAAGGGAATTTGTTTTCGGAAATTTAAGCCTGTTGCTTCCTAATAGATCTTCTCGGTGTTTTAATGACGGATGGCAAAACGAATGTCTCTACCGTTAATAAACTTGATTTACAGCGCCGAATTGCAGTTTCATCAATCCAAACGCCCCCCTAAAATGAAGTAATGGTCGATAATGCTTTTCTAACTTGTCATTCAGCTAAGACTAGTTTGGTAACGTAATCATTGTTGTCTCAACTTCAGCTTTTCTATGGTTCAACCCGAGCACGACAATTAGTTAAGGAGGGTAGAAATGAAAATCAACTTAAATTTTTCCAACATATGCGCAAGTAAAAAAGCTTAAGTACACCATTTTATCAAGCTCGGAGCCTAGCTCAAGAAGCTTTTTAAGTTCAATAACAAGTATTATTTTGTTCAAGAACGGGTCGATATAATAAATAAAGAAACAAGGTGACTTACATTATGGACAATAAGCGACAATCCACTGATAAGATTTGCTACTGCCAGAACAAGAATATTCACTGCAGGAAAAGGGAGAAATCACTGTTAAGGGAAGTCAAGTTAAATAAAAGAAAGTGAGGGCCACCTTTGTCTTCTAACATACAATTACTCTTACTCACTGTATAACAATGTCGAATATCACATAGTTTTTTGCTTCGATCCAATTAGTCATTGAGTTAAGTTATTCTTCAAATAAAAGTACTATAGAATGTAATAGTGTCCTCAAGGAAACCAAGAAAATAGAAATTAATTGCCTCAAGAGTTTACATGAATTTCACAAGAGTTATTATTAGTTGCTTACTTCCATCAATGTTGGTTAAATAATCTGTTTACATATGCGAAAGAATTGAGTGGGTTGTTGTTGCTTCTCATCTGATTCCACGAAAACTTTACTACTAAATTGTTGAGAATCCTCAACCTACTCTGATACCAACTGCTGGAAATTGTTGGGATCTACAACCTGCTCTAATACTAATCATTGGAAATCCAGTAGTTGCTCTGACATTACCCACTGTGATTCCACAATGGAAGACTCTTCTCCGTGGCAAAAGTTTGCAAAAATACAAAGAAAGAAACCAAATAAGAAAAGACAAAAAATATTAGATGAATAAGATTTACCGACCAAGGGAAAAATACAACAGATTTCTCTCCTTCTATACAATAACTTCGAACTGACCCCTCTTTCTGAATCTCTCGCCCTTCTCGTCTTCTATATCCCTAGAAGACTTTTTTATTTTATCTCTCTCTCTCTCTCTCTCTCTCTCTCTCTCTCTCTCTTCTCCTAGCAGCATGAACGCCAGCACTCTGTCGAACATCCCACTGAGCTAAGTCTCTTTCTATACTCCTAATTTAGCCAAGCTCTTCTCTCATATATATTATTCCGACTCCTAATTTAAATCTAATTCAATACCTATATGTTTGCAAAACATTAGTGTAAACCAAAGCCGATCAACAGTACACCACTCCACTACCGGCTGCTACTTGAATCAGATGAAATTTCATCTTTCACTTCTATCCCAATTTACTTAGGATTTAACCTTTTGGATAACTAAAATCTAACCAACTCCTGCCAAAATCTTCATTCTACGTGAAATTATTCCATCGAAGTGTGTATCATAAATCTATGAACGTGAACGCTGTACCGATTCTTTCTAATAATTTCTAGTGTTCTAGTCAAAATATGGAACCACTGCTTCACAAGAACAGGATATACCGTTAGAAAAGTCGATAATAAATCCTTCACCAAGTATTTTTTCGCAATATGAGTTGGTTTCACGTGTTTGAATGAAGCTTAAAACCACTCATTTTTTCGACAGGTTTTAACTGAATCTATTGAAAGCAAAACGGTTTCATCAACTTTGGGAGATCATTCAACCCATGATAATGGCAATAAAGGAGAATCATTTTTCTGAACTATTTCGTAGTCCACAAAATCCATATGCAGAAGCAGATAATTGTTAGTGTACTTTGATAAGCACCTAAGCTGCTACGAATCATTTGACTCATTTCATAGAGAAGTACACTAAATCTTAATATCCGAACAGCTCAAGAGGATATAAGATGATGAAATGAGGATTAGCATACTAATATATGAGGAATCATTTAAACTTACAAGTGGAAGCACCAGACGCTGCAGCAGAAGATACAATAGAAAGGCTTGCGATCGATTCGACTAAGCCCCCGTAGACAATGGCTTTCAGTATATCCCACTCGAAAGGTTCTCTTGTAGGTTCTACTTGAATTGGCTCGCTTTCAGGAATCTGAACAATGGACTGTGGTGCAGGTACCTCAGGAACAGAAATTGTTACATCACTCCTAGTTCGGACGTCTACGAGGATGGAATTTGGAGGTTCTACTTTAATTGGCTCGCTTTCAGGAATCTTAACAATGGAATGTGGTGCAGGTACCTCAGGAACAGGAATTATTACATCACCCCTAGTTTGGACGTCTACGACGATGTAAGGTCCTGCATAATCATTGCAGAGAAATAATACAAGTTATGCCAATTTTTTTTCTTTTTTCCTTTTTCCTTCGCACAATCAAATCATTTAATCTGGAAAAAAAAAAAATCAGAGTGTGAGGATCTTCCACAATTTCTTAAGATAATATACCTCTGCAAAATTTCTATGCACATATATACGCTGGAAAAATCGAATGCCCTTCTTATGCATACACTCTTGCACATCACAGAATCTCCCTCTTGAAAAATAATTTTTTCAGATAGAAGGCCAACTTTTCTAATAATTGCACAACTCCCTACTTTAGGAAATTGGTATTTTGTAAGGAACTGCAGTTTTGAGGTGTATATGTGTGACTGGATGATCTTGCTGGGATATATAGATGTAAAAGCCATTTCTAATGTGACAAAAATAATATAGATACACCTACATATTTACACTAAAATTTAGCGGTTTCAGACAAAATATTTCAACAGTGTGTATTTGCATAATCTCTGCCCCACCTAATATAATTGTTGAGGCTTCAAAAACGTAACAATGTTAATAATAATATAGAACTCAGTGTCCTGTAATAGACTAATCTCTAGGTGCATTTTTGCACAGTTCAAAACCATGCAAAGCAACCAGCAAGAAACTCAAAATTTTGGAGTTGTGGAACAACTTATGTTCTGATCAATTAGTTACACAAAGTTGGTAAATTGTGGATCATGTAATTTCAGTAGCCATATGATAAAAGATTCTGTGCTGTGCTAGTAAGATAGGTGAAAAACAAATCTGCGGCGTGTACTTGATGAAATTAGGTGAAGAAAATCAAATCTTTATTTACTAGCTGAGAGTGTATCGTATTGTGACAAAAGCTATCGCACTCAAATGATACCATGAATCCCATGAAACCATATATGGAAATTTGGATCGCCTAACCAAAGTTTGAAGTTGATTACATCAAAGAATCCCACTAGGACTTCAATTGCTTCAAAACTACCTCGTGGACCAATTGGCCTCTGTGGATTAACCAAGTATATGTCAACTGATATGAGTCTCTCTTCAAAAACAGTGTGTGGCTCTTTCCTTTTATTTTTGTATCTCACAATCCAAATTCTTGGCCTTTAATGTCAAAATAATGTAAAACAACTTTCAAAGCTCTGCTTTGATTTGGTCATATTTGATACCTATTTCCTGTTTCTTAATTCACATCTTCTGAAGTCCTATTTGCTGCACAATAAACACATGCCATCATCGAATTTTCTCTAATATTTTGAATCAAGATCTCCCTTTCTTTCCCTTAAAATTAAACTCTACTTGTAGAATATATCTTGCTACAAAACTACCTGCAACAGCTGCTGGTTGGCTTGTGTCCACTGTGTCAATGATTGGTGGTTTAATTTGGGTTGGTTCCTTCCCTGGTTCGCTTGAAATATTAAATCCGTCAGGAGCTTGGAAATCTGATATTGGAACAGCAAGATTAGTAGTTGCATGCCGAGATCACATAGAGAAGCAAAAGAAATTTGTCCTTATCTATACTATGAATTGCTTCAACAATTTTCATGGTAGAAGCATGAAAAGAATAGGCAGTATGACCGTAGAAATGTGGAGAAGTTCATTTCAAACTATGAAGTTAAGGAAAAGTATTGGATAAGTTTACACAAGCAAGTTCATTCGCTTATAAAGAATGCACAGTTTTATCCTAGGACGATATATGTCAGAAAGAATGATCGATGCATGATGCATATCTACTATATCAAAATTAGTTCAGAGGAAACCAGTCTGTCAGAAATTCGGTGGACCTAATATAAGAAGAAACTTGCCAGAAAAACCAAGTTTGCTTAGGGCCAGTTTGGACCAACTAGAGCTTCTGTAAAAAATGCTGCTTAAGTATAGCAGTTTGAAGAAACACTAATAGCTTTTCCAAGGAAATGCTTTTACGGCTTCTCCTTTGCAGCAGAAGCAGAAGATTGCTTGGTGCTCATTCTATCTTTGTGGCATTGCCAAAATCTCATGCTCGGAAGTTGCCTCTTTCTGGAGTAGATAAACCTAGCCTGATAAGTTTCATTGCTGGTGAAGTAGCTTTTCACTTTCAAAACAACTACAATATAATGCACATGTACGGACTCCAAAAATAGCGTCTTATGCCAAGAAAAAGCACAAATGTCGACAAAGAAAACTTTGAAGTCAAGAATTTCCTTCAGAATGGTTTACCGGACCTGCATTAATTTTCAAATTATCTTGTTTCTCTCCCCTTGTACTTGGTTGAGATGGCTGTGCTCCAAATTCAATAATAGGCTGTTGTGGAGCAGTTGGCTTTTTCTCTAATGCTGGTTCTTGTTGTTTGCTAGGAACAAGCAATTCTCCGGGCAAAACGGTCCCTGCATAAAACAGAAATAGTCAAATTTCGAGAGAAAGGCGGATTACTACAAAGCCAAGATATATAAATTAAATGGCGTGATTGCAGCCATTTTTCTGTTTTTTATAAACACTCAGTCTACATAATTTCATATACAGGTGGAAAGATTGATTTTTCTCTTGTTGTCGTGGTTGGTTGATTTGTAACATACTCTAGCCAAATAATGGACAACTTAAATTTCACGTGAAATTTTTATTTAAACAAAAAAGAAAAATGGCAATAATACCAAATGAGGCCTTAGAAAGATTTTATCTAACCATTCGGCGACAGATTTCCCCTTCATTCTCAACCAGTAAAGATAAGATTCTCTAGACACCTCAACAACTATTACCAAGGATAATAAAGTAAGTATATTTCAGTGACTCCTCCAAGTTGACGGAATTAACATAAATTATAAGGATTAGTGCATCTTCTGACCTGCGTTGTTGTCTTCAATGGTGATTTGATTTTGATTAGATGTTTCAGCTCCTGATGCAGTTGGATCTGCTGGACTTTGCCATCCTCTCAGGGTCGGATCGTCTCTGGGTTCTGCATAAGCAATTAAAGATTGTGACGAAGTTTCAATAACTAGTGTAGACTGACAAATATCATCAAATACAATCAAGTTGGACGACATCATTGGTAGTCATTTAGCATGATTACTTCAAGTCATCCATCAATTTTTCCAAATAGAGAAAGTATCAACAAGACAAACACAAATGAAACTGACAATCACCGTATTTTTAAGAAGAAAGATGATTCCAGCATTAATTTTCCACAGGTCATGAGACCAGTTCTACTAACATGTCATTCATGTTTGCCATTGGAAAAACTTATGCCATCTGCGTTCCATAGAGTTAGATTTGCTAACTGTCTTCCCCCTGGGGATCATATCATGTTTTTTTTTCTAGAAATGTATCCGGTTTCTTCCCAGACATACGAGCGAAGGGTGTATGCACACATACATACATGAGTTGTGTGACTGGATGTATATGCATGAGAGGGAAATGTAATCTAGGAAATTTTATAAAAGAACTAGCTCTTTTGCTCATATTCTACACAGGTCACTGTTTTTGATATTCTTGGAGTAAATAAACTGAGAGAAGCCCCCAAAAGTGCCTTATATTGTTGACTTTTGTCCTGGACATATCGATCATCGATGTCCAATCATAGACCCCATTACTAAACAGTGAAGATACTACCTCTATCAAAGATTTAAGTACCGTGGTACGGGGTAGTGCAGAAAACTTGATGGCACGGTACATTCCGGCTGTGTCGATATGTACCGGTCACAAAAAATATGTGTACCAACACATAATTAAATTTATTGAAAAAATACTTGCTAATTTAAAGAAAAGAGAGTTTTAAGTTGTGTCATTTGTACCGGAGCTGTATCGTGTCGATATCTTAATGGCACGATACAGCACAGTAGATACTGCCCGTGCCGATGGGTACTTAAATCCTTGACCTCTATATTATATAAATTCTCCAACTAATCGCATTGCACCCTCATTTTTCCAGTATGATAATAATTTTTGTCTTTCTCTATCAATTTATCTCCCTTAATAATTATGTGTTTTAATTCATTCCCTTGCGGTCCCAATCTCACTACTCTTTACAAATAAGGACTCCTATAATTTTCCAAAAGCTTTGATTTTGTTTATCGAGTTTGATTTTGTACCCCTGATCCAAAAGCTTTGCGATGCGACAAATTTTGATAAAATAATTTGTGAAAAAAAAGTGGATGGCTGCGGTAGCCCGCTGTGGTATGAATTGGAAATGTAAATTAAAAATTTGTCCGTATATCGATTAAATCAAGTACATCTATTTTCAACTTTTTATAAACTATAGATTAAACCACATCCATTCTGTTACCCAGTGTGAGGTGACAGAATGGATGTGGGTGTGAAGCCTAGTGCATACACACTTATTTGGAGATGGGACCAATCGGAAACAGTCGGAAATTTTCTCTGTCAAATCTCTTTATATTTTTCTACAGGATGGGGGTGTGAAGCCTAGTGGATACACACTTATTTGGAAAACCTGTATCCCACTAAAAGTTAAAATCTTCATCTGGTTGGTACTGAAACGTAAGATTCTCACAGTAGACAACCTTCCAAAAAGAGGATGGACTGGAGAACAGAATTGTGCCCTATGCCTTGATAAGGAAGAGACAATTGATCATCTTTTCGCCGGGTGTGATGTGACCAAAAGTTTGTGGGAGAGCTTGATGTTCAATAAGAAGGGTATACATTGCACTTCTTCAGCTTATACGCTTTGGGAATCGAGTCATATTAAAGGAGGCTCAATTAGGTTGAGGGAACTTGCGACAATAGCATACACTTGGTGGGTAACCTGGCTTGAACGAAATAGGCGAATATTCTAGAAAAAAAAGCACTCGCATCATCAGATGTTAGCGGATATTCAGTTGGCTCGGGTTCAGTCAGCCCAAATTTGAGTGTTGTAACACCTCCCGCGAATTTCGGACGGTTTGTTCACTTTTTTCGGTGTCTCGAAGGTTTGGTGGAGTTTGGTGGAGGAGCTGCCCTCCTCCCCCTTCTCACATTTTTCTTTTCCATTTTTTAGTTCTTCTTTGTATTCTCCCTAGCCTTTTCTTTTCTTCCTAAAGGCCTGGTTGCCTCACTGTGTAGCTAAGTTCATTATCTAATTGAATGAAGCGGTAGAATGCTACCATTTTCTCAAAACAAAAAAAAAACAAACTATAGATTAAAAGTTACCCAATTTTATATTTCTTTAAAAAATAAGCTTTGCAAATAAAAAATATTCAAAATATGTTATATTTGGTTTAGATTTGTAGTTATCTAAATTGGAGTTAAATCCTAATCTAATTGGGATTATTTAGTTTGGCATATATGGATTATAATTAGGAGTGTAATTCTAGTTGAATTCGAATTAGACTCTTATTAGGAGACATGTATTATATATACATGCTACGGCCAAATTAATCGTTGCGACCAAATTAAGAGCCATAAAAAAATAATCAAGTGTTGGTGCTTTGTCCGTACGGTAAAGAAGCAGCCGCGACTTAAATTAAGGGCCATGCAATTAATTAAGTTGTAGGTGGTCACGTCGGCGGTGCATGCATTACAGAGCCTGTTGAGGATCTAATTAATGAAGGCGTTGTTGATTAAGCCATGGAGAGAGTTGTGGTGATCCGTACGGTAATGAGCCATCGTGTTAATTAAGTCGAGCCACTTTGGAGTTGCTTTGTTGCGGCGTTTCGGATCTAATTAAGCTTCGGTTTTTTTGAGAGATCTTCTTGTACTCCGCCTTTTCGATAATAATAAATTATTTGCTCCGTCTTCGCCCGTGAACGAAGGCCGTTGGCCGAACCACGTAAATATCGGTGTGCATTTTCCACTTTATCTTTTT
This sequence comes from Aechmea fasciata, assembly GCA_025177825.1. Taxonomy (NCBI): domain Eukaryota; kingdom Viridiplantae; phylum Streptophyta; class Magnoliopsida; order Poales; family Bromeliaceae; genus Aechmea; species Aechmea fasciata. The sequence continues at coordinate 1,723,081 of CM045940.1, forward strand.
TTTTCTTTGCATTAAATTATTTTCTAGATCTATTTTTTGCCGTTCCGATTTTAACAAAATATATAAACAAAATATTCAAAATATATAAATTATAATTTTTTTGACTTACCTAACAAGTAGATCTTCGATTTGCAAAAGGCCAAAAAAAAAAAAAGTCCAAAAGACCAGGGAGGATGCTTCGGGTACCCAAAAAAAAAAAGACCACGGCACGGTACTCGCGGGTATCACACTATCTAGCACGATACTCACGAGGGTACCACAGCACGGCAAGAAAGGGGGGGGAGGGGGTGCGAGACCTCCTCTTGTACCGTGCCGCCCCGTGCCGTACAGCACGGGGCGGCACTTTAATTCCTGGTGCCAAAGTGATATACTTTAAACCATATAGTACTAAAGTAAAAAGGCACTAAACCATAGGGGGAGTATTTGAAGTTTTCCGTTAGAAAAATCAATACTAAGCCATTCAAGCAATAGTGGATTTTCTTCAGAAAACCAGTAAAATAACCAGTAAAATCACAACATGAAGAAGCTAATACCTTGCCGACTAACTTCACTTCGGCTGGGAACCGATGGAATCCACAGTTTGAATCTTTCAAATATATGAGTTGAACTTTGTCGATTTGGAGTCTCCTCTTTGCCTCCACTCAAGCGAAATATATTCCAACCGCCACCCTCTGTTCACAATAAAGAGCTATTTCAAGTTTCTATCTTTATTCGAGAGTTGGAATTGCATAAAAGCTTGTTCAATTTTGTCCAATACTGACAAGAAAATTGCAACTCCACAATCACTAAGAAATTACAAGAGCATAACAGTCGTGAATTCATACGAGGATAGATACAACGGAGAGTAGAAATTATCAATTATGTTTAAAGTGGATCATTCTTTAGCAAAAAAAAAGATCAATCGAAAGCACAAAAGAAAAAAGAAATAGAATTTGGATAGAATATAACTTGTGACAAAATATAAAGTTGCAGACCCAGCAAGGGATAAGAGCAATATGTCACATCATACTACTTTTCGAACCCAATTGACATATGATGGTTGACAAACAAGCCAGAAGTTCTAGTTTGCTTTCATATGAAGGTGCATATATCTCCTTGGCATGGAAGATGGCATTAACATGCAAAATAATGAAAGAGAAAAAGAAATTATACCTGTTGGAAAGAAGAAACTGAGGCATGACAGGCATCTGAAACACTCAGGAGGCTCCCTAGGAGGGTCTTGATCATCAATTGGTGGTAAAGCCAGTACAGGATCCGCTTCATGAATCCTCTTGGGTGGCATATCATATTGTATACCTTTAACCCACCTTTTTCTTTTGCGTAAAATCACCCTTTTAGTTATACATGAGTTGCAGTTAGGACAGAACAAGTCATGAGTATCTTGCTCCTCTAAAACTCTCTCCAGGTCGAAGTCGGGTAAAATTACTTTACTAGACTTTAGTAAAGTGATCTGTTTTTGCACGATAACTCCATCATCATTTTGTGTAATTTCACTGTAACTAGATCCTTCAGAAGAAGTTTTCGCATATGACCCATTTTCCACAATCACATTCTTGTACCATTTGCGTCTTTGATAAAAATAACATCTTGTCTGTTTAACTCATTAGCTTGAGAACTAACATGTCCATTTGTTAGCTCCTTCTTAGCATCGAACTGTACCTCTTCTCTAGATTCTGTCCCACCATTTGTCAGGTCCTTTCTAGCACCAAATTGTACGTCTTCCATAGATTCCATCCCAGTAATATCAGTAACTTCTGTACCTGCAACGCCGCACAGCATATCAACTCGTAATTAGAACCTTTCTATAGCTTATTATTGACGGTTATGAAGAGTTTAATATGAACAATAAAGCTAACAATGTGTCGTACTCGGATATTTGCTCTCTGAAATAGGACCGAATATCAGCGTATCATAATAAGCCCAGCAGAAATAGAACAGAAATAGAAGACCACACAGAATGTCACGACAATTATCCGATAGTTCGAGTAAATGCGAAGTGGTTATTTCATTTACATGTTCATCTTTGATGTTTAATAGCCTATAAGCTTAGCCGTTGTTTTCTATTTGTTCGAGTTTCAGAAGCTCAACAACTAACCTTTAGTTGGTGAAGCATAAAATGACTCAATGTGCGGCAAGGATTCGGCATCCACCGCCATTTGGCAATACCCTGCATGATTCGGGATATAATCTCTGCTGCTTGGACCACTCATTTTATAGGTCCAATCGCAGTGCCGACACTTCCATACTCCTTCAGTAAAAGACATATAAAAGTAATAGTGTGTTCACCGGACACCAGAAGAAGATACATATTACATAGTACATATATAAAGGAGAAAATAAAGGGCAACAAGTTAAAAATTTTATTCGAATTCACACCAACGGTGGCGAACACCCTAGGATTCAAGGTTGGGATATAAAAAACCATTTCATAAATAATTATAAAGCATTCTAAGAATTAGAGGTGGATTCTGCTAGGTATTGAATAATTACTTGAGGTGATATATATTACCACAAAATTCAGATTTTTGTGGGTGTATATGTATTTATTTAGATAATGTTGTGCATACACAAACAAATATTTCTGGGTAAACTTAATTAGGCACAATTAGATATCTCACGTAATGACACCAACATATCTTACGCAGATCTGAGTTGCTCTAAAAAATGCTACATTGCACTCTTCCAAACAAAAAGTTTATCTCACTTGACACACCTCCTGATTCTTTGGATATGAGAGCAGAAAATCAATTCCTATTACATTGCTTTGGATGCGGAAATTCTTACACAAAGCATTCAAACAATTTATCCGACTAAATAATCTGAGAAAAATTTATACAACTAAAGTTATATTCAGAGTTCTGTATGTGCCGTCCATGAGGTGAAAAACAAAGGTATCCTAATAGAAAAGGAGGACGAAATGCCTTTAATGGAATATGTATTACTCTACAGTCATATTAAGCAGAAAAAATGCAAAACCGACGAACTAGGACATGAGGCTTGTTATTACCGATAATGTTGATGTTGTTGTTTTATCAATGTAACATATAGTATGAATATCTTAGAATATTACCGAATGGATGAACATAAAAGTATATATGTGCGAACAGATGAAGCGAGAAAATGAACTTTCATGTTCTATAGTTTACGTTCTTTCGGCAAACAAAAGACATGCCAGCAGGCTGTTTTCTTGTTCTATGTTCTTTCGAACAAAAGAAATCCCAACACATACCTAAGTCAAACGTAAGCAGCAATCTTGTTAATATAGCACAGATATAAAGTTCCAAAGATTTTTTTTTTTTTTTTTTTAAAAACTGAAAATCCTAAGAAGGTATCATAGAAATTTGCAAAATGATAGTAAAGAAGAAAAAACCATGTTGAATATAAATATTAAAAATGCCACTCTCTAGTAGTTTAAGTTTTTGGAGAAAAACAATTATTTTATGTAGTTTAACATGATATCAGAGCAGAAAGTTATAAGGGTGCGTCCCCACAGGCTCCTAGTATTATTTAATATCTCTCACATTTAATTCAAGTCCACGTCTTGAGCCTATCAAAAAGTCTCAACCCCGGATCTGAGGAGAAGTGTTGAAAACACCGTTCACTAGTAGCTTAAGCTTTTGGATAAATGGGTTGTTTTATATAATTTAACAGGTAAAAACTAAAGTAAAAAATGTCTCCTAAACAATTGGAAAAATGCCATTATAAGACTTAAAAAGACAAATGAGGAGACCTAGGAGCTGAGTTATTTGAGTTCATGTTTGCAAGATAACTTTAAATTCATATCACACAGTGGCATTAGCTTGATACGCCCTTCATTGATGTAATTCTCCACTAAAGTTACCAAAATATCATGTGGAAGAACTAAGTATTATCTTACTAAATTTAGAGCAAAATGTTGGTGAAAAGAATTGTGACACTCCAATAGTCCCGCATCAAATAATATGGGAGAGTGTGATGGGTTTATAAGTAACGGATGCACTAGTAATAATAATTGGGCTTAAGTATTTTGGGCAGGTGATGTGGGCTCAACGAGTTATTATTACTAGCGGGTGTTACATTTGATATCAGAGCCTGATAATCAGCCAGAAGTGTGAAATAGATCTCACATCGCCTGGTGAATCTAGAGCCATGCATGTGATTGGGCCGGATTGATGAGGACATCAGGGTCTAAATGAGGGGTGTATGTAACACCCAATAGTTCCACATCGGCTGATATGGGACAGTGTGATGGGTTTATAAGTAACGGACACACTAATAATAATAATTGACTTAAGCATTTTGCGCCGGTGGTGTGGACCCAACGAGTTATTATTGTTAAAGGGTCGGATCGTTACGAGAATATTTTCCTAGATTGTTTGAACAATTTCATAAAATTTTTTATATACAAACGTATATGGAAGGTCATAATAATTAATCCAAAGGAGACTGATCCTTACTAAATCCATCAAATTTCTTAAATATCCCAACTTAAAGAAAAAGGACTCAATATCAGCAAAACTTTATATCTCCAAAAGTAACCCTTAATTTCTATAAATTTCTTCATACGAGAGGCCAAGGTTAATACTTCATTTATACTCTTTTCACTAGTATCATTGAATTTACTCAAATCCAGTAGATATAGACAAATTGATGGTTAATAGTTATGAACAAAAAAAAGCAAATTTCTCTCAAAATTAATCCTTACTTTCGTAGATGCCTCCTTTAAAAAGGAGCTGACTAAACGTAGATAGTGTATGCATTTCGAGATAGATAAATTATCACCTATTTATATGTTTCGAGAGGAGGTTCTATCAAAGAATATATTCCGAAAAAAATACGGAGAAGAAGAAGAGGCCCCATATATATATATGCCACTCAATCCTCCCATATATGAGAAAATTATGCCAATAATACACAACTCTAGCAGGTCCCTCCAAATGAAAAATAACAGTAACCTTTTTCTGTGAGATCACAAAAACAATCTAAATATCCAAAGTCAAACATTAGTTTGCGCAAGTTCTAGAACAAAAACAATCTAAATATTCCAAGGCAGATATGAATCCTAAACATTATCGTAAATCTTCTCTACGGAATAACGCATCGACCGGTATGCAAATTTAACAAGCGAAAAGTCAAGTACCATCTATGGACCCAAAATAATCCATGCTGCTTTCATGATCCTGGATCCATCATCAATCATTACAACCAGATCGAGAGATCGATCGGTCGGGGTTCATCAACGAGGATCCCAAACACCCCCATCAACCCTAATTGCAGTTGGAGCCACATGTAGCAAAAAAACTAGAAATTGACAGGTGGGTATTTTAGGAACAAGCATATATAGAGGGGGCCAAAAGCTGGAGAAAGGGGGCAGGGAACTGCCCCACCACAAATTCATAGTCACACTGAAGAGCTTCTTGAAAATGAACCATGAAGTTGATGGAACAAATGATGAGGAAAATGAGACAAATCTAGTATTGTAGTCTAATCTAAGCAAAGAATCTATCTACACAAGAATGATTCAAAGACCCCACAAATGAGACATCACACTCACATATTGAATCTAATCAAATGCCCAGATAATTAAGAACATTCCTGTTCCATTGAACTTGTGGTCTGGTTCCAACATCAAAAACCTAACCAAGAGTGCTACCAACAAGGCTATGAATGTAATTCTACATAACTTTGCCCCAATGATTAATGCCAAAAATCAGAGCATGATTGAGATGAGAAAAAACCCACAATATATACCTTTCTCAGAATCAAAGTAGACACTCCTTGCCTCTTCACCAACCCCAGCCCCACCACCACCATCCAAATCCACCACCTCCTCCTCTATCCCCAAAGACTCTGCACCATTAGCTTCTTTTCCAGGTATGCCCTTGTCCCTCCTCTTCCTTTCTAAGCCCACCACCACTTCCTCCTCTTCAACCACCTCTTCTCCCCCACTCCCCCCCATCTCCTCTCTTCTTCCACCTCCATGGCTCCTTAACCCCTCTATAAACCCTAGAAGTGAATGATTAGACCACCCAACAAAGTGGAAGTAGAAGAAGATGGACCCTCTTATACTAATTACTCCCTGGTGTTTCCCACACCCCAACTACTATTTCCTGTACAAGTAAACATGCAATAAAAATGGTACTGCATGAGGATCAGATTGGTTTACTACTCTATTTAAATACTTCCTTCTGCTTGTCTTTACTGCTCTGATTCTATGCACTTGACTTTCTGGCATGTGGATATGGTTTATCAAGAAGAGAGATGGAAGATATTTGTACAATAGTATAAAAAAATATATAAATACCGCTCTCTGATAACTTCAATTTTTAGAGTATTTTATTATTTCAAACTCTCAAATTCTTATATAGTATTTTTTTTTTTTTTGAGAGATAGGTAATACGCTATCCTCTTCGTTTATTTCATTTTAGAAATAAAATTAGCTGGAAATGTGAATCAACTAGGATTCGAACTTAGATCTCGGATACCAACCATCAAGTCCTTTGCCAAATTTTTATATAATATCAGAATAGGAGATTCTGAGTTCAAGCCACACCAAGTTTCTAGTATTATTAGTTTCCTTCCATTTAATTCAAATTTACGTCATGAGCCTTACAAAAAAAGTTTCAAACTCATATATAAAAGAGAGTGTTAAATATAAAAATATATAAACACCTTCTCTAACAACTTATGCTTTTAAAGTGCAACCGTTATATTATAATATCAGTGTCTAATAGATATTAAAAAAAAAAAAAAATGTAGATAACTTATTTTCGTCATAGATCATTTCAATATCGATTATCAGATATTTTAAAATTTTGATTACAGAATTTACTCTTTCAACTCATGTGATTTAAGTCTTTCAATGGCTCTTTCAATATAAAATTTAAATTATTTATTTATTTTAATAAATTTGTAGTTGTGTATAACTTATATAAAGTATACTATTTAAATTCTTAAAGACAAATAATACATTCAAATTTTAAAACTAAAAAATCATTAATTAGTTAAAATTAAATAAATTAAAAGATTCATAGTAATATTAATATTTTTAAAATTTAAAATTATAATTGAGATAAGTTGTCAATCGTCTCTTCAGCAATGACAGAACTTGACGGCTAATAACTGAGATTTTAGATTCCAAGCTAAGTTGATTTAAGTTCTTGTAGAAAAGAGAATGAAAAGTCAAGTTGGTGTGAATGTTAGCTGTATTTTGTTTTTTTTTTTATTATAATATTTTATTATTTATTTCGATGCATGTGAACTGGGCAGACAGGGACTGCGGGGCAAAATGAGCATGAAGGAAGGTGGTGGTGGCTTGACTTGACGACTTCCCATGTTAGGTTGTGCCTTATTCATTGCTGCCATCCATTTCCCCAACTCCTATTTTTAAAGTACTGGAACTTTCTTTAATGGCCATTAATAATAGTGATAACTGATAAGTGGGCTTTTTTTTCTTTTTCTTTTTTCTTTTTTTTTTTTTTTTTTTTTGTAAATAGCCTTCTCATTTAAAATTAGTCTTATCAAAAATTTATTTACAAAAATGGTCATGTTCCTGCCACGTAAGCGCCACGTCAACACCATCCGCACGGGGTTGGAGTCAGGTATTTAAGTTGGACACGGTGAATCATTCACCGTGTTTGAACACGGTAAATCATTCACCGTGTCCAATGTATTGTACACACCGAGCTAGGGTATATGTAATATATTGGATACGTTGAATGGTTTACCGTGTCCAATACAAACACCTCCCACTTAGTCAAAAATTGGCTAAAACCGGTTAGTTGTATTGGACACGTAAACCATTCTTCGTGTACAATACAACCACCTACGACTTCCAAAATCGGCCAAAATTTTTTGTATTGGACACGGTGAATGATTCACCGTGTTCAACTTAAACTCCTGGCCCCAGCCCCGTCGGCGTGGCGCTGACGTGGCAGGGGCAGAACCATTTTTGCAAATAAATTTTTGACATGACCAATTTTAAAATAAAATTTTGTCAGGGACTATTTGCAAAAAAAGCCCGTCTAGTAGAGTTACTATAGTCTATACAAACATAAAAGATCTGATATTTTTTATTTTTAAAATTAAATTTTTTTGATTATTTTTAATTTTTGTGGGACGACTCAATTAACCTTAGGAATACTACTCAATCATCACGGAATCGCAATTTGGGGATGTTTGGCCTAGCTTCTCGGGAGTGATTCTGAATCCAAAATCACTTCGAGCTTAGTAAAACGTTTGAATGACGGATAAAAATCTGATTCTACTTTTCAGAATCAGAAAATTAATTTTGAGGGCTCCAGAATCATAAATAGAAAAAAACTGCTTCTCCAAAACTGATTCTGATTTTGGACTTAAACTTTAAATTTTTATTTTTATTTTAGTTTCAAAGTATAAATTTAACATTAAATTTAAATTTTGAAATTTTAAATTTATATTTGAATTTTTAAATCTCAACTTTTAAAATATAAATTTAAAATTTAAAATTTGAAATTTAATTTAAAATTTAAATTTTGAATTTTAAATTTTTAATCTTAAATTTTAAAATTTAAATTTAAAATTTAAAATTTAAATTTAAAATTAAAATTTAAAATTTAAAATTGAAATTTTAAATTTAAGTTGAAAAATTGAAATTTTAAATTTATATTAAAAAAATCAAATTTTAAATTTAAATTTATGAAATTTCAAATTTACTTTTTGTATAATTTGAAATTTAAAAATTATACATTTAATTCAAATTAAAAATTTTAATTTAAATTCAAAATTTAAATTATTTTAAAATAAAATTTAGTAAAAATGTTAATATATATAAGTATCAAAAAATTTTTGACAAACAAATTTTTAGAAAATTACTTCAAAAAAATCACTTTTACCTAAACTCAAGAAACACTGCAACTTCTCACAAAATCAATTATCCAAACTAAAATCACTTATGCAAAAATTACTTTTTTTAGGCCAAACAGACTTATTGCAACCGTACAATTTTTGATTCCAGGACTAAAAAGTCGAAAGCATAAGATGTTATATACTTCGGATAACAGATATAGGCGGTGTTTGGCCTCAGCTTTTAAAAAGCGCTTTTGATCGAAAAGTGATTTTTAGCCCAATAGAGCATTTGACAACCTCTTTTTAAAATCGATTCGCTTCTCGTAATCGTAAAACTGATTTTGAAGGAATAAAAAAAGTCGCTTCTTAAAATCGATTATGATTTTGGTCTCAAGCTTCAAATTTTTATTTTTATTTTAAATTAAATGTTTAAATTTAAATTTATTTTTAAATTTAAATTTTTAGATTTATTTTTGAATTTTTAAAATTTAACTTTTAAATTTTAAATTTTGAAAAATAGATTTCGAACTTTAAATTTTAAATTTCAAATTTCAAATTTTAGATTTTAAATTTTTAAATTTTCAAATTTCAAATTTAAGATAAAATTTAATCTTCAAATTATAAAATTTTAAATATTAAATTTTAAATTTCAAATTTCAAATTTCAACTTTTAATCTTCAAATTATTAATTTTTTAAATTTAAAATTTAAGTTTTTAATTTTTAATTTTAAATATTCAAGTTTAATTTAAATATTTAAATATTCAAATTTTAAATTTTAACTTTGAAATTTAAAATTTAAATATATATTTTTAAATATTAAAATTTTATATTTTATATTTCATAAATATTTATATTTTTAATTTTAAATTTCAAATTTTAAATTTTAAATATATATTTTAAATTATTTTAAAATAAAATTTAATTAAAATATTAATTTATGCAACATCAAAAAAATTTTGCCAAACAACTTTTCAAAATCACTTCAGAAAAATTACTTTTATCTAAACTCAGCCTAACGCTCTACAGCTTTTAACCAAAATCACTTCTCTAAATCAAAATCACTTTTTCAAAAATTACATTTTCGTGTTTAGCCAAACAAAGCCCATAATAGCTCTACGCATAAAAAGGCTCTACTTATGAAAGTTACAAATTTTCTATTTATAACTCTACGCCGCAAAGTTTATCTGCATATTAAATAATTTTATTACTCAGTAGCAAAATCTTGCAATTTGAATTATGTGCATAAGCTACTAAAATTTTTACATTTTATATATTTTACCATATCAATAATTTATAAAAGCAATATTTTGAAGGGTCATTAATAATAGTCATCATCTTTGCTATATATTAATTAATAAATATCTTGCACCCATATCTTGGTCACGTTTTATATTAAATTCAAAACAGTTTTTTTTTTTTTTAATTCCAACATGGTGGGCATTTTGTGTGCCTAATTCACGTGGCTTTGATGCTGATGTAGTATGTAGAATATTCCATTTAATTGAACAAGTACTCTGTCCTCAGCTGATATTTCTTTTAGTACTTAAAATAATTTAATTATCTATATTTTAACGTACACCTTGTGAATATTTGCTTTTTTTTTTATTCAGAAAAGTAATGGTTTTATAGGATAAATGTATATAAAATAGTACTGAATTTATTGAATAAATAATGAATACGATATTGTCACGATTAGGGCTCGTCTATATTGGAACTTATTTAAAATATTTTTGATTCATATAAAATAAAAAATAAATTTAATAAATAAATACTAATCTGTTTAAATCTCTATCTCTCTCTCTCTCTCTCTCTCTCTCTCTCTCTCTATATATATATATATATATATATATATATATGAGATTTAATTATAATAGGATTAGAATTAGTGAGGTGAGATGATAAAATAAGCCCTAAGAACAAACCTTTACTAACCTGCACTGCTGCAGGAAAATCAAGATCTGGGCGGGCGCCCAGAACTTCCAGCCTGCACAAACAGTACCTCGGTTCCTCCATCCGACGGTATGCTGCATCGCTATCCGGTTCCGGCAGATTTCACCTACCACACCTACGTGTCAACACAATCGATATTCACGATGTGAATTTTCGAATCCAATTTTCGAGCTCCCTAAACGGGGTCCGAAATGACTGCAGCATCTAATACAAAGTAGCACTCAAGATCTGGGCACCCTAAACCCACTTCTGGGCACCCTAAACTGGCAAAATTTCAGTTTTTCTTATTTGAGTGCGCTAAGTCCATTTCTGCATCCATTTCATGTAAAAACAACTCTGACTCAGTCCGACACTCTCCAGATGTGTCTACTAGTCGCTGATACTGTAGTCATTCCGTCATCTAAACCCTACTAGGTTTGGTCCCACAAGTACCTATTGTGACATCAACAGGTACTTATGCTGCCCGGAAAGCCAAAATAGGCCAATTTTGGGGACTATTTTGGGTGCATCGCTGATTGGTGTCGGGATACTATTTTCGGTCCGTTATTATCAAAACAATTAGCGTAGGACCCTCAGCCATGTTTATTAGTGATCGACTTTCTGAATTATATTGTATTTCTTGAAAAGATAATATCAAGTACATTAGAATTGACTATAATACAAGGGCCGGGCTGGTATGCTTATGGAAGCACGGAGGCCTCCATGCTTCTACTTTGTTTTCGATGTTCGGACTTTCGAATTGACGATCGGCTCCGTTAGAGTTGATCTAGAGTATTTGAAGTACCTAGAAAATAAATTTTGTGATTTTTCGATATCATTTGCCTAGTGATCGAAGGGGCTCAAAATCAATAATTTTAACGGTCGTGGTGAGCCGGTTGCAAGTTTAATGGTGTAGAAATATCCAAATCACGTGAAATTTTGATAGAAAATTCTTTATACCATATAAGACAAGATCAATAACTTTGATCTAAAATTTTAATGTCATATCATCATATTTTGTAAGATTTTTATTTTCAGTCGTTAATTTTGAGCCACTTTGATCACTAGGCAAATGATATCGGAAAATCGCAAAATTTATTTTCTAGATACTTCAAATACTCTAGATCAAGTCTAACGGAGCCGATCGTCGATTCGAAAGTCCGAACATCGAAAACAAAGTGAAAGCACGGATGCCTCCGTGCTTATGGAAGCATCCTAGCCGCAATCATAATACAATATCTTAATTCTTTATAACACATTGGAGGATATCCACCATTAGGGATGGAATTGGGCAGGGCTTGGGTCGAGTCATACTATACCCAAGTCTAGTCCGAAAAATATTGGGCTTCAGATCGGGCTTTAATCTAATTTTTTCAAAACCATAAGACCCGGCCAGGCCCAAGCTCAAATCCACCCATAGGGCTTTGTGGAGGCCCACTTTATGTATTTGTCACAAAAATATTTTTATTGTATAAATTTAAAATAAAGTAAAATATTTTCAAATTAAATAATACTATATTATATATAATGTTAAGATATATGTATATAGCCACCTAAAATAATAGGTAGTATATATTTTTACTTAGATATGTATAATTGTATAAAATAATATTATATATAATATATCCTTATATGAAAACTAAATATTTAGAGATATTAATAACATACCATATATATATATATATATATATATATATATATATATATATATATATATATATATATATATATATATATATATATATATATATATATATAGTCCGCTATGCTATCAAAAGCACGAAGACTCGGTGCTACCAAGTTTTCCACCGTTAGATCCACCCCTTTGATGATTTTCACCGTTAGATCATACTATTCAACCAACCACCCACTTAACCCTTGGGGGCCCACATCATCATAACCTCACATCTCTCAATCCAATGGCTAAAAAGTTGGTAGCACCAATGACTTGGTGCTATTAATAGATAAGAAATTTCTCTTTCTCTATATATATATATATATATATATATATATATATATATATATATATATATATATATATATATATATATATATATATATATATATATATATAGAATTGAGCTAGAATACTTTTGGAAGCACCAACTTTTGGTGCTTCTAAGTTTCTAGCCATTGGATCTACTTTTGACTACTAATAGCCTTTGGATCTAACACTATTCCACCTACCACCACCTATCCCATCAACCACCACCTACCACCATCATCTCAACCCCACATCTATCCATCCAATGGTTAAAAATTCAAAAGCACCAACTCATTGGTGCTTTTGAGAGTATTCTAGCTCAACTCCATATATATATATATATATATATATATATATATATATAGAACTAGACTACTATGCTATTAATAGCACCAAGTCATTGGTGCTACCAAGTTTTTGACCGTTGGATTGAGGGATGTGTGGTTCGGATGATGTGGGCTCCCTAGGGTTAAGTGGGTGGTTGGTTGAATAGTATGATCTAGCTGGTGAAAATCATCAAAAGGATGGATCTAATGGCAGAAAACTTGGTAGCACCGAATGCTTCGTGCTATTGATAGCATAGCAGCTAGACTATATATATATATATATATATATATATATATATATATATATATATATATATATATATATATATATATATATATATATATATATATATATATAGAACTATATTTTAATACTATTAATAGCACCAATGACTTGGTGCTAGTAAGTTTTCTACCCTTGGATTAAAAGATGTGCGGCTAGGATGATGTGGGCCTCTAGGGTTGAGTGGGTGGTTGGTTGAATAGTATAATCTAACGGGTAAAATTAATCAAAGGGGTTAATCCGAGGGTAGAAACTTACTAGCACCAAATTCTTCGTGCTATTAATAGCATACTAAGGACTTATATATATATATATATATATATATAGAGAGAGAGAGAGAGAGAGAGAGAGAGAGAGAGAGAGAGAGTTGAGAGTTGAGAGTTGAGCTAGAATACTCTTAAGAGTACCGAGCCCATTTTACTCTCGAGTAGTTAATTTTCGATGATAGAGCTTCCAAATTGACGATCCGCTCCGTTGAACATGATCTAAACCATTTAAACTACCTAGAAATCCAATTTCACGCGCTTTCGATATTGTTCTTGTATCCATCTAGTGAACAAAAAATGAATGGTTGAAAATGAATATTCTTTAAAAAATGATGATAGGAGTCTTGTAATCAAGATCAAGAGTATAGATCTTGTTTTAAATAGTTTAAAGAATTTTCTAACAAAAATTCAATTGATTTGAATATCTTTACACCGTTAAACGAGAAAACGTCTCTTATCCACCATTAAAATTACAAATTTTGAAACCCTTTGATCATTAGGCAAATGATGTCGAAAATATTTGAAATTTGATTTCTAAACACTTTAAGTGGTATAGATCATGTTCAACGGAGCCGATCATCAATTGAGAAGCTCTATCATCGAAAACAACTCGAGAGTAAAATGGACTCAGATTTTAAGAGTATTCTAGCTCAACTCTATATGAGTTGAGCTAGTATAGAGTAGGGCTACTATACTATTATGAGTAGTAGAGCCCTACTACTCATAAGTTGTTTTCGATGATAGAGCTTCCGAATCGACGATCCACTCCGTTAATATGATCTAGAGTATTTAAAACTTCTAGAAAATAAATTTTGTAATTTTTCAAAATCATAATAAAATCCATCAAATGGGCATAAAATGAACCGAAATCGAACGATGTCCTAAAAATAGATGATCGGATCCTTCAATTTAAGATCGGAGTTATTGATCTTTATCTAGGTAGTGAATAGAATTTTCTATCAAAAATTCAACCTATTTCAATTCTTTTACACCGTTAAACTAGCAAGTATCCCATATCGGCGTTAAAAATTGTCAATTTTGTGAGCTTTTGATCGTAAGGTAAATAATTTTGAAAAATTACGAAATTTATTTTCTAGAAGTTTTAAATACTCTAGATCATATTTAACGGAGTGGATCGTCGATTCTAAGCTCTATCATCGAAAACAACTTATGAGTAGTAGGGCTCTACTACTCATAATAGTATAGTAGCCCTACTCTATATATATATATATATATATATATATATATATATATATATATATATATATATATATATATATATATATATATATAGAGAGTTGAGCTAGAATACTTTCAAAAGCACCATTGAGGTGGTGCTTTTGAGTTTTTAACCATTGGATGGATAGATGTGGGGTTGAGATGATGGTGGTAGGTGGTGGTTGATGGGATAGGTGGTGGTAGGTGGAATAGTGTTAGATCCAAAGGCTATTAGAGAATAAAAAAGTAGATCCAATGGCTAGAACTTAGAAGACCAAAAGTTGGTGCTTCCAAAAGTATTCTAGCTCAATTATATATATATATATATATATAGAGTCTGCTACTATCCTTTTAATAGGATAGAGCACTTGTCCTATTAGTTTTTTAGCCTTTGGATCAATTCTTTTCATCCATTTTAACCATTGGATTAAATACTTTAACCAAGTGGGGACCACTCAACCCTAGTGACCATTCAACTCTAACCGACTAATATCATCATAACCCTACAATTTCTCATCCAAGGGTTAAAAATATAATAAGAAATTTCTTATTAATATAATAGTAGCCCTATATATATATATATATATATATATATATATATATTGATAATTAATGTATCGAGCTAGTCACAATCAAACTCTCTGTATATAAATAGAATGTCAAACATTAACTTAGAATTTTGAAGGTCTGTATATAAATAGAATGTCAAACATTAACTTAGAATTTTGAAGGTCTACGAAATATAACAATGCCCTAAAACTTGCAGTAAACTTATTACACAGCAAGTACTGCATGCATAGTAAATTCGTTTGCCCAAACAGAGATGATTTTTTCTCGATCTACATGAATAGAACATCAAAAATCATTTTAGTTCCATATATGAGAAACATGCCTTTTAAGATGAATGATATCTCAATCCAAATCAAACTTAACCACCTAAATCCTTCTAGATCGAGACAACCAAAGTACGTGAGTGTTGTGTCTATATATACACTATACGTATATTACTCGCCCGATTTTATGTAAATAAAGCTTCTACAAGAGTGATTTATTGCCAATAATCCAAGATCCTATCTTGTTATTTTCTTAGATAACACTTCCTTATTAATCAAACTATTCTTAAACATAGGTCAAAGAAGTGTATGAAACTTCTATTAGATTTGATACATAGAGTTGTACTTGTGACTTTTTAGTTGTCAAATCGTCTCAAAATCATTCACTGTTAACAGTGTGTCCTATTAAGTTTTTTTTTATTTGTGTCGCATTTACGATCTTGAGGCGATATATATATATATATATATATATATATATATATATATATATATATATATATATATATATATATATATATATATATATATATATATATATATATATATATATATATATATATATATATATACCTAGGCTTCTATGCTTTCGAAAGTACGGGGCTTCTGTGCATATAAGTTGTTTTCGATGATGGGACATCCGATTCGGCGATCGGTTCCGTTAAACTTGATCTGCGCTATTGGCACTATCTAGAAACCAAATTTCATAATTTTTTGACTTCGTTTGTCTAGTGAACGAGTAGTCTCAAAATGAATGGCCAAAAATGAAAATCTCATAAAAAGTGATCGATAAAGGACTCAAATTTCAAATCGAAAGTATTTATCTTGCTATTGATGTTTAGTAGAATTTTCTATTAAACTTTCATGTAATTTGGATACTTCTACACCGTTGAACTTAAAAAAGTGCCACATCGGCCGTTAAAATAGTTATTTTTGGGACCCCGTGATCGCTTGGTAAACGAAGTCAAAAAATTATGAAATTTGATTTCTAGATAGTTCCAATATAGTAGATTATTCATAACGAAACCGATCGTTGAATCGGATTTCCTATCATCAAAAGCAACTTACAAGCACGGAAGCCTCCGTACTTTCGAAACCGGAGACTTACTCGATATATATATATATATATATATATATATATATATATATATATATATATATATATATATATATATATATATATATATATATATATACTCGAGTATTCTTTTTCGATAAGCCTTTCAATTTTTCACTCGGAAAGGATTCGTGCCCGAGAGGAGTTTTCATAACGACTGTGAAATCCAACTTTTCCGACATGTCAATCTCCTCTCCCTCTACGGCCTTCCACTCGAACTCCCACACCAAATTGCTTACAAAGTACTCAAGATGTAGCATTGCTAGGCCATACCCCGGGCACATCCTTCTCCCTACCCCGAAAGGCATCATCTTGATCTCTCTACTCCCCGTTATGTCCACCGCCTCTCCCTCCCCGCCCTCCAAGAACCTCTCCGGTCGAAACTCCATAGGGTCCTCCCAAACCTTTCCTTCCCACCCTATCTCCGCCACCATGAAGTTCACATCAGCTCCCTTCGGAACCCAATACTCACCGAGCATCATATTAGCTGTGACGGTGTGCGGCAACACAAAGTGGGCTGGCGGGTGTCTTCGTCATCCTTCCAGAATTACTGCTTTTAGGTATGGCATAGATGACAAGACCTTCTCATCAATTTCTTTCCTCTCAGTTGTGATTCCTACCACTGTTTTGATCTCTTCATATAGTTTCGTCTGTTGATGATCACAAAAATAAGTTAAAATCGTAGAGAAAATTAGTTGATTCACATCTTGTCAAAGTTATCATCTACTAACAAGCAAGCAAAATCAAATCACTTGATAAAAATTTGATCTATGACATATTAATTATATGAGAAACTAGTGTTTGGACCCCTTTTTTTTTATGCATAATACG
Source organism: Aechmea fasciata (assembly GCA_025177825.1). Taxonomy (NCBI): domain Eukaryota; kingdom Viridiplantae; phylum Streptophyta; class Magnoliopsida; order Poales; family Bromeliaceae; genus Aechmea; species Aechmea fasciata. Next base: position 1,740,671 of record CM045940.1, read on the forward strand.
TGTCGACGAGACATATTAAAAATATTATTTTCATATTATATAACAATTTCAATCTTGAAACATAATGATATAAAAAATTTTGTCCTTCTCTCTACGTAAATTTTTGGATTGAGTCCAAGCTAGTTATCAAAATTAATAACGTAAAAAAGAATATTCTAAGATACATGATCATACAAATAATGATTTTGTTTTTATATATTTTAATTTTTATGCCACTTATTAGGGCTGGCGTTGACCAAGCCAAGTCAAAGAATTTCTTGAAGACTTTTGAATATTCAATCTAATATACCCCTAATAGGTAAAAATGCATGAATACCCCCTAATTACATACTATTTGGAAATATACCCCTTAACTTTTTTAAAAACATGGACTAATTGAATAAATGCTTTTGCCAAAAATTTCGAACAAAGTAAACACTTTTGATTGATTCCATGTGAAATAATCAATTAATTTAAAAGTTGAAATTGATAAAAAAAAAAAATTGATATTAACATATTGGTAATATGCATAAATAACTAATAGTCCATGTGCTATCTAATTATTGCAATTGTTCTGGTACTTTTCATGTAGCATAGAGGATATGATGTTTCTAACTTTTTGACCATTGGATAAAAAATTATACGGTTGAGATTATTAAATAAGACCCCTTGTGGTTGAGTGATACCCACAGTAATAGTATTAATCCAAATATTAGAAATGATCAAAGGGGTTGATCTAAGGACTAAAAAATCAGAAGCATGATCTTCTATGCTTCTGATATTATAGTAGCTCTACTATATATATATACCTGTATGTCCGGCCGTCGGACGAGGTTTGCCATGATCCACTGCAATGTGGTTGCGGTCGTGTCGGTCCCGCCGCTCAGAAACTCCGAGCACAGGCTGACGACCTCCCCATCGGTGAGCCTTCTGCCCTGCTCCTCCGGCAGACGGAGCTCGAGCAGGGAGTCGACATACGCGATCGCTATCCCGTCGATCGCCGGTTTCGCTCTGCCGGTGCGGATCAGCTCCCCGAATATCTCCTGCTGCTTCTGCTTCACCGCGACGCACGCGTTCCACTTCTTGCGGAACAAGAGTTTGGTGACCGTCGGGAAGAATGCGAAGACCGGGAATGCGGTGAAGGCTGCGAGCAGGAAGTGCTGCACGGCCTGGATGTCTGCGATCGCGGCGTCGTCGTCCAGCTTCACGCCGAAGCACATGAACACCAGCAGGCAGAGGATGGCATGCTTGAAGCTCTCCATCACCACCACAACACCGTCGTCGTTGGCCGCGGCTTGTGCTTTCAGCTTCTCGATGAGCACCGCGAGGGCCCACCTGAGAAACAATTATTATCTCTGTAAAATTATTATTTTATCTTTTCAAATATAATTTTTTACCATCTCCGACTTTTCTTATTAATTTGTCTAAATTAAGAACAAAAAATATATTTTGACTTTTGACCATATAAAATATGCACATATGCCGTCACCAACTTTTTTTATTTATTATTAAGTTAGGAGCAAAAAAGATATATATTTTGACTTATTTTTAACTCTTGTAGAAATTTAATTCGGATTAATTCTGTTTGCCTTAAACGGTACTAACAGTGAGATTATTTTTAAACAACGAAAAAATATATGTGGCCGGTATATATATTTGAAATTTTAAAATTTTAAAAATTAGTAATGAGTTTAAACTTTAAAGTCAAAATATGATTGACCCGTACAAATCGAACAAATTAAAAGATTCGACAATAGAATTAAAATTTTGATAAATTTGATAGTTGAGATATATAAGTTCTGTGTGATTTTACCTATTAAAAAAATAGGAAACTGAAGGATAAAACGAGAAAAAGTTGGAAAATAATGGTGCAATAAACTTTTCTCATGTGGAATTCTTTCGACTTAAATTTATCATGGTGTCCGACTCGTGCGCTTTGTGAGTTTATACGATTGATTTGTTATTAATTTTTTTATTTTTTTGAGCTTTAGTTATTTTATTTAAATAAAACTTTAATTTAAATGTGAATTAATTAGGATTTGAAGCTTAGTCATCGACCACCAAATCTTTTACCACTACATAAATCCGCTAATTTATTATTAATCTTATGTAAAAAAATATATTGTATATATGTAAACGGCACTTTGCACCTGCGTGTCGGGGCGAAGAGTTCGGCGCGGGACGGCGGGAGGATCTCGGAGACGAGGTTTCGGCGGACGAGCCGCCAGTAGGGGCCATAGGACGAGGAGCTGATGTCGCGCTGGCCGCATGTGAAGAGCACGTTCGGCTCGACGAGCGGCGGGCGGTGGGCGAAGGCGGAGCCGCCTTCGACGAGGGCGCGGTGGGCGAGGCGGCGGTCGGCGACTAACACCGACGGGCGCTGGAAGGGGAGGCGGAGCGCGACGATGGGGCCGTGCCGCGCGTGCAGGGCCCGGATGAGGTGCTCTATGTCGAAGACGGATCGGCGGTGGCGTATCAAGTCGGCCAGCAGCAGAAAGCTGGGGGGGCCTGGGGGCTGCTTTGCATGCTGCTGCAGGTGCTGATTCTGCTCCTGCTCCTCCTGCAGCTGCTTCTGCTGCTGCTGCTTCTGATTCCGCTTGTTGTGATGATTTGTTAGTAGTAGGAGGATGGAGAGAGTGAGGGCTAAGAGTATGGAAAAGAAGAGGATCCAAGCATCCATTGGTACACTGATTTTTTGCACTTGTGTTTTTTTTTTTTTTTTTTTATCTACTTCTCTATTTTTTGGTTGTGTGGTGTTGAAGAGTTTTATAGAGACTTGATATGTGGGATAAAAATTTGGTGGACACATTCCCCAAACATAATAGTTTGTGGATTGTTCTAATGTAACGACCTAGCCCACTAGCAATAATAACTTGTTGGGCCCAACCACCGGCCCAAAATGCTTAAGCCCAGTTATTGTTACTAGTGTCTAAGTCTATTATAAACCCAATGACAATCCCTTTCCCATCCGATGTGGGACTATTGGGGTGTCGCACTTCGTTAAGGCCCGACGTCTCGTCACCCAATCACACACACAACCCAAGATCACTGTGCTATGTGAGACTCGTCATGCTAGCCCGTCATCCAGACCCTAGCTCAGCCGAGATTCGCCACATATGTCCAGCTAGTGAACCGGCTCTGATGCCAAATGTAACGACCTAGCCCACTAGCAATAATAACTTGTTGGGCCCAACCACCGGCCCAAAATGCTTAAGCCCAGTTATTGTTACTAGTGTCTAAGTCTATTATAAACCCAATGACAATCCCTTTCCCATCCGATGTGGACTATCGTGTCACATCTAATCGGCGCCACGTGGCATATTCATCTCAATCATCCAAAAAATATTATTTTTACTCGATTAAAATATTTAAAATTTTATTTTTATTAGGTGATCGAAATGATCTCAACTTGCCATGTGGCGCCGATCTGAACAACCTCCAAAATATTATATTTGGGGACTATGTCAACCAAATTTTTGTCCTGATATGTGGCTTTGATATTTTTTTTTCAGTAAACTTCAAATCGCTATCCCGTGACACGCAAAAAAATTAAAAATGTAGCAGTCATCATATGGATTGATATGGCGCTTCCAATTAATCAAATTATTTTAAAAAAAATATTTTTGTTGTACAATATAGATGATGTGGTGTAACTGTTATAATGTAGACTTTCTTTTGTGGTACAGTTATTTTTTTGCTTTGTTATCCGGTTGCTCAAAAAATTATATTTAATAATTCTGTAATGCAGGATTGGTCTTTATTTTACTTTATTTGGTTAGAAAAAAAGTCTAATACTTTAACTACAAGAAGATTAAAAATATATAAATATTAAGGCCAAAAACAAAAACTCTAATTTAGTAATGACTAAATTATAGAAAACTTTTCTATCAAGTTTTTTTATTTTTCCTTCTGTGATTCAAAACCTACACTTTGTTATCTTAAAAAATAAAAATATATTTACTTAGATTTCCGTAGTTAGTGTTCCGTTTGGATTTCGTTTATAGTCTATTTATTATACCCAAAATACCCCTAAAACTCTCCTCCTTCATCCTCTGCCGTGCTGCTTCGCCCTCCGCCACGTCGCCTCGCCCTCGCCCGCCTCTTTGTTCATGCCCATACACATGCCTAGACCTGGCAATCTCAACCCATACCCGCGGGTGCCCGCGGGTTACCCACAAATTTGCGGATATGGGTACCAACTTTTCCAATTCAAAAAATTACGGGTAAAACTCGCAACATCCTTTCCCTTATCAGTATCAGCAATAGCAGCAATCGCAGAAGAAGGCTCTGCAAAAAAAGGTCAATAACCGAGTGTGAGAACTACTGCAAAAAGAAGTAGTCCTCGGTGGGTACCGCTACCGACCTCAACGGCTTACCCACTAAGTCAACAGAAAATATGCTCAAGGATAGTAAAGGAAGTTGGAAAAACTCTACAGCTACATGCCACTATACTATCACTAACCACTACTCTGTAGATATGAAGATGCACTGACTGACCGAATCTCACTAGGGACTGTGAACGCACTGTCCCGCCTATCGAAGCTACACTAATAACCACCACGCTGGGTCATCAGTGGAGAGCGAGTCCAACCAGGACACAACGACAACAACGCAAAGTCCGACCCAGATCCAAAGTTATAATTTTGATACCAAAGCCCGACCTATATATGGCCCATCGGGCCGGGCCTTATTTAGGCCCGGGCTCAATTCCACCCCTATTCATAATCAAACTCTCTGAATGTCACACATTAACTAGAATTTCGAAGGTCTACAAAATATAACAATGCCCTAAAAATTGAAATAAATTTATTACACGGCAAGTACTGCATAGTAAATTCATTTGCCCAAACGTAGACGATTTTTTCTCGATATGCATGAATAGAACATCAAAAATCATTTTAGATCCATATATGAAAAACATGCCCTTTAAGATGTGCGATACTGATATCTCAATCCAAATCAAACTTAACCACCTAAATCCTTCTAGATCGAGACAACCAAAGTACATGAGTGTTGTGTCTATACACTATACGTATATTACTCGCCCGATTTTCTATAAATAAAGCTTCTACAAGAGTGATTTATTGCCAACGATCCAAGATCCTACCTTGTTATTTTCTTGCATAACACTTCCTTATTAATCAAACTATTCTTAAACATAGGTCAAAAAAGTGTATGGAACTTCTAATAGATTTTATACATAGAGTTGTACTTGTGACTTTTCAGCTATCAGATCGTCTCAAAATCTGTCCTGCACTGTTAACCGTATGCCCCATTAAGTCTTTTTTATTTGTATTGCACAAATTTGGAGGCGATATATATATATATATATATATATATATATATATATATATATATATATATAGTCCGGCTACTATCCTATTAATAGGATAGGAGCACTTGTCCTATCAGTTTTTTAGCCTTTGGATAAACTCTTTTCATCGTTTCTAACCATTGAATTAAATATTATAATCCAGTGGAGATCACTCAACCTTTGGGGGACCATTCAACTCTAACCGACTAATATCATCCTAACCCTACAATTTCTGATCCAAGGGTTAAAAATTTGATAGGACAAGTGCTCCTATCCTATTAATAGGATAGTAGCCCTAGCCTATATATATATATATATATATATAGAGTTGAACTAGAATACTATCAGTAGTAAAACGGTTGTTTTACTACCGATTTGTTTTCGATGATAGAGCTTCCAAATTGATGATCGGCTCCGTTAAATATGATCTAAACTATTTAAACTACCTAGAAATCAAATTTCACGCACTTTCGATATTGTTCTTTTATCCATCAAGTAGACATAAAAATGAGCATGAAAATGAATACTCTTTAAAAAATAATAATAGGAGTCTTGTAATCAAGATCAAGAGTATAGATCTTGTTTTAAATAGTTTAAAGAATTTTCTAACAAAAATTCAATTGATTTGGATATCTTTACGCCGTTAAACGAGAAAACGCCTCTTATCGACCATTAAAATTATAAATTTTGAAACCGTTTGATCATTAGGCAAATGAAGTCGAAAAGATTTGAAATTTGATTTCTAAACACTTCAAATGATATAGATCATGTTCAACGGAGTCGATCGTCAATTTGGAAGCTCTATCATCGAAAACAAATCGGTAGTAACCGATAGTATTCTAGTTCAACTCTATATATATATATATATATATATATATATATACTCAGAGTACTCTTTTTCGACAAGTCTTTCAATCTTTCCCTCGGGAAAGGATTCGTGCCCGGAGAGGAGTTTTCATAATGAATGTGAAATCCAATTTTTCCGACATGTCAATCTCTTCTCCCTCTACGGCCTTCCACTCAAACTCCCACACCAAATTGCTTACAAAGTACTCAAGATGTAGCATTGCCAAGCCATACCCCGGGCACATCCTCCTCCCTACCCTGAAAGGCATCATCTTGATCTCTCTACTCCCCGTTATGTCCACCGTCTCTCCCTCCCCGCCCTCCAAGAACCTCTCCGGTCGAAACTCCATAGGGTCCTCCCAAACCTTTCCCTCCCACCCTATCTCCGCCACCATGAAGTTCACATCAGCTCCCTTCGGAACACAATACTCACCGAGCATCATATTAGCTGTGACGGTATGCGGCAACACAAAGTGGGCTGGCGGGTGTCTTCGCAATCCTTCCAGAATTACTGCTTTTAGGTATGGCATAGATGACAAGACCTTCTCATCAATTTCTTTCCTCTCAGTTGTCCCTACCATCGTTTTGATCTCTTCATATAGTTTTGTCTGTTGACGATCACAAAAATATGTTAAAATCGTAGAGAAAATTAGTTGATTCACATCTTGTACGTCAAAATTATCATCTACTAACAAGCAAGCAAAATCAAATCACTTGATAACAATGTGATCTATGACATATTAATTATCATAAGTCGTTCAAACCTTTTACCTAGACCTCTAATAATATGAGAAACTAGTGTTTGGACACTTATTTTTAAGCGTAATACGTGTCGACGAGACATATTAAAATTATTATTTTAATATTAGATAACAACTTCAATCCTAACACATATATAGTAATGTAAAAATTTTGTCTATCTCCCCGCATAAATTTTTGGATTGTGTCCAAACTCATTAACGAAATTAATGAGGTAATTAAAAAGAATATTCTAACATACATGATCACACAAATAATGATTTTGTTTTTATATATTTTAATTTTTATGCCACTTATTAGGGCTGGCGTTGACCAAGTCAAGTCAAAGAATTTCTGTAAGACTTTTGAATATGCAATCGTAGGTAAAAATGCATGAAGACCTCTTAATTACATACTATTTGGAAATATAGCCCTTAACTTTTTTAAAAACATGGACTAATTGAATTGATGCTTTTGCCAAAAATTTCTAACAAAGTAAACACTTTTGATTGATTCCATGTGAAATAATCAATTAATTTAAAAGTTGAAATTGATAAAAAAAAATGATATTAACATATTGGTAAGGAAAATGCTAGATGTACACCCCAAAAGGGGTGTACATCTTACAACCCACCCATCCTATGATAGAGATTTACTCATCAGTCACATGATGTGACGGGTGAATTACACCCCACCCAAGAATGACTGGAGTTGTAAGATGTACACCCCTTTGGTGTGTACACCTAGCATCACTCATTTTGGTTGGATCCTATTTTTTTATATATAAATATATATATATAAAGAGAGAGAGAGAGAGAGAGAGAGAGAGAGAGAGAGAGAGAGAGTATAGCTACTATACTATCATCTACTCAACAAGTATAATTTTTTAGAGATGTGCGGTTTGGGTTAAGTGGGTGGTTAGTTGAATAGTATGATCTAATGGGTGAAAATCATCAAAGGGGTGGATATAATGGCGAAAATCTTGGTAGCATTAATGCTTCGTCTTATCGATAAAGATAGCAACTCTCTCTCTCTCTCTCTCTCTCTCTCTATATATATATATATATATATATATATATATATATATATATATATATATATATATATATTGATAATTAATGTATCGGACTTTCGAGCCAGACTCAGGTTGTTTAGGCCCAGGCCCATTTCCACCCCTATTCACGATCAAACTCTCTGTATATAAATAGAATGTCAAACATTAACTTAGAATTTCGAAGGTCTACAAAATATAACAATGCCCTAAAACTTGCAGTAAATTTATTACACAGCAAGTACTGCATGCATAGTAAATTCGTTTGCCCAAACATAGACGATTTTTTCTCGATCTACATGAATAGAACATCAAAAATCATTTTAGTTCCATATATGAGAAACATGCCTTTTAAGATGATACTGATATCTCAATCCAAATCAAACTTAACCACCTAAATCCTTCTAGATCGAGACAACCAAAGTACGTGAGTGTTGTGTCTATATATACACTATACGTATGTTACTCACCCGATTTTCTGTAAATAAAGCTTCTACAAGAGTGATTTATTGCCAACAAACCATGATCCTATCTTGTTATTTTCTTAGATAACACTTATTAATCAAACTATTCTTAAACATAGGTCAAAGAAGTGTCTGAAACTTCTATTAGATTTGATACATAGAGTTGTACTTGTGACTTTTCAGCTGTCAAATCGTCTCAAAATCTGTCCTGCACTGTTAACAGTGTGTCCTATTAAGTTTTTTTTTTATTTGTGCGGCACGAATCTTGAGGCGATCTATATATATATATATATATATATATATATATATATATATACTCAGAGTATTCTTTTTTCGATAAGCATTTTAATTTTTCACTCTGGAAAGGATTCGTGCCCGGAGAGGAGTTTTCATAACGACTGTGAAATCCAACTTTTCCGACATATCAATCTCCTCTCCCTCTACGGCCTTCCACTCGAACTCCCACACCAAATTGCTTACAAAGTACTCAAGATGTAGCATTGCTAAGCCATACCCCGGGCACATCCTTCTCCCTGCCCCGAAAGGCATCATCTTGATTTCTCTACTTCCCGTTATGTCCACCGCCTCTCCCTCCCCGCCCTCCAAGAACCTCTCCGGTCGAAACTCCATAGGGTCTTCCCAAACCTTTCCCTCCCACCCTATCTCCGCCACCATGAAGTTCACATCAGCTCCCTTCGGAACGCAATACTCACCTAGCATCATATTAGTTGTGACAGTGTGTGGCAACACAAAGTGGCCTGGCGGGTGTCTTCGCAATCCTTCCAGAATTACTGCTTTTAGATATGGCATAGATGACAAGACCTTCTCATCAATTTCTTTCCTCTCAGTTGTTCCTACCATTGTTTTGATCTCTTCATATAGTTTCGTCTGTTGATGATCACAAAAACAAGTTAAAATCGTAGAGAAAATTAGTTGATTCACATAGCTTGTCAAAGTTATTATCTACTAACAAGCAAGCAAAATCAAATCACTTGATAACAATGTGATCTATGACATATTAATTATCATAAGTATATAGTACAAACCCTTTACCTAAAAAATCAATAGCACCATGCAAAATCAAATCATAGAGAAACTAGTGTTTGGACCCTTTTTTTTAAGCTTAATACATGTCGACGAGACACATTAAAATTATTATTTTCATATTTGATAACAATTTTAATCCTAACACATAATAATATAAAAATTTTGTCGATCGCTCCACGTAAATTTTTGGAGTCCAAACTCGTTAACAAAATTAATGACGTAAAAAAGAATATTCTAATATACATGATCACACAAATAATGATTTTTTTATATATATATTTTTTAATTTTTATGCCACTTATTTAGGTCTGGCGTTGACCAAGTCCGGTCAAAGAATTTCTGGAAGACTTTTGATTGCGATTAGGTTAAATATGCATGATGCTTTCGCCAAAAATTCGAACAAAGTAAACACTTTTTGATTGATTCCATGTAAAATAATCAATTACTTTAAAAGTTTAAATTGATTAAAAAATGATATTAGCATATTGGTAATAATGCATAAATAACTAATAGTCCCTGTGCTATCTAATTATTGCAATTGTTCTTGTACTTTCCATGTGTATTTTGGTTGGATAAAAGTCATTTTTAAGCCCATTTTTTGTATATAAGAGAGTCTATACTCATAAGAGTATAGTAGCCTCAGCCTATATATATATATATATATATATATATATATATATATAGAGCTAGGCTACTATGCTTTTAATAGCACCAAGTCATTGGCTACCAAGTTTTTGGTTGGATTGAGAGATGTGCGGTTAGGATGATGTGGGCCCCTTAGGGTTAAGTGGGTGGTTGGTTGAATAGTATGATCTAACGGGTGAAAATCATCAAAGGGGTGGATCTAACGGTGAAAAACTTGGTAGCACGAAGACCTCCGTGCTATTGATAGCATAGCAGCCGGACTATATATATATATATATATATATATATAGAGAGAGAGAGAGAGAGAGAGAGAGAGAGAGAGAGAGAGAGAGAGAGAGACGAGAATACTATTAATAGCACCAATATATAGCTTGGTGCTATTGATTTTTTAGCCTTTCGATTGAGAGATGAGTGGTTAGGATGATGTAGGCTCCTACAGTTGAGTAAGTGGTTGGTTGAATAGTATAATCTAACTGGTAAAAATAATTAAATAGTTAAATCTAACGGTGGAAAACTCGATAGCACCAAATCCTTGTGTCACACTTTCGGGTTGCCTATTCATCGGCACGCTTAGACAAATCCGGGCCGTATACAAAAGAATTTCTTCGTATACGAAGCGTAGCACTGTGTATAAACATACAATGCTACAAAGAATAGTATAGAGTGAAATAAACTATAGACAAACAAAGTGGGAAAAACAACCACTTTATATACATACAATCACAGATACCAAGTAACACTACTCGCTCCAGCGAGTTCAACTGTATGTACAAAAGTGTCCCAAACCAAAAACTGTCACTACCTGCAGTGGAAGTCCTCTAGTACCGAACTCGAGGGGTAGGCTCTAGCCCGCCACGCCCTTCCCGCGGTCCGACTCAGACGGAGCAGCAGCCGCAACAGAAGGCCCTGCAACAACGGTGGAAGAAAGAGGGCGTGAGAACTACTGTAACAACAGATAGTCCTCAGTGGGTACCGCCCTAAACTGTTACTTTATATATATATTTATTTCTCTTTACCGGAGATTATGCATTCCTTATATTAGTGTATACTATATTAGTTTCTTACTAATTCATAACTCACCATGTATTAGCTCGGACTCTCTTTATATAAAGAGGTCTTTTGTAATTTATCAAATCAGAATGAAATATATTGGAGAAGAAAATATATTTCATTCTGATTTGATAAATTACAAAAGACCTCTTTATATAAAGAGAGTCCGAGCTAATACATGGTGAGTTATGAATTAGTAAGAAACTAATATAGTATACACTAATATAAGGAATGCATAATCTCCGGTAAAGAGAAATAAATATATATATAAAGTAACATAAACAACACCGGTCCACCCACTAAGTCTACAGGGTAAGCAAGAAAGTAAAAGAAGCCGGAACACTCAACAGCTAAGTACTACTATACTATACTGCCCTCAACAACCCCCAGTAGAACAAGTAACAACTGACCCAATCTTACGAGGGACTGTGAAAGCACCCGTCCCGCCTGTCAAGGCAACACTACAACTACCCCAGGGGTAGCTAGCGGAGAGCAAGTCCACAACAAGGACGCAGCGACACCAACGCAAAAGCACTAAGCCAGACTCCGGAGCGGCACTCGTGGGGGTGAACCAACCGAGTATGCAAGCGTATCTCTGTCGAGCTCAATCGCTCTCACAGCATAGTCAAGTAAACGGTGGTCTAAGCACTAACACACCACGTGCCCTTGGCACAACCGTAACCACACGACATCGGGTCCCCCGTCAAACCCCGACGGTGCACGACAACCGGCACGACAAGACTCTTTGAAAAGTGAGCTCGGCATCCCCAGCGCGAGCGTAAAAACAACTACACTACCCGAGTATCCATCGCACTCCCGCGGCGATGATACGGTACAGAACGGCTCCTAGAGCTAAATCCGGTAGTGTAGCTAATGGCGATCCAAAACGTGGTTTTCTCCTAAGTCAAGTCCAAGTCCACATGTATAATTAAAAGTATACTAAACATGCTTCCAAAATTCAGATTTAAAGTACTACTAATCATGAATTCGAGCGATCACAAATTAGTCAAAAACCGGAACTTATACATGTCGACTACTTGAATTAGGCGTGATCCGATGAAAACCCACCTCAAGAAGTTCCTCCTCTGGCAGCGAAGGGAGTAATCCAAGTCAGCAAAAGCCCCACGCGTCCAGCACAAGACCAAGACCACCTGCTGCGAAGAATCGCGATCGAAACACAAAGTTCACAATTCTGTCCGAAAATCAGCGGCTGGGAAAAGCTTAATTCTAACTAAGCTAACCTTATCCGAATTCAGCGATTCAGGGCTCGAAATCTTCGTCTCGCAGTCACGAATCCAACGCCGCAAGTTTCGCTGGATTACGCCTCTCCTACGCGGAGTATGGGCCGAAACACGAAACGTCGACGCAGAATTCCTACAGTTCAGCATTTCAGGAATTGCTCGCAAACAGCGGCTCAGTAAAGATGGATTCCGACTGAGCAAATCTTGTCCAAATCCAGCAAGTAAGGTGTCGTTGGAATCGTCTCGCAGTCGCGGATCCAATGCCCCAAATTTCGTTGCGTTTCGACTCTCCTACACAGAGATATAGTGAAAACGCCGCGGGTCGACGCAGTTGTCAGCAGCAGTGGTAGTGCAGTCCGAAAATGGTAGAAGTTTAAAACCGTAATAGTGAACTCGAGGTGCCACTCACCTCGAAAATCCTCCCTACGGCAGCACCTTGTCGAGGAAGGCGAAGAACGGCTGTCGCACGGCCTCCTCACAGCGTCACCTCGTCGAAAACTCGCTCGATCGGCTGCGCGGCGCGTCGTCGGCGAAGCTCGGTTCCACCCTTGAGCTTGGGGAAGAAGCAGCAGCAGCAGCAATGGAAGGGGAAGAAGATGAAGGAGAGCCCCCCTTCTCTCTCTTCTTTGCTGTAAAGAAAGGAATGGGCAAAAGGGGGTGAAGTGACAAGAGCCCAAAAGTCAAACTGCACCATACTGCACGTTGTACCGGTACAAACCCCACTTGTACCGGTACAAACCCCACTTGTACCGGTACAAACAGGCAACCCGAGAGCCTAACCGCGCAGGGCTATACCGGTATAGCCCTGGTTGCTATACCGGTATAGCAACCGTCGCTGTACCGGTATAGCAACCAACTTGTACCGGTACAGCTCACAGAAAAACCTGCTATTTGCAGATTTTTGTGACACACGCCGCTCTCGCCTTCCCACGGGGCCCGTTTAGCGTCATTTGGCGCTAACGCGATCCGGACTGTCCCGACACTCTCCAGAGCTGTCGACAAGTCTCAGGTGCAAAAATCCAGGTCTCTACACCTTGGTCCTATCAATAGTACCCCAGTCGGACTATATATATATAGTTGAGCTAGAATACTATCGATAGCAAACGGGCTCCGTTGCCCCCCATTTGTTTTTAACGATGAAGCCTCCAAATCGACGATCGGCACCGTTGAATATGATCTATACTACTTGAAATGTTTAGAAATCAAATTTTATATATTTTCGATATTGTTCTCTTATCCATCGAGTGGACATAAAAATGAACTGCTGAAAATGAATATTCTATAAAAAATGATGATATGAGTCTTGTAATCAAGATCAAGAGTATAGATCTTGTTTTAAATAATTTTAAAACTTTTCTAAAAAAAATTTAATTGATTTGGACATCTTTACGACGTTAAACGAGAAAAAACGTCTCATATCAACCATTAAAATTACAAAATTTAAAACCCTTTGATCATTAGAGCTTATGAGTAGTAGGGCTCTACTACTCATAATAGTATAGTAGCCCTACTATATATATATATATATATATATATATATATATATATATATATATATATATATATATATATATATATATATATATATATATATATATATATATATATATATATATATATATATATCTACTACTCATAAGTTGTTTTCGATGATAGAGCTTCCGAATCGACGATCCACTCCGTTAAATATGATCTAGAATATTTAAAACTTCTAGAAAATAAATTTATTAATTTTTCAAAATCATAATAAAGTCCAATCAAATGGGCATAAAATGAGCAAGTAGAAATCGAACGATGTCCTAAAAATAGATGATCGGATCCGTCAATTTAAGATCGGAGTTATTGATCTTTATCTAGGTAGTGAATAGAATTTTCTATCAAAAATTCAACCTATTTCAATTTTTTTACACCGTTAAACTACCAAGTATCCCATATCTACTAGTTAAAAATTATCAATTTTGTGAGCTTTTGATCGTAAGGTAAATGATTTCGAAAAATTACGAAATTTATTTTCTAAAAGTTTTAAATACTCTAGATCATATTTAACGAGTGGATCGTCGATTAAGCTCTATAATCGAAAACAACTTATGAGTAGTAGGCTCTACTACTCATAATAGTATAGTAGCCCTACTCTATATATATATATATATATATATATATATATATATATATATATATATATATATATATATATATATATATATATATATATATATATATATATATATATATAGAGTTGAGCTAGAATACTCTTAAAGTCTAGCTCATTTTACTCTCGAGTTGTTTTCGATGATAGAGCTTCCAAATTGATGATCGGCTCGTTGAACATGATCTATACCACTTAAAGTGTTTAGAAATCAAATTTCAAATATTTTCGACATCATTTTCCTAATGATCAAATGGTTTCAAATTTTGTAATTTTAATGGTGGATAAGAGACGTTTTCTCGTTTAACGGTGTAAAGATATCCAAATCAATTGAATTTTTGTTAGAAAATTCTTTAAACTATTTAAAACAAGATCTATACTCTTGATCTTGATTACAAGACTTCTATCATCATTTTTTAAGGAATATTCATTTTCAACCATTCATTTTCTTTACTAGATGGATACAAGAACAATATCGAAAGTGCGTGAAATTTGATTTCTAGGTAGTTTAAATGGTTTAGATCATATTTAAAGATCGTCAATTTGAAAGCTCTATCATTGAAAACAACTCGAGAGTAAAATGGGCTCGACTTAAGAGTATTCTAGCTCAACTCATATATATATATATATATATATATATATATATATATATATATATATATATATATATATATATATATATATATATATATATATATATATATATAGAGTAGGGCTACTATACTATTATGAGTAGTAGAGCCCTACTACTCATAAGTTGTTTTCGATGATAGAGCTTCCGAATCGACGATCCACTCCGTTAAATATGATCTAGAGTATTTAAAACTTCTAGAAAATAAATTTCGTAATTTTTTGAAATCATTTACCTTACGATCAAAAGCTCACAAAATTGACAATTTTTAACTACCGATATGGGATACTTGGTAGTTTAACGGTGTAAAAGAATTGAAATAGGTTGAATTTTTGATAGAAAATTCTATTCACTACCTAGATACAGATCAATAACTCCGATCTTAAATTGAAGGATCCGATCATATATGAATTCAGCTAGAATACTTTTAGCAGTATTAGCCCCATGGTGCTATTAGGTTTTAAGCCATTGGATTTACTCCTTGATTATTAATAGCCCTTGGATTAAACACTATTCTACCTACCACCATCATCTCAACCTCACATCTCTCCATCCAATGGCTAAAAACTCAATAGCACCACCCCAATGGTCCGATTGATAGTAGTCTAGCTCAACTCTATATATATATATATATATATATATATATATATATAGAGAGAGAGAGTTGAACTAGAATACTATCGGTAGTAAACGAGCCGTTTTACTACCGATTTGTTTTCGATTATAGAGCTTTCAAATTGACGATCTGCTCCGTTAAATATGATCTAATCCATTTAAACTATCTAGAAATCAAATTTCACGCACTTTCGATATTGTTCTCTTATCCATCAAGTGAACAGAAAAATGAATGGCTGAAAATGAATACACTTAAAAAAATGATGATAGGAGTCTTGTAATCAAGATCAAGTGTATATATCTTGTTTTAAATAGTTTAAAGAATTTTCTAACAAAAATTCAATTGATTTGGATATCTTTACGCTGTTAAACGAGAAAACGCCTCTTATTGACCATTAAAATTACAAATTTTGAAACCCTTTGATCATTAGGCAAATGGTGTCGAAAGATTTGAAATTTGATTTCTAAACACTTCAAATGGTGTAGATCATGTTCAACGGAGCGATCGTCAATTTGGAAGCTCTATCATCGAAAACAAATCGGTAGTAAACGGCACGTTTACTACCGATAGCATTCTAGCAAAACTCTCTCTCTCTCTCTCTCTCTCTCTCTCTCTCTCTATATATATATATATATATATATATATATGGGTCAAATATATAGTTGAGCTAGAATACTCTTAAGAGTACCGAGCCCATTTTACTCTCGAGTTGTTTTCGATGATAGAGCTTCCAAATTAATGATCGGCTCCATTGAACATGATCTATACCACTTAAAGTATTTAGAAATCAAATTTCAAATATTTTCGACATTATTTGCCTAATGATCAAAGGGTTTCAAAATTTGTAATTTTAATGGCGGATAAGAGACGTTTTCTCGTTTAACGGTGTAAAGATATCCAAATCAATTGAATTTTTGTTAGAAAATTCTTTAAACTATTTAAAACAAGATCTATACTCTTGATCTTGATTACAAGACTCCTATCATCATTTTTTAAAGAATATTCATTTTCAACCATTCATTTTCTTCACTAGATGGATACAAGAACAATATCGAAAGTGCGTAAAATTTGATTTCTAGGTAGTTTAAATGGTTTAGATCATATTAAACGGAGCCGATCGTCAATTTGAAAGCTCTATCAGCGAAAACAACTCGAGAGTAAAATGGGCTCGATACTCTTAAGAGTATTCTAGCTCAGCTCTATATATATATATATAGAATTAGGCTGGAATACTATTAATAGTAAAACACTCTTTTTGCTACCAAGTTTTTAACCTTCGGATGAAAAATTATAAGGTCGGGATGATATTAGTCGGTTAGAGTTGAATGGTTCCCCTAGGGTTGAGTGGTCCCCATTGGGTTATAGTATTTAATCCAATGATTAAAAATAATGAAAATAGTTGATCCAAAGGCTAAAAAACTGGTAACAACAATAGAATTTTACTACTAGGGAAATTTTTGGTTGCATGCTTTTCAAGCTGCGGTGCGATTGGAAATGCATGCATCAATTATTTTTTTGTTTGGTTTGGTGCGATTGGGCCCAATGCGGGAGTTACATCTGCATGAATGGGCCCAAGCTATTGCTTGGGGTCAGTACTGCGCCAAATTGAGCTAACGTGCAATGCGGCGGATTGAACTGAGAATCGGCTCACCCCGAAAATAAACTCTAATTTTTTTTTATTTGCTGTATTTTTTTTTCCCAAAAATATATATGCACAATAGGTATAGGGTTTGCGGAGCTGCCTCTTGAACTCTCCTGCTTCTTCAACGTGGTGCGTCTCTCTTCTCTCTCTCTCACTCGCGCGCGCGCACACACACACACAAAAAGCACTCATTAATCTCTCTCCCTCTCTCTCACACACACACAAAAAGCACTCATAATTTTATTTCTTAGCTCTATTATGGATTAATTTACATTTAGTTTTATAGTTCAGTAATATTTTAATTTTTGTTATGATCAAATTTATAATATGTTTATATTTAAAATTTATTAAATTCATATGTAATTTTATAATATATATATATATATATATATATATATATATATATATATATATATATATATATATATATATATATATAAGTCTTAATTAATAATTATATAATCCCATAAGTTTCTTATCTTAAAAAGGGGTAATCTCACCTTCCTCTCTAAAAGGTGACATTATTTATAAATACAAATCTCAACTGGAGCGTACCAAACAGAAGAAATGTAATTGCAGTAGTTACATGTGAGACCCCAGTTAGTCCTATATATATGAGATATAATTGGGCTAAACTCTTAACCCGGCTTAAGCATTTTGGGTGGTGGCAAGGCCCAAGAGGTTAAGAGAGTTAAGCATGCTAGGACGGGAGTAGTCCTAGGATGGGTGACCCCTGGGAAGTTGGTGCGTCACGGTTGGTATCGAGAGCCAATTCTGGTAGGAAGTGTGAGATGAGTCTTGGTGAGCTAGGGTGCGGATGACGGGCTAGTGAGACGAGTCTCACATCGCTGTACTTGTGAGTCCGAGCACTTACGAGGACGTCGGGGGCTTAAAGGTGGGGAGATTGTGAGACCCGGTTAGTCCTATATATATGAGATATAATAGGGCTAAACTCTTAACTTGAAGAGCGTTTTGGGTGGTGGCGAGGCGAGGTTAAGAGAGTTAAGCGTGCTAGGACGGGAGTAGTCCTAAGATGGGTGACCCCCTGGGAAGTTGGGGCGTCACATTACAATGCATCAAACCAAACGGACTAGATGTACTTACAATGCGGCATTTACAACGCATGTATTTTCAACTGTTGTTTAACTACATGCAACCAAACGGCCCCTAATAGTAGCACAATCCAACTCTCTCTCTCTCTATATATATATATATATAAAGAGTAGACTACTATACTATTATGAGTAGTAGAGCCCTACTCATAAGTTGTTTTCGATGATGGGGCCTCGAATCGACGATCCACTCCGTTAAATATGATGTAGAGTATTTAAAACTTCTAGAAAATAAATTTCGTAATTTTTCGAAATCATTTACCTTACGATCAAAAGCTCACAAAATTGACAATTTTTAACGATATGGGATACTTGGTAGTTTAGCGGTGTAAAAGAATTGAAATAGGTTGAATTTTTGATAGAAAATTCTATTCACTACCTAGATAAAGATCAATAACTCCGATCTTAAATTGAAGGATCCAATCATCTATTTTTAGGACATCGTTCGATTTCGGCCATTCATTTTATGCCCATTTGATGGACTTTATTATAATTTTGAAAAATTACGAAATTTATTTTCTAGAAGTTTTAAATACTCTAGATCATATTTAACGGAGTGGATCGTCGATTCGGAAGCTCTATCATCGAAACAACTTATGAGTAGTAGGGCTCTACTACTCATAATAGTATAGTAGCCCTACTCTATATATATATATATATATAGAGTTCTATATGGTGCTTGTAAAAGCACAAAGCACTTAGTGCTTGTGATTTTTTTACCGTTAGATCTATATCTTTGATCATTTTCACCCGTTAGATTATACTATTCAACCAACCACCCACTTAACCCAAGGGGGCCCGCATCATCCTAACCGCACATCTATTAATCCAAGGGCTAAAAACTTACAAGCACCAATGACTTGGTACTTTTAAAAGTATAGGAGCTCAATTTTATAGATATATATATATATATATATATATATATATATATATATATATATATATATATATATATATATATATATATATATATATATATATATATATATATATAGGTTGAAATACTATTAATAGTAAAACGCCCCTTTTGCTATCAAGTTTTTAATCCTTAGATGAAAATTTGTAGGGTCAGGATGATGTTAGTCAGTTAGAGTTGAGTGGTTCCCCTAGGGTTGAGTGGCCCAGGTTATAGTATTTAATCCAATGGTTAGAAATAATGAAAATAGTTGATCCAAAGACTAAAAAGCTGGTAGCAACAATGGGATTTCTACTAATAGTAGCACGGTCCAACTATATATATATATATATATGAAATTAAAATTACTATACTATTATGAGTACGATCGCCTTCGTACTCATAAGTTGTTTTCGATGATAGAGCTTCCGAATCGACGATCCACACCGTTAAACGTTATCTAGAGCATTTAAAACTTCTAGAAATAAAATTTTATAATTTTTCGATATCATTTACCTTACGATCAAGAGGTCACAAATTTGACAATTTTTAATGGCGGTATGGAATATTTGCTAGTTTAACGGTGTAAAAGAATCGAAATAGGTTGAATTTTTGATAGAAAATTCTATTCACTACCTAAATAAAGATCAATAACTCCGATCTTAAATTGAAAGATTCGATCATCCATTTTTAGGATGTCGTTCGATTTGACCGTTCATTTTATACCCGGTTGATGAACTTTCTAATGATTTCGAAAAATTCCGAAATTTATTTTCTAGAAGTTTCAAATACTCTAGATCATGTTTAACGGTGTGGATCGCCGATTCGAAAACCCCAACATTGAAAACAACTTATGAGTAGTAAGGGCTCTATACTCAGAATAGTATAGTAGCCCTACTCTATATATATATATATATATATATATTCATGAGTAAAGACTTGAGTTGAATTTACTAGCTAAGACTAATTCAACATTTGAATGCATGAATATCGGAGTAAATATAATAGTGCATATTCAGCCTTCAAGTTATTTTTAAGAATAGAACTGATCATGTTTTATCTAGTTAAAATATGTTATTCTATTTAGCCCTTCTAAGATGTAAAAGAAAATAAACTTGTCGCTTTTAATCGTACAAGAAATTAAATTAACATACCAAATAAGTAATTCATATATATATAACTTTTTTCAGCATCCAAACATACGGCGAAAATTGCATACGCTTGATCTATAATTTTTACCTAATTAGATTTTGTTTTCTTTTTTTAAGCCCCCGTTTGGTTCGGGATTAAGAAAAAACTAGTTATTCCAGGGATAGTGTTAAGTTTGGGGTTAAGATGGGGTTAAAGTATTTTTGTGTTTGGTTGGGTGTTGGCGTTAGTCGAGGATAGTAAAACATAGTGTTTTGTTGAAGTAGGTGGGATAACAAGGATAGTGGGTTATTATGAATAGAAAAATAGTGTTTCGTTGGGGTTTGGTGGGGTTAGGTGGGATTAGCTAAGCCGGGATAACTTTTTGATGTGGGGTTTGCTAATCCCATCTTTTTTTGGTAGTGTTTGGGGAATAAAATGGATGTTAAGAGATTATTCCACCCCTTAACCCCCCAACCAAACGGGGGCTAAGAGAAATGTAGCATATGCTATTCCATTTGTTCTTCTTTTTTTTTTTTCACAAATGAACTTATGGTATGTTTGGTTGACCGTACGTAGAATGTACTGAAAATTATTTTTTGATTTGAAAATTTATTTTTTCATGTTTGTTTAGCTATTAAAAAAAATCAAAAAGTATTTTTACATTTTTGAGAAAAATTAAGTGCTTTTGTATTTCATAGATTTTCAGCGAAAAACAAAAATTCAAACTTAATGCTTAAAACTTTTTTCATTAGGGAACCAAACAAGTGTGAATTTTTTCTCTTTCAAGCAACAACAAATATTGATAAAAAATTATTTTTTTCTTACAAACCAAACACCCCAAAATATAAAACTTTTTTCCACCAAAATTTTTTTTTTCCAAGAAAACTTATTTTTTACTATTTTGTGTACAACTTTGCACAATTTTATGTGCGAACGATTTTACGTGCGAACCAAATGTTGGAGAAAATTCAATAATTTCTTAATTACTATTATTATTATTATTTTAATTAATGTGTTTTGGTGCCCACGTGTGCGGATGTTACGCGCTTGTTACGCACGCCCCGGCTCCTCAGGCGTTTCCTAATCATCAAGGTGATCTGTAAGTTGAGTTTATTAATTTTATCACAAATTTAGTTAGATTTAAATCACAATCAGATTATTCGTTGCGGTCTTTGTTCTAACAATCTAAAGCGGATAAATTAGTCCGCTCTTTGTATGGACTAAAACAAGCACCTAAACAATGGCACGAGAAATTTGACAGTGTTATTGAATCATATGGATTTCAAACAAATGATTTTGACAACAGTCTCTATTTCAAGATATTTGATGATCAATGTGTTCTTCTTTGCCTCTATGTTGATGACATTCTGATTCTTGCACCTGATCTTGATCTGATTAACCAAATTAAATCCTTTCTATCGACTCATTTTGATATGAAAGATTTTGGTGAAACAGATGTAATTTTAGGAATGAAGATTATTAGATCATCTGATTCTATTCTTCTAACCCAATCTCATTATACCCAAATGGTTCTTGATAAATTTGGATATTCTAATTGCTCTCCTGTTTCTACTTCTTTTGATCCTAGTATTCAACTTGTGAAGAACACTGGTAATTCTGTAAATCAGGAGAGATATGCCCAGATTATTGATTTTTTGATGTACCTAACCAATAGGACTAGACCTGATATTGTATATGTCATATCGAGATTGATCGAGTAGATATACTAATAACCCTAGTATGACACATTGGATTGCTTTGGAAATAATATTTCGTTATCTTAAAGGTACTATCTCTTATTCTTTTCGTTTTGTTGGCTATCCCGCTGTAATTGAGGGATACAGCGATGCCAATTGAATTTCTGATTATTTGGATATTAAATCCACTTTTGGTTATGTTTTTATTCTTGGTGGAGGTGCAGTTTCTTGGCAATCCACCAAACAGACTATAATAGCCAAAAGTACTATGGAGGCTGAGTTAGTTGCTCTTGATACTATTTGTCTTGAAGCCGAGTGGCTCAAGAACCGAATGCCATCAATTCTTTTGATTTCTTCTCCTATTCCACCTATTTCTATTCGGTGTGACTCTCGAGCTGCAATTGATTTTTGTAAAAAGAAATTGGTAAATTCTAAAGCTAGTAGACATATTAAATTGAAACAAAAGTCTATTAGATGGTTAACCTCTCATGATATTGTTTCTTTGAGATTTATCAGATCTGATCAGAATCTTGCAGATTGTTTGACGAAAGGCCTGAATAGAACTAAGGTCCTAGAGTCATCGAGGGGGATGGGACTTTACCCGTAAAGGGCCTTCCTGCAGTGGGAACCCAACCTTTGTGATAGGCGATCCTTTGAAGAAGGTTCAATGTGGTAAAAATAAGCTGCTAGGTTGGCCAAAGAGCACTTTCTACTGTTTATATAGAGGAGCTTTAGCTCCAATCCCATCCCTATGATGACTAGTGCTCTATGTAGTGGTTGTGGTTGAGCTTATAGCTCTTAATGGGATCCGAGGTGATAATTTCCGCGAGATGTGACTCTACACATATTCTTGGAGGAAACCACCTATATAAGAGTATCCGTATATGGCCGCGGCTTTGAGATGTGTGCTATCAATAGAAACTCTAATGAAAAATTAAGGTACTGTGCATGGCCATTAACGCATAGACCCGCGACGGAGAATTCTGTACAGTGTGTGTGGTAGTTGAATTCAGGGTCAAAGGAACGTAGTTCAAGACCTGGTTCGTTCCGATTCCTTTTGATGGAAACTATTTACACTAAGGACATGTTTGGTTCATGATTGGAAAAGGAATGAGAAATGGAATTGGATTGCTTTGGAATAGGAAATGGAATGACGAATCATCCAAAAATATTTGGTTCATTATTGGAATGGAAATCGGAATGAAATTTTAAAATTTTTGAGAGAGGGTTTTGATTAAGAGAGAGGATAGTGATGAAGGAAGAGGAGGTAGGTGTTGATGAAAGAGGATTTTGAATAGTTTACTTTGGAATGAGCCAATCCGGGATTCAAAGCCGGATTGGATCATAAATGGATTTGATCATTCCTATTCCGTAGTGGAATGGGAATCGGAATCCGATTCCTATAAAACAAATGGCAACTATTGGAATAAATGAATTCCATTTCGATTCCATAGTCTAAAATAAGTGAACCAAACATGCCCTAAGTGAGGTTAAGTCTCTTAAAGACACCTTACCTATTGCATAGTATAAACACCCGATGATCTATTCATTTATTTATTCATTTGTTTTTAAGTTTAATTCTTATTTCAAAAATTTTGAATTTTGTGGGGGATTGTTGGAGAAAATTCAATAATTTCTTAATTACTATTATTATTATTATTTTAATTAATGCGTTTTGGTGCCCACGTGCGCAGACATTACGCGCTCGCTACGCACGCCCCAGCTCCTCAGGCATTTCCTAATCATAAGGGTGCCATAATGGGTTCGAACGTTGGGGGTGATTCCAGTGTTACAGTACCCTATAACCCCTCTATATATTTAGCATTGCATACTGTTCATGCACAGTGATGAACATTGCAAAGAAAGATTTAAATTTTATTTAAATTCTAATAATTTTATTTTGATCAATCTCTTTATCATCGGGTGTTGAAAGAGTCTTTGTCAACTTCTTCCGCGTTCGTGCTCATAGGAGGAGGAATTCCGGTCGTACCTTGGGGCGGTGTTTTCGATTAATTCCGCACGTAAGGACGGGAATACGTCTTAGGGCAGTGCCTCGCACGCTTCCGGATCAATCAATATTTTTATTTAGATTTTAGCAATTATCTGTAAGTTGAGTTTATTAATTTTATCACAAATTTAGTTAGATTTAAATCACAATCAGATTATTTGTTGTGGTCTTTGTTCTAACACCAAACACTCCCTTAGGGTTTGTTTGTTTCACCGAAACTGGACTTTGGGTTGAAAAAGACTTTGAGTTAAAATGGAGTTTGGTGAAAACTACTTATTCCCTGTTATTTTTTCAATGTAATTGACTTCAGCCTGATATGGGCCGAAGTCAATTACTGTAAGGATGTGAATTCTCGAAATCCGAGAGTTGCACTTCGTCCAGAATCGACTAATTGTCGAGTGGGTACACTTCGGAAAGGCCGAAGATGTCAAAAACCCAAAAAGTGCATCGCAATTGGAGTCCACGAGAGCAAAATGCGAAAATCTGCATTTCTGCAGATTTTGCTCTCGGGGACCGGTCACTGGTAAGAGGGACCGGTTCCCGTAAGCTGGGTGCGCAGGGAAAATTCTCTGCGCACCAATGTTGTTCTCGAGGGCCGGTCCCTGGCTGGGGAGACCGGTCCCCGTAAGCAGGGGGTCCCTGTGGGGATCGGACTCCAAATAGGAGACCGGTTCCCGTACGCGTCCCACGAGAGCAAGCTCTCGGGGACCGGTCTTGGATGGAGGGACCGGTCTCCGAGGGACCGATCCTCAGGGAAGGGACCGGTCCCTGCCTGCGAAAAAGGGCTAGCAGAGCTTGGGGTGCTCTCGGGGACCGGTCTTCAGGTAGGGAGACCGGTCCCCGAGCCCGAAAATGCCCCAGTCTGGGCTGTTGACAGGGATCAAAGTGGAGGGGCTTGGCTGCAATTTTGCCATAAGTAAGGGGTATAGAAGGGATTAAACACTCTTTCCCTCTCTCATTTTCACCCTCACTCCCATCTCTTCTCTCATTTCTCTCCCTCTCTCTCTCTAGAAGGAAAAGAAAGAAAAGAGAAGGAGAAAAAAGAAAAGAAGAAAGAAGAAGAAAGAGGAAGAAAGAAGAAGGAGAAGAAAAAGAAGAAGGAGGAGAGCTTGGAGAAGAACATCTCCACCATCTTCCTCTCTCCCTCTTCATCCCTTAGGAGCTTGCATAGGGTAAGCTTGTAACCCTAGTTGTAGAACTTAGGGTTTTGGGTTAAAGCTTTAGAAATGGGTCAAATAGAACCCTAGGATGATTCTAATTAGATCAAACCCTAGATTTAGGGATTTGATTGGGTGGTTTGCTATAGGTGCAAACCTAGGGCACCCAAATTGGGGTTTTGGTAAATATCGAGATTTGATCTCAATTGATTATTTCTAAACCTATTTGTAGGGTGTTTAAACGGGTTGGCAAAGATGGAATTACGTTTCGTCGAATGGTTTAAAAGCTATAGGTAAAACAAGATTGTCGGGTCGTCGTTACCACCTAGGAGGCCGAGGCTTCGAGGGAGTAAGGGCTGAGGAGTTTTCTTAGGACCTCCACAGCTTAGAAAAGCATTAAAGGTGGGGGGTGTCGTCCGAATTCATTGAGCTCTTTTCTATGTCTTAGAAAAATACATGATTTCATCTATCGCATGTTGCATTGTAAGATTACATATTTAGATATTTCCTTATGCTTTTTGATGATAACCTAGTGTACATGGAATGCTAGGAGAATGGATAGGTGAGGATTAGGTCTGGACGTGAATCCTATAGTGCTAAAAGAGGGAGATGGACTCGATGGTTATTTAGTGACATAGATCGAGTGGCATGTAATGTTAAAGAACATGACGAGTGGCATTAAGTAGTGTACTTGACACTAGAGGTCTATGGACTTAGAGATAGACGGAATCCCTAGAAAATGACTCGAGAATAAGAACTTAGTAAAGCTAAGCATATGTATATATTGGTCGGAATAGATGAGTTCCGACAAAAATGCTGGCCCTAATTCGTAGGGTATCCTCACATAGAGAGGGTAGATCAAGTTCACGGTCTATATCTGGGATGGTATAGCCATCCATGTCGTCGAGTACTCCGGAGTGTCGTACGATCGGGACCACGTGGAGGTTCACAAACAATCCCGGGTTTGAGTGCACGTGGAGCCTCCTACCCAAAAATGGATTATATGTGAGGCGTAGGCAAACCCAAGGGTTTTGCCACAGATTGGGTAAATGGATAAATAACAATGTCATTGAACACTTGGTTATTGAACATAGAGAGAACTTGTTAGCATGATAGTAAATCTTTACTATATGATGCATGCATTCATTTTACATGATTATGGGCATAGTAGCATAGTTTTCCTATTATGCAGTTACAATTTCAGATATCTATCTATATATCTAGATGTTGTTGCTTGTGCCCACTTGGACCTAGTGGGGAGATCGGCGGAGTCGGCGGCCGAGCCCACTGGGAACTATGGAAGATAGTTCTCACCCTACTCTATTTCCAGTGCTAGGTACAGGTTCGCCGGGTGAGGACCGCGGCAAAGGCATCGCGCTCGTCCAGTGAAGATCTGGTAGAGTAGTAGCTTTCCTTTTTGCATTAGCACACTATGTATTTGAGAGAGATTCATGTAGGTGAGTTCTTGGCGAGCTATGTCTTTTGGATGATCATGTATCCATTTTGAGAAGAAAAATGTAAATGTAAACGATTATAGAAGTTGTAATAGCTAGTAGTTCTCACTTTATTTCACTTGTATTATACTTGTGTTACTTGCTCTTATTAGTTGTTTGCACTGTTTGTGCCCCGTTGGATGTGTATGTTTAGAGTTTAGTTTTTTCTGGGTAAATTCTTGTACACATTTCTGTTGTTGAGCCTTGGGCGGAACAGGGGAGGTGCTGTCCGTCCGGCGTCCGCCCGGAGCGCCCGAACCGGACCAAATCGGTAGCGATTTTCGGGGCGGGGACGTAATAATTACACTATTTCGGATAACTTTAGTTTCGATTATATCTTTATTACGGTGAAACAAACAGCGGAAGTGATTGTTTACGGCTGAAAACGACTTCACCCTTCTCCACTTTCACCCAAATAAACGCTCTCTTAGCTGAAAATACGAAGCAACTATATTTTGAACTTTAAACGTTGGATACCAACCAACCAACTATCAAAGTCTTTTGCTACTTGCGTTGGGAACCGTCAATCCTAATTAATCAAATATTGTATATTCAAAATTATGTACGTACTATCTCTCTCTCAAAAAAAAGAAAACGTACGTACCTGTATGTCCGGCTGTCGGACGAGGTTTGCCATGATCCACTGCAACGCAGTAGCGGTCGTGTCGGTCCCGCCATTCAGAAACTCCGAGCACAAGCTGACGACCTCCCCATCGGTGAGCCTTCTGCCCTGCTCCTCCGGCAGACGGAGCTCGAGCAGGGAGTCGACATACGCGACTGCTATCCTATCGATCGTCTTCGCCGCTCTGCCGGCGCGGATCAGCTCCCCGAATATCTCCTGCTGCTTCTGCCTCGTCGCGATGCACGCATTCCACTTCTTGCGGAACAAGAGCTTGGTGACCGTCGGGAAGAATGCGAAGACCGGGAATGCAGTGGAGACTGTGAGTAGGAACTGCTGCACGGCCTGGATGTCTGCGATTGTGGCGTCGTCGTCCAGCTTCACGCCGAAGCACATGAACACCAGCAGGCAGAAGATGGCGTGCTTGAAGCTCTCCATCACCACTACAACGCCGTCCTCGTTGGCCGCGGCTTGTGCTTTCAGCTTCTCGATGAGCACCGCGAGGGCCCACCTGACAAACAACCATTATCTCTGTAAAATTATTATTTTGTCTTTTCAAATATATTCTAGAAAAATCTTGAAGTACCACATATGTCGTTTTGCACTTTTTAATTTTAGTACCATGTGCGTGGTTTAAAGTGCATCAATTTAGTACCTCGTGATTCATTTTTCTCTTTTAATTATCCCCGCGCTATTTTTTCCATTAAATTAGTAACAAAGCTAAAACTAAAAAATACTAAAGTGAATATTCAATAAGCTTAGATGGTATCTGAAGTTTTTTGTATATAATTTAATAAAATGTTAACGGATGAGCCAATAAAAAATAAATAAATAAAACCACACAGTACTAATTAAAAGTAATACATTTTAAATCATATATGGTACTAAAGTGAGAAAGTGCAATTGAGTGGTATTGCACTTTCTCACTTTAGTACCCTATGATTTAAATTTGGGTAAATTGCACTGTTGCCCCCTGAACTTTTGGCGGAGTTTCACTTTACCCTCCAAACTCTTAAAACGGTCATTTACCCCCCCATACTTTAATATTGCATCTTGTTGCCCCTTCCGTCAGTTAAAGTTAACGGAGCTGAACGGGAGTTGACGGAAGGGTTATGTTTTGGCGGTTTTTTGGATGCAAAAACTATGAGAAGAAGAGTTGGAGGGCATAGAAATGGAGAAAAAAGAGTTTTTAAGGAATAAAAGTGAGTTGGTTGGAACAAGGGACAGTTTAGGCGGTAGATTTTCCGTCAAAACCTAACCCTTCCGTTAACTCCCGTTCAGCTCCGTTAACTTTAACTGACGGAAGGGGCAACAAGATGCAATATTAAAGTATATGGGGGTAAATGACCGTTTTAAGAGTTTGGGGGTAAAGTAAAACTCGCCAAAAGTTCGGGGGCACCAGTGCAATTTACCCTTTAAATTTCATAGGGCAAAAGATGTATTTTAACTTTTGGCCATATAAAATATGCACATATGCGTCGCTAGGGAGTAGCAATTCACCATTGCTCGCAAACCACGTGTTCGGCTCAAAATGAGCTCGAGATCGGCTCGCTCGTTTAGTAAACAAGTCGAACGCGAGCTAAATTTTTCGGCTCGTTTAATAAACGAGCCGAACACGAGGTGGGGTCATTCGCTCGTGTTTGGCTCAATAACGAATACATATATTTTATATTTATATAATTTGTTTAATTTATATTTTTATATATAGATAAATGATTATATATAATATATATGTTTATTGTTTAATTTTTAGCAAAATAAAAATATAAATGCGAGCTTAATTATAAAAAGACTCATTTGTATATAAAGTTTTAACTATTAGATCAAAGTCTAATTGATAAGATTTTATAAATTTATTTTTTTAATATATTTCATCTAATTTTTTTTAATTTATTGTTCGTTGGGCGGGAACTTGTGAGCCATTTCTCGTGTTCGGCTCGTTTATTCTTAGAGACACGAGCGAATTTTTAATCGATAGCACAATATATGAGCCGGCTCGTGTTCGCTCATTTAATAACGAGTCAACAACCACGAGCCGATCCCAGCTCGCTCGTGTTCGGCTCGTTTACACCCCTAGCCGTCACCAACTTTTCTTATTTACTATTAAGTTAGGAGCAAAAGAGGTATTTTGATTTATTTTTTGGATATTTAACTATAAATAATTATCCCAAAAAATATATATATCAACAGTATTTTTCTTTGGGATTGATGAGACTGTTGACTTCTAGTCTTCACCCTATTTTTCAATTTAATCCTTCTTTGGGATTAATGACACAGTTGACTACCAATCTTTACCCTATTTTTTGATTTAATCCCAATTTTTCAATTTTTTTTGCCATTTAGAAATAAAAAACAACTAAACTTCAAAATTAAAAACTCGAACACCATTTTTAACTAGGGATAATTGCCTATATACCCCTCATGCGTATGCAAATATCCGATCTACCCCTACTTTTTTTTTCTTTCTAAAATACCCCTCATACGTTCCACCGTTATTACAAAATGCCCCCGCAGTTATCTCATGTTAAGTTAATCTGGGTTAAACTTGAGTTAAATATCTACCACAGTTAAAAAAAATTAAAATACCAATTTTGTCCTTAACTTAAGGGCAAATAAGAAAGGTTGGTGACGGTAGAGGGGTATATTGGAAAAGACCAAAAGTCGAAATATTATTTTGAAAAGGGCAAAATAGTAATTTTACAGAGATAACAGAATTACTTAACAGCTTTTAACTCTAAGGGTATATTAGAAATAGGTTGGAGCGTAGGAGGGGTATTTTCAATATTAGCGTTCTAAGAAGGGTAAATCAAAAAATCGAAAACTTTTCAGGAATATATAAGCAATTGCCCCTTTTAACTAACTGCACTAAATACGGTCGGTTATCTCATCTCATTTAAGTTTTTTATCATCAATATGTACGGAAAAAAAAAGTAGAGGGAAATTGCGATCACGCTAGTTTTCTCGTTATAATTAACGGCACAAATTTTTTTTACTAAAATAAATTTTAGACACTCAATTAATTATAAACTAGTATAGGATCCGTGCTTCGTAGCGGATAGGTAGTATTTCAATCAATTAAAATATATTATAATTAAAACTTAAAAATTGAAAAAAATTATAACTAAAAAAAACAAAGAACTCGGTATAATTAACGGCACAAATTTTTTTTACTAAAATAAATTTTAGACACTCAATTAATTATAAACTAGTATAGGATCCGTGCTTCGTAGCGGATAGGTAGTATTTCAATCAATTAAAATATATTATAATTAAAACTTAAAAATTGAAAACAATTATAACTAAAAAAAATACAAAGAATTTATAAAGTACATTAATAAAAAAATAGATAGATATAGATATAAAATATTTAAATAATATATTATTCTACAGAAATTTATGTTTGACCAATATTTTAAAGCCGGTTTACGTTTAAAATTTTTTAGAACACATGGCTTACGTCCAAAATTTTTTAGAACACATGGCCAGCCCCTATTGGCCCGTAACTTAATTGGCAACACCAGTTCTTTTCCAAGCTATTTTGTAACTCTAAAATTATGTATTGTATAATATATATATATATATATATATATATATATATATAGAGTTGAGCTAGAATACTCTTAAAGATCTGAGCCTATTTTACTATCGAGTTGTTTTCGATGACAGAGCTTTCAAATTGACGATCGGCTCCGTTAAATATGATCTATACCACTTAAAGTGTTTAGAAATCAAATTTCACGCACTTTCGATATTGTTCTTGTATCCATCTAGTGAACAGAAAATGAATGGTTGAAAATAAATATTCTTTAAAAAATGATGATAGGAGTCTTGTAATCAAGATCAAGAGTATAGATCTTGTTTTAAATAGTTTAAAAAATTTTCTAACACAAATTCAATTGATTTGGATATCTTTACACCGTTAAACGAGAAAACGTCTCTTATCCACCATTAAAATTACAAATTTTGAAACCCTTTGATCATTAGGCAAATGATGTCGAAAATATTTGAAATTTCATTTCTAAACACTTTAAGTGGTATAGATCATGTTCAATGAGCCGATCATCAATTTGGAAGCTCTATCATCGAAAAACAACTCGAGAGTAAAATGAGCATGATTTTAAGAAAGAGTATAGAATATATATATATATATATATATATATATATATATATATATATATATATATATATATATATATATATATATATATATATATATATATATATATATATATATTGAAAAGATAAAATATTATAACTTTTGTTAACTACGGAACATATTGATTTGGCTACCCTATGTTTTCAAATTTTCAATTTTTTTGATCTGAGTCCATTATTTAACAGTATTTTCACTTCAAAATTTTATTGAATTAGTATATTTTATACAATTATCGTAATTATAAATTTTTAAAAATAATTATTTAGTTTAAGTTTTAAAGTTGAAATATCACTGACTAATACAAATCGAACAAATTAAAAGATTTGACAATAAAATTAAAATTTTGATAGGTTTGATAGCTAATTTAAAATAGCCCATACTTTTTATGAGTTCTGGTGCAATAAACTTTTTTGAGGTGAGATTTTTTCGACGTGTGCTTACATGAGTTTATATGATTGATTTGTTATTAATTTTATGTAAAAAAAATATATTGTATATAAAGGGCACTTCGCACCTGCGTGCCGGGGCGAAGAGTTCGACGCGGGACGGTGGGAGGATCTCGGAGGCGAGGTTTCGGCGGACGAGCCGCCAGTAGGGGCCATAGGACGAGGAGCTGATGTCACGCTGGCCGCACGTGAAGAGAACGGTCGGCTCGCCGAGCGGCGGGCGGTGGGCAAAGGCGGCGCCGCCTTCGACGAGGGCGCGGTGGGTGAGGCGGCGGTCGGCGACGAACACCGACGGGCGCTGGAAGGGGAGGCGGAGCGCGACGATGGGGCCGTGCCGCGCGTGCAGGGCCCGGATGAGGTGCTCTGTGTCGAAGACGGATCGGCGGTGGCGTATCAAGTCGGCCAGCAGCAGAAAGCTGGGGGGGCCTGGGGGCTGCTTTGCATGCTGCTGCAGGTGCTGATTCTGCTCCTGCTCCTCCTGCAGCTGCTTCTGCTGCTGCTGCTTCTGATTCCGCTTGTTGTGATGATTTGTTAATAGTAGGAGGATGGAGAGAGTGAGGGCTAAGAGTATGGAAAGGAAGAGGATCCAAGAATCCATTGGTACACTGATTTTTGCACTTGTGTGTGTGTGTGTTTTTTTTTTTATTGTTCTTTTATCTACTTCTCTATTTTTTCGTTGTGCGGTGTTGAAGAGTTCTACAGAGACTTAATACGTGGCATTGATATTTTCTTTTCAGTAAACTTCAAATCGCTCTCATGTCACAAGCAAAAATTAAAAAATGTAGCAATCATATGGATGGATATAGCAATCATAGTGTTTCCAATTTTATCAAATCATTTATTGGGATTTATCCATCCTTTCATGACTTTTAAAAAAATATTTTTATCATTTTGTTTTCTCAAAGAGGAAATGTGATGGATAAAATATAAATAATGTGATGTAACTGTTATAATATAGACTTTTTTTTGCGGTACAATCATTTTTCCTTTGTTATCCGGTGATTCAAAAACTTACAATTAATTATTCCGTGATTCAGCACATGTTTCACTTTGCCACTTTGTGATTATTCAAAATCTTTTAAGTGGCCATTCTATTTGGCATACAATTTTTTAGTGAGATAAAAATTAAGTTACGAGGAGCAAAGTGTAACTTTTCAAATGTAAGGACAAAATAAAAATAAGCTAAAGTACAAGAGGGATCAATTTGAAGTTTACCCTTTTATTTTCTTCAATCCACACGCATTGACAATCATCAAAAGACTAATATGAGCTGCTTATATTGTAGGATTAATAAATTTATATAATTATTTTATATTTAGTGAAGGTAATCTCACCATTCTATTTGAAGAGGTGATAAAATTCACAAATACAATTATCAGCTTCATATTACCAAACAGAAGGAATTTAGCTGCAGCAGTTGTAACTACGTAAAACCAAACAGACTAGGTGTAGTTATAACTGCAAAGATTTACAATCACAGTATATTTTTAATTACAATCGCTTCGCAACTACATCCAACCAAACTACCATAATGGCAGACACAAGTGCGACTCGTAAAACGGGTCCTAAACCAAGTGATCTTGGTTCGGTTAATGCATCCAGTGACTCGGTTTATTAGTCGAGAATGTCCGCCACACAATTGAGAATTCCCCTCCCGCGCGCCTCTTGCCTTTCGAATATTCCCGCCATCAAACAAAACCCTCCCACCAACAAAAAAAAAAAAAAGAAAAAACAGAAGCAAAAACACAACCTGGCCTCTCTCTTTCCGACGCAGAGAGAAGAAGACCTCACTTCTCAGTGCAATGAGCCACCGCACCGCCAGCCACCAGAGGCCCATCTGCACCATCTGCTACGAAGACCTCAAGCCCGTCCTCGAAGACCTCCACTCCATCCCCGTCTGCGGCCACGTCTTCCACGAGCTCTGGTACGAACTCCTGTCCTCTCTTATCTTATCCTATCCAATCCAATCCAATCCAATCCTGAGTACTAAAACTTTCTTCTTTCTCTTTATTTTCCGTGCTGTCTGCAAACGCAAGAAAAGCCTTCAGCAATGGCTGGAGTACTGCCCGGCCGGAAAGAAGCCCACCTGCCCAGTCTGCAAGCAGTCATTCTCCCACCACCCGCCCGTCCGCCTCTACTTCCAGTCCACCGGGGACGCCGCGGCTGCCGCCACTCAAAACCCCTCTTCCGAGGCCGACGCCGAGAAGCTGGCCGAGGAGGTCGCGAGACTCGAGCTCAGGCTCTCCTCGCTCGCCTCCAACTTCGACAGCCAGAATGCCCATATCAAGAAGCTGAATGATGAGGTTTGAGCTCCAAATAATATGTTTTCCTTCTATCTTGTTAGATGTTATTTTGGCCCTCGACTTGTCGATAGTTTTCGATAGTTTTCTGGTGCGACAAATTTGGAAAAGAATTTGGGAAGGGAGATATAGATGTCTGCGGTGGGTAGCGGAGGGGGCTCGGGGAGATTCGATAATGAAGAAATCCGTTAAAGTTTTTTCTTCTTCTCTTTTGCCCTAGATGTCCCTTTTTCATAGTGAAGTTCTCTCCTCCTTCGCCTGTGATTGTTTTGTGTTCCATTTTTATTTCACTATTTCCGTGGTTTGTCTACTTTGCGATCGCCTTTTGTCGTTTCTGTTTGCGCGCTTGCCGTAACATATCTTAACCCATCTTTTGCATTCTTGGTGGTTCTTGTGGCGTAAGACTGGATTCGCTTTTTTTTTCAGGTTGTGGCGTGGAAGGAGTTGGCGGGAAAGGAGGAGGCGAGAAGAGAACAGATCAAGAAAGAGAAAGACGGCGTCGTGCAACTCCTCAATATTAAATTGGAGGTAAGTACTTCTTGATGCCCATTCTTTACATGTTCATGTTTTGATGATTTAGTCGCCCGTGTTGATGAGAAATCGGTTTCCCTGCTGTAGGAACTATCTCGGAAGTCATCGGAGTGTGTAAAGCTGCAAGACAAGAGCTTGGCATTGGCTAAAGAACTTGCCGCCCTTAAACTGTATGATTGATTGCTCGAATGAAAAAAGACTACTCTTTGCTTCTGCGGCATCAATCCGTGCCTTTTCATTCAAGTGGAGATTAATTGTTGTTATATTGCTATGATAAAGTTGCTTCTTGTTCAGGGCGACGGATCTGAACCTTGGGGAAGATGAGATTGTGAAACTGGCATCTCTCGGCCACGGGAGTAACCCAGAAAATGCGGTACAGATTCTGAAAAGATCGCTTGCTCTTCGCAACAAGTAATTCTTCGCATTCCTTTCTCCTTCGGTAAAAATACTTCATTTCTATCTATTGATTAATTTAGGAACAATACAAAATATATGCTATTATATGATAAGAACATCCATGCACATATTTTCTGGATACACTTCAGGGCAGAAAAATTAGTGGAAACATTAGTGTCACATTCCAAATAGTTAGTTCCATATCAGAAGATGACAGGGGGACTATTTGAATATGTAAGAATTTGGGTTAAAAAATTTCTTTCTATCTGATTAGGTCCTAACAAGTAGCTGAAGCTCTTTTATAATATTCGATTTGCCGAATACTCTTTGTTCTGTAGAAGCAGTCCTTTACTATTAAGTCATACTAGAACAACCATGACTCCAATAACTGAAATAGAATATGAAATAATAAATTTAATGAAACTTGCCTGTGAATCTGCCATGTTGTAACTTTAATCTAGTTTTCGGCTTTTCATAGTTGAACTTCCAGCTTTGAAAGTACCAGACGTAACCGAATAATGAAGTGATCAAATATGTGAGGAAAAAAATAATGTAGTGAGTTCACATACATCATGTGGATATTACTTTGTTTTTTTTTTTTTTTTTTTAAATAGAGTGATGGATTCCATTTTGATGACGACTCACTGACAATGAAAAGTGGAGTTGGTGTATATGTTGTTTAAGCATGGCAGTAGCTTAGTATAGAATTAATAGAAGAAAGTGTGATCTTCTAAATGACAAAATAAATAACCAGCACAAACCATTTCAATCAGTTCCTATGATCCTAAGGCAACTGTACTGCTACCCTGTTGAAAGAACTTATTGTCAACTTAGACTAATGGAGGGATAAATCCAAGCAACCTTTTCATAAATACAAGCGATCTTTTCGTAGGCGTTTTCCCCCAATTGGATTGGTGGATCGAATCGATTATAGAAGCACGAGTTCAATTTGTTGATTTACTAGCGAACAAGGAAAGATATTTCTTAGATGTTATCAAGTTTGGAGCATATCAGATTTTTGCTGGTACTGACATTTACTTGGAACTCAACGTATATGGAATAAATTCTATATTCCACTAAGATCATTGAACCCTCAATATCCTTAATCTCCAAACTCACTTTGCCGAGGTAATTTTCACTTCCATACTTTTTATCTTCATTTAGTTAGATTTTATCAGAAAATAGGGTGCTCCTCACTGTCACCATTTTGTGCCACTCCCTTTTCATCTTGCAGATGTTCAACTTGTTTTTGGGATTATATCTTATATACTCTTCAAAATTCAAAAAATATCTAATATACCTCTAGTGGACCAAAATCCCTTTATTGATTTGCAATTTTTTTTTGCAAATATATCTCTAACTGTAGGGTTTACTAATAGGATTAGGGGGTTTAGAAGGGTATTATGAGAATAGAGGGGTAAATTTGAGAATTCTGAATAGTAGTGAGGGGTATATGAGCAAAAGCCCCTTTTTTTTCTTTGCATTTGCATGCAGCAACCTATCAATTTCTTCTTAAATTCATGATGCTTCTTTTCTGAACTTGACTTGGTATGTGACAATTTCAATAGGGGAAAGAATTTAAAATCAATCTTTTTTTGCAAGTTATACTTGTGGAGTAGCACAATTTGTATTAATTTTCTTAGTGTTCTCAGAGGTTAAAATAACCTTCTACTCTTTCTCGTATTAGTCGAGTAGGTCTATATATTTATTGCATTACAATGATAGCAAACGCAGCTATTAGCTATCATTGTGGTGATGCATCAAGCTCTTTTGCATTTTACAAGTTAGCTTTTAATCCAATTTAAGGTTTATCTTTTGGTACGTGGTGTGCGTGGTCCCAATGTCTTTTAAAATTTTCATTTAAATGGCGAAGTGGTCACACTTAGGAATGGCAATTTTTCTCACTTATCGGGATTTTGTAGGGATCAGCCTTGAATAGGGTAGGGGTGGGGAAGGTTTTATCCCTACGGGAATTGTTTGCGATAATGAGAAAGAAACTTATTCATCATATGCTTATTAGAAGACCCTGTTCAGAATTCAACCTAATCTAATAAACTTGTTTAGTTAGAAATGCTAATAAAATTACTATATGAAAATTCGCGGGGATCTCTATAGGGACAGGAAACTCGTGGGGACGGGTGTGGGAGGATTTTATCCCTATTGGTGGGGATAGGGTTAGGACGTGGGCCTTTATATTCTTAGGGAAGGGGACGGGGATGGCGAATGGCAACCTGTCCTCACCTTGCCAACCTAGTTACAGTCGTAGCATCTTCTGTTGCACATCAGACAATTGGGAGGTAACATTGAAAGGCAATGTTACTTTTCAGAGAGTACATACCACAAAGTTGCGGTCCAGAAAGGATGCATTTTAAGTGTGCACAAAATTTAGCGGCAAGTCACCTGTACATGGTCGATGATCTTTATCGGTAAAACTGTAATCATAAAGCCAATATGATGACTATTTCCTAGTAATCAATTATTGAACAAAGCATAATTTAACTTTCAAGAAGATAGCTTGCTTACTAGATATAACAACAATATACCTTTAGAACAAGATAAAGAGAGGTAGATAAAACATTTTGCATGCTAAAAACATTCGAAGGAAAATATTTTTGTAATCTCATATGTGGAATACAAATAAATTTAACTATCAGGTTTTAAATGGATAATTTTCACAAACAAAATGTAATTTCATTTTCAATAACAGGGTATGCTTACTAAACGTAATAACCGTATGCCTTTATAACATGATAAAGATAGGTGAAAGCAACATTTGACATACTCAAGATATTCAAATGATAATATGCATGCTATCTCAAACAAGGAATACAACTAAATTTAAACACTAAGATTTAACTTGTATGTAGAATAGGGAATGTCACCCACAAGATCGATCTAGTAGGAAGCGGAGCCAGGAATATTATTTACATCCCAATTCACGTGCATTATAGATAAGAAATGCATGTGGAATTGAACCAACATGATAATGCAGCCTAAAATTTGGTGAAGCAATATTAATAAGGCTCATAATTTGTAGTTATCCTAACTCTATTGTCTTTTATAAAAAAATCTAAAAAGTATATGAAGTAGAAAGATGAATAAGGCTTCAAGGCATGTAGCAAAGCACTCTTCTTAAGGCTTAATCCGCCCCCACAGTTAAAATAATTTGGTGTGCACTGGGTCAACGAATAGCCTCCCAAGATACAATGAAGCATAAACCCCAACTACATTTGCACACATGAAGTCGGGTTTTTGAGCACTCACTTGATCAGGTTGTCAAAAAAGAAATAGAATAAAAAACAAGAAATTATTATGAATGGAGACTTAAAATCTTCATCTGTCCTTTAGCAGTTAACGCTATGGGTTTATATAGACCATGAACGGGTGCTTCGTGAAGTGACAATTTATGAACGGATGTTTCATGAAATGACTTTTCAATTTGTTACTTTTTATTAATCATAACTACCAATTAATTATATGAGTCAAATACAATGAATGCAAGAAATAATTCTAACAGACAAATGCATGAAGCCATGAAGGGACACTAAAAAGTTGTGTCTTTTCATGCCTAATGCTTTTACTAAAAGTCACATCCTTTTACATTCATGCACTATGAGTCACAACTTTTGATTAGAGTCACATCTATTTACTAAGAGTTGTATCTATTCACTAAAAATCAGAAGACAAAATAACTATATTATTTTAAAAATTTTCTTACATATTGGAAATAGATTAGGATTTAGAGTGGGCCTATGTGAATTGGTAGACCAGATCTATTGTACCTTGGAAAGAAAGTATAATTAGTCCTAGCAGCAAAGGATTGGTCTTTTGAGTCCTATTCAGTTGCTTCTTGTAGCACTAGCTTAATTAAGTTGGGGTAATGCCATAGTTAAACATATCTACAAGTGGTTGGGAATCAAGTAAGACTAAGTCATGTTCCTTGGTGTAAAGCCGAGAGGTGAGTGCTCTGGTGTTCGTGCGGAGAGGTGTGATGCACACTCATTGAGGTGAGAGCTGAGCAGTGCAATCTGGTGTATTAGAGAGAGCTCTTCAGCATTAGGATTTGAGCCCGGCAAATGGTGAGAAGAAAGCCGAGCCACTTGTTGAAGTTCTTGTATGGATGTGGCCTTGGTAATTTTCGGCCATGCATCGTTGTGTGCATCGGATGTATTTGGGACTTGGGTCTTTTGACACAACTTATATTTTTGTATTCCACCTTCAATAGTAATAAATGTTTTCTTTGCGTCTTCACCCGTGGATGTAGGCCAATGGTCGAATCACGCAAATATTTATGTACTTTATTTTTCTTCTCTCTTTTTTGTTTCTCTTTTAGTATTTTTGCACCCTACAAACTAAATCTTTTCCACTTTTGTCATAACAAGTTAGTATCAGAGCAAATTTGGTATTAGAGCAAGTCGCGGATCCTAAACATATTATCTTTTGAATATTGTGAGCATGCCTAATATTGATTATACCTCTCTTTATAATGTTCTCAAGGCATATTGCTTATGTTTACTAAGCATGCCATATTGTTGAAATAAAATATATACTTTGTTCATGACAGTCATAATCCATTACTTGAGAATAGTCATTTGTTTTGTGATTGGCGCTGTAAACATCATTGTTTATTATATTGAGGCTTGAAGGCCTATAATATATTTGTGGAAGTTATCAAATGTAACTTGCCGCTAAATCTCGCACACATTTAATACATCTTTATTTAAGGATCGCAACCTTAGGTGCTCTCAGGAGAGTAGTGATACTACCTTTCAAGAGTCACTTTCCTGTTGACCAATGTGACAGAAGACACTAGGGGCTTATTTGGTTCATCTATTTTAGATTATGGTATCGGAATGAAATTCATTGAGTTCGATAGTTATTGTTTGTTTTACAGGAATCATATTCCAATTCCCATTCCACTGTAAAATGAAATGATCCAATTCATTTATAGCTCAATCCGACTTTGAATCCCGGATTTGCCAATTCCAAAGTAAATCACTCAAAGCCCTCTCTTACAAACACCTCCCTCTCCCTCTTTGTTAACCAAAACCTTCTTTCAAAATCCTAGATGTCAATTTCGATTTCCATCTCAATAAGGAACCAAACATTTGTGGATGATTCGTTATTCCATTTTCCATTCCAATACAATCCTATTTCATTTCCCATTTCTATTCCAATCATAAACCAAACATGCCCTACGAGTGTAATCATATACCCACTTGACTAGTGAATGACTTGAAAGACAATAGGACTGTCACGCACCTCGTCCAAAGGGACAAACCTTTTGACATATATAAATCTCGAACAACCATCAATCTAGAAAATTGAATAGATACTTTTTAAACAGTATTCTTCAAGCCCCAGCGCTGCTTTCCAAGTTAGTTATCGACTATAAATAATGCTTTTTTAAACTACCTCTGCTGTAAACCTGCTTGTTGGCAGATTACAAGTTGCCGATTGATTATGAATGCCTACACAGCTATTTCCATTCTTTCTTCTTCTTTTCAACCCTTCAATTTTCTCGACTCCCTAATTACAAGATTAAAGAGAAATGTCAATTAATACCGACTGATAACATTAGTATTGCTATCTTTTATAAAACCTTTTTAATTCTTTTGCAGAGCTAATATGCCCATGTTTTCAGAGCCTTGATGTTTAAGAGAAGATAATTGTCGGACTGCGTCACATCGAAAATCAGGTGAAATTGGTCAAAAAGTGGCAAGGGAGACCTAAAACCTCCTGTTTGCACTGAACAAGTACATATATAATGGTTCTTACGTTGAGTAAATGGTCTTGAATTTTGATATAGCTTGTTGGTAGAAAAACAGTTAACAAGACCAACCAAAGTAGTTATGTTGGAGGTTGTCTATTACACGTAAACATAACACATTACTTCGTTTCATAATGACACCGATGCCGAGAAATTTTCAGACTGTCCATGCCTTCACTTATCTGAAATCAAGTTTGAATTATTATCCTTCTGATGATGAAACTGCATTAGTGATTAATGGCAATGTTGATGGACAATGTAACGTCTTACTCTGAAACACGATCGGAGTGTTTAATGTCCTGTGGTTGGAAATAAACGCTATTGGTGTATAAATATGTCATGTCCTTTTGGTCAGTTGTTGCTGGAAAATAAAAACAAACGCCCGTTTTAACTTATGTCTTATCCATAATCACCTGCGGTGTAACAGGAGCTATAAAGAACTGATGGTCCAATGCAACCTTCTAGGAAGAGCCGAATCTCGCGCTCAGCAAAAGCTCGAGAAGGCCAAAGAGCAGATTAAAAAATTGAAGGTAAACACCCTGCCACCCTATAACTGCACTATACTTTTAGTCTGTGGAACATTGTTGATACAGCCTAGTGCTTGTCGACTGTGCAGGCACAATTGCAAGAACTCGAAAAGGAATTTGAGGAAAAGGAAAATGGAATACTCAGGGATTTGAAGGCTTCAAAGAAAATTAAACCTGAAGGAATAGATTTAAATTTCCTCAAACAGAACATGTGTTCTGCTCATACTAACCTTCATTCATCAGAATATGGGACAAGCAAGAATATAGGGGCAATAGCAGATTCCAATAAGCCGAGTCTAATAGGTGGTAAGACAGATCACTTGAAGAGATATGCCAAGGAAAACGAAGCCCAAGATGACTTGATTTCATCAAAAGACAATACTATCAACGATGAAACAGACCTAGAAAGTGGTTTCTTTGTGGATGAGGATGACCTTGGACTACCTCGGAAGTCAGCAGAGCTTCCGTCTTCTGCTTCTGACAGCAAAAAGCTAGTGAACCTTTGCAAAGGTATAGAGATTGGGAAGTCGTCAATGCTTATATATATATATTTTCTGTTTAAATGGCTACTTTTATAATGAATTTAACTACGACATTTTGGCATTTTGCTCAGGATATGATGTGAGAGATGCTTTCGGGAAAATGGAAGAGGGAAATGCAACAGATACAAGTTCAATGCGGGCTAAAGAAATACTGTTAATTGATGACATCACTAAACAATCTACTTCACACTTAGCCAATAAAGGAATTCAGGCTAATGAGGCAATTTCATGCCCTGGTGAGAGATGTTCTAGTTCTGTTGAATTTTTTATTTTTATTTTTATTTTCTGACAATACATTAGTTTGTGATTTTACATGTAAAAAAAGCAGTAAAGTGAACGGTAAAATCGAAGAGATTTTTGAATGGTAAGCTCCAGGAACCATAGCATAACAGTTAAATCTGATCCTTGAAATCAACTACAATTAATTCGCTACTCTTTAAGGGATTCTATGATAATGGTGGAAATTCTTTTCTTCAGTTTATCACCAAAGCTTAGATGTTTTTTAAGGCAACGTACCTCGATGTTGTGGATACAAACACGAAAGCTCTTGATTAGAATTTTGATAGTTATTTTGTTTTTTAAAAAAAATGTTTAATTGGGTAACTAATTTCTTCAATCCCTTTGTGGTGTACATCAAAGTTCAACTTGATCTTAGATAAAGTAGGAGACAAAAGAAATGGTGATTTATTATCAAAATCTGTTCTAGTTTTCATGCTTAATTGCAAGATTTGCGTGTTAATCTTTTCAATGGCTTGCACTGTTTGTTAACTTACATGTTCATGGTGGAATTTTTGGTCCGGAAGGTGCGAATAGAAACATAGGGAAGTGGTCGAGGACTTCGACAATGGCTTCATCTCTCGGAATGCAAGCTGCAAACAGAAGTGGGGATTTAATTGCTGTCGGAGCTGACGGGAGAGGAGGCAGGATCAAAGTGCTAAGATCTCTCGACCGTTCTCTGGTTCAGTTTCATACGTTGCGTTCTTTCTTTTCTTTCTGAAACAATCACAGCAGCCCTTTCGATGATACGACGAAGTTTTGTACGGCTTTCTGCAGGAAGATAAGGTGCAGACTTTACGGCCAAAGAAGCACAGGCTTGGAGCCAACAGTGGTCAGTTTCAGATAGAGCATTTCTTTGGAAAGACATGAGGCCTACATGCGACGGAACCCGAAACGGGCTTCAGTGCAATCAATGTAAATGCTTACACAATTAGAATGAGAAATCACAGGTGAATGAAAAGCTAGCATTCCAGTGTGATTGTATCAAACCGAAGGTAACTCAAAAAGAATAGCGCGTCGAGAGAGACAAAGGTTTTCGCGGAGAAATGTTACTGAAATGTAGCAAATTTTGGTTGAATGGAAGATTGTTCTGGGAATTTTTGACTTCACATGTAAAAAATTGGAGGTTAACAGTGGAAGTTGGTAACATGGCATCTAAACTTCTCTTTGTTTGTGTAAAAATTTATCGGCAGTCTGTCAGCTGCTGGCCATTTTGAAATAACTCCGTCTATATTTTTCGATTGAGATCTGCTCAACCCTACGATGACGCCGCTAAAGACCCGCCACTCCAAGGCTGCGGCGCTGCAGTGACCTCCGCAATGGTGATGTCGGCGGAGAAGCTTTGTCGGATACAACGGAGGAGGCGAAGGAGGAGGGAGAGGGAAAGGGCGAGAAGGGCGAGAGAGGGTGAGATAGGCGTCGTCGTCAGAGGCGGTGGAGGAGAGTCGGAGAGGGGGGAAAAAAAAATCGCAGCGCAACCTTGTGTTGGGAATCCGGTACTCGCCCCAGTACCGAATCTTGTGAATCTACAACCTGCTCCGATATCGATTACTGTGGATTCGGTATCGATTGTTGAGATTCCGTAACGAAAGTGTTAAATCGGATTTTTATCATAAATTCATCTTCTCAGCAGAAATTGATATAATTATAAAAGAGAAAATATGCGGGTAAAATAAGATTCATTAAATAAGAAAAGATTACATCTGACTCATTTTTTACACAGAGAAGCCACAATCCGAGTCCTTTTTTTGAATCTCTCCTATCCTTCTCTCATCTTCTATACTTCAGAAGACATCTCTCATCTTGTGCATCCGTGCACAAGGTATACCAGTGACCCACGGCTACGAAAGCCGTACACGTCCTCTTGCACCGATGCACTAGGTGCAACCAAAATCATGATGATGTCATATGGATGTGGCTAATCCATACCACCACCACCATCACCAAAATAATAGCACATATGTTATATTTGTAGCTTATATCAAAATCTATCCAAATCCTATTATAATTAAGATTCCCACTCCGATAAATATTTAAATCTATTTAGTTTATGTCTAATAGATTTAAATATTTATCACAATCTAGTTAGATTTATACTCTAATTAATATTTATCTTCAATAGATTTAAATATT
Source organism: Aechmea fasciata (assembly GCA_025177825.1). NCBI lineage: Eukaryota > Viridiplantae > Streptophyta > Magnoliopsida > Poales > Bromeliaceae > Aechmea > Aechmea fasciata. The sequence continues at coordinate 1,785,270 of CM045940.1, forward strand.
AATTCTTATTTAACTAGGATTCAACTATAAATCTAATCAAATCCTAACACCTTGGTGGGGTCGGTGGCGTGGAAGGCGGGGTTGCGCGGATGAGGGTAAGGATGCGCCGGACAAAATGAAGTGGGCCGGCTCCGCCTCCTCCTCTGCCTTTGCTTCCGCCGCTATCTAGGAAGAGAAAGAAAAAAAGAACAAGAGAAAAAGAAAAAGGAGAGAAAAAGGTATAAAAATATTTGGTCAGTTTGTTGAAAATCCTGTCTGAATCTGCAAAAACGAAAAATGTGGCCTATATTTGCAAATGCGCAAAACTAGTGGATTTTTTATGCAAATTGGCCAACTTAGAACCATAGATACCAATTTTCAAGTCTTTAACTAATTTTTATTCTGTTGAAATACTTCTTTGGTTTCAAAAAAATTAGGAATAATTCTCTCTAGTCTCTACAGCTAATTTTATTGGAAAAAAAGATTATTTTCCTAGCCCTTTGTTAAAAAATGAAAAAGAACAGACCCAAGGGATATATTTGTATAACTCATAATTTTTGGAGAGAGAAATATAAGAGCAAAAATTTTGTAGAAATAAAATTACTTCTTGCAGGGAGCTGTATGTAATTATGCCAAAAAATTAACATAATTTTCATTACTTTATTCAACAAACTGTTTATCTTCTTCATAGGGTTTTCTCAATTAATGGGCCTCTGTAATATGACAAGGCACATTTCCATAACAACGAATGCAAACGGGGCGAATCTGGGAACAGGGGTTGGGACGAATCTTAATATTTCAAAATGTATATTATATTAAACTTAAATTTTTAAAATACAAATTCAAATATAACATCAAATTTTTATATACATATTATATATAATATAAAATAAATTCGGATTTGGGTCGGATATGGGTTCGGGTTGGGTACAGTTAAAATCTATATCCGAATCTATATTCATCGGGTTTTTCTTTTTAATATATATATCCGAAATCATATCCATTTAGTATCGAATAAATTTACTCTGTCAGATTCAAGTTCGGATAAAATTTCGTGGATCCATATCGATTGACATCCTTAGGTAATATATTTTTTTGGTTAAATTACAGAAAATTTTTCTGTCAAAATTTAATTTTTCACTTTTTCCTTGTCATTTAAAAACCTACACTTTGCCCACTTATAAAATGAAAAATGTTCACAAGGATCCTGTGTGAATTATGATGATAAAATGATCAGTTTGCCCCTCACCATTTTGTCCCTTATCATGTACATAGGATAGAAGACTAAGGGCATTTTTAGCATAAAACAATATATAATAATATTTTATAAATAGAGCCCTAACGAATTACTAACAAAGAAAGCGGCATAGTGAATATTTTTTATTTTACAAGGAGGCAAAGTGTAGATTTTTAAATGACGGAAAAAAAGTGAAATGTCGAATTTTGACAAAAAATTTTATGTATATATATATATATATATATAGAGTTGAACTAGAATACTTATCGGTCTTACTAAAGCAGTAGTTTTACTACCGATTTGTTTTATGATAGAGCTTCGAAATTGACGATCGGTTCGTTAAATATAATCTAAACCATTTAAACTACCTATAAATCAAATTTCACGCGCTTTCGATATTGTTCTTTTATCCATCAAGTGAACAGAAAATGAATGGCTGAAAATGAATAATCTTTAAAAAAGGATGATAGGAGTCTTGTAATCAAGATCAAGTATAGATCTTGTTTTAAATAGTTTAAAAATTTTCTAACAAAAATTCAATTGATTTGGATATCTTTACGCGTTAAACGAGAAAACGCCTCTTATCGACCATTAAAATTACAAATTTTAAAACCCTTTGATGCAAATGATGTCGAAAAGATTTGAAATTTAATTTCTAAACACTTCAAATGATATAGATCATATTTAACGGAGCCGATCGTCAATTTCGATTTAAGCTCTATCATCAAAAACAAATCGATAGTAAACTACCATTTACTACCGATAGTATTTTAGTTCAACTATATATATATATATATATTTTATTTTTTTTTTCACTTACTATTTTATTCAGAACCGAGCTCTTCGGTTTAAGATCCATTATCATTCCTATCACAGGCCCCAGAAAAACAACCCTCGGAAGTTTCTGAAAAAAGAAGATATTATTATTATTATTATTTTATTATTATTATTATTAAAGGCCTGAAGCCCGCGTTCGAGTTTCTTCCGATTTTCCGGATGCCACGGAACACTCTAGAACCCCAACGGCCGTTGAAAAGCGTGCCTCAACCCCTAAGAAAAGAATTTAGAAGCACCTAGAAGCTCCCCATCCCTTCCTTATAAAACCACTCCCCCATCGCCCTCCCCTCCTCGCAAAACGATCGATCTAAGAAAAACCTTCCTCTGTTTCTCTCTGCTTCGACGATTCAATTGAATCTCTCTCTAACCAATTGAGCTATAGCAATGGCGGAGGTCGAGACGTTCGCGTTCCAGGCGGAGATCAACCAGCTGCTGAGCCTCATCATCAACACCTTCTACTCCAACAAGGAGATCTTCCTCCGCGAACTCATAAGCAACGCTTCTGATGTATGTGTTTTCTACTCTTCTTACAAAAAAAACTTTCATATATTATTGTTGATTTTCATGTTCAAGTAAATTAAGCTCTAAAAGTCGATGAAATGGTCCAAATTAAGGCTTTGTTTGGATATCTCTTTGATTTATTTAAAAAAATATAGAATGAAATAGTACATTCGACATTCGAGTTGTTTTTTTTCATGTTAAGATGAATTACTTTGTAGGTAAAATTTAGACTGTTTTGGGCTATCACCGTATCCGCAAAATGTATGGTATTAAATTAGAAAAATAATTTTAATATGTTGAAGAAATTGGTGAATTATTTACTGTATATATCTTGTTGATTGTAGTACGTAGTTGTAGTTATGATTCCTTATAGTGGAGAGAGAGAGATTAAATTAATTAAATGGTGGCGCGGTGGGTAATTAATGTTGGGAGTGATTTTGCAGGCGCTGGACAAGATCAGGTATGAGAGCTTGACGGACAAGAGCAAGCTGGAAGGGCAGCCGGAGCTGTTCATCCGCCTGGTGCCCGACAAGGCTGCCAAGACGCTCTCCATCATCGACAGCGGCATCGGCATGACGAAAGCCGGTACTTCATGTGTTATTATTTTGATTCGTTTTGAAACACATTTGTTTAAGATGAATGAAAAATGTGATGTGGTATATATTTAACTTGATGAAAAAGCTGGAACAACTATTTGTTTGAATCGATTCTAATCGCATTCGAGTTGATTGAGTTTGAATCATTAGTTATTGATCTCTAGATATTTTCTATGATAAGAATTTAAGTGCCGTGATACGGAGATCGTACTTGAAAATTTCGCCGCGTAGTACAATGCGATGCGTCCAGTCGCGATATATGTATGTCGACATATTATGATATAAAATATATTATTTTTAGCAACAAATTTTTTTAATTGTTTATTGTATATTTTTGTTGAATCTTTTGAACTTTATTAAAAAAATTACTTACTAATTTGTAAAAAAGAAAAAATTGAATTATGTCATCGGCACGAGGGTTGTATCGTGCCGGTATATTATTGGCACGATATGGTACGATAGATATGACTCGCGTCGATGGGCGCTTAAATTTTACAATTTTGATAATTTAGATTCATCCATTCTTTTCTCAGCCCTTTTAGCAGTTATACTGTGATCTTTTTCATACACATTACTAAACATCAACCAATTGTTGGTATCTCTCTTAATTTAATATCATCTTAGCAATGAACAAATTACGAATCTGTGTTCTTGGACCAATTTGAAAGATATGTTGATTTACTCGATTCTGTATTTAGGAATGTTTTGTGCTGATCTTGCTGTTGTTTTTTTGGGTAACCAGACCTGGTGAACAATTTGGGCACAATCGCAAGATCCGGGACGAAGGACTTCATGGAGGCGCTGCAGGCCGGGGCGGATGTTAGCATGATCGGCCAATTCGGCGTCGGTTTCTATTCCGCATACCTTGTTGCCGAGAAGGTCGTCGTGACCAGCAAGCACAACGACGACGAGCAATACGTTTGGGAATCCCAGGCCGGCGGTTCCTTCACGGTTACCCGCGATGTGAGCGGCGAGCAGCTTGGCAGGGGTACCAAGATCACCCTCTACCTCAAGGAAGATCAGGCAAGTTCTAGAAACTTCTTGTCATTAGTTATATGTCGGTGATCATTGTTATTATTACGGTAGCTAGATTCTTACGATTGTGTGCGGTTTCGTCGCAGCTCGAATACTTGGAGGAGAGGAGGATCAAGGACTTGGTGAAGAAGCACTCGGAATTCATCAGCTATCCAATCTATCTCTGGACCGAGAAGACGACCGAGAAGGAGATTTGCGACGACGAGGATGAGGAGACCAAGAAAGAAGAGGAAGGCGACGTCGAAGACGTCGACGAGGACAAGGAAAAGAAGTCGAAGAAGAAGAAGGTGAAGGAGGTGTCGCACGAGTGGCAGCTGATCAACAAGCAGAAGCCCATCTGGCTCCGCAAGCCCGAGGAGATCACCAAGGAGGAGTACGCCTCCTTCTACAAGAGCCTCACCAACGATTGGGAGGACCATTTGGCCGTAAAGCACTTCTCGGTCGAGGGCCAGCTCGAGTTCAAGGCCATCCTCTTTGTGCCGCGGCGCGCCCCCTTCGACCTCTTCGACACGAGAAAGAAGTCGAACAACATTAAGCTCTACGTGCGGAGGGTCTTCATCATGGACAACTGCGAGGAGCTCATTCCGGAGTACCTTGGGTTCGTGAAGGGAGTCGTCGATTCCGACGATCTTCCCCTCAACATTTCCCGCGAGACGCTTCAGCAGAACAAGATTCTTAAAGTGATCAGGAAGAACCTGGTGAAGAAGTGCATCGAAATGTTCACCGAGATCGCCGAGAACAAAGAAGACTACAACAAGTTCTACGAGGCCTTCTCGAAGAACCTTAAGTTGGGCATTCACGAGGACAGCCAGAACAGGGCGAAGCTCGCGGATCTTCTCCGATACCACTCCACCAAGAGCGGCGATGAGACGACCAGCCTCAAGGACTACGTCACGAGGATGAAGGAGGGGCAGAAGGACATATACTACATAACCGGAGAGAGCAAGAAGGCGGTCGAGAACTCTCCTTTCCTTGAGAAGCTGAAGAAGAAGGGCTACGAAGTCCTCTTCATGGTTGATGCTATCGACGAGTACGCAATCGGGCAGCTGAAGGAGTATGATGGCAAGAAGCTAGTGTCGGCAACGAAGGAGGGTCTCAAGCTCGACGAAAGCGAGGAGGAGAAGAAGAAAAAGGAGGAGAAGAAGGCTGCGTTCGAGAGTCTCTGCAAGACCATGAAGGACATCTTGGGCGACCGGGTCGAGAAGGTGGTGGTCTCGGACCGCATCGTGGACTCTCCGTGCTGTTTGGTCACAGGCGAGTACGGGTGGACGGCCAACATGGAGAGAATCATGAAAGCTCAGGCGCTGAGGGACAGCAGCACGAGCTCGTACATGGCGAGCAAGAAAACGATGGAGATCAACCCGGAGAACGGGATCATGGAGGAGCTGAGGAAGAGGGCGGAGGCCGACAAGAACGACAAGTCGGTGAAAGATTTGGTGCTCCTGCTCTTTGAAACGGCGCTGCTCACATCCGGTTTCAGTTTGGACGATCCGAACACCTTTGCGGGCAGGATCCATAGGATGCTGAAGCTGGGTCTCAACATTGATGAGGAGGATGCGGGTGCGGACGACACCGATATGCCAGCGCTGGAGGATGACGGCAACGAGGAGAGCAAGATGGAGGAAGTGGATTAAACGCTGCGGAGGAACAGAAAACAGTTTGATTGGTGAATAGTCTCTTACAGATTGTATGATTCTGCATTGTCTTTCTGTCAATCTCTCATCTGTTTCTTGATCTTCAGTGTGTCATTGATTGTGTACTTGTGGTCTGTCATATAGTCGCAGGTTTTGGTTAAATATGGTGTCGAAACTAAACAATTCTCTCTGGGCTTTGTGTGATAAAATTGCACAATGTTCTGCATTTGACACTTCTTTTTTTTTTGGGTTCTTGCCTGTAAATACTTGGAGATATTCATGGCCTCTTAACAATAGTTTTAGGCCTTTGTTGTGTGGAGAATGATAGAGTAGCTGGTAGTGAAGGTTGATTGTAACATAGATTTTACTTTAAGCTTGACATAGTATTAAAAATAAAAAATAAAAACAACAAAGGGAAGATAATTGAATTGTTAGATGGTAAAGAATAGTACGACTATAAAATGTCAAATCATAATAATTGAACAATATTTTTTTTTTGAGAAAAAGGTAGTGAGCTACCTGCTTCATTCATTAAGCAAAATAAACTAGACGTACAGATTGAAAGCAGCTGGGGCTTCCGGTGCGAGGGAAGGAAAGTAGAAAGACAGAGAACCAAAACAACAAAAAGAAAAAAATAGAAAGAAACAAAGTAAACAGGAACGAACAAGCGCAGGAGCAGATTACAGTAGATTCATTCAAGATGTCACTAGGAGATTGGTGCGGTCAAGAGCTCGTGCCGCATCACGGGCTTTTGAGTTGAAGATAAAGTGATTTCTTTCAGTCCAGGCAACCCACCAGATTGTTACCAAGGAAGTTAGGCCTTCTGATCTCTTTGGTGCGTCGATAGTGTTAGAGATAGTGGTCCAAAGTTGAACAATATTAGTTCAGAGATAATGGGATAGCTAAGGTTTTGTTTAGAATTGCAACTTTTGTGTGGGATTGTAAGAAGATTGTGTTATATACGGTGAGAAAGTATCATAAAAAAATATATATCTTATTTATTTCAGTACATAATATTGCTTTCCGCATATCGCGATGAGCCGGTTAGTGATTACGATATATTTTTTGCGATCTCATCGAAGAACGCAGAAGCATATTATTATATATTTTTAACCATCTCAATACTAAACTAAATCTAAGAGATATTTTAATGCTATTCTTAGTTATTGCGGTACCATTACATTCCAAAAAAAAGTCAAGCAGGAGAAAAAAAACATTTATTTTTGATGTGCAATTTCTTCAGGTTGCTCAGCAGAAAGAAAGTCAACCGGAGGATACTTTTTTTGGCTTTCAAGTTTGGAAGGGTTTTCTGCACAATTTCCAAGCAAATTGGAAGATTTAAATGATGTCAACTTCTCAAGGTAGAAATTAAAATATGGATTATAGTTAGTTAATTCAGATTCGGCAAAAATTCAGTACGAATATAATACGCATAAAATTTATTTTTTAATTTTTAAATTCGTTGAAAAATTCGGTTTAAAAAACGAATTCGGTATAAAATATAAATTATAAGATATAAAATATAAGATAATTTATATTTAAAAATAAAAATTATAAATTTTTTATTCATATTTTTAATAATTAGGGAATAATTCGCGAATTATTCGCGAATAATTCGGCTGGCCCAAAAATTCGCCAATAATTGAGATTCTTTGGAAAAAATTCGTAAACGTACCATTTAATTCGGATTTTCTATAATTCGCGAATTAACTAACTAGGCTATATATGGATCTTATACTCCATGCCTCTGAAGGCCAAATATTTTCGCTAATCTTATCAACCTTATATTTTAATACTAAAACCCAAAGAAAACTTTTTAAATTCTTTGATGAATGAAGTATAAGATCTACACCTTATCAACCTTATTTTTTAATACTAAAAACCAAAGAGAAATTTTTTAATACTAAAACAATTAGCATTTTTTTTTAATAAATTATCTTGATATTTGGTTCGATGTAGTCTTTGGTCTTTTTGCATAAAAAATCTACTTATTTTGGGTTTTTGCAAAACCGGATCACCTTTTTCGTTTTTTGCATTCGATCCGTTTTTTCAAAGAACTGATCAAAATATTCTTATACTTTTTCTCTTTCCTCTTTTTTTTTCTCTCGTTTTTTTCTTCTTTTTTTTCTAGAGAGCGACGAAGACAGAAGAGGAGGCCTCGCCGGCACACCCAGTGGAATGCTATTATTCTCTTAGGTAGTGTTTGGTTGAGGGATAAAGTGGGAATAGACCACTTTATCCCTCTAATTCATCCAAACACTAGAGGAGGATAAAAGTTTATTTAATCCTTCTCTTAACGGGTTATTCTAGAATAACCCGTTAAGAAGGGGAAATTGTTATTCCACCTTTTTGCTGGAATAATAATTTCTTCTTTTTATACCTCTACTAATTTAATAATAAAATATTATTAATTAATATATTATATAATATTTTATTAATTAATTAACAAAATTAATAATTAACTAATTTAGTAATAAAATATTTTCTAAATTAATAACTATTTACTGTGTTTATATAATAACTAATATATATATATATTGATTAATTAATTAATATTTTGACCAATATAACTAATTAAATAATTAATTCATTAATTAATTAATTTACTAATATATTAATTTATTAGCTTAATTTGTTAACTTATCAAACTATTTATAGTTATTTAATTTATTAATTAAAAGCGCTCATGGTTAATTGATTAATGATTAATTAATTAGAATAATTGATTAATGATTAATTAATCTCCTAATTAATTTATAATAATTTATTAATTAGCATTTATTATTATTTAATAATATTCATGATAAAGTAATTAATTAATTTATTAAATATCATTTAATATTTTTAATATTCTGATGTTAATTAATTATATACAATATTATTATTTAACTACTATAATTACTTTTATTCCTATTATTCCTCCAAACGCTATTTTTTCTATTCTCGAATATAACCCACTTTTCATCCAAACGTAAAATTGATCTTATTCCCGTTTATCCCCGAAGTTGTACCTATCCTAGGAATAACCAAAAAAAAATTATTCCCGAACCAAACGCAGCCTTAATAAATAATAATAATGGAGAATTTACAACCATGGTACAGTTGGGGTGGGTGGACTAGATAGTTGACCTCTAGTCTCATCATCTCATCAATAAAGTCAACCATGGACTTCTAAGCACTCTGACTTCAGTGTAGTGGGCAATTACATGAATTATCATATATCAACAACACTCAAACGCACCGACCGTCCCTAGCGCAAATGGCGAAGACTTTGGTGGTTGAGACGCAAATTTCGAATTCTAGTTGATTCATATTTCCAGTTAAGTTTATTTCTAAATGAAATAAACGAAGCGGGTAGTATGCTACCTTTCTGGGATAGGCCCCTAAATCTTGTAACTTATTTTTTTTTTTCCTTTTTGTTTAAGTTATTGTAACTAAATTACAAGTTTAAGTACATTTTATTATTCGTCTCCCGTAGAGATTAATATTCTAATTTTATTTGCTGGAAAATTAATCAAAACATTTAAATTTGATGAAATATTGATAAATTTTATGAAACTCAAGCTTAGTTGACTAAAATTTCTCAAATGAAAAATATAACTGGAGAAATGCCATTCAAAAAGAAAAAAAAGAAAAGAAAAAAGAGAATCACTTCAAATTGTCCATGGTAGTAGTTGTAATTGCCATTTATTTATTGTACAGAAAACAGTGAAATGATTTAAAATAAAAATTTTTAAACAAAGGACTTTTGAATTTTATGTAAAAAAAATTAAAATAAAATTTGTGAGCCTGATATAAAGTCTAGGGTTAATTGCAGTTTACAGTGCAGTGGGAACTTCCAATAATTTGTAGTAGGAGAGAGAAGTGAACAATACTAAGTATTAGGGCATGTTCGGTTCGTGATTGTAATAGGAATAGAAGATAAAATCAGATTTCACTGGAACGGAAAATAGAACGACGAATTATTCAAAAATATTTGATTTATTATTGAAATAAAAACCAGAGTGAATGTTTAGGATTTCGAGAGAGGATTTCAGTTAACAGAAAAAGGATGACGGGAGATGAAAGCGAGGTGTTTGTGCGAGAGAGATTTGAGTGGTTTACTTTAAAATGAACAAATTCAGAATCCAAAGCCGGATTGGGTTATAAATGGGGTAAGTCATTTCTATTTTAGAGTAGAAAGAAAATTAAAATTCGATTCCTATAAAATAAACAACAACTATCGAAATCAGAATGAATATATAGGATTTCGAGAGAGAATTTCGGTTACAGAAAAGAGAGTGACGAAGAGAGAAGAAGCGACGTGTTTGTGAGAGAGGGTTTTAAGTTGTTAACTTTGAAATAAACCAACTCAGAATTCGAAACTGGATTATGTTATAAATGGGGTAAGCTGTGTTTTTATTTTAGAGGGGAAAGAAAATCGAAATTCCATTTCTATAAAATAAACAACAACTATCGAAAACAGAATAAGTATCTAGAATTTTGAGAGAGGATTCTGGTTAACAGAAAAGAGAGTGATGAAGAGAGAGGAAGCAAAGTGTTTGTGAGAGAAAGTTTTCAGCGGCTTATTTTGAAATGAATCAATTCAGAATTCAAAAAAAAAAATTTATTTCTGTAGAATGAAAAATTAAAAATTGATATATATGTAAAATAAATAATAACTATCGGAATCAAAAAAATTTTATTTCGAGAAAAATCAGGCCGGATGATTGTGACAGCCGCGTGACACATGACGCGTGAAAGACTTTTTTTTTTTTTTTTTTTTTTTTTTTTTTTTTTTTTGTAGTGTGAAAAGGGCAAAATCAATAAATTCAACCTGTTGAACTATATAGAGTAAGGATCAATGAGAGAGTTATGATATACACCATTCATATAACAAGTATGCTGTGGAATTTTTTTTTTTTTTTTTTTTTGATTAAACAGGGATAAAACCCTATTTTTACAAAGACGACGGACAGGGATTGATTGCACTGCTGTAGTCCTCGTACTTAAGTTCAACGTTTAGCTTTCTAAACTTTCAAAATTGTTCAATTTTAGTCATTGTCTTTATTTATTGTGTAACGCTTGATAGTCGCATCGATTTAAAAATAATTCGATTAAAATATATAAGGTCTATATATTTATAATAATAATCGGACTTAAATTTTTTTTTTTTTTTTTTGAGAAATAGGTAGCATGCTACCCGCTTCATTCATTGCAAAGTTGAATTTAGCTACAGATGTGGGGCAACTGGGCCCCGGGAGCAAACGCAAAATACGCTAGTCGAAAAAGAAAAGACAAAAAAAAAAAAAACCTAAGCTAAGCAAGTAGAAAGTCCCACTCCTTGAGTAAAAGCGAGAGTCTACGCACCGCTATCACCGGGTTAGGGCTAATATTCCGAAAAATTGCATCGTTTCTCACCTTCCAAATAATCCACCAGCTGCCAATAAGGACATTCAGACTGTTTCGCTTTTTAAGATAGTTCCATCTCTCTATCCACCTTTCCCATGCAAAAATAACTCCATCCCCCAGATCGTGAGCCAGAGTTTCCTCCTCCCCTGATACTAAGAGAAATCTAATAAATACGCACTGGGTGAACAGGTGGTCCACTGATTCTTCGCCCGATCCACAAAATATACAGGTAGGGTCATCCAACCATCCTCTCTTCGCTAACTGGTCACGTGTAGGCAATCTATTTTTTAGGACCAACCAGCTAAACACTTTCACCTTCAAGGAATATATTGAACTGATAGTTTAGATAGTGAAAAATTTATTGCCCCCAACATCACTTGTTCATCTCATTTCATTTTTTTCGTTGTTTTTTTTTTTTTTTTTTCCTTCTGTGTAGGCTGTGTAGGAACCGTTAATCTCTTTTTTATAATATTGAAAACATAATGCAATTACCGACCGTCCCTAGAGCAAGTGGTAAAGGGCTTGATAGTTGGTACTCGTGATCCAAGTTCGAATCCTAATTGATTCACATTTCTGACTAAGTTTATTTCTAAATGAAATAAACGAAGCGGATAGCGTGCTACCTATCTAAAGAAAAAAAAAGAAAACATAATGCAATTTAAATATTGGAAAGTTGAATTAAAAATATTAGATAAAAAGCTGATGTATTCGTAGCCAAGAGAATACAAATGCAACGTGTGGGAAGAACTTTTTCTCTAATAAAAGGTTAAAAGTCAAAAGTAAAGAAAGTATTTTTAGAAGTTTAGAGCATTTAAGTACTAGCTCTAGAGTTAAAAGTAAAATTAACTTGACCAATTCGCTTGAGATTACAGCACAAATGTGTTACGTAAGTACAATCAGAAAGTGTTTAAAAAAAGGGTTATTTACATACAGGTCCCTGCAAACATAGTCAATTGCAAAAATATCCCTGCAAAAGCGAAACTAGGTGAGATGTTCCTGCAAAAGTCCAAAAATATGCAGATATGTCCCTGCCGTGCCTTTTGCAGGGACATATCTGCAAAATATTCCTGCAGATATGTCCCCGCAAAAGGCACAGGACATATCTCATACTTTGGATTTTTGCGGGACATCTCACCTAGTTTCGCTTTGCGAATATTTTCGCAATTGACTATGTTTGCGACTGTATGCATTTGACCCTTAAAAAAAATATTTTATTTACTTTTATAAAAAAAAAAAAAGGGGTGGCAATCCACTGCTCACGAGCCACTCGTGTTCATTGAAATGAGCTCGAGATCGGCTCGTTTAGTAAACGAAGTCGAACACGAGTGAATTTTTTTCGTTTAATAAACGAGGAACACGAGCCGGGATCACTCGTTCGTGTTCGGCTCGATAACGAATACATATATTTTATATTTATATAATTTATATTTTAATATATAAATAACTAATTATATATAATATATATTTTTATTATTTAGTTTTTACTAAAATAAAAATAAAAGTGCGAGCTTAATTATAAAAAGACTCATTTGTATATAAAGTTTTAACTATTAGATCAAAGTCTATTGAATAAGATTTTATAAATTTATTTTTTTAATATATTTAATTTTTTTATATTTATTATTCGCTGGCCCGCTCGTATTCGACTCGTTTATTAAACGAGCCGAACACGAGCCAAACTTTTCGGCTCGATACTTTTAATGAACTTAATAACGAGCCGAACACGAGCCGACCCCAGCTCGCTCGTGTTCGGCTCATTTACACCCCTCGTTGTATGTATTGTAATCATTTAATTATGATATAATTTCAATAGCACTTTCTCGCCGACAAATGAAAAAGTATAACTCTATATATTTTTACATAACTATTTTGTCTAATAATAGTAAACAACTACTCTCGTCCTCTCCCTACACAAGTGGTAAAGAATTTAACGACTGATGTTTGAAATTTCAAGTCTCAATTGTATTTGATTCACAATTAGCAAATTAGGAACTTGAGAAAGTCTATGGTTTTCCCACCGACCATGACTACACATTAAATGGGCTCTACATCTTTATCATTGCATTGCTACTATGCGAGCCAATCATGGCACATGAGGTTTTTTTGCAAAATAGCCTCTAGCCCAAAATTTATTTCTGATTGATCAGAGTATAAAATTTATTCTGAAAATAGTTAACATCACATGCGCAGCATGTGTCAATGCTTACAGGCCAGACGGGAATGAGATGTTCTGGCGTAAGGCTACACAATCACACGAACCTAGAACATGAAAATATGAGTAAGTCAAGGTATTTGTATGAACAGTGAACCATTCCGTGTGCGTCTGAATATTGGGACTTAGTTGTATTGAGCCAGCGGTGAATGGTACAAATCGTGTCCAATACAATCTTTTAGCTCATTGCAATAAGGTAAGCGACAACCTTTAGTGGTAGAGTGAAGCAATTTTGTAAATAAATTTTATACAAAATCAATTATAAAATAAATTTTTATTAGAGAGCTATTTGCAAAAAAAAAAAAAAAAAAGCCCGAGAAGAGAGAGTGGAGAGCTATTTGCAAAAAAAAAAAAAGCCCGAGAAGAGAGAGAGAGAGAGAGAGAGAGAGAGAGAGGGAAGAGTGTATTAATGTAAGATAAAATTTCACCCCCAACAGCTGACCAATGAAAATACGCTTCATCCAGTCAATAAAATAACAAATCTTACCTACTGAGATCTAGATTTCATTGATCAGTTTATCCGTTAAATAATATTAATTAATCAGTAATTTACTTAACATTAGAAGATTACTATCATCTTAACTGTATATCTTTTCATTCAATATTCGAAAGTTCGATAGTATCAAGCACTTGATACTATCGATAATATATTAGTACAATTTTTTTAGCTAGACAGAAAATAATATACTTACAAAAAAAAATTAAGAAATAATAATAATAAAAAAAAAAGAAAGATGTAAACAATAACGAATTAAATTAAAAAAAAAATAATTAAGAAACAAATAAAGAAAAAAGGAAGTGGCCAAATTTCCAAATGATCCACATCACAACCTATGTTGTTGTTGCTTCTATGCAGCCAATCTATAGGTGTATACACAACATGTACAACAACAAAATTAATAGAAATTTACCTCCAAATTTTACTCTATCATCTCAGAATGGAGACGGCGAAGAAGAAGAAGAGGAAGAAGCAGCCGCCGATGCGGCGGGCGGTGCAGGGGCAGAGCAATGAGAGCTCCGATCCAAGCAGCGAATGACCTCCGCACGGGTGGCGGCCACGCGGTGGAATACCGCCCGCACCTGCCGCTCCAGCGGCTCCGTTCCTTCATCCAGCGCCCGGCACGCCTCCGCCAGCTCCGCACCCTTCGCCGACAATTCATCCTCCGCCGCCGCCGCCGTCGCTGTGTCCTCTTTATCTAGTAATACTGTCAAACACCTTGCGTGCGTCTCGACCGCCCGCACCTCGGGCAGCACTCCGAACCCGCCTCTCCTGCGCTGCGAGCACTCCTCCGCGATCCGCTCCTGCAGCGCCCCCATCGCCGCCGCCCACTGCATCTGCCGCGGCGGCGCCGGTCTTTCGCCGCGATCCAGGAACGGGACCGCCGCCGCCAGCGCCCACGCGGCGAACGCCAGCAGGCAGCTCATCGTGCACGCCGCAGCGGCCATCCCTCCCGGGGCGGCGGCCCCGGCGCCGGCCCCGCCGGACCAATTCTTGGACAGGAAGCGGGCGCTGGCGCTGCGGCCGCCGCCGCCGCCGCCGGGGGAGTCGGCGGCGGCGAAGAGCTTGCTGAGGGCGCGGCGAAGGGCGCGACGGCGGCGGAGGGCGGCTGCGGAGGCGGCGACGTCGGCCTGGCGGCGCCAGTGGCGGAGGGATAGGAGGGCGGCGGAGGCGGCGTTGCAGAGGTCGAGCGCTCTGACGCTGCGGTCGAGGAATTCCGCGGCGGGCTTCGAAGAAAGCAGCGAAGACGAAGAAGAAGAAGGCGGGTTTAGCAGCAGCAGCAGGTGGTAGAATTCGCGGTCGCAGGAGACGAGGACGTCCAGAAGCTTCGAGAGGAAGGGGAGAGAGAGGAGGGGGGCGCCGGCGCCGGCGCCGGAGTCGGAGTCGGAGGGGAGGAGGGAGCGAAGGTGGCGGGCGACGTGGGAGTGGAATCGGTCGACGAGCTCGCCGTCGACGTGGTGGTGGTGCTCGTGGGAAGAAATATTATTGGGAGGTGGGTCGATGGTGTCCATGGACGCGACCTGGTTGCGGCGGAAGCTGAGGAAGAGGGAGAGGCCCAGGAATCCCCCGGAGCTCCCTGCTTGCGAGTCCGTCGCCATTGTTGGGGTCGGATTTTTACGAAAGAGCCAAAGATTGGGATGTAAAGGAGGTAAAGAAAAATGGAAGAACTGGACAAAATATATATAAGAGCAGAAAAGAGATAGAGAGAGAGAGAGAGAGAGAGAGAGAGAGAGAGAGAGAGAGGGGGGGGGAAGAAGACTGATTCTTGGCTGACTTGGTTGCCACACGGCATGTTCCAACCAAAATATACACCCAAAAATGTCCCCAAAAAAAAAAAAAAAAAAAAACCAATTTGTCTGAACTATGAATTTTTTTGAATCAATTTACTCCATCTTTCAACGGTTTGATTTTACCATCAAATCTTTCAATCTATTTGATTTGAGTCGTGCTACGACATTCTGACTTTCATATTTGAATGTGTTACTTATTTTTATAGGGTTCGTTTGGTTCGCGCTATTTTTTTAAAATTTTTTGTAATCTAATGAGAATAAAAAAAATATGACGGTGTTTGGCTAAACACACTAAGTAATCTAGTATTGAATTTACTTGGGAATAAGATGCATTCCAAAGTACTAATCTCATTTCCTTGATAGAGGGTAGGTATCCTGGTATTAATGGATTGGGGTAATCATAATATGTCTAATTTTTTTTCTTTCTCTTTATCCGCTGACTAGTTGGTATTATTTTTCATTACACTCTAACCTCATATCTCTCTCTAAACTTTAACTATTTTTCTCTCTCTAAACTTAGCTCTCTCTCCTCCTATTTTCTAAATCTCAACTCTTTCTCTCTAACCTCGACTCTATATCTCTTCTTATTTTTTTTAATTATGCTCTCTCTCTCTAAGCTATATTCTCTCTCCCTTTTTTCTAAAAAGGTATTAAAATTTTTGATAGCATTATCTAAAATTAATTAAAATAAATAAATAAATTAATTGTATATTTTTTATAGTTTTAAATAATATAACTAAAAAATATGATCAGATTTAACCAAACGCAAATGCTATATTCTTAGTAATAGGATGAATGGGAATAAGATTCTCGGATACTTTTTTACTCCTAGTAATCTTTCATAATGCGAACCAAACGCACATATTTTATATAATTCTCACAACTTTACATAAATTAAAGTAAATATTTAAATTAAATTTTAAAGTCAAAATGCCGTCGATGCAGCCAATATATATAGCGTTAAAATTCATGAAGAAAACAAACATGATTTAACGAAGCTGGGCCGAAAATTCTATTGAGTTCGGCAATTTAAACAATGGATAAAAAAAAAAAAAATTTGGATGGCCATAACTTTTTAAGATCTAGGCATCAAACAACCGAACCATTCTGATCGAGTTTGATCCAAATTCAACTGTTTAAGCTTTCGAATTTGCACTTTATGTGATTTTGAAAAAGTTTTAAATTTTTTTTTTTTTTTTGAGTCCGGTTGCTTAGTTATTTCTAATCAGTTTAGATTTAAAGTTAGATTTTGTTATCTTCTATCATAGTAGGATTCAGGTATCACCCCTATATATATATATGCACATGATGTAATTAGGTTTTAGAGTTAATCAATAATATTTTTCCATTGTCGAAGAATTGTGTTCTTCGTTTTCTCTTTCTCACTATTGTGTTTTTTTTTTTTTTAGTCATGCGGTTTAGGCATACATTAGATTGTTGATTTATTCAAATCAAATAAGTTAAAAAGTTGGATAGTAAAATCAAATCTTTAATAAGTTGGATGATAGATTTAAAACATTCCAAAGTTCATAATTTAAGTAAATTCTATACATTTATACTATTAACAGCTCATATATGATTATTAAACTTTAATATTTTTTTAATTCAAAGTAAAGAAATTCAATATAAATAGGAAGGGAAATTCTCTGGTACATTTTTGGAGGGTCAAGTTTCATGTTTCATTACTCAATTTTTTAAATTCTAACTTGTCTTGTCATTTTTTAAATTTTCATCTGTCTTATTATTTTTAACATTTTATTATTGCCACCGATTTTTTAGAGTAAGTGATAAAAGGGCAATGGTTAGTATTAAATCTAAATTCGAATCACAATTGATTCACATTTAAATTTAAATTTATTTAAATAAAATAAACGAAACGGATAGCGTCTTTCTCTATCTCTCTCTCTCTCTCTCTCTCTCTAAAAAAAAAAAAAAATTTATTATTGCCAAAAACAACTCAATTAAATTTGTTAATTTTGGATTCCTCTTCACCGCCCGGTTCACATCCGGGTACCCTGAACCATTCAGACCGGTTTAATTTTGAACCACCAAAAAGAATAAGGGTTTTTGAATCATTCAACCCTCTCCACATTTGTACTATTGAAAGTGTTATTTAATCTGATATTAATTATTGAAATGGAAACTTTTCGCACTCTTGTTGATACTAATAATAGTATAATTCAAAATTTAAAAATAAAATTAATTTCATATATAGGTCTCTATAAATATAGTAAATTATAAATATAGCTCTATAAAATTCAACTTTTATATATTATTTCTGTAAAAATTCTGATATTTTTAAATATATTCCTACTATTGGGATCTGTTAGAAAAAATTAGTTAATCATAGTAAAATACTTAATCCTAGTTAGTTAATGAGATGAATTGATCGATCTTTTATCCTTATTTAATTAATAGTTTAGATTTTTGAAGGGCATATTTATTTGTGATGACAAAAAATTATGTTACTTATAAAATAAACATTGTTTTAACAGTAATAAATCAGAGGAATATATTTGAAAATATTAGGACTTTTACAGTAATAACATATAAAAATTGAACTTTGAAGTAATATATTTATAATTTACTATGTTTGTAGAGATCTATATGAAATTAATTCTTAAAATTATTAAAATAAAATAATACAAAAAAACAAAGATATCAAGGGAAAAGATAAATTAAACTAATATTTTATTTGGACAATTTTATAATTATTCTACGACTATGAGGATTAGGAGGATTCACCTATTATAAATCTCCAACTAGAATAAATCTAATACTTAACTAAATTTTGAAGTAACCTTGGATTTCTATTTTCCACACATATTCAACTAAGAGATTATTTGTAGTATTGTTCGATAAAATATTGTATAAATAAAATCATTAGAATAAATATTATTGTAAAAATATTATAGTAAAATAATTAATTACACTATTGTTTTCCAACCTTCATCCTATTAATATTTTGGGTTAATTTCATACAGCTCCCCATGAACATATTGAATAGCAAGTATATTTCTACAAAATTCAACTTTTCATATTTATTTCTATAAAAGTCTAATAATATTCATATTTGTTCCTCTGGTTTTGTCACCATTATAGCTATTTATTTTTTTTTAATATAAATAAAATAATATTTTTACCATCACAAATATGTCCAAAAGCCTTAATTGTTAAAATGATACAAAATTAATATCTTCTCAAAAATTTCCAAACGGGCATCTTCTTCCTTCCTACCATCACAAATAATATAAAACAAAAAAAAAGTCAATTTATCTTAATCATTAACCAGTGTTAAGTATTTTAGCTATGGTTAACTATATTTTTTTAATGGATCCTAATAGCAAGGTATATTTAAAAATATTAGAACTTTTGTAGGAATAAATACAAAAAGTTAAACTTTATATAGGGATATCATATCTATTACTAATAGATATATTTACGGGAATATATATGCAATAAATTAACCATAATATTTTTGTCTAAACTTATTGTACATTAGAGTAGCTAGGGCTACTATACTATTATGAGTAGTAGAGCCCTACCACTCATAAGTTGTTTTCGATGATAGAGCTTCCGAATCGACGATCCACTCCGTTAAATATGATCTAGAGTATTTAAAACTTCTAGAAAATAAATTTCGTAATTTTTCAAAATCATTTACCTTACGATCATAAGCTCACAAAATTGACAATTTTTAACTACGATATGAAATACTTGGTAGTTTAACGGTGTAAAAGAATTGAAATAGGTTGAATTTTTGATAGAAAATTCTATTCACTACCTAGATAAAGATCAATAACTCCGATCTTAAATTGAAGGATCCGATCATCTATTTTTAGGACGTCGTTCGATTTCGGCCGTTCATTTTATGCCCATTTGATGGACTTTATTATGATTTTGAAAAATTACAAAATTTATTTTCTAGAAGTTTTAAATACTCTAGATCATATTTAACGGAGTGGATCGTCGATTCGGAAGCTCTATCATCGAAAACAACTTATGAGTAGTAGGGCTCTACTACTCATAATAGTATAGTAGCCCTACTCTTGTACATTATAACCACTTTAACAATTTATTGTCATTATTTTTATTATATTATCACATGTTATCTAATTATTAATATATTTCAATATATTTAAATATGTAAATAAGGTATATTTAGACTTTAATAAGCTAAGATAAGATAAAAATAAAATTAGCTCTATTTTTCTGTCACGACCCCGGATTATCACGTTTTTCCGGCACGCCAATGAGTATACAAAGAAATTGCCTTTATATATGAAGCGATAGCGGCACTGTAACCACACAAGACTACAACGAGTAGTACCGTAGAGCTGCTAAACCGAAGATAACACATATAAATAAACCTTGTGGGGTTCCAATACATACAACATGTCTACTACATCACTCGTTCTGTAGCGAGTACAACGGTGACGGCGATGGCGGAACCCCGCCGCCTCCCGCTTTCGAATCCGTGACGGTTAAAAAATACATCCCATAACCGGCCCTGCCTCGTAACCTGCCTCCTGCCGGAACCTCGAATCCGCCCCGCCAACTAATATTTTTTATAAAATTATAATATTATTAATATTTTGTAAAATATAAAATAATAATTTTTAATAATATTATATATATAATTTAATAATATCAATTATAAAAATAAAAAATATCAATCACAATTCAAAATAAAATAAAAAAATTTCAAATGAATTAGAAATGAAAGTACTAACTTATTTGTATTTTAAACTTTTTTGTAAACATATTATTTTTTAAGAATATATTTTTAAAATAAAAATGATTTCGGACCGATTCGAGGCGGATCTTGGCGGGCGGATTCGGGGCGGGTCAAAATTTTGCCCGTTTCTTGCCCCGAATCCGTCTCGATCGTAAAATCCGCCTCGTTTCCCCGACCCGAATCCGTTTATTTCCTCCCGTTTAGTGCTCCCGTCGTGATTGGGGCGGGAACTCCACCAACCCTGATCCGTTTGCATCCCTACTAGCGAGTACCCAAATAACAACCATATGTACATAAATACCCCAAAACTATCTGTGGGAGGTACTCCTCTAGCACTGCAACAAAGCTTGAAAGGATCTAGTTTGCAATTTCCTTTCCATAATTAGAATCTACAACAGCAACAACTGCGGATGAAGGCTCTGCAAAAAGGGGTCAACAACTGGTGTGAGAACTGCTGCAAAAAAGAGTAGTCCCCAGTGGGTACCGCTACCGACCTTAACGGCTCACCCACTAAGTCTACAGAAAGTATCAACAAGGATAGTAAAGGAAGCTGGAAAAACTCTACAGCTATATACCACTATACTATCGCTAACCAGTATTCCGTAGATATAGAAATGTACTACCTGACCCAATCTCACTAGGGACTGTGAAACGCACCCGTCCCGCCTGTCAAAGCTACACCAACCACCACCACGTTGGGTTGTTGGTGGAGAGCAAGTCCAAACCGACACTACGACATCAACGCGAACGCACAAAGCCCGACTCTGGAATGGCACTCGTGGGCGCTATCCAACCGAGTATGCAAGCGTGTCTTTGCCAAGCTCAATCAGGCTCTCACAGACTGTAGTCAAAGAAAATGGGTCTAACTAGTTTAACAACCAAAGCTCGCGTGCCTTTGGTACAATCTGATGCAAATACAGAAATCTGAGTCGACCGTCAACCACGACAGCATCCGACAATCCGGAACAGTCTACACACTACTGTAAAATAAGCTCAGCATCCCAGCACGAGCGTAAACTCACCCTACATTAATCTGGGTATCTACCGCATACAAACAGCGACGATACAATCAAACCACAGCTCCTAAAACTAAATTTGGTAATTTTTAAAAAATGACAGTGTAAGATCAATAGTTTTCTCCTAAGTCAAAATCAAGTCCAACATGTATAAATAAAGTGACTAGCTTAACTCCAAATTCAGATTCTATAGCATAATCTATAATTTCCATGAACTTGAGTACTAGCAGGATAAACCAAACCAACAATAAACACATGTTGACGTTGATAAACTTAGAAGGAAATTCGACGATTTCGGTACACTTCAACCCACCTCAACAAGCTCGTCTAACCACGGCGGGAAGTCGAAAGAAGAGGAAATCACGCGCTCGCCCGGCCTCCAACGGCGCAACTACCCCCGGGCTCGAATAACCCTCTGGCTCAACGTCGGTAACCTCCCGAGCTCGAGTCGCGACCTCTATCTTGAACACGATCAAGAACTAGAGAGAGAGAGAGAGCAGCCATCAAAACAAACCCTTCTCTGTTTCTCTACTAATATATAAAGAGGTGGAGATAAGGTTGATATTAACGTCACTTCAAATGACCAAATGGCCCCTTACCAACTCAAAATCCACCGAGTACCTGCATACGCATTTGGTTACCGACTGGCCTCTCAACCCGCATGCTCGTGCAAGGGGTACCTGCATTTCACTCGATGTTGTACCGGTAAGCAAGATCAATTGGCACAATCCGAGAGCATTATGTTCTAGAAATACACCGGGGGTACCGCACCATCCCGAGGCCGCACGGCATTCTCAACACCGAAATCTTGCACTTTGCGTATTTCGTCGTAACTCCACGCACGTGTCGCGTCAAGTCCGTTTTGCGTCCATTTCGTGCCAAAACGATTTGTACTTGTCTCGACACTATCCGGATGTGTCGACAAGCCTCGTACATCGAAATCTCATGGGCGACCAAACACTAGGGATACTACATCCTCCCCTACTACAAAAAGTTTCGTCCTCGAAACTTAAGGCATACCTCAAACCTGAGCCTCAAACAAGTAGGGATAGGACTCCCACATCACCGTCTCTAGCTCCCAAGTCGCCTCACGCTCCTCATGATTACTCCACTGCACTTTTACATGTGGTATGACTCGGTTGCGTAATTCTTTCGTCTCACGGGTAAGAATTCGCATCGGTCGCTCTTCGTATCTCAGATTCTCGCCTAGCTCCAGTGGAGTGAAGTCGATCACGTGTGAAGGATCAAACACGTATTTCCTCAATCTTGAGACGTGGAATACATCATGAATACAAGCCAGTCGTGGGGGTAGAGCAATCCTGTATGCTACTGGTCCAACTTGCTCCATTACCTCGAAAGGGCCTACGAACCGTGGACTTAACTTTCCACGTACTCCGAATCGGCGTATCCCTCGGGACAACGAGACTTTCAGAAACATATGATCTCAAATCTGAAACTCTAAATCTCGTCTCCTGATATCAGCGTAGCTACGCTGTCGACTCTGAGCTGTCAAAAGATGTCGTCGTACAACCTTAATCCTATATGCTAGGGTGGTTAGGGTTTGCATAGGGCAAACCCTAGGTGAGCTATATATAAAAGGCCTAAAATTACAAGTTAGTCCACCGAAATTCAGTATTTAACACTAAGTCCCTCACAGTGTAAAACGCACGAATACACCCCCACATGCGATTTCACGCAAAACGGTAAATAAAATATCAAGGTTTTCACAAAATTACCGTTTTGCCATTAATGACCCTCCTTAACGGATGACACTGCGATCAAGACGATAGAGACATCAAACTAAGGTTTTAAATGCCCGTCGGCACGGACCGTATCCACCGTGCCGTACCGTACCAACAAGATACCGGTACGATACAGATTCCGTACCAATGGTATAACTCAAAACCCTCTATTCTTTAAATTAGTAAGTAATTTTTTCAATAAAGTTCAATAAATGTGATAAATAGATATAATAAATAGTTAGAATATTTTGTTGCTAAAGAAAAAAAATATTTTATGCTATTATGTGTCGGCACACAAGAATTTTTTTGACCTAAGACGCATCGACACATTTCAAGACAAATGCAAGACGCATCGTGCCGTACCGTGTCAGTAAGTTTCCGGCACGGCCCCGTGCCACGGCACTTAAATTCTTACATCAAACCCACAATTTTGTTTCACCTCGGTTGGTCACGGATTCGCGACGAAACCCATCCTCTCACCGAAAGGCAAAATTACATACAAATACATAAAATGCATGTATTTTCAGATTTCTTGAAATCCATGCGTAAAATTTAAAATCCGTCAGTATCAATAGTTCAAGGATAGCCGAACCATCGAAAACGAGCTATTGGATCGCTATGAATGGAGTCCGATACGCGCCAAAAGCCAACTCTACTCATTGGCTTCTCCGAAAACCCATGTTACTATTCACTTTAAGTGAAAGATAATGATCGCGTAAAAACTCTATTCTAACTCATTTTTTCGAAACTTGACGAGTGCTTTTGTAATTAAAATACTCACAAAAATATTATCAACAATGAGTTTAGCTACTCTGCCAAATCTCAGTCCTTACAAATATAGTTTCTACGGTCATACCGAAAAACGCATAAATATATATATTCCTATATACTTTAACCCTAACTATATTTTATCTAATAATACGATTGATCTAAATACCAAACTAAGCCTAAGGGCTTAATTATTCTTCCACATATTCCGCAACCAAACACACTTTATTGTGTTTTCAAGAGTATTCCAACGAGTCGGAGTAAATTGGAACCAAATGGACATCGAATCATAGAATGCCACGCGATCTTCGGTTTAGAATCTGGGCTGGGGCACTTTAGTCGACCGAACCGGACCGGAGCGGAGAAAACCGGCCGGGTTGGGTCGACCGCAAACGCGGGTTTCTCCGGGTGGGCGCGTGGGCTGCGTCCTACGCGGTGTCATGGAAACGATGGTGACCGTCCCTTTTGGCGCAGCGCGCATACAAGTTCCTATGCGGAACGCAGGATCCACCGTTCGCTGCGGATCGTCCTACCCACGTGGCGGCCATCGGTGCGCCTAACCGGTCGTTTCCCTCTCTCCTTACTTTGAATGTAAAAATATTATTTTATTTTATTTTTTAAATTTATTTTATTATTGATTTTGGAAGCTATTTGATGTTAAGGCCATAGATTACCATTATATGTAGTTTTTTTATTAATAAACTCTTTAAATGTATGTATTTGTTAGATTTTAATTTTATAATATTAATTAACAAATATAATGTATGACGTATCAAGGGGATGTTTGGTTGCATGTATTTTTAATTGCAGTGTAATAAAAAATGTATGTATCTATTAAATTTTTATTGTGTTTGGTATAGTTAGGTTCAACTGTTGCAATTGCATTTGCACAAGAAAGTTCAATGCGGCAGCTTGTATTACGGCCAAAAATAAAAAAAGTAAATAAAGTGTGATTTTTTTTTTTCGTACAATTTTTTTTTTCAAAAATATCTATTCATGAAATCTGTTAGGATTTTAATAATGCCGGTTAGGATTCAATAAATTTTTTTTATACACTTCTTTTTTTTTTTTTTACCTTTTTTTTCTTCCAAGAATAGTATTCATGAAATTTGCTAGGATTTAATAATGTCGGTTAGGATTCAATAATTTTTTTTTCATACGCTTCATTTTTTTTTCCAATTTACTAATTCAATAATGCTTTAATTTTTATTTTGACTAAATTTATAATATATTTGCATTTAAAATTCATTAAATTCATACATAATTTTATATTATATAAATTATATATACATATAAAAGTCGATCTCATAATTATGCTATATCAAGGAGAGGTAATCTTATCTTTCTATTTAAAAATTGACAGAATTTATAATTACAAATCTCAACTACAGCCTACCAAATAGAAAAAATATAACCATAGCAGTTGCAAATGTATAAAATCAAACAAATTAGGTATAGTTATGACTACAGTATTTGCAATTCTATGTATTTATAACTCTACTGTTTTTATAATTACGTTCAACCAAACGGCCCCTAAATGTACGTGCATTCACTTGGTTTTATGTAAATAATAATAGTTTCACCCTACTTATAACCGTCACTAACGCAAGTGGCAAAGGGCTTGATGGATGGTACCTAATATTCCAAGTTCGAATCCTAGTTGATTCACATTTCCAGCTAAGTTATTTCTATATAAAAAAAAAATAAAGCGAATAGCCTGCTATTTATCTCTCTCTCAAAAAAAAAAGAGTTTCACCTTAATTTTCGGGTTCAAGTTTGGTTTAGGGTTTCAGATTTTTGGTCCGGTTCGGATTTGGATATGGATTTTTAAAATCCGTCGGACACGGATTCTGGTTCGAATTTTGGGTTTGGAGTCGGGTTCGGATATGGGATTTTGAAAATCCGCCCCGAATCCGACCCGTTGACATCCCTAGATTCAAATTGAAATTACTATTATTATTATTATGGGTAAACTTCAAATACCATCATGTGGTTTCATATTTTTTTACTAAGTATTCTGTGGTTTAAAGTGTATTAATTTAGTATATGTGGGTTTTTTTTTTTTTTCGTTAGCCCATTCGTTAACTTTTCGTTAAATCATATACAAAATCTTTCATATATCCTATCTATAATTTATTAAATATTCACTTTAGTATTCTTTAGTTTTAATTTTGTCACTCATTTAACGAAAAAAAATAGTTAAAGAAGATAACAAAAAAAAGAAAAATAAAACTATAAGGTACGAAAGTGATACACTTTAAACTACATGGTACTAAAATGAGAAACTACAAAACCACGAAGCTGGTATTTGAAGTTTTTCCTATTATTATTATTATTATTAGTTGGAAAAACTATTTGTACACTCTAATCAGAATCCACAAATTACTCCCCACCCATCTAATGGGTAAAAGTTATTCACTAATCACATCACTTGACTAGAGAAAACACTTCATTTATTGGATAAACTGGGTGTAAGATATATACCTTGATTAGAGTCACTACAAAAAATCTTGCATTTAAGGACACCTTAAATGATATTTAGCGACGCTTTAAAGCGTCGGCAAAAATAATTTGACGCTTATAAAAGTGTCGTGTAAAAAGTTGTTAAATAAACATATCGGGATAAATATACCGACGTTTTAATATAGCGTCGGAAAATTTATATAAATATTTGATAAAAATATGTTTATCAAATGCTAAATATTAAAGACGCTTAAAAAAGCGTCGTTTAAAAAACGTCTGCTAAAATATATTTTGTTGTAGTGAGTGAATGAATAATATTGCTCTAGAAACTTCCTCAATTATAGGCCATTTTGAAATAGTCGCCTTAATTTTCATTTTTTGATTGAAATTATCTCAACTTCTATTTTTCTTTATTTTAGTTTTTGTGCCTGTTTAAATTAAAAAATTTGTCAAATTTATTGAGTATATTAATTAGTAATTATTAAATGACCTAATTTTGTTTAGTAACGAAATATTAAAGATGTTAAATTTGACGAAATCATCAATAAATTTAGTTTTTAAACTTTTAAAATAAAAATTTTTATTTTCTTTTGTATACATTACAATGAATTAGGTTATAGGTACACATGCTTGGGACACTTTTGAGTAAGTGTCTCATTTATGCTAAAACTTAAAAAGAATATCTACTAATGCCTAAATAAAAAGTCCAATCCAATCAAAAATAAAAGATTACTCTACTCAACCCATCACACCCAGTCCATTTGACCCGATTAGAAACAAAAAAAAAAAAATCAATTACCATCTTCTTCTCTTCACTCAATCCACTAAAATTCTACACGAAAAGTCTTTCATGTCGTGCTCCTCCGCCACAAGATGGCAACGAGATAGAGTTTTGGCGGTTACTAAATGCTTAAATAAGTGTTGGTAAATTAGCAGCACTCTTTTAGCTAGGTTATAGCGACACTCTTTAACTGTTACTATATACCAAGCGACCCCACATATAGCAACATTTTTTAAAAGTATCGGTAATTTTAGCTAGCAGTACTTTTTTGACATGTACCTACATTTAAAAGTGTCGTTATAATCGCTTTTATTGTAGTAGTAGTAGTGTTTGGATACTCAAAAATAAATTAAATCTTAAAAAACAATGACATTAACCCAAGCTCGTCGATCTCGTCTTCCGCACTGAATTCACGTGGGGAAATGATAATTTTTGTGTCATATTTATTTATTAGTTAAAAGACCGACGCAATACGCTGAGCAATTAATAATATAGACATTATTATAGTAAAATGTTATAGTTTTTCTACGTACGTTGTTGTTATCCTCCACAATGTTATCAGCAACCAAAATTATAAAATGGTCAAAAAGAAACGAAGAGTGCCGAGAACAACAACACGGTTTGCATTCAGTTTGACTGCTTAAGATTGTTTAATGTAACCACGTTAGTAAAAATACTTCAATTAAAATTAAGTGTTCAACTATTCCACGAAGGGTGCCGAAATATTATAAGCATCTTTTCTGGCTATAAAAAGAGGTATTATATATATATTTAGACCTCTCTAGGTTTACTATTTTACGACACCTTTACAGCGACCGCTCGCTCAGCTAGGGATGTAAAACGGGTCGGGCGGCACGTGGGCCGCCCGGCTCGGCATGGCTTCGGGCCGGGCTGCAGCACGTGTAGCGACCGTGTCGGCCTGGCCCTGCCCGAGCTTTCGAGCCGTGCTGGGCCGCTTCCCTTGGGCCCGACGGCTCAGTACGACACGATCCGAACCGAACCGTGCCGGGGCCGTGCTGGGCGGAAGAGAGGCGGGTGGCCCCGCACGGCACGGCACGACCCGTTTGGGCCGCGGGGCAAGCACACCCAGGATCCCAAGGCCTTGGGGTTCGATCTTTTGGGGCCCTTCTCCCCAAGAGCTCTCCTCCTAAGGTCCGCAGCGGCACACCTCGGGAGGGGTGATTTTCGGTTCAATGAACCAAAGACTTTTGGTCCAATAGACTTTTGGTCCATTGGATTAAAAGCTTGTTTTTTTAAATAATAATAAAAATTCATATATTTTTTTAAAAAATTTAAATTTTTAATATTTTATAGTTATTTTTATAAATCTTAAAATTTTTAATCAAAATACGCTAATACGGTCCGGTCTTGCACGACCCGTGACTTCTGGGCTGGAGGGCCGTGCTGAGACGGGAGTTAGTTAGCTTAATTTGGCCTGGCACGGTTCGGCCCGAATTTGACGACAAGCTGGGCTGGGCCGCCCTGTGGCCCGTTTCGGCCTGACTAATGTCGGTCTGGCACGGCCCACATTACACCTCTACACGCACCTCACCGCAACAGTAGGCTTTGAAAAAAACAAAAGACAAACATCAAAGAGATGAGAACAACAGTGAATTTTCAGTGGGTGCAACGGCAAAAAAAAGTACTCAATACCTATGTTAGTTAATTCGCGAATTTTTCAAAAAAACGAATTAATGGGCCGAATTCGTATTTTTTGGAAAAATTCAGAAAAAACGCGTATTTTTGATAAAAAAATACCAGTTCGCGTATTATACGCGCGCCCCGTATAATTCGGCAAAAAAACGCGTCGCTCCTCCCGCTCACACGATCGCGCACTCGCGGCTCGCGCTCCCACGCGCGCTCCCGCTCACACCCTCGCGGCTCGCACTCCCACGCGCTTACAGCTCGCAGCTCGCGCTCCCACGCGCTTGCAGCTCGTGGGCTCCCGGCTGGCGGGCTTCACGGGCCGGCTCCCCAAAACAGTAAATACAAAAAAAAGGCCCTTTGAAAATACAAAAAAAAAAAAACACCTTTCCAAACACCTAGCCTAAAATTTTAAAAAAATTTCTTTTCAAATTTTTTACTTAATTAGTTTAATTTTGTAATTATTTATTTTTATATTCTTAAAAAAAATGAATATTTATACTAATAATATAAATTTTTAGAGGTAAAAACTTAATTTAATAGCCAAATTTTTGATCCCGAATTTTTAATTGGTGAACGTATAATATCCGTACAAATCACGTATCTGAATAATTGATGAATCCGTTTTTTAACCGTATTTTTCAACAAATTTAAAAATTAAAAAACGAACTTTATCCGAATTATACCCGTGCATCAATTTTTGCCGAATCCGAATTAACTAACTATGCTCTATACTCAATCAGTCAAAGAAAAACATTGGTAGATAAACAATAGTTATAACAAATATCTCTACAATAGAAATGCAATAATAAAAATACAACTAGGTAAATGGAGAGTTAATCACTCACACATTTTCAATCAGTAGGTAAATGGAGTTTGATTGCTTCCGTACTCTCCAAACACCTCATACGGAGTCAATTTATCACACACCCCCATTTATTCTTTAATACTTTCTGAAGGCCGCACATATTTTACCATTACACCCTAAATTCATGACTTCGTTTGGTTCGGATATAAGCAAGAACTAGTTATACCAGAAATAGATACAAGTATGGATTTTCGTATGAATAAGGATATTTTTTTTTTTGGATGAAATGGTAGATATAAGTTGAAACTAGAAAAATTGTGTTTGGATGATTAGATTGGAACAGGAAGAATAAGAATAATTTGAAATTAAAATTATATTATCTAATTAATTAACATCAAATATTATATTTATAATTTAATTTTTAAATGTTATATTTATAATATTTAATTAAAATTTATAATTTTAAATTTTAAATTTTAAATTTTAAATTTTAAATTTTAAATTTTAAATTTTAAATTTTAAATTTTAAATTTTAAATTTTAAATTTTAAATTTTAAATTTTAAATTTTAAATTTTAAAACTTATAATTGTAAAAATTTAAATTTTAAAATTATAAAATTTAAATTTAAGACCAATTTTAAAATTATAAAATATCAAATATCAAATTTAAAATTTAAAGTTAAAATTTAGAATTTTAAATTATAAAATTTAATTCTAAAATTATAAATTAAATATTTTTAAAATTTAAATTCTAATTGAAAACTACTCTCTCTCTCTCTCTCTCTCTCTCTCTCTCTCTCTCTCTCACTCAAGTGGGTTGTTTCCAAGCTTGTTCCAGCTCTAAATGGGAACACTTGTTCCCACCCATAACGGATTAACCCTAAACCCTAATAGGGTTTTAACCATGTTCATTCTGGTTCTCTAATTTACACACAGTCACATATCACTACTATATTTCACCTTAGATTTTGACCTAATTAAGTTTAAATACCACTTGTTTAACTTATATGCAAGGTTCCCAAAATTTTTACATGCATCACACATAATCTCATTTACCATACAACGGGTTAGAAAATTCTATTTCCCTAATATGCAACTATCATATTTAGTTTATTTATTACCAATAATACATGCTAATAATACAAATTGGAAAACAAAGAGATCAATTTTTTTTTTTGTGATAATCCCCACCTTTGCTTGATCCTTCACAATAGGTTGACTTGATGTCTTATTAAAATCACTAAGAAAACCTAAATATGGTTCTAGTAAAGTTAGAATCCTAAAAATCTCCATTTGAGAAAACCCTAAAACCAAACCCTAATAAAATACCAACTCATCTCTTCTTTTTTGTAATCCCACCTTTGCTTGATCCTTCACAATAGGTTGACTTGATGTCTTATTAAAATCACTAAGAAAACCTAAATATGGTTCTAGTAAAGTTAGAATCCTAAAAATCTCCATTTGAGAAAACCCTAAAACCAAACCCTAATAAAATACCAACTCATCTCTTCTTTTTTTGTAATCTATAAGCGTGGGAGAGAAGAGCTACTTCTTCCTCAAGCTTCCCCTTGAAGCTCTCCATCTTTCTAAGTTTTGGAGAAGATGGATACCTAAGCTCCAAGAAAAAAAAAAGCAACAACACCTCTTCTCTTCTAGAGAGAGAAAAGGGAAGAGAGAGAGTTTCGAATTAGTTTGGAATTCAGATTCAAAGTTTTGAAGTATTGTTTTGATCCGAATTGATTCTAATTCGATCTAAACTTGATCTAAACCCCTCAAAACCTATTTTAATTATGTCTAGCATGATTTTTTTTTTCAAAATTTAAAAAATATATTTTAAAATAATTTAAGTATATTTACACAAAATAATAAAATATGAAAAAAAAAGGTGCCCCGTCGTGCTTGCTCGGCCGATGCAATAGGCACGACGGCTGGCCCATCCCGGGCGGTGCTTTGGCCGGCCGTTGGCAGGCAGGGCTTTGCCTAGCCCGGCCTGGACTCCAAGGAAAAGAGGGACCTTTTGTCACGCCCCGAGCTCCGCCTATTTGGTCGGATTTGGACACGCCGATAGACCGCCGAACGGATAGAGCTTTTCCTGTATGTTCTAGGCATCACAATCTATACAGTGCAATACAAGAGGTTCCAACCAGAAACAGTATTCAACCACAGATTGCATAACTATCAAAAACATAAAATACTAACTCTACTATTAAAAGCATTCATCTCACAGCTTTTACATATTATAAAACCTTTGAATTGTTACACAATTTCTTTTAACTTAGTGGATACATTATCATTAAGTCTATTATTTTCTGGAATTCTTTCTTGATCAAAATATTTGTTTTATGTGATCTAACCAATTTAGAGGTTCTTCTTAAAACAAATTTAATATCTTAGGTTCGACTATCATTTTGAATATATTTATTTTTCTAGAAATGTAATTTATTTCCCGAATTTCTGATCAATAACTTTCCTGAATTTTTTACCTAACCCTTTTTGAATTTTTAAGAATTATATTATAATTTTTTTATTTGTTTTTAAATTGATGTTTTTATGTGGAAAGATACTCTGGAGGTTGTTTTGAAAACAACATTTATTTTTCCTTTCTTCCTTTCCAGCAAGGTCGTTCAATATACGATTTTTTAAAAATTTATTTTTATTTATTTATTTTAATTCTAAAATTGTTGAAAAATAGTAGAAATTTTAAAAAAAAACATAAAAGATAGCAAAACAATTGGAAAATATTTAAATTCTTCTTACAGATGAAATTTCAAGAAAAGTTGTATGTTTCGTCTTCAAAACTATTGAGATATTAAACTGCGTTGCACTATTCCAAAATATATTTACACTATTTGGCAGCATTTTATACCATCTAAAAATATATTGCAACTTTTAAGTTATGTTAAACTACTTGATAAGATATTTCAACATAATGACACTTTTGGTGACGTCTTTGGTGACGTCCTGCTTTGTGTGTGTGCCTTTTCTTCCTGATGTTTTACATCCTGAGTTGGAACGTTCGCGGTCTTAATGACCACTCCAAGCGCCGTTGGGTAAAGTCTGTTGTCTCTAATTTCTTTTGTTCTGTCGTATGTATCCAAGAATCCAAAGTGGATTCTGTGTCTCGGCCTTTCCTCTCGCTCTTGTTGCGGCTCTAGTTTCGACTGAGCCATTTCATTCCCGCAACCGGGCTTCCGGAGGACTAATTACTTGGCCGGAGTTCAAAATTCTTCGTCGTGACACGGTTTTAGTGCGACAGTTCTCGCTAACTCTCTACTTAACCCATCTCATTAGTGGAAAGGCTTTCTATATCACGAACGTCTATGGGCCCCCCACATGGGATGGCAAAGAAGATTTCTGCTCTGAACTCCTCACCCTGAGTAGCATTTGCTTCGCCAACTGGGTAATCTGCGAAGACTTCAACTTCACCAAAAATCAATCCGAAAGAAAAGGAAATCCTTGGAGCTCTAAAGCAATGAATATGTTCTCAGACTCATAAACACTCTTTCGCTCATTGACTTACCCCTGTTAAACCAAAATTTCACGTGGTCGAATATGCAGCATAGACCCACCTTGGCCAAGCTGGACAGATTCCTCATCTCAACAGAATGGGACCAATCTTTTTCCTTCTGCAACGTCAAGGCCCTCCCCAGGATCACTTCGAACCATACCCTGATCGTCCTTACCTCAGGGCTGCCCTCCGCCCGTAGAAGATTTCGATTCGAGAGGGTTTGGCTCACCAAGGAGGATTTTCTATCCAAAGTCCCGCTCTGGTGGGCCGAAGTAGCTCGCAAGGACTCAGCTATCCTCACTATCACTGCTAAGCTCCGACACTGCAGAGCCCGGATGAAAGAGTGGTGCAAGACACACTTCCATAGCATCTCCGATACCAAGAAGAATTTACAAGCGGAATTACAGACTATCGACCACCTTAAGGAGCAGCAAAACTTGCCCCAAGAACTCTTAAACAAACGGGCAGAGCTCAAGTCACACTTACGACTCATTTTAAAGAAGGAAGAAATACTCTGGATGACTAGGGCAAAACAATTCTGGTTAAAGGAAGGTGATGGTAATACCAAATTTTTTCATGCCATTGCTAACCGGAGTAAACGCACCAACGTGATTGAAGTAATTGAGGATGACGTCGGCCACCAAATATCCAATGAAGAGCTTAAGAGAGCCTACTTCTTCCAATCTTTTAAGCATATGTTTGGGAATCTAGAGGCATGCCTGCCATCTTTTGGAAACTGGAGTGGCCTCTACCACGCCAACAGATTATTAGACCCCTACTCCTTAACGGTATCATTCACCCTTGACGAAATCAAGACCACTACCTTTCAACTGGGTAGCGATAAGGCGCCCGGGCCGGACGGCTTCTCACTAAACTTCTTCCAAACCTTTTGGGAGGTGGTCAAGGACGATATCTTTAAGGTCTTTACTGAACTCCACAACGAAACACTTTTCACTGGCCCAATAGATTACTCCTTTGTGTGTCTCATTCCAAAAAAAGATGGAACGCGCAAGATCATCGACTATCGACCCATCAGCCTCATTAATGGAATTCAGAAAATTATTTCTAAAGTGCTGGCCAACAGATTGGCATCTATATTACCGTCCATCATCTCTTCAACTCAATCGGCTTTCCTCAAAGATCGTCTTTTAGTTGACTCGCTCGTCACTTCAAGCAAATTAATAAACTGGTGCTCGAAAACCGCAAGGGATTGTGTAAGCATCAAGATCGACTTTGAGAAAGCGTTCGACGGTGTCAAGTGGTCATTTCTAAAATGTATACTGCACTGGCTCGGTTTCAATGCTAAATGGTGGGGCTGGATGGAACAATGCATCTGCAACGCCAAAGTCGCAATTCTAGTGAACGACATCCTAACCCCGTGGTTGGAAACTAGGAAGGGGCTTAGACAGGGAGACCCCATCTCCCCATATCTTTTCCTATTGGTGGCCGACTGTCTGGCGAGGCTGACCGAAACAGCACGGGTGAACAACTTGATAAGCGGCATTGGACCTTCCGACGATCGCGTACGATGCTTTATTCAATACGCCAACGACATAATCTTCTTTTGTGAGCCAAGAAAATGTTTTATGGATAATCTATTGTTCCTCCGGAAAATCTTTGAATGGGTCTCCTGCCTACGGATCAACATGGGAAAATCGAAATTGTACTACTTAGGGCCCAACCCTCGCACAGCTACTAGACTTGCTAACATCTTAGGATGCGAAGTTGGTAAGCTACCTTTCCGCTATCTGGGACTACCCCTCCACAACAAGCGACTCCGCAAGGAGGACTGGTCTGTGGTCATCAATCGCATAGAAGTGAAAATTGAAGTCTGGAAAGCTAAACTCATCTCCCTTGGGGGAAGACTCACTCTAGTCAACTCGGTGCTCACCAACCTACCGCTTTTCTACCTCTCTATTTTCAAAGCACCACAGTGGGTATTGCACCAGATAGAAAGCCTTAGAAGAGCATTCTTCTGGAAAAGATGCTCAAAAGTTACAGGCGGAGAATGTCTCGTCAGTTGGAAATCTATCTGCAAAAGCAAGAGAAAAGGTGGACTAGGAATTCTTAATATGGAATGCATGAACCTGGCTCTATTAACCAAATGGTGGTGGCGCTTCTTTTCCGATCCTAACCTATTGTGGTGCAGTTTAATCAGATCCCTCTACTACACCAGAAGAAGGCCATTACACGAGGGTAGAGCTTTTGTCCCGTACTCGTAATGGTGGAAAAGCGTGGTTTGGTGCGGTGATATGTTTGCTTGTGGAGTGACTTACGAGCTAGGTGATGGAAGATCTACCCGGATGTGGAGTGACATATGGATAGGGGAAACTCCGCTCCGTACTCTCTTTCCAGACATCTTCTGGACCATCAGGAACAAGGAGGCCCGTGTCTCTTAGTGCTAGAACCACGACGAATGGAGATGGCGCTACATATGTCGCAGCTTCTCCGCGTCACAATCCATTGAAAGCCGCAGACAGCTGACGATGCTTAAAGACGTACTCCGAGGCTACCGCCCCTGCGACCGCCCAAACTCTATTAAATGGCGGTGGACCTCCAACCAATTATTCACTGTCAAACCCCTATACCAATTCATTTCAGATACGGGCCAGCGTGTCCCAGTGAACCGACACATCTGGAAATTGAAAATTCCCGCCAAAATCAAAGTTTTCATTTGGGTGCTACTCCGGAAGAGATTACTCACTACCGATCGACTGCTTAACCGCGGATTGCTGGTAGACCAAAACTGTGTCTTCTGTGCGGTACTCACGGAGAGCTGCGATCACCTTTTTCTTACCTGTGTCTACGTTAGATACCTGCTCCTCGATGGATAGGTGGAGTGCACCAAATGACAACACGGTGACATCGAGATCTTTGGGTTGGAATTTGCAACATCTCGGTCGACTCTCTGAGATCACAAGACCTGACTATTCTGGCAGCGATTTGGTGGGTGGTCTGGACAGATAGAAACAATGCAATTTTTTGAGGAGTCATTCACAACGCTTCCCAGTCCCTTGAACGGGTAAACTTCTGTGTAACGAGTGGACCTCTCTGCTGTGATGTGCCGCTCGGGCTCTTTCTTCTCTCCTTTCACTCCTCTTCCTCTTCTTCCCCACACCCCTTCTTTTATTTTTTACTATCACTTTTAACCTTTTTTGCTTGCCCCTAGGAAGCCTTGCCTGTTTCCATTTTGTATGCTAAGTTCACCACACTTAATGAATGAAACAGGTAGCTTGCTACATATTTCTCAAAAAAAAAAAAAGACATAATGACAAACTAGTGAAGGACCCCGCGCGTTGCGGCGGACGATTATGTGGAAATAAATAAATAAATAAAATAAAAAATAGTAAAAGAAAAGAGTCAAGGAATTATATATATATATATATATATATATATATATATATATATATATATATATATATATATATATATATATATATATATATATATAAAAGCAATTGAAGAATAAGCAACTATTGCTGCAATAAAAATATAAAAATAAATTATAAGAAGGATTAAAAAAAATTAGGGCAAAAACTATACGAATAATAAATGAAATTTATAACAATAATAAACGTTGAGGACTAAAATGATATACCTCATATTGCAAATCAAAATTTGCAACTAATTAAAGTTTGTGGATGAAAGTATCACATGCCTCATAGTTTAAATCATAACATATTAAGTTCGAGGATTAAAGTCGTCTTATAGTTTGAAGGACGAAAAGTATAAATTCAATCTTTTAAAAAAAAATTTTGATTATCCAATTTTTCGTTATATTAGATTTGAGTTAGTCAATAGTACTTTAAATGTATCTTTTAAAAATTTGAATGTATCGTTTAGCTCTACAGATTTAGGTAGTATATTTTATGTGATTTTTGCAACGAAATTTTATGAAATAAAAAATTATCTTAAACGCCATCGATCTTTTTTTTTTATTTTTTAATATACAATCTATATCTAAATGCTTAATAGTATAAAATTAAAATTATATATTTTAAATTTGTATAGTAAAAAATAAAAAATCAGAATTAATCATTCTTAACCCACTAACAACTAACCCAAAATACGTTAAATCTAATTATCATTATTAGGATGCCTAATCTTATATTTTCAATTAAAATTCATTTTTTACCCAATGTAGAACTATTTAAGTGTTACAAACTCCCCTCGTTTAGATCAGGTCCCAATGTTCCCATTATGCCTCCAGATTATAGACATATGGATTAGAATTATTACATGGCATTACACATTTTTTCTTGGGATGCTAAAATGCGCCGTACAAAAAAATTTGATTTGTATACTGTGGCCGTGACTACTATACTATTATGAGTATTGGAGCCCTTCGTACTCATAAGTTGTTTTCGATGATGAAGCTTCCGAATCGATGATCCACTTCGTTAAATATAATCTAGAGTATTTGAAACATCTTAAAAAAATAAATTTCATAAATTTTCGAAATCATAATAAAGTCCAGGGCATAAAATGAACGATCAAAATCGAACGACGTTCTAAAAAAGATGATCAAATCCTTCAATTCAAGATCAAGTTATTGATCTTTATCTATGTAGTGAATAAAATTTTCTATCAAAAATTCAACAAATTTTGATCCTTTTATATCTGTTAAACTAGCGAGTACAAATTGTCACTCTTGATCGTAAGGTAAATAATGTCGAAAAATTATAAAATTTTATTTCTAGAATTTTTAAATACTATAAATAACGTTTGACGGTATGGATCGTCAATTCAAAAGCTCTATCATCGAAAACAACTTATGAGTACGAGGACGATCGTACTCATAATAGTATAGTAGCCGGTATAGATTTTTATTTTTTGGGGGTAAAGGAGCAATTTGTTCGAATTTCTAGAAAAACATATCAAATCTGTAAAACCCAAAAACATGGACCGAATTTGCAAATTTACAAATCCAGTGAGATTTTTATGCAAAATGGGCATCTAATAAACAAAATATACAAAATATCTAAAACGACTGGGTATAGAAAATTGTACTATTTTGCAAACCAACTACTAAAATCCACTTGTAGAGAACATTAAATAATACCCAGAGAAACATTATTCCATTCATTAAAAATAAATCCCCAACACTTATTCTGACCTACAAATCTCTATGGTAGGTTTTTCAACGGCGCTTATAATCTCACATAGCATTGAATGAAGATCCTGGACAAGAAAAAACATATCTAATGGAAAAAGTGTACTCGTTTTTTTGTATGTAGTGTGTGCGAAAACATACACTACTACATTTACTACAACGGTCCTGCCCACTAACAATAATAACTCGTTGAACCTAAAATGCTTAAGCTAGTTATTATTATTAGGATCCATTGTCTCTTACATGCCCAAACAAAATTCCGTTTCCATCGGTGTTTATATTGAAAAAGGCCCTCACTGTAACCAAAATTGCACAAAGTAACTGCGAGGGCAACAG
Organism: Aechmea fasciata; assembly: GCA_025177825.1. Taxonomy (NCBI): domain Eukaryota; kingdom Viridiplantae; phylum Streptophyta; class Magnoliopsida; order Poales; family Bromeliaceae; genus Aechmea; species Aechmea fasciata. The sequence goes on from CM045940.1 coordinate 1,823,898, forward strand.
GCAAGCAAGAGAATAGTATACTTTGATCATACAATTAGCATCTATTGAACATTCTCTCATTACAAATGTCAAAAGAGAAAAAGAAAAAAGGAATGTGTTATACGTTGGAGTACGCTGCTGGTTGTATTAAAATCCTGGTAGAACTGAGAGGTCGGCGACGCCTTTCGGTAAGTCCGCAATCTTCTTAAGAAGCGCCAACCGATTATTTCTGATACTTTGGTCCTCCTGAACATAGTGTTTTTATTTTCAGATCTCAAATGAACAATTATCTCCTTTTTTGTTACTATTGAAGAAAATAAGTACACATTGAAGTTCCAAGTTCCAAAACAAGCAGAATAAATTCTCCTCTATGACAACAATAGTAGGTAATATCTAAAGCTTTCAACAGCCTGCTTGGCCAGGCTAGAAAGCTTCTCTACAGGTGATGTTTCAGTAGAGCTGTGCACAAAATTTTCAGCAGCTTTTCATGTTAGTGACTGCTGCAGCTTTCTTGCTGAAAACATTAGTAAATGTTTTGGAGCTTTTGCTTCCTTGGCCTACAAGCTCATTAAGCATTGTGATCCAACCTCGGGACATCGACTAGCGAATAGTCTTGTCTATGCTTCTCAAGTACAGAAGCATAGGCTACAGTAGAGGCTGATACACTTTAATGTAGGATTCTAACATTCACAGCTAGATTACAAAAATAAATTGCTCATAAATCTTAGGAAATCGGAAAATGCAGAAGATTATTAGGTGATATACGGGCAGATAGATATTATCACAGCATGCTAGTAGAAGAAAAAAGAAGACTTAAGGAGCATTCAGATTACAGATGATTACAGTATTATTACCTGTCAGAAATAAACTAAATACTATATATTACAGAGTTACTAGATGCAGAATGACCTACAATTAGACTGAGAATCTATCATTGTGTTATCAGTCGGACCAAGTGCCAGTAACAGTAGTTTTTATTGGACTACAATAACTAAAAGTATTACCAGACAGTATAAGAAAAAGATTATCATGTGCAGGCAATTAGGCCTTAAAAGTGCTGCATAATTAAGACTATCAACACCAAGTTCAAGAAGGAGGCGGCCAAATGCACCCGTTTTGATATTTTAGAGAGTCCATAGGAGTTACCCAACTCCTATGCTGTGAAAATGGAGGGAATTGCCACCAAAGAAGCATCAGGCCTAAGAAGCACAGGCTGGATGCTTCTTTGGTGGTGGTTCCCATCACTATTTTATTTTATAACACCAGAGTTGGGAAGTTCCATCAATATTTTATTTTTAGCATCAGAGGATGGAAGTTCCAAGGAGCTTCCGGATCTTTTTGAGCTTCCTGATCTTTTTGGGCCCCCTAAATAAACAAAGTGGGTGAGTTCAGTCCTCAGTTTAGTTTCTGTGTTGTTTGTCCTACTTCAACTACCACATATAAGTTCTTCATTGTATGGCAAGCAGAGCATGTAGGATAACAGTGCTGCATCTCAACCAAATTAGTTAGATGCTTGTGCTATTTCTCCCTTATGGACAACAATCGTCCCAGTAAGATGCTGTTCGAACGTTCTTTAAAGAATACATGCTTTAGATATTATTGAATTAGGTTAAAATTTCGCACATTAACCTACAAAGTGCCATTTTATGCACTTATTTATGACTACCTAAAATGTGCTAATTATATGATAAAATATGTGGAGGTTTTAGTCAAATCACAGCTCAATTGAGTTACCCGATCGGAACACTAGGAGAAGTTACACTGAAACTTACCGCCATAACAAAAACATTGTTGAAAAAATCTTCAAGGGGTTGTAGCAATAGCAAAGATGTTTGTGCAAAAGTTTCAATATCAACACCTATTAAGGCAGAGAACATAAAATGAGATAAGTTAAAATTTTCATAGATCTAACAATTACATATTCTCAGTTTGCCACACTATGCACTGCATACCTGGATGAATTTTGTAGAAACTTCCAAGTAAGCACTCCATAGAGCTTGTTCTTCGTCTTTCTCAAATGCTGTCGAAGATACCTAGCCATTGACTACACAGTGAGACGACTATACTATATTTAACATTAGATGCACAAGCAATGATGATTCTTATCATGGCACAAACTAACCAGTAATGCACATTGTTGGGTCATCTTATTCAATTACTCATGAAAGAGAAAACACATCACTCATCAAGTTTCTTCATCTTCTTTTTTTTCCCTTGTCTCTCTATATTAGCTTTTCACGAAGGTAATAACAAAAAAAAAAAACTTGATCGGAGTCGCATCTGTCAGATCCTGAAATTGTTTTACTCACCAAGTTATGTTAGTAAAATTAGTAGTCAACTAGTTCCAACAGAGCAGCTTTTTCTTCCAAAGAACTCGAAAGAGGCTAGAGGAAAAAGCATTTCACTAATAACAGCATTTCATTTTTTTTGTATCTATTATTGATGCATTGGCTTGACTTTGTAGATACCGATTAACCAATAATATAAAGGATTGGTATGTCGGACGTTGAATAACCAATAATATAAAGGACTGGTATGTCGGACGTTGAATGAATCAATTGTTGTTATGAAACACCAAATGCTTGAAGATGTGTAGAGCAATCGAAGATAGAAGGTGTGTTTGTGTGTGTGTGTGTGTGTGAGCGAGAGAGAGAGAGAGAGAGAGAGAGAGAGAGAGAGAGAGAGAGAGAGAAAAGATGCTGTGCACGGGTAGGAAGAGAGAGAGAGAGAAGGCGCTGTGTGCAGGTAGGGTGCAGTAAGGTCGGAGGGTATTCATAAATAGATGGATGGTAGCCAATGAATGGGAGAGAGGGAAATGGCCCCTACAATGATCCTAATGGGGTAAGGAGGGCCAGCTTGTTAGCTTGTTAGCTGGAGGCAGTGCTATTATAAAGAAATTTATTAAATTTCAAAAAATGATTTGGTTCTAATTGCATAACCTCTTAAAAGAAAAGATTAATAGACAATATTTCTTAAAGAAACGTACACATAAAATATCAATGAATTTAGGTAATACACAACAAATATAAATATATAGACAATATTTCATAGAGAAGCATCATAATATAATTAGTACTCAACAGATAATATTATTGAAAGATACGCTTTCAGAAATTCCATTTTTAGAAAAACCAACAATTCATAATAGAGGGTTTGCAAGAATTTTTCAGCAATTATTAAGTATCCACTATCAATTTATTCAAACCCAGCAGAAAAGTCGAAGAACAAATTAAATATCAAAAAAAGCTGGAACTAAAAAAAAATCAAACCAACATAGTTCAATGCTAAAACCACCAGGAATCCAAATGATTTAAACTCGACTACCTGATAGTCTGAAACCCAAGATAATCCGAACACAGCAGACTGAACTCCAGTGGCCTAAAACCCTAGGCAACCTTGGACTCAAAATGACCAGAAACTAAAAGATCATAAACCGTAATAACCTAATACCTAAAGCAATCGCAATCTGGAATGAAGCAACCCAAAAACGTTTTTCCAGCCTATATGTTGGCTAGGGTTTGGTTATAATATCAGCCAATGCATGAAGTCTTGATTTCTCTTCTGAATAGAAACTTTGTTAAGATCATAACCTAAAGCCTACCCAGCATGTAATCTAGAAGGCTGCATCAACTTGCTATCAGAGCCAAGTTTCCTACTGTGATACAACATGAGATTGAAGTGAACTCTTTAGATACTAAAACTTTCATGGTGTCCTTCAATACACTAATCAAGACATTTGTTGCCTGATATCTGATTTGCCATTGTATCAAAGCCAAGTTTTTCCTACTGTGATACAACATGTGATTGAAATGAATTTTTTAAATACTTAAATTTTCGTAATGTCCTTGAATCCACTAATCGAAACATCTGTCACCTAATATCTGATTTTCCATTCTCAGTTTTCTCTGTTGCAACCAGTCCCAAACCCCAAGGAATTAGATGCAAGAAAGCTTTAGAACCAGTTTAATGTATCGTTATAGGTTACAACCAATGTTCTAAATGGTGCTCAGCAGGCACGTCGCGGTTAGGGGTCTTTATGACGAATAGTGGATAGCCCACAACATGACGGGCACTACGTACCCATGGCAAACTTGAATTTTTAATACTATAATTAATTTCTAATTTACTAAATCAAGTAGATAAATGTAGAATTGGGAAACACAAGGTCGAAAACAACAAAAATAGAAGGTTGTAGGCTCGGTGCGATGTCTTCTTCAGCAAAGAATAAGAGGAGGTGATAACTAGCTTAGTGCTAGGGTTCAGCGCTAGGTGCCACGGACACAGATACGGGACACAAGACACGATACAACTCGAACACGGTGACTCGATAGCTTCCGAAAAATTAGGATACGAATACGGCATGGACACCGCTAAGAAAAATTAATAAAATTTTTATTGATAGTTCATATATTTTAACAAAAATATTCTCCATCATACATAATTTATTATCCAAAAAAAATAATATAGCATGTAACAAAAAGCTAAAATATTTATCATCTTCCATTATATATGCATAAACAAATATATATTTTTTCAATGAGATGCGCCATGAACCCGCATCGAACGTGCATCCATGGCGTGTCCACATCGAACACGAGTTGACACAAACATGCACGTGTCCGACACGGACACGTGAGGCTTACAGAAGTTCCTGTGATATATAGGTTCAGCAATCTCTTCTTTAAGGTGTTCGAACCCGTGTTTTAAAACCCATTTAGAAAACGTTACCGGCTTGGTGTTTTAAAACCCATTTAGAAACGGACTTTCCATCCTTTAGCACAAACCGACAGCTTTTCACTGCTATATAGCGGCCGCCATGGCTGGCGGCACCCGCTATATAAGCCAACCTTGTTCCAATCCACCATGGAGAGCTTCTATCCAAAAAGCGTGGCACCAAGACTATAAATCCGCCATGGCAGCCTGATGGTAGCTATATAGAACATTGGTTACGACAACCATAAAATGATCATTAAAGAATGCATTTTCAACTACATACTTTTTTCTGTAGATTGGAGGTTTTTGCACAGGTTAGAACTAGACGGTACCATGCATATCCAAGTTAGCAATTACTGAACAGAAAATATTGAGCAACAGGTTCTAAAGAAACAAGCACATCTAATTGATTGAAATATATTAAAAAAATAAACATAAAATTTTAAACATGTGCTTTACCTCCAAATTAGCATCGATATCCTTGCCACGAATGATTCTTGTTGGCCGTGAATACACTTCAACCACTTTTGGAAACAGTTCGGTTCTGGATAAGGCTTCCATCTGCACTTGACAAAGATGATTACTAAAAGCCATTCTTTCAGTTTCAGGGTAACTACAATAACTATACCAGTTTGATAGGCACTTTAAACTTGCACTTCACAAGAATGCTCTAGTATAGATATGATCACTCAATCAACAAATATTCTATAATATCATATTTATATTATTATCATGCTAAACCAACGATTATGCTTTGTCCCTGTTATTGAGGAATATAACTCAAAATTAGTTAAATGCACCTGCAAGATGTTATCTGCTCTTGGACTCAGCAGTATTGGATTAATTATCTCATACTTAGGTGAAGTTGAAGCATTCCATATTATCTCGTACTTAGTCGAAGTCTCAAGCATTCTACAGGCACTAAATATGGATATTCAAATCCTTGGCATACAATTTAATTTCCATACTTTGACTAACAATCCTCCTCAGGGGATTTTAGGTCTCGCTGCATGCGTGTATTTGGTGAATGAGTGTGCTGACATACACATGTACAGACACAGATACATGCACTAAAAACAGATACAAACATTAAAAAATATAAATGTTAAACTAGTAATCTTTTATGAACACATCTCTTTCTAAACTATTTTACTTGAATATAATACGTTGCCTCCAGTAGATTATCCAATGGAACCTTTTCTAAGTCAATTCTTTTAGGTCCAAGAATTTAAATGATGTGGCACGGGGTCGTAAAACTTGCCGATACGCATGGCACGGTGCATGATGCGCCGTGCTGTTGTGTTTCGGTCATAAAAAATGCATATGTACCGATATATAATGGCATGAAATATTTATTTTCTTTAGCAACAAAATACTCTAATTGATTATTTTATATCTTTATCAAATCTTTTGAACTTTATTGAAAAAATTACTTGCTAATTTAAAAAAAATAGAGTTTTGAGTTATGTCATCATGCCGATACCTTGTTGGCAAGATACGGCACATAGATACAGCCCGTGCTGATGGGCACTTAAATCCTTACTTAGGGCTACGATTGTCCTAAATTGTCTATACAAATCACTGCTTGTTCTTATTTTCAAAACTCAAATTAAAATAATGAGCTCCTTAGAATATTCTCTCATTCTTCAAAGCAATTAAGTAATTTATAACGGGATCAAATTTAGGCCTATCTATGGAAGATTAGCTGTCAAATAAGATCCTAGCAAAGTTTGATCACTTGCAGTTCTTCAAGTCAGCACTAACTACCCTTTCCAACTGTTGCACCTTAACATCACAGTCTGTCATCTAAAGCAACATTATAGCACCATTCGCATTTCCTATTCAGAAATGTATCAAAGATTGTTACACAAGAAGCACTAGTGTTCATTGCATTTCCATTTCAGCTAAATTAGGTTTTTCCACTATAACATCGAATGCTTTGAAGTGAGTGTAGTTGCCATCCGTCCAGAAGGACGGTTCCCTTTAACTTGTCTACTTTCTAATTCTAATGCCTTGATGATATTCTCTCTACAACAAGGGTTCAATTCTTGCTTGAAGTGCCTATGGGGTTCATGCCTTGGTTCAGTATTCATGTCATTCTACTGCTGGTCTTGTGCCAAGTTCACATGCTAGTTGATGCAATGCATTTAAAAGCAGCAAATCGCACACCAGAATGCACTAGCATTAGGCAAAATTATGTACCATTCCCATAGTTCGCAAGCACAACACATTAATATGTAACAATACAAGAAAATTTTCTATCCTGCAGCTTCAAATTTTTAACTTACTTTCACCTTCCGACGTCCCTTATTTGCAAATCTTTTTTTTACATAACTAACCTCACTAATTTTGTTTTTAATGATCACAATAAAAATAGTTCATATTTGAGCATCTGTGAGTAAAAAATAGATTCATGATTGGATTCCCCATGCCACCTGTGCCATACTATGACAAGGATCTGCCACCGTCAGGGACGAGCCACACAATAACGAAAACGTTTCCTTTTTTATTTTTTGTATCCTTTTTGAGGATTTTTTTTTTCTTTTTGAGATGAAAGGGTAATAAAATGGCATGCTGATCTCGTAGATAAAAACCTTACGAGCAGATAGTGGGCACCATTGCATAATGAAACTAAGTTGTAGCAGGGAAAAAAAAAAAAACAAATCTGAAGCTTGTTCTCAGCTTCTTTTATCATTTTTTATTTAGGGTGTGTTTGGTTCCTCGTAAAAATGGTCAGAAAACTCTTTTGGTCTGAAAAATTATTTTCGTTCGTTTGTTTAGCGGTAAAATTGCTTTCCCTGTAAAACATTTTTACAAATTTTAGGAAAACTGGGCCTTTTCGTTTTCCGCCAAAACTCGGTGAAAAACGAAAAGCTCTTGCCGGAAAAAAACGCGGCATTTATGTGCACACCAAAAAAAATCACATGGTCCACCCACTAAGAAACCAAATGTGTGAACCAAGTGCACCTACAAATACCAAAGGTTATTGCATAGACCAGGTGCATTCATATATGTACACCATATTTTCATCTACCATTTTTTTAAGACATATTAGTCTATTCCATTTTGTATACAGCAGTTTTTTTAAAAATTTAAAATTTGGATAGTTAAATTAAAGGAAAAACTTCAAATACCACTACTGTGGTTTCGCACTCTATTACTTTAATACCCTATGGTTTTATTTTTCTCTTTTTATTATCTATTGCACTAATTTTTTTTTCATTAAATCAGTGACAAAATTAAAACTAAAGGGTACTAAAGAGAATATTCGATAAACCCAGGTGTGGTATTTGAAGTATTTTGTATATAATTTAACAAAATATTAACGGAGGAGCTGACGAAAGGAAAAAAATGAAACCACAGGGCACTAAGTTGATACACTTTAAACCATAGGGGACTAAAGTGAGAAAGTGTGAAACCACATGGATGGTATTTGAAGTTTACCCTAAATTAAAAGTATAAAATAAATTGGCAGTCTTTTGAAGCAAGGTGCATGGGTTCATGGGTGCAGGAGGTGCACAAATAATTTTTTTTTCTCATTGATCTCCACCAACATAGTAATAATAATGTGTACAGTATATATATTAAATAATATGTATAATATTATTCCTATTATATATAAATAACATATAAGATATATAATAGAAAAAAATAATATAAATGAATTTTTTTCATCTTTTCGTTTCAACCAAACAAACATCGATGGAAAACTATTTTTTTTTTTTTACAAACCACTAGAAGGCGTAAAACATTTTTTCCAGCGAAAACTTTTTTCCATGGAAAATTAATTTTCACAGTTTTACGTAGAAACAAACAGCCCCTTAGTGAATTTATCCACGGATAGTGTCTTTCCGTAAATTTTTATCCAATTACGACTTCAATTTGGTCTTCATGAATGTGCATGAATGTACTTCTATAATATGTTAACATAGCACTCAAGTTATTAAGATGTCAGCGATTTTATTTTTACTAAACTTTGTAGACATTAAAACACCTTAAGAAGTTGTTTTGGACCCCCAAAAAAAAACAAAAAAAAAAACAAAACCTGATAAAAGAAAGCCTTGCCAATTCAAGAATTGCTGTGACAACGGCATGGAGGCTATGTCCTGCCCTACCATGCTATTGGCACAGCAGCACGCCCTATGCCACTGCCACAACAATCCTCGGTCATTCACGTAAATCTAGGATCGCTTTGTTCCCTAAAGTATGAATATATTACATGTAAGTTTCCCTCCATAACAAAATTCTATTGGTTAGGAAAAGCAATAGTTATTTGAAAAAGCAAATAAACAAATATAAAACAAAGCAGCTTCAAACAGAAAATGTTAAATGTACATTAAAATCAACATAAAAAAAGAAAAAGGAGGAAAATATCACATAACACTATTCATTGCAGGTCCTTAACAAGTCGCAGTTTTCTCTTGATTCTGAAAATTGTATGATTTTCAAATATTCAACTGTCTCTACCTAAAAGAAGCAACATCTTCTAAATCATGTCCATATATGAGTCAACCAAAATGAATTACTAAAACAGTTGCAACAGGTAACTTACTTCAACAGCTGATTGTGATGCAAGATACGGACAATTTGCACGCTCTAGAAGAACGGAGCGGACTATTTCAGAATTAATACCCTTGTCCACCTACCAACAAGAAAAGGTGTTATAAAAAATAAAAACCCACCAACTATAATAGAATAAACTGTGACAGTGAAAAAGGATCATCAACTATTTTGTCAGTACGATAAGAGATATATTACTGCTAAATTATCTATTTACGCAAGGATTTAAAATGCCCATTGCCACAACCCATACCCACCATGCCATACCATCCTGACAAAATTTCAACACAATACAACTTCTACATCGATACCACAGCTCAAAAACCCTCTTTTTTAAAAAAAAAAATAGCAAGTATTTACATCAATAAAGCACAAACAATTCGATAAAGATATATAATAACTAATAAGCAACTAAAATTTATTCGTGTCAAAGTAATATGTATCCCATGGCATAGTGTCTCAGCATGCAATCATTTTTGTTAATGGCACACGTCAGCACAGTATGCCATGCGTTAACACATATCGGCTCGGCACGGCATGGCTTGCTCCATACCGTACCGTGTCGGCAGATGCTCAGCACAACCCTGTGCCATGACACTTAAATTCATATATTTACACGTATATCATTGTAGAATATGAATTTCATATATTTTTCTCCAAAACTAAAATCTCTTACATATGTAACACTAGTGGCCGACAGTAACAAAAATACCACAGATTGCCGTGGCACGGGGGCGTGTCGTTGCTTGCTTAACATAGTACGGCACAGACACGCTTCTGTGCCGACATGTCGCGCTTGCATACCGATGGATACGTATGACCTCCTAATAGCACATTTTGGCATGGGCTTATCAAATAATTATGAATATTGGCTATGTATAGTTTACTGTATTCACCAATTAACATATTGATAAGCTTTTTTATATGTAAAGCACAATTTATAGAGAATAGAGATTAAAATATAATAATAAAATTCACAAGTACAATAATTATATAAATTTGCAGTTTACAAAGAGATGACTGTTGAATTCCACAGCGGTGGATCACAAAAATTTGTTAGATCTATGCATAAAAATTTAACAATAAATTATATGCAAATAAGTTAAATAAATTTAAGTATCAATTGATTTAATATAGCTATTAATTTTATCGTATTTTCAATCTTCCAACTCCAAAATAGAATTTTATGTTATTTGTGTCTCGAAATTTGATTATCGAGTTCGATTTTGTCGACTAACTTAAAAGCTTCGCCGGTGCGACAAATTTGGAAGATACCCTCCTTTCAAACTCATCGACTAATCCCCGTATGAATTGGATAACTTACCAATTTATAAGCGTATTTTAGTAAGAATCTGCATTTTCTATAAAATTCGGACTTACAAAGGTATACACATAAATAGATGACTTTGTAGGGATATGTTTGTAAAACCCCATTATGAAAATGAAAACATCAATGATTAGTACGCACAAGTTAGAGCAACTTCACATGGTAGGGCCTATCTGGGAGTAGCTTTTAATGGTTTGGATTCAAAAGTTTCACATGCACGCAAGGTGCATGTCAGCCACCTAAGGTTGAGATTATTCTCTGTGAGAGGTCGAACAGCAAAGAAGCTGCTTCCAGCGCCAGATTTCCTAAATTATTAACGCAGTATCCTCCATGTTCCATGATCCATATCTCCTTTAAGCATCATTGTGCATCTAAAGTTCTAAACGGCTAGTTTGCGACCAAGGAAAATTGAATTCCTCAAAGCTGTGATCCCTAAGGTAGATAGCGCCATGCAGCCATCCTTAGTTTGACAAACCAGCAATATACTGTCACAGGCTTCAAAATTCAGTTGATATGCGTCCAATATATAAGTAAACTTCCAATGATGACCTATCAAGAAATTTAGGATGGGAAAAATAGTTGCGGACTACCCTACTGTCCTACATAAGCTCATTAAGCATCTTCATGAACCCATTAAGTTGCTTTCCTAAAATCCATTAATTAGGTGTGTATCTGACAAGTTTTGGTATCTGAGCATATCTTAGAGTACAGGCAATTATCAATATCTTTTGAAACTCCTGTATACATACTAACAATCAATTTTCGGGGAAGGCTATAAGGTGGAATATTCTTTGAAAAAAAAATCTAAGTTTATCTTGAATGAATATCTGACTATGATCATAAGTTAAAAAGTATTAAGGTAGACCAAATTTAAGGAGAAAGAGAAAAGTGCTTGTGTGTAAGCAATTCGTACTAACAAGATGGTACATACCAAAAGTTGTTCTAATCTCCTTGTAACAAATTGTAGTACCTAAGCCAAGGAGAGGAAAAAAAAAACAAAGGCTGTAAACAAACATACCACAAAATATAGAAGCAGAAAATATCAACATGCGTATGCTAAACGAACTCACTTCATTTATGATATCGGGATCAACTTCTATAGGTTGTACATCTACCACTAATGTCAATGCACTTCTTAGGTCCAAATTCTTTTTGTTCTCTGTTAGTATTTGGACCTGAAAATACAAGATTAACAAGGCAATTGTAGATCAACAAAAGGACTATGCTTTAATTGTTAATTGGAACTTACAAGTCCATATGAGATTCTTCTCAGGCCAAAAGGGTCATTTGTCGAGCTTGGTTGACATCCAGCTCCAAATAAACCAACAAGACTATCCAATCTGATGAGCAAGAAATAACACCAGATTGTTATTAAGATGGAAGAATAACTAAAATATAAACGAAGAATAGAATTTCACAATAAGAAGTGTATAGTAGAGTATTAAGTGAAACTACTATTTTTTTGATAGAACCGCTGGTAACATACTAGAAGGAGAATTTGAAGAGTGCATATTGGAGATAGAAGTCATAAAAGGCATAAGCGGTTAGAGACGAGAGAGTGCACAGTGGAAAACAACTTATGGTTTGGACAGGGGCAATACTCTTCATAGACCATGCTTATGGGTAATTGTCTGGATTAAATGTTGGACATAACTAAGGAGAAGAGGCCGGATTGTGCTTTACATCACTTGAAGAAGGAAATAGTGAACAGTATTTTTGTACCGCAATTCAATAAAACAGGCGCATATAAATGCAGGTAGGCACTGCAGTAAAGGTTATTTGAGAAAGAAAAAAACAAAAACTATGTAGAGAAAAGAACTGTATGAAGAATCATTCAGAAAATCAGAACCATAAAAAGAGACAAATACTCGATGGCTTACATATGTATCTCAAACACAAATACAGAAACTTTGAAAAATTTGATGTCTAACTAGATATCGATTAATCAACTAATAAGAACAAAGAAATCAAGTGTGAACTTACCTGTCAGCAACAGCCAAAACTATACCAGCATCAGATTTTGGAAGGATATCTCCTGAAAATCTTGGAAGCATAATCTCAAAAAGGGCCTCTGCAATCTTCAACAGTTGAGTATAGTCAGCAAAAGTGGCACTAGACACAAACATACAACTCCTTTTCAACCACATAGTGAAATTTTTTAAAAAAAATATTTAAGCAAATAATATAGAAAAAGTTGTAGACAGCAACATCACAGAGAGCCAAGCATCATAGGCAAAGCAAGGACACCATAGAATCTTTGCGATGCTATGTATTACAAATTTAAATATTGAAATTGAAATGAGTTATCTGAACTAACTATATCGAGAAAACTGAAAAGCAATGATTTAAATGCCGTGGCACAAGGTTGTGCCGAAAATTTGTTGGCACAATGCGTATCGTGCGGTACCGATAGGTGCCGGTCACAAAAATTACATGTGCCGACACACAATGGCATAAAATATTTTATTTTCTTTGGCACTAATATGTTCTAATTGCTTATTATATATTCTTATCAAATCTTTGGCACTTTATTAAGGTAACTACTTGCAAATTTCAAAGAAATGAGCATTCTGAGTCATGCTATCAGCATGGGGGTCGTATCATGGCAATATTTTGTTGACACGGTACAGCACAGTGGGCACAGTCCCTACTAATGGGTACTTAAACCTTGCTAAAAGCTATCTGAAATGAAATATTATTTGCTTCCCAGATGATAAACCAAGTTCGTCTTAATATCTAGGAGTATCTAAGAAACTGCAAGTGCTTTCTGCACGAGTACATATTAATCAGGAATAAGCATGGTCCTTCTAGACAAGAAAATATTAGATAGGAAGAGATCCTTGCAGAAAATTTATTCGCAAACCTGCTCAGGGTAACCATCCCTTAAAGCATAGTGGCGAGCCATAATTCCAGCAAGGGAAGTAAATTCTATGACAATAGAAGTCGCAAGATCTGACATAGCAATTGCAGCAGCATCTTTCATAATTGGGATCGTCCTTTCATCTATTCCAAGAGCAAGGCCTAGTTTAGCAACTATCTTTTGTACACGTTCCATCTTGTCTAGCATTGTCCCGAGCTTCTCCTGTTTAATTTTGGCTATCAGTTATTTCAATATCCAGCAGAAGCATTACTCATAAAAAATTCAATAGCACTTTGCAACTTACATGAAAAAGAATCCCATTCAGCTGACTTCGAAACTCAGAAAACTTCTTTTGAGTATCCATTTTATAGAAAAATTTTGCATCTTCATACCGTGCTCTGATGATTGACAAGAAAAATAGTATAACGGATACTTAATTTGGAAAAGAATAATCAAAGAAAAAAAAGAAAAGAAAAGCAAGAGTAAAAGCTCCGTGGGATCTAGATATAAATCTTGCAAGAGTTCATAAAATTGGTATCAACAAAGCATGACCTAAGTACACTTTCGTTCCCTTTACGAACTACTTGTTCCTTGATCACACCATTGGCAACCTAGAGGAGATCATGCAATAACAGGAGTAAAATGTGTCTTAATTATGAAAGTCACAAATCTGATTTCTACAAGGTATGGAAACCAATAAGAAATCTCACAGCAATAAAGAAGGGCAGTAGATTGCCAGTAGATGTAGATCTCAGAGGAATGTATCTCTGGTGCTTTTGCATAACCTGCACAAAATAATCATTCATCATTTTCAGATATAAAATCAATGTTCTCAGGATAACTCTTTCCTGACTGCATTAAGAGCATATAAGATAGAATTACTAATTGCAATTAATAATAACTTGCATGGCACACGACATGCACCTATGCCACAAATAGTCTGATATAGCAGCATTATAAGGAAAGAGGAAATAACTTTAGTATACCAATACAATCAGTACAAATTAACTTCAATTGTTGAACATAACAAAAACAGTGATGCAAAAAAAACATCCACGAAAATTTCAAAATCGATACTTCCCTTATGGAGACTTGTATGTTTTTTGATCTTTGCATTGTTTTAGGATTGGCATATTTTCACAAGAGAACTACAAAATGTCACATATAACAGTCGAACCTAGGGAGAACAATAACCCATTTGTTCCTCTATTTTACTTGCGTCAGATCGGTGAAATTACTTATACCGTACAGGGAAAAAAAAATTCTCAACCATTCAAATATTTTAGTATTCATTGATCAAGTGAAAGCACAAAACTGGAATTACTGGAGTTTACAAAATTTCAAGCTTCAATAAACAATAAGAAGGAAACATAAGCAGAGATTTTTGTATAGGGGTTGATTACTTTGTCAAGAAAGCAAAAGAAAAATTTTCTTAATGGAAAAAGATTGGCTAGAATGTACCCTTCATTTAAAATCTTTCTCATCTTCATTTTAATATTCTTTGCATGTGGAGATATCCTACTTTATACTACATGCGGAATTGCATTACAAAAAAAAGGGAGACAATTGCAGAACTAGCTAAGACTAAACAAACATACCGTTGTTAATATATCTTCTGGGAGCTCTAAGAAGGAAGCATCAAATTGTCCAAGTATTGGAACAGGCGCTTCTACAAGATTTACAACCTAGATTTGATGTTTGCACGAATCTTAGATCTTAGTTGATGATACAAATAAATGAAGATGAGGGGTCAAATAGTAAGGAACACTTACCTCCTGCAATAAGCTATCCGGTGAAGTAAGACGACCGCCAACACTTCTAGCCAGTAAATTGGAGTCACATAATATTTTTGCCTTGCGCTCCTGTAATTAAAAAGCTTAAGAAGCACAAAGTCCAGTTTTAAAACTAAGAGTTAAGAATAATATCAGAGTTCAATTTTTGTTCTCTCTCCTTGAATTGGAAGTTTTTATGAGAATATTCTTCACATCAGTTCTAGCAAGTGGTAACTAATAAATCTCAGTTGCAAAAGCCCGCATGAGAGATTCTTAGGATACCACAACAATCTTTAGAAGATAGATTCATGAAGCATGCAGATAAGAACATTGAAAATAAATTGAAAATTGCAGATGCCTACATGAACTTACAAATTACAAGTTCATGACAGCTTAACGAGGAAAATAGTTTTCAAGACATACCTGCATGTCAATCAAGATTCCTGCCTTTTTCACAGCATCTAGATATGATTCTGCAGTTTCCATCTGATGAATGTACCATTTATTAGTTCTTAATTTAAGGAGCTTCCACGACCATAACATTGTCAACGAAAGGAAAAGAAAAGAAGGTGACAAGTTCAGATCTAATGAATAAGAAAAAAGAAAAGGCGGGGCGGATAGTACGTGCTGACTAAACATTAGTTCTTAGTCTGAGAAGTTAACTGGAAAATTAATTAAAGCCGACGTAAGCATTTCCATTGAAATATTAAAACTTGGTGCCAAGTTTTGGTGTGTCATTACGCCCATAAAACAATTAATACGATGTTACCCACTAAAACTCTGCCAAATAACCTGACAGTAAAAGCAGATAAGGGTGGTTACATGACTTATATGGCTAGAAATAACTCCAAAGAGTCCTACCAACGACTGTCAAAACGATGGTTGCATGGTATCTTTTGTTTGAATGATTTGTCTTCACCATCTAGTAAAAACAATTACAGCTTCATGTTTTAGAAACTCAACAATTATGTAGGACGAAACAAAATGATATGCAAATTTAATTTCTTTGAATATCTACTTAATCAGATAGAAGTGATTGAGCAATGCCTTCAGTAATATGGCTAATGGAACCAGATTGATCTACATCTCTCTGGAGTAGGAGCATTTAATACAAATTTACCACAATATAGACAACAATTACATGATTTGCTCGTAAAGAAAAGAAAGAAAAAAAAAAAAAAAAAAAAGATGTTGCAGATGTAGCCATTGTGCTGTGCTGTGCTGTGCTGCCATTGTGCTGCACTGTGTAATCATTTCGCCGCACCATGCCAGCATGCTTCCAGTCAGAATCAGCATTCTTTAGTCAGCACGCTAGGGTTCCGAATAAGAGAAGAGTCTAAGAAGAAAGGGATGAAGAGAGAGGGTTCTCAGGGTCCAGGCTTCTGGTCTACCAAGACCTGCTTGAAACAAGCCCCATTGAACTTCAGTCAGACGGAGTGGGTTTTGGTCGGATTTTGATTGACCAAGGCCCAAAATCAGAAAGCTTTTCTCTTATTCCCCTTTCTCCTTCGAGCTTTCACCCTAAAATAAAATTCTAGCACCGAGGAAACTCAATAGAAGCCATCAGCATTGTGAAAGCCAGAATCAAATCTGTGGAATCACTGGCACCATTGGGAAAGCCCATGGCTGTGAATCAAAGACCTAATTCTAGTGGAATAGCATTGTTACACAGTCGATGTTGTTGAATTTCAAGTGCTCGGAAACATCATGCAAGCTTTGGCATGGTATCCACCATACAGCACCAAGGCTGGACGAGCATGGCCCATGCAAGTGGCACACGGTCCTTGCTTTATAAAATTAAATAAATAAATAAGTGGAGCTCCAATAGTTCTACCAGCCAAACTTTCTTAGAAACAAGCCGTGATTTCCTTTTCCAAGTTTACCACCAATATCTAGATGGTTGGCAGCAAGGATTTAAGTGTCATGGAACGGGATAGTGCCAAAAACTTGCCAGTACAATTCGGCGCGGTGTGTTAGGCCATGCCAATGCGTGCCAGTCACAGAATACATGTGCGCCAACGGATAATGGCATGAAATATTTATTTTCTTTAGCAACAAAATATTCTTATAGCTTATTTGTATATTTATCAAATCTTTTGAACTTTATTGAGAAAATTACTTACTAATTTAAAGAAGAGAGAGTTTTGAGCTGTGTCATCGGCACGGGGACTGTATCTTACTGATATCTTGTCGGCACACTATGGCACGGTAGATACGGCATGTGCCAATGGACGCTTAAATCCTTGGTCGGCAGAAGGTGGAGAACCGGAATCGGTGATAAAATATAATTGGAGCAATTTCAAATATAACCCTCTAAAACTTCAAAATATCATAGATGCCCCTTTAAAATTTAAAATATCATTCATACTTTGATACCCTTCTTGCGCAGTTGTTGTATAAATTTTATTCCTGATCGAAATGTTTTGAATTATACTGGTTGCGACGCCTTGGGCGAATAGGAGAAACTCCGTCCATTTGGCCGGTCTGCTAGCGTGCCTAAACTGACCAAATTGGTGGTCTCGACGCGTGACACGTACCTTTCTAAACATACAAATCTATCATTCAGATCCCTCCGAACATACAAATATATCATAGATACCCCTCTAAGCCCCAAACCCAAAGCGTAAACCCTAAACCCTTTAGGCTTCGTTTGGTTCGGGGATAAGTAAGAACTAGTTATTCCAGGAATAGGGTTAAGTTCAAGGTTAAGGTGGGGTTAGAGTAATTTTGTGTTTGGTTGAGAATTGGGTTTAGTCCAAGTATAAGCAAAATAGTGTTTTGTTGAAGTAAGTGAAATAAAAAGGATAGTGGATAGTTATAAATAAAAAATAAAAATATTGCCCCAATTATTATATTTGAATTTATATTTAAAATTTAAATAATTAAAAATAATAATTTAAAATTTAAAATTTAAAATTCAAAATTAAAATCTATATTTTTAAATCTCAAATTTAAAAATTTAAAATTTAAAATATAAAATGTCAAATTTAAAATTTAAAAAATTAAAAATAATAATTTAAAATTCAAAATACAAAATACAAAAAGAAAATCTAACTATTTAAAACTCAAATTTAAAAATTTAAAAATACAAAGAAAAAATATCAAATTTAAAATTTATATAATTAAAAATAATAATTTTAAAATTTAAAATTATAAATTTTTAAAATTTAAAATTTAAAAATTAAAAATTATATTTATATTTAAAAATTAAATAGAGATGGGATTAACTTAATCCCACCTCTATTCTCGCGGGGGGTGGGGCCCACCCCCAAAATTCTTGTTTGGGGTTAAAAAGTGGTATAACCCCCTTATACCCTCTTTAAACTCAACCAAACGTATCTTAAGGTATATAAGACACCAATGATATTTTTACAATTTGAAGAGGCATTTATGAAATTCCAACCTTTCAAAAAAGCATTAAAGAAATTAATCCAATATAATCTGTAATGTCCCCAACAATCCACAACCCATCTATGATGGGACTACTCGAAGAGGAGGATGGCGGATAGCGTGGGTAATTTGGGGCAATTTGGGGTATATTGGTAGTTCATGAGCGACTCGTGTTCGGCTCGAAATGAGCTCGAGATCGGCTCGCTTGTTTAGTAAACGAGCCGAACACGAGCTGGATTTTTCAGCTCGTTTAATAAACGAGCCGAACACAAGTTAGGGTCAGCTCGCTCGTGTTCGGCTCGATAACAGCTCGATTATAGTTATTTTATAGTAATATAATTCTATATTATATATATATATATATATATATATATATATATATATATATATATATATATATATATATATATATATAAAATTATATTTGTATTATAAATATATAATACATATTATTAATTTTAATTTTTAGCCCAACTTTTAAAAACAATTCAGCTTATTTATAAAAGAGGCCCATAGGCCCATTTATATTTAGAATTTATTATTTTCACTCATGGCCCATAGGCCCATGAAATAAATTCCACTCTTTCCATTCCTATGTCCAGCTAACTCCTAACCCTAATTAGCTTTTACCCAATTTTTTTTACTGCAACCGCACAGAGCATTACAACACATAAGTCTCTCTCTTTCTCTCTTTCTCATACTCGCACAAAGGCACAACCGCACAAGCATCGCACACTAGTGCCATAACCGCCTCTCTCTTTCTCTATCTCTCTCAGTCTCTCACAACTCTAGATCCCTATTCGCACACCCTCGGCAGCGATTCTTCGCCGTTCGCAAACTCCCTACAGAAACTTTGCGCGACGCATTCAACAGTTCATTTCATTGATCTTCATCTCTTTTTTTCTTTTTCTTTTGATTTTTTTGAGGGGAATGGGAGGGATTTTCTCTCTTGAGCTTCTAATTAAATATGAAATGATTTTTTTTACAAAGATTTAGGTAGATCGTGCCGGATCAGTGTGAAATCCACCGTCGCACTCACACATCTTCCTTCCCTTCATGTACATTTTCCTTCCCTTCATGTATGTTTATTTATAGATAGTTTTTTTTTTCTAATTGATGAAACAAGTGCATTAGTATTCTGATCTTCAGACTTCAGGAAGCGAAAGTTAGCAAAAATAAAAATTGGCGCAATGTCTCATCGTGTAATCAAAGAAAATCACTCTGAAACCAAACACAGCACATGCCAAATTTCATGCTTGCCAACTAAAAGAGATAGGAAAATACAAGTATATACCCCATATACTAAGATTTTAAAAATTTATTAAAATTTTAGTTGAAAAAATTAAGAAGATAAGTAAAAAAGTTCTAGCTATAAATGATTGGAATATATTATATTTATAGTATATATATATATATATATATATATATATATATATATATATATATATATATATATATATATATATATATATATAGCATTACTTAAAATAGTAGCATTACAGATTCAGCAGTGGGGCGCTTTAACTTTTTATATTTCAATTATGAGGGAACATTTGAGGAATGGTCCAATTTATACATAATCACAAAATTTCGCATGCAATTCCGACCATATAAAGAAAAACAAGCATTACAGATTCAGCAGTGGGGAGCTTTAACTTTTTATATTTCAATTATGAGGGAACATTTGAGGAATGGTCCAATTTATACATAATCACAAAATTTCGCATGCAATTCCGACCATATAAAGAAAAACATTGTATAAGTCCCCATAATTAATTAATCAATTAGTTTTACACCAAGTATAAGTGGTCGTCTTTAGGTTTACTATTTTTGACTTTTCTAATTTGAATATTGATATCTTTTCTATTTTAAATGTTGTATTCATCATTTTACATTTTTTTTTTGAAGTTGATGATAACTTACAACAAGTTGGAATTTGATCGTGAGGACGTATTAAGTTGAACAACAGAGATAACTTGAAGAAAGGCAAGTAGAATCAGTAAGTTTACAAAATCACAGTTTCCAATTCTTGAATGAATCATTTTCATCATATTATTGTTTTTTAGTATGTGCTTATTCATCTCTTTCTATATATATTTTTTTAGTTATGTCTTCTCCCACTTTGCCACATCCCAATTTATCTCCCCAATCAAAGATCTTCTATTGGCACTAATGAACCATGTGATACTCAAGAGAAGGATGAAATTGTTAACAATCATGATATGGATGAGATTGAAAATGAACTAGAAGGAAAGAAAAATAGTAAAAATGTTTCAAAGGTTTGGGAATGTTTTGAAGAAGTAGAAGTTCTTGAGAATAAAGTCTTAGTGAAAAAACTCAAATGCAAATATTGTACAAGGAAGTATTCCAAATCAAAGACGAGCACCACCTCACAGCTAAAAAGGCAAATGAATGAATGTTTTTACTTGAAAAATCAGCCTAAAGATCAAGGTTTAATCAATTTTCCACCAAGTGAAGTTCTAGATAATGAGGTAGAATTTTCTCCTGTCTACATTGGCCCATCTTTTGACGCTTTTAAAATTCGAGAAATAATGGCTAAAATGATTATAGTTCATGAATATCCATTTATGATGGTTGAGCACACATAGTTCAATATATTGTGCAAGGCATTGAATCCTAATTTTCAAAAGGCGAGTAGAAACACTATTAAGAATGAATTCTTAAAAGCCTACGAAACGAAAAGGAGAAATTGAAAAAAGTGCTAAAGAATGTTGATAAAATATCACTTACATGTGATTGTTGGACGTCCAAGCAAACAATTGGGTATATGGTTTTGACAACTCACTATATAGATTCAGAGTGGCAATTGCAGAAGCGTGTCATTGCTTTCATTGAGCTAGAGCCACCACACACCGGTTTGGTTATTTCCAATGCTATTTCTGAGTGCTTGTTAGATTGGGGGATTCAAGATAAAGTGTCTACAATCACCTTAGATAATGCTTCAAGTAATGACGTAGCAGCTAAAAGTTTACGATTGAACTTTGAAAGGAGAAACAAGCTTCACTTCAAGGGTATGTTCTTTCATATTAGATGTTGTGCACATATTTTGAACTTGATGGTTCAAGATGGTCTTAAAGAGATTGCTGAAATAATTAGTGACATAAGGGAGTCAGTAAAATACTTCAAGAAGTCTCCTGGTTGACTTCAAAAATTTGGTGAAATTGCTATTCAGTTGGGTCTCTCTACAGAAAGAGGGTTATCAAGTAATGTTACTACTAGATGGAACTCCACGTATAAAATGCTTGATGCTGTTTTTCATTATAAATTGGTTTTTAGTGAATATGCAAATAGAGATCCATGTTATAGATGGTGCCCCACTGACGATAAATGGGAAAGATATGAAAAGATAAGAAAATTTTTAGAATCATTCTATGATGTAAGCAATATTTAGTCTGCAACAAATTATCCAACATTTGTAGTAGCCCTGGAGCTCAGCAGTTGAGGCTTGTCGACACGTCGGGAGAGTGTCGGGACAAGTCCGAGTCACGTTAGAGCGAAATGGACGCCAAACGGACTCAGTAGAGACACGAGAGCAGGATGAAGCACTGGAATCTGCAAAATGCAGATTTTCTGCTTGTTGTACCGGTAAAACCATCAAGGTGTACCGGTACATTTTTTGTACCTAGGGATGTCAATGGGTATGGATACCCGAAATATTACCCGAACCCGAACCCGAACGGGACAAATTTACCCGAGCTAAACGGATATGGATTTGGTTATGGGTATAAAAAATAAAAACCCGACGGATATGGGTACGGGTATGGATTTTGTGTATACCCGACCCGAACCCGAACCCAAACCCAAATAAATTATATATATATTATTTATTTATTTATATAAGATATAAAATATATAAAATATTATGGTAAAATATTTAATTATGTTTATATATATGACATGAATGTATTTTGATAGTATTTTATTGTGTTTTGAAATTTTGATTTTACTATAATATATTTTGAAATATGGTAAAAAAAATTCATTATTTAGGGTTCGGGTTTCGGGTTTTTGGTCGAGTCCTGATACGGGTATGGATTTTAAACCCGTCGGGTTCGGGTTCGGGTTCGGATTCGGGTATCAACTTGGTATTCGGGTTCGGGTTCGGGTTCGGGTTTTTGAAAACCCGACCCAAACTCGACCCATTGGCATCCCTATTTGTACCCAAGACAACCGAGGTGTAACCTGACATTTCGCCAAAGGCTCACGCATGCTTCTCGGTGTTGCCCATAGGTACCGGTACAAATGCACGTGTACCGGTACACTTGAGTAGGTAAAGGGCTTTTAAGTAAATTTCTGCCTTGATTGTATCACCCACCTAACCCCCTTCCTATATAGGATAGAGAGATCGGGGAGGAAAGGTTATGAAGCCCTCCCTCTCTCTCTCTCTCTTTCTCTCTCTCTTGTCTTCTTGTGCTCGACCGTACTTGGTAGAGGAGCTCGGTGGGAGTTCGAGTGTCGTCGACGTCGCGTCGCGGTGCCGTTCGAGCGAGTTTTCGTCATCGTAGCACTGCGGGGAGGCCGGGCGAGAGTGTGATTCCGCCGTTTTCGACGTCATTGCCGGATTGGGAGTACCTTCAGAAGTGGGGCATTCATTAAATTCCTCCAGTTATTGCATGTTCACACTACTTCAAGCTTAAGGGTGCTGATTCTGCAGAATTCCAGCGACGACTTTCGACATTTCGGCTCGTGTGCGACGTAGGAGGGTCGGATCGCGGCGAAATTTGGTTCGTTGGATCCAGGACTTCGAGAGGAATCCGTGGAGGCCTTGTTCACAGCTTTTGGTTGAGGTTAGCTTGGTCGATTCCTCGTTTTTCTTTGCTGCTGACAGTTTTGAGCTGAAAATGGGATTTTTGATTAGTTCATGATGCTATATTTGAAAACAGTGGGATCTTGGACCTGAGACACATACTTCATCATTATTCACTGGATTTGGGACTTACCTCACCTGAATTGGAGACCTTTAGGTGAGTTTTGACATTGTAATTGAGATAAGTAGCTTAAGTGCTGAAATTGTAGCAATTTGATGAGGTTAGTGAATTTTGATGTTTAGACGGTAGTTGTGGAGCATTCCTGGCTGAAGACAAGTTCGACTGAGCTCCTAGCAGTCTTCGTGACCTCCTTGTTGCCTGGGATTAGCACTTAAGGTGGGTTGATCATCGGTTTACTTCCTAAGTACGTATATAGTCGACATGTATTCGTTGTGTTGTACGCGTATTGCAATTGCTCGATTCGTTGAGTTAGTTTGATTAATAACCTGAATTGGAGCCTGGTTTTATTAGTTACAAATATTCATACATGTTGGACTTGGATATAACTTAGGAGAAAACCGCGATTCTAATCGACATATGCTTAAACTACCGGATTTAGCTCTAGGAGCCGTGGTCCGATTGTATCATCGCAGTTTCAGGACGGTGGATACCTCAGGTAGTTTGGATTTCAGTTACGCTCATGCTGGGATGCCAAGCCTATTTTTACAGTAGTGTTCAGGCTTTTTCGGACTGTTGGGTGCCGCCGGGGTTGACGGTGGACCCAGATTGCTATTGTAGCATCAGATTGTGCCGAGGGCACATGGCTTGTTGGTTATTGGACCAGTTAGACCCTGTTTATTTGACTATAACCTGCAAGAACCTGATTGAGCTCGACAGAAACACGCTTGCATACTCGATTGGGTAGCGCCCACGAGTGCCACTCCGGAGTCGGGCTTCGTGAGTTCGCGTTGGTGTCGTTTCGTTCTTATTTGGACTTGCTCTCGACAGACTGCTTAGTGGTGGAGGTAGTTTTAGCTTGGGCAGACGGGACGGGTGTGTTCACAGTTCCCAGTGAGATTGGGTCAGGATTTACATATTTCTACAGACCGTTAGTGTTGGAGCATGATAGAGTAGTGGCATTTAGCTGTAGATTTATTCCAGCTTTTCCTACTATCCTTGCTTACCTCTGTAGACTTGGTGGGTGGACCGATGATGTTGAGGGCGGCACCCACTGAAGACTACCTGTTTTTACAGTAGTTCCCACTCCCTGTTGTTACTCTTGTTTTGCGCAGCCTTCTTTCGCCATCTGCGGTCGCGGAGACTGATCGTGGGAAGGAAGTCGCGAGTTAGATCCCTTCCCTTGCTGCTGCTGATCTAGATACTCACCAGCTTCAGGTAGTGTTAGTTTTGGTTCTTATACATGTTGTATCTCATTGGTGCGAGTATTTTGTATACCAGGATGTTATGTATGTATAATGAACTTCTGCTTTATATATTGAGTTTTCTTTTAGCTCTATACTACCGGGTTGTGGTATTGTATGTTTTACGTACAACTATCGCTTTGTATACAGGGAAAATTTCTTAGTATACGGCGGATTTGTCGGCGTGCCCGGGGAACGTGTAATTCGGGGCGTGACAACATCTAACAAGTTCCTTCGTGAAACTTATAAAGTTAAGAAAATGCTAGCTGAACAAGCTACATCAGATGATTATTTTATGAGAAACATGGCAGGAGTAATGGCAGAAAAATTTGATAAATATTGGGATTCTTGCAACTTGTTAATGGCCATTGCATCAATTTTAGATTCAAGATACAAGATGTTGTTGGTTAAATTCTGCTTTCCTAAAATATATCCAAGTCATGAGGTTGAAAGAAATATAATGATAGCTCAAAAGGCATTATCCGATCTCTTCGATAGCTATGCTTCAAAACACTTTTCTTCCATCTCTAAAATAAGTGTGAGCGGTAAAGGAACCCTTTCAGCTACAACGTCAAGTGCGAACATTAATCCAAGTTCATCTAAAAGACAAAAGGCAAGCGATGATGACAATTTTGATGATTTTATAAGAAGCAGTTCATTTGTCCAACCTGAGAAATCAGATTTAGAAACATATTTGGAAGAAGGGTGTGCTCCGTTGATCGTGATGACCCAAGTAAATTTGATGTGTTGCGTTGGTGGAAAATGAATAATATTAGATTTTGTATTTTGTCAAAGTTAGCTCGTGATGTTCTTAGTATACCAATTACCACCGCCGCTTCGGAATCAACTTTTAGTGCCGGGGTAAGGGTTTTAGATGATTACTGAAGCTCATTGGCACCAAAAACGGTAGACGCCCTAGTATGTGCTGGAAATTGGATAAGAGCTTCACAAAAGTTTACAAAATCTAAATCTGTAAGTATGCTATGATTTTCAATTATTAGTTATTACCATTTCTTTTTTATTATATACTTAATTTATGATTTAAATTTAATTTTTCAGCAAGAGATTACTGAGTTGGAAGATATGCATATTAGTATTTGTGAAAATAGCATACTATCATCATTTCAGGTAATTATTTGTATGTTATGCTATTGAGCTCTAAAGGATTTTACCTTGTTGACATTTCTAAAATCTTTTCTTTATTTTGTGCCTTGAAAGGTTGGAAGCATAAAGTAATCAAGAGTTGTCTTTGATCACTTGATGTACACTTTTCATGACGGTAAAAGTCTATACATTTGAATTTAATATTAATTGTTTTTATTCATAACTTGTGTTTTTGATCTTTTTCAGGATGTCGGCAATTTTAACTATCATTGAAAAGCAATGGATGGAATGAAACTTGTAACTTTATTTGGGCAATTGTTAAATTTTGTTAGACTTCAAATTATTATGATGGTTGGGTACTTGGGTTTATGGTTTCTTTCTGCCTAAAGCCTACTTATATCGTTAATATTTTTATTTTAGAGTACATTTGGACTTGTGTTGTAACTTGTAACTTGTAAACTTGCAATGTGTTTTATTTGGACAATGTGTTATGTAGTAAAGAAGTTTATGTTGTTATTTTTACTTGTAAATTATTAAATTTTTTATATCTACTTTTGTTGTTAATGTCTTTTGCTTATAAAATGTGTTATAATTTTTTATCGAGGTGTTGAGTCGAATACGAGCTAACGAACTAACGAGCCGATTCACGAGCTAACGAGTAAGGTAGCATTATATAACCGAGCTAACGAGCCGAACAAGAGCCGGTTCTATTAAGTTTCGAGCCGATCACAAGCCAGAGTTTTTGAGCTCGTCACGAGCTCGAGCCGAACACGAGCCGACCTTGAAGACAACAAGCCGAGCTCGAGCTAGCTCCAGCTCGCTCGAGTTCGGCTCGTTTACAGCCCTATATATTGGAAAGAATAATAAGATGTAAAGAGACAGGGAGATGGAAGAGGGGAAAAAGAAAGGAATTGGGAGGATAAGAGGAATTGAGAAGGGGAATCGGGAAGAGTTGAGTAGGGGGATAGAAGAGGAGAGGAAATAAGTGAAAGAAATGAGGAGGAAGAAGAAGATTAGTGAGAGAGAAGAGAGCTTTTAATTCTTTTCATTCATGGCTTCATTAGTTACATTCCTGCTTCTTATATTCTCCTGGACATTGTACTAAAATGCAAGTTACAGAAAATAGTAGATTAAAGTGTAAAAAGTAATAAAAATGGTAAATGGGCTATCTAGGCCTATTTCGGTGGAGTATGGAGTTAGGTTCTGTTGCATGCGGATCTCTTTGTGGCTTATCGAAGTGGATTTCCTTCCCAACCGCCGATCCGCTAGCTTGAAGGTTTAAATACTTCCAAGCTCCCTGTTGCTCTAGATCCTATCGGATGCCACCCTCGATCGCTGCTCCTGCCTAGTCTTTGGCTCTCAAAGAAGTGATCTCCATGGATGTGCCCTTTCTTTGAAAGCCCTCTGTCACGGCCTTAACTTTTTCTCGCTAAAAGCCCATGCGGCGCCCGCCTTCCTGCTCGAAGATGGGCAAGCCTACCCCTGTCCTAACCACGGACAAGTCCCAAACTTAACAGCGGAATACCAATCCAAGCATTTTGCCAAGCTTGCTCCTCCGCAAGACTTATAGCCCAACAATCCGCCTGCATTCGAACCCCTCGTTGGACTCCTCCTCGAGTTCCAACGAGCAACCCCAACAATGAGGTTGGCCACCAAGCAAGGTTACTTTCCCTCGCCATAGGACCACATGCGCCTGACAGCATCCATGGACAACCGCCTACGCGGCTTGCACCCTCGGTCCAATGTCGAACATCCGAAAAGCCACCCAAGTGTGCCACAAGCCCCACTGTCTCCCAATGCCAGCGACCATGCGCGACACCCCACACGCCCATGCTCAGCACCTCCATGCTTCGCATGCGACCCGTACGGCACTAGTGCCTCAATGCTCCTGACAAGGAATCCAACAAGTCCACACCGTGCCCTTGACTGTCCACGCGACCCTCGCATTGCCATGGCGCTCCGCGCCCTTGATTCCCATAAGTTCGCCACATAAGGCCCCAACGCTGGGTTTCGCCCCTCTCGAGTCTCCAAGGCCTGCGCGGCCCGCGAGTCTCCTTCGACGTGCCTCCTGTCAGCGATCCTATAGAGATCCAACTCTGTAAACCTTCGCAGGCGCCTCGCCCCGCGAATCCCCGCTCAGCACACTTGCCTTCGCGAGCCTTGCCCTCCACGGCGGGCCAACCGTCGCAGGACTAGCCCTCATCCGCTCGTACGCTCCCCAACAGAGATCCAAACGGCATAAGGTAGCGCAAGCGATCCTAGGAGCAAAACCTCCCAGGCGATACCCGCTCCACAATGTCATCGACCTCTGACATTGCCCTAGGCCCGTGATCCTTACAACGATCCGTTGCTCAACCACACGGCGCACTAGGCTTGACTACTCCGCTATCCAAGGGATGACCCATGTCCTATGGGTCAGCGGGAGAGTTGGGGCCACCAACGATGTGTCCACCCCTCCTACTCTATATACCATACAAGGCATCCACCCCTTTGGCACCCCGGGGGTACGAAGGTGCTCACCGAGGGGTACGTTTTGAAACTCCGCAAGCGGTACCAAAACCTTGCCATGGCATGGGCCATTGCTAGAGAATTGCCTCCGTAGACTTGACAGTGACTCTGACCTGACGGAATGCTGCAACTCCGCAACTCCATAGCTTCGTCAACTCAATGACTACCAAATGTGGCCCCCAGGTTCGTCACGATCGAAGCCAAATGATCGACCCGTGACACCTCGCTCCACCGTGGGAGAAGACCAAGTCTCCTCCTTGAGTCTGGATGTGCCCTTCCTTCTTCCTTCGAAAGACCTCGCTCCGCCATAGGAGAATGCTAAGTCTTGTCCTTGAGCCTCTTTATTCTTCAAAACTACTCTACCGCTATCTATTTAATTTCTACTCTACTCAGGTTGTTACATAATCATTCTCCAGAACATTTTTAACTTGGTGTTCCATGTATTTTTGACAAGTTTCATTGGTCTTCGATTGTCAAAAGCAAAGAAAGCATATAGGATATAGAAGTCATCATACTATAGGTTGGTTTATCATTTCCCACTCTGTCAGCTATTTATTTGAATTTTAAAAAAATAAATATGACACAAATAGTCAATAGCAATATTACAGAGAAATTGTAAAAAATAAAAAGAAAAAAGAAACAAGAGGATCAAAAGAAATAAAACAAGAGAGTCCATTCAAGTACCTTGAGAATAGCTGAAGACGAATTACGAAGGCCGCAAGACTGTCTCCCACTGTCAAGATAATAAGCAATAATTAGAAAAATCATAACAAAGAACTGCCAACAAAAGATACAGTAACTAAAGATAATTGCACCTCCTATGAATATTGCAAAATAAACCAAGAACTGCCTTTACTATTGCATAAACCTCACTTCAGAAGCAATCTGGGGTGTGCAGGCCGAGTAAAGTACTAAACTACTATCAAAAGACTAATATTAATATCGAGATTTCTAGGTTTTCAGTGCTTTTCTTAAAGCATACTTCTCGTTAGTCAACATCATCACATTTGGTAATATTTTTCTGAAAACACTCAAAGATATCATTTTAGGATA
The DNA here is from genome assembly GCA_025177825.1 of Aechmea fasciata. NCBI lineage: Eukaryota > Viridiplantae > Streptophyta > Magnoliopsida > Poales > Bromeliaceae > Aechmea > Aechmea fasciata. The sequence continues at coordinate 1,853,354 of CM045940.1, forward strand.
TTATATGTTTCTCTAAGTTGAAGATACTGGTCCAATAGATCCTTTGATATCAATATCTCATTATATTTATTCAATTAAACAATAAAGAAAACTAACTTTGAGATAGAAATGCATATAGATGCCTAAACCATGGGTCATTTCCAAACAAATAGCTGAAAGATAAGGGACTGTAGATGCATAGACATCTTTTTTAGCATATAAACTTTATTTACTCATGATGAGGTACCGTTTGGTTCGGGTATAAGCAAGAACTAACTATTACGGGGATTGGTACAATTGTACAAGTATGGGGATAAGACAAATAGCGTTTGGATGAAAATTGGGTTGCTCCTAGGGATAAGAAAAATAGCGTTTGGATAGATAATATGGAATAAGAAAAATAGTGGATAGTTTTATATAGAAAATGGAGGTGTTGGTGAGGAAAGTTATACCCAATTATTATAGGTAATCGAGAACTACTATTCTCGGGTAAAAAATTAGCGTTTGGGTATAAAGGAGGGATAAGGGGTTATTCCTATCCCTATCCCCTTTCCAAACGGTGCCAACTGCAACAAGTAGTAATTGGCTTCATGGGAGCATAAAAATATGTCTACAATCCATAATTATACTGCCTCTCCTCTAACTCTAAGTCTCTTTTCTCGAAGTAAGATAAATCATTTCGTAGGTGGAATACATAGAAAATCATGATCATAAGGACCTTGAAATGGACTACAATCAAACTACTAGGTAGCAATCGCAAAAGAAAATTCCCATAAGACAAGTCATTCCAACATCCAAATAGTCCATAAAAGTTCCGAATTTTGTACCTAACTGATTTTTATTTCTCACCCCTATCCAAACATCTCGAAAAATCATCGCCTAAACCCCGCACATCCATCTATTTGTGCACAGTATTGACACACCATTATGCCCTTAATTTATCTAATGCTTATCTCCACCATCTGTGGATTGTCGCCTTTTTTCTATTTTAATTTGGATGATTAGATTTGACGTATGAGATGAAATGGAGAGTGGATTGCAGAATGGTGCACGAATGAAACAATGCACCAAGTGGAGGTAATAATTTCTCATTGAGGATAGAATCAAGGTACAGAAATAAATATTCCAGAAAGGGTAGGCACTAGATCATAGTTAAGGTGGCTTAAACGTTTTACATAACTTCATGAAAGGTGAAAATGAAAAACTAAGGAAAAATTATCGATATACTGTCCCATAGATGGTTCATACTGCTATTGAGGAGATAACCTTGAAACTTCAGCAAATATAAATGGTACAATGAGATCTCCATGAAGTGCTAATATCCAGCGAATTGGTCGACTAAACACGAACTGCATGGATTGCAGCTTTAGTAACACGAAAACTTAGCTGAATCAGCAAAAGAAAGATCATATATGGTAGTTACAGATTAGACCACAAGAAATTTATAAGTTCCTTTGGAAATGAATTTGATTCTAACAAAATTTTCTAAGCTACATAACATTTAGCGGTAGTAAAAGCATCTTAAAGATAGAGACACCTAAATCTAAAGACACTTCTAAATCAAAAGGCAAAGGGCAAAATTAGATACCTCTATGGCCTTCTTTCACTTCTATAGCCGGTGAATCGGACAAGCTCCTTTAAAAAAAAAAAAAAAAAACTTCCCAGAGGTTGCTAACAATTAAGGTTTGCCATTGACTAGAAGTTAAACAAATGACAATCATTTAACTTATTTAACTATTGTAAATAGGGAAGACCGGCAAGATCAAGCAATTGGAGGACCCTTATCTAAGTGTTTTAGTGAACTGAGTGATTAACATGTGCTCAATTTTAATAGCATTTACAGTAAATTGTAGCAGAAAACACAAACAGCAATATCAGGGCACTCCGGACTTTTAGGGGTAAGAAGATTCAAATATACCATTTCAGTTGGCGAGTACAATAAGTTTGCTCAAAAGATAATTGATACGTCCAGCAGGAGCATTGTTGTGTAAGTGCACAAGAAAGATGGAAAAGCAACGGAAACTTGTAATTGGCAAAAGGTTGAAAATTGTGATCGACGTTGGAAGCTGGAACCACTAATTTTAGCAGGCTAAGAGTTAAATGGTTGGTCACCTTTCTTAACATCCCTGTTCCTTGCGGCATAATTGGTTCCGTTTGGTCCAGTTTTTAGGCAAATCTCAAACCAAATCAAATTTTTCAGTTTGAAAATTTTGGCAACTGAACAAAATTTATTATACTCAGAACCAATTTAAACCAAACCGAATTAATTTGGTTTGGTTCCGTTTGGTTCGGTTTTGCAATTAAACTTTAGATTCTTTTATTTTTCTTATGAATAATTTTATAATTTAAGATTTAATTTGAATCATTATGAAATCACACAAAAAAAAATTAATTATGAAGATAGAATTTTGAAAAAATATAGATATATGATCAAGATTTGATCATAAATGTAAAATTTTAATAAGTAATTTAGATAAAAAGTGTAAAAAAAATATTACTATTCGGTTTTCGCTTTGGTTCAGTTCGGTTAAGAAATGTGTTCAAGCCAAACCGAGACCGAAAACCGAATTTAACTAAATTTGAAAATAGTAACGAACCTAAACTATATAAACTGAACCAAATAGTCTTATTTGGTTTGGTTCGGTTTGGTTTATGGTTTGGAACCAAACTGTGTACACCCCTACCTATTCCTCATGGACCATTTCTTGGTTGGATGGAAATATTTTGGGTTTTGGATCAAATAGTTGCAGGTCTATAACTTGAGAACTTGTACAAGCTACAAGAAGAAATGCCAAAAGAAAAACAAGCAGTTGCAAGAAGAGAACTTGTACTGAACACATAATTTCACATATAAGAACTTCAATCTAGCCACTTTAACTTTTGTGGAATGTCAAGCATAACAATGATACTCTGACAAATAGGAATTAAACAACAAAATACATAAAAGAATTAAGAACAAAAAAAGATTAAGAAGTCAGTTGTTACATTGGAGTTCCAGCGCATTGACTTGGTAAATGTGATATTACTTATTATGCTTGGCAGATCTTCAGCTAACACCTGCAAATATTAACAAATTTAATCCAGGCAGCTGTCATCATGGTTGAACAAAAATCAAAATCTAGGTGAAAAGAAACCTTCAATGCATATGCATAATACTACAATCTACAAAAAAATAAAACCAAAAACTAACATGCTAAGAACCAATATGCACTATGCAGTTGAGTTGTCTGAATAAGAAATTAACACGCCGTGGAAGTAAAAAACTTAAGGTTTTATAGGTGCTAAGGATAAGGCAATAAACAATTAATATAATATTTAAGTGGAAGGATTGAAATTTATTTTGTTAATTAAGCTGCAAGAATAGGACCTAGAAACCCTCTCCATGTTCAAGCAGATTTGGAAATAGAAAAGATTAACACTTATGCGGAGCTAGTAAAAGAACAAGAAACACTACACTTGACAAATAAAATCAAAGTTTGTACTAGGAGCATCATAAGGACAAGCGGCACTACTTTTATTTACCAAGTTTCTATCCTTGTGAACTTCAACTCGTTCAAAGCCAATAAAAATAGGAAAAACATATAAAACAGAGAAGGTCATGCATTCAATGTTGCTTCTTGCCCGTCCTCCCGCCTCCACGCCCCCTTCACCCCAACAGCCCCCCTGCACCACACCCACCAAAAGAAAATCCTAGCTCTTCCATGCCAGCTACCTATTTTCTCTCCTTATTAATGTAATCGCCTTCTATTCTCAAAATACAAAAATGAGAAACCAAATATTAGGAAAATTGCATACTTCCTTAAATTGGCCATTCTAGAAGTTCTTTCAGTATATTTTCTTGCTATCTTAATGAGTTTCCTTATTCTTGGCCACCTAAATTCCCTCTTAACATTCAGATAAGCTATAGATAATTAGATATTATTGACAAGACAGAGTGCTTTTACTTCAGCAGAAAATTAACCAACATTAGTCCATAAATCAACAAAACATTCTCTAAAATATCCAACTATAACAGTAAAAAGACGATATACGAACCTCTATAGCAGACCGTGCAGACTCTTTCACACGAACAAAGACATATTCTGTTTTACCTGAAATGATTATATAAGAAACAGTTAAGTTAGTGTATGAATCTACTATTTACAAAATGATTCCACAAAGAATCAAACATTTTAGAAACAAATGTTCGTGCAAAAGAATCATTAAATAAGCAAACTCATTAAGTACAAAACCAGTGATACAAATTCCGGTAGTATAGATGTAAGTGACAGCAATTGGCTCAAATAAGTTGACAAAGAGCAAAGGACTAGGGTCAAAGCTTAAAACACTAAGTAAAAATCAATTGTAGAACATATCTTGATAAATAATTGGGTAGTAATACATCATTTCAACTAGAAAATATTCATTCGACAATCTGCTGAGATGAACAGAAATTTTGAAAATACTGTCAGCAGCAGTAGCAGATGGTATGATGAACATGCAACAATCAAATAACAGTCCCACATCAACACAACTTAACTTTATGTAAACCAAAAGTTTCATATACCACTAGCAACAGAGATCCACCTATAGTCGGTAGAAAACGCTAAAAGTAAGAAAATCTTTGTAATACATACTATTAGATTTAGTGAATAAGATATTGCAACAAATTAATGTTAGTTAGTTATAACATTCATGTTCCCACAAAGTTTAGTGCCTAATATTGACTGAAGTGGACACTTCATATGAAGGTATTACTAATATAGGTATGCTATCACGCTTTTACAATTGTCATTATTTATTCTTCTTCTAGTTTAGAGAAATGGGTAGAACATCAGCAAAACAAAAGGATATTATTCTTATCTAGACAGAGAACACAAATGATATTGGATGGAAACTTTTGAATAAGGGAAGCAAGTGCATATCATACTACCTACAATTGTACTGTAGACAAACCACGATGGCAAGAAATAATATTAACATAGCAGTAAAATGCACAAGGAGAGAATGACCAATTACAGAAAAGAAGCCAAATATCATGGTAAAAGGAAAGGTTTCATTGATATGAAATTTGTGGATGCTCTCGTGTTATATTTATATCACCATACCAATGATTGATGTTTCCAACATAAGAATGTTTTTTTGCGTTAAACAATGAGGACAGTGAAATACATAAAGGAGAAAAGGACTTATTCTCCCACACACTCCAAAGAGGCTAGCATTAGCAACTCTAGTTGGATTCCAAAGATCACTAGTTCCTCGCAGAATATCTTGAACGAGGTTGAAAGAAGGAAAACTATTCCATACAACTCCACCTCAGTGCCGTAGTTTTAGATGGGAGCAGTTGCAGAACTATAAAAAACTACTTAATATACAAGGCATATCTCGGTTACAATTTCACAAGTTCCTAAGAAGTGAAAGGTATATGCTGCATATGTGAAGACAATATTATCTTCTGATAGGTGACTCATTTCAAATTGGTCCAATAAAGTCAAATATCAAAGAGAAATTATAATACTAAATCAAAGACAAATCTGACAGACGATTCTAACAAATGTCAAATGTCTAATAGTTTCAAGCAAGGATTTAAGTGTCGAAGCACGGGGTCGTGTCGGAAACTTGCTGACACGGTACGGCACGGTGCGTGCCGGACCGTGCCGATGCGTGCCGACACATAATTGCATGAAATATTTATTTTTTTTAGCAACAAAATATTCTAACTTTTTATTATGTATTTTTATCAAATCTTTTGAACTTATTGAGAAAATTACTTACTAATTTAAAGAATAGAGAGTTTTAACTTTTAAGCTGTGCCATCGGCACGGGGGGCTGTATCGTGCTGATTTCTTGTTGGTACGATACGGCATGGTAGATACGGCCCACGCCGATGAGCACTTAAATCCTTGGTTTCAAGATTCTGGTATAACAGGGCTGTTTTGAATGAATTTTTCTAGTATAATAGGGTTGTTTTGATTTTCTTCAAATTTCAAAATTGGACTTCTCCTGAACCCCTATTATAGGTCAAACATTAGCAAGATTCGTGACCTGTGCAAGGATATTGATTCAATATCTATATCCTATATGGCACTATACCACCCCCAACACATCACGAATATGAGCCCATAATTTCATCCTTGGTTTATTCAATGGTTTTATGATCCTATATTATATTACCCTATCAGGCCTTCGTTTAATTACCGAACAGCTTTACAAGTTGGACTCATAATAAAGGTAAGCAAAAGAGAAGCATCTAAAAAGACATGAAAGAAGTATTTCAATTTTCATTTCACACAATTGTTCAACACATACTCCGTGGTTGTACTCCCAATAATTTAAAAAGAAGCGAAAAATAAAGTGATACAACAACAGAGAAATAAAATAGTAAAAAGACAAACAACGAATAGAATAAGTTAACACCAGGCATGCTGCTACTAACCTTCTATTTTCTTATATAGCTGGTCCACAGATACACTATTCTTACGGCAAAAACCCTCAGCAGCCTGATGCAGAGAGATAACTATTTAAGTGCATATACAGGTACCATAGAATATGAGTACTGACAACAAGCATTCAGTTGACTTACCACATGATTTTCTTTTTAACTTTTCTAAAAAAAAATTTAATCATAGTACAAAATAGAAAACAAACAAAAAGTGATTGATGCTACTATACTATCATTAAAACATTTTTAATAAGAAACACGTAAAGGATTATAAACATTGTGCATACTATAATTGAGTTAATAACAGATTTAAGAATAAAGAATCAAAGGAAAGAGAAAGTTAACAGAAAAAAGACAAAAAAAAAAAGAGAACCATTACCTAGAAATTAACAATCAAATTACTGTTGACCAGTTAAAACATAAGATTCAGGCAACTAAATAAGGTATGGCAGAATAAATCATTTTACAACACTTGCTTTGACAAGAACAAGAAAAAGAAATATGGGAGCGGAAACAACTAAATAAGTAAGAAACTAGAACCTTAGTAGGCTTTCCTTCTTGATCAAATGCCTTTGCTACTGGGGGGCCACGTAGTTCAGTCTCCTCCTCTGCTTGCTTGGTACTAAGATTTTCAACACAAATCTGCAAATGAAAAAGTTATCGATTTGACGTGTTATGCTTACCAGGGCTTTCATACTAATATAGAAGACAGATTCATTTTGCAAGCCAAGATTCTAGAAGAAAATCAAATAAGGCCACAGGTCTAGCATCAAAATCACTTTTTTAAGGAAAGAGATGGAGTATCATGTAATTTTTTTCACTTTATTGATATGTCAGTCTGCTCACCTTCCGAAAAGATAATGACTCGGACTGCTCAGCAGCTTATATTTCAGGGGTTTTGCAAACAAAATTAACTTCATAGCATTCTTTTAAGTGAAGGCAGCAATTTCAGTATTCCTTGTGGCATGGCACTGCTACTTATTGCTGCCCCTAGCATGTACCACAGAACATATTTGTGTACCAACCGCACAATGCCACCTTCTTTTAGGTTTTCTATGGGAAAAAAAAACCACATACCCTTGTTGTTACCACTTAAGTTTTTCTTTTTGAAACTCAGATTCAATGCGATTGGATATGCCAACTATCGTTAGCACTTAAAACATGAAAATTCATTCTAAATTTCCATACTAAGCTACTAGCATATCAACTGAGAAAACTAATATCAATGACACAAACATCGAGGAATCAAAGAATGAAACATAATGATGTGAATTTAGATTAGCTGATCGAAGAAAGTCTTCTAGACAGAAATAACAACAGCATGCTCAAATATTTATCAACAGCCTAACAAATGTAGAACGAAATGAGCTTTGCATAACTTCAAGGAAAATATTTCTATACCAAAGTCTTATATAAAGGTTGACACTTAGAGGTATAAGAAGTAGATACCACTATTCTGCGCGGCGTACCATAAGTCAACACTTCCCCACGACTCAATCTTCGTTTCTCTAATGTTTGCTCAACTAATGCTTTGAGCTGCAACAGATACAAAGCATTTCTTAATAGTGAAGCAAACAAAAAAATTTCCAATGTCCCGAAAAAGACATTTCGGGAATTGATAATAAAGATACACCAGTATCTTTGTCAGAACAACACATACAAGTTTTCTGAGTGTTAAAAAAAAGTGTCCCTGACGATAGTATGGAAGAGACAAGACTACAAGTTCTCATGCAAAGTGCATTATCACAGAGAGGAACAAGAAAATGGTGAGAAACTAGGTACCAGATCATGCCAATGTGAAACAAACTTACTTGCCCGCTTGCTTCTACTACATCCTGAGGTGGCAGCTCTTCCGTCCCAATTTCAAGAACAAATAATCGAGGTTGCTCCATTTCCTGTTAAACCCATTAAAGAATGGTGAATGTATAGCAGATATCAAAGAGATCAAGAGAATAACACTGTCCGCAAGGTATATATGCACCAAATCTAATAATTTTATCCAAACTTTCCCTCTAATATATTCTTTATGGTATGTACTGCTATAACTGGAAGGAATTTGAAAGATCTAGAGATTGTAGTAATTTTAGTGAATTTCTCTGATTCCATGGTCTTCCCTGCGCTTTGCCACTACTTTCAATTTTAAGAGATTGCATAGAAATCATCTTACAATATATAATGAGCTGTAATTTCAAATGCATATGTACAACTGCAAACATGTCACCCAAGTAAATGAATCCTCATTAACGCCATTGCATCATTATCTACCTATTAGTTACAAAGGAAATGAAAAGGAAAAATGTAAAACAGCTTGGAAGTGCAAATTCCTCTCATTTTGTAGTTGCTAAATCACTCTTGATGGCTGATCTTTTCTGCATAAAACTCAATAATCTCTTCAGAAAGTTATTTCAAAAAGGCTAAATTGTATTATTGAAATCAGACATTCAGGAGCTATATCTTTTTTCGTATGCTAAATATGATGTATTGCAAGTTTTTTGCTTTTTCTTTTTCTTTCCTCACTAAGGATATTAGGACGTAAAAACAAATCCAACTTTAGAACACTCAAGAGGGTAAAATAGCTTATAGTCAAGGTAAACATCTTGCAGAGCGGAAAGTTTCTCATTTCCAAAACATAACAACTTCTCTAGGAAAAACAAATACAACTTCTTGGGTAAGAAAGGAACATGGAAAAAACTAATCAATCTAATCAGCGATTTTTACCAGTTTATGATATATCTTGCTGCATAGAGAACTTATGCAATGGTAACTGATAACTAGCATTGTAACAACCCACTGCCCCGTAAAGCGTGTCGAGTTTCGTCAAAATGAGCGGGACCCGAAGTGGATGCGAGTAAGTGTGGGTTCTGTGTGCTTTGGAACACGCGCACAGCGAAGTGGGGTCGTGGAAAAGCTGAACTGCAAGTCTGGTGGAATTCCCAGGCTTGGAGCAGCCGAGACCGGACATCCAGGGGATGTCCGGATGCCACCAAGTGCCCAGCTGCGCAGTGAGGAAATTGGCTAAGTCCTGGAAAACCAGCGTACTGAGACCGGACAACCAGCCAAGACCGGACAATCCGAGACCGGACATCCAGCCAAGACCGGACATTGGCTGCGTAACATGCAGAAAAATGGCTAAGTCCCGAAAGGAGGGCTTACTGAGACCGGACAACCGGCCGAGACCGGACATTGGACCCGAAAACTGCCCAGTTCTGGCAGGATGTAATATTTAGAGTTGGGAGGGTCTAAATGCAATTGTGGCAACATGATATATGCTTGGGCCCTTCTCTATTCACAGCACACTCATTTCCTCTCCACTCTCACTCTCTTTTCTCCCTTTCTCTCTCTAGAAAAGCTCTAGGAGGTCAAGGAGAACTTGGAGAAGAAGAAGGAGAAGGTTTTGGAGCTTTTGGTGGGCATTGGAGCTCTCCTACAACAAAGCTTTGGTTGAGCTTGCTACAAGAGGTAGGCTTTTGCAAGTTAACCTTAGGGTTTGAGTTTTCTCCTAAGTTTTTGAGGTTTCTAGCTTTTTGCTAGTGTTAGAAGCTTGCTAGAGCAAGAACACCATGAAACCTCCATGAGAGCTCATGTGCTCTCATGGTGGCTTAGTAGGGTTTGTAGTAGATGCCTTATAGATGGTTCTAAAGGCTTTAGAATGGTTCTAGAGAGCTTCTCATGGGTTCATAAGCTTTCTTTTGCGTACGGATGAGATCAATCCCATGGGAATGCCTAAATGGCATTACTAGGGTTTGGAAATTGGGGCTTTTGCCCTAGGGTGTTTCCAAGGTAAATTGACCTTGTAGAAACCTAATTGGGAGTATCCCCGACGCGTGGGACAACTCCGTTTATTTAAACGAAAAACCTACCTATGAGCTACTATGTAAACTAGCCTGATTAGGGCTCTGTTTAACGCACAGGTGGTAAACTAGGGATCGGTTGGGCACGAAACTCGACCCGCAACCCATCCATAATATTTAGAGGTGGGTGGTGCATTCCAAAGACATCGAAGTTCTCTCTATGTCTAAGTGTCACATTTTGAGCATATTTATATATTGAGCATGTTGCATTGTAGGGTTTAATATACATTTCTTATTGCTTTTGTGAGTTCAAATGCATGAGGTAGATTTGTATGAGATTGTATGGTAAAAGAACAAGAACCCTATGTATGCATGTTAAAGAACAAGAACTTAGTGTAATTGACAAGTGAATGTGACATTGGACATGAACTTAGAGATTGTGACAAGTGTGAGTCTAGAATACTTAGACAACTTGTATGGCATCGAGAACAAGAACAAGTAGTGTACATAACACTAGTAGAGTTTTGAGATTGATATTATGACAACAACCTTAGAGTTAAGGGTCATATGAACATAGTCTCCTTGAAGTCAAGGAATGGATTGAACTGGAATCCTTAAAGTTAAGGATTGATCGTACTCACCATATAGTCCTTGCTCGAGGCGGGCGATGTGCTCCGGAGTTGTCATCGCTGGGTTGTAGTGTTTCCCCAGAGGACGGTCCCGTCGGGTTGTAGTGTTTCCTCGACAATAGGGATTTGAGTTGGTTGAGTCTTGTTGAGGGCGAAACCTACGGGTTAGCCAAGAGATTGGGTATTGAACTATGATCCTTCAATCATTATGAGTTATTATTCGATCATCTTATTGTTTACTTTCAAGCGTATTAGCTGCATTTGTTAGTTGGTTATTATCTTACCTTTCTTTCTATTACGCTTGAATTAGACCTAGTGGGAAAGTCGGCGTGGTTGGTTGCCGAACCCACGGGGAACTTCGTTGTAGTTCTCACCCCACTATCTCCACAGGGCCGGGACCGAGCGAGCCGGCCGAGGATCGCGGTAAGGGCATCGCGCCCTAGATAGAGACCGCCAAGTTATTACTTTTTGGTAGTTGCATTCCCTTTATATCATCTTTTGTATTTGATGATCATAGTTGCTTAACTTTGAATGTAATCAAGTTATATTTTGAGGTAAAGTGATGTAAGAAAGAAATGATGCAATTGAATGTAAGGACTTTAAAGAATTCAAAGTTGTAAAGATATTTACATGTATGTGATTGCAATTAATCATAGTACTTGTATAATTTAGTTAGTACTTTCACTTTGGCTATGTTGCTTACCCTCGTGTAAGTTGTTTGTGTTTGCTTCCGCATGCGTGAAATTTTATACTCTATCTGTACATGTTGAGCCTTGGGCGGATAGGGGAGACTCTGTCCGTTCGGCGTCTGTTTGACGCTCTCGAACCGGCCAAAAGGATTGGGCTCGGGGCGTGACAAGCATCTTGGCTAAGACGACTATCTTGAGAAATACTGGACTGTACTAAGTACTGACCAATGCTTGCACAATAGGTGCCAAGCTTTATGGACATGGAGCTCAATGGACTGCACATTATTGGACAAACGGGAAATATTTAGTTAACATTATTCCTAAGGTTGTTTAAACTTATACTAAGTGCCCATTGCCCACCGTGCCATACCATGCCAACAAGATATCAGCATGATACGACCCCCATGTTGATGCATGACTCGACATCATCTTTTCTTTGAAATTAACTAGTAGTTATTTCAGTGAAGTGCAAAAAAAAAAATTGATTAACATACATAATAAGCAATTAAAATATATTGGGACTAGAGAAAATAAATATTTCATATCATAATACGTTGGCACAGAGGCATATTTGTGACTGGCACACATCTTCTCGGCACGACCCCATACCATAACACTTAAATCCTTACTTCCAAATCAATTAGCAATAATGTGTAGCTTTATATAGTATACACTACATAAATTATAATAACATTGCAACTCTGGTAGCCAAACATGTTGTATGCATTCTCCATCTTTTAAAGCATGCAAAGGAGCAAATCGCTCTTTTGGGCAAGAAAAACTTTCGCTTTAAGTCATAACTTCAATGAAGCAAGATTAAATTATATCTATTTAAAGCTTCTAAAAAACAAACCTTTTTCAAATCAAACTCAACAACGCTAGGATGGATGAGACTATTTGCATCATACGAAATGCCTAAAGGATGACCAAGACTCTCACGTGTCTTTACCCACAACTGAGCACATTGGCGAGCAAGGCTGCACAATAAAATGATACAGTTATGAAGATATGGAATATATTTGTCATTACTTCATATAAAGAATTGCAACACCACAAGAATCACTTCATATGGAAATATTATTAATTATACTAGTTCTAAATTCGTAAGTTGCATATCCAAACAATACTGCGCTTATCATATTTGTAGCCACATGTAGCCCACAAAAATCAAAAAGTGAATGACTCAGAAATGAATAATAACATGTACGCTAGCATAAAGCCTTTCAAGTTTTAGCTACCCTTGTTATAGAGAGTAGACATATTTTCAAGCACACATGCATAAGCATAAGCACAATACTACAACAATAGGGGCAATAGTGTCATCCTCTTCGCACACCCAGTATGATTAGTATCCGATGGCATTGATTGTTATTTTCAGATTAGTTGGTCATAAAATCCTCAACATATTAATAAGAACAAAACCACAATAGTAGGGCACTTGTAATAGGTTTACAACCTTAATCTGAAAATAGCAAAGGTAATTTTCCTGCTATCTGTCTTACCTTGATGCTTTAGGAGCCATCATATATAACATCTACTAAAATGAAATTGAACTCTCACATTTAATCGCATCTAGATTGAAGAAAATTCATATTAGGATGTAAATAAATTGACTCAAAGGCAAAACAAACATATCAAAACAAATATGATATGCACTCAATTGAAATCAAGGACAGTTGATACATTTGTCAATAATTTCATCCCCAAGATGACATACTGGTTGGCTTTTAGAATTTACAATAGGGAAATAGAAAATTTCACCTGCGCATGCGGCAAAATCTCTAGCACGCTCAGTGACACCAACAAATCCTCTAGAGTCCAAAATGTTGAAAGCATGAGAAGCCTTTAAAAGCTGATCATACCTAACAAATTGAAAAGAAAAGGTCAACTACGATAAAGGTCAACTATTGGACTGCTTTAGGACAAGTAAATTGTAACAAATAGAAAATTCGGTTTTATAAACGTACGCAGGAATAGGGAGTTTGAGTGACAGCAATGAACAAGCTTCTTCTTCAAAATTCTCAAAGTGCTTTTGGATATGCTCAACGTTGGCATGTTCCAAATAATAAGAGCTCATCTCCTTCCTGAATCAACAGAAGGCCGAAATATTTGCATGATTGCATGTCTAAAAACATGACAATCTATCACTTACTTGAAGAAGACAATTGTTCATAGTATCTATAGCAATTTACATAAGTAAACTAAACCATGTCTTCAATGTTAAAGATCGCTGTAAATTTACAAAGTAACATAAGAGCTACGAGTAAAAGCATTCAAAAAAGTAGTGCATTGTATTTCAACACAGATTGACATCTGCAACAACATACATAATGTTGACAAAAGCCTAGCAAACATGAAAAAACTGCACAATCATCAGAGAAATTCTTCAGGAAACCTATAACAGTTATCTGTTTAAGAACTACAAAAAATCAAGTGGCCAACTAAATGACAAATGCAACATAAGCTACTCCCAGAAATCACACAAACTGTTCATTCAGCTATTACTTTCATTCCATCTAACATCACCTGCACCCTCAAGTTCTCATTGCTCCCTATTTTCTTCCGATGCTTTCCTTTCTTTATGACTACAACAGATAAATAGCCAGACAGTGGAGTGTATGGCAAACTACCCATAACAATTATCTGACTTACAATCTACTAAATGAATAACCACCTACCCACCTGAACGAGATACAACAGTTTCATTATGATTGCTCATTTATTTTTTAAATGTATTGATGAATGTATGCGTCCATTGATTGAAAAAACAAAGAATAAGTTGCTAACATTGAGATTTCACACATTCAATCACCAAACCTTCCAAAATATTATACAAATGCAATATCGCCATAATATGCAGCACAAAAGAACTTGTGTTCAATTGACAAAAAATATTAACTATAAAAGTTACTGACTTCAACATAGTTTGTAGCAAGAAGACCAAAATAAACGAATGAAAAAAGCAATAAATAGCACACATATCCTTCTCGACCATGATTGAGAAAAGCAGCAATGCACTTTTAATGATATTTGAGAAGCAACTAACTCATTCTCCAAAAATAGCTCCCCATATGTGATTCCGTCAGCATATTGTATCTTCTTGAAATGATCTACCCCCTGCCAACCATGTCTAAATGGAAGTAAGGTCAGCTCTTACTAAAACTAACAAACCCATGGTGAGAAAGGTCTCTGAAATGGGTAGTTGCATTATAATGAAACCAATTTTGGAATGCAACCAATATGTATACATTTTTGGAATGCAACCAAGATGTATACATTTTTGGAATGCACCCAATATGTATAATGAATGTCTAATCAGTTAAATAAATTGACTAAATCAAACAAGCAACAATGACACTAAAGTTCAGCAGAAAATGCATTGAACATAACAGTCAATAAAACTTTTATCTACCTAATGAGGTCAAAGTTGCTCACAAGTCACAAATATATCAAAGCAGCCACAAATGCAAGAAGAAATATTCATCCCACAAATAAAAGTTTTTTGTGTTGGTTGAAAATTTAAGGGTATAAATAAAAATTATACATCTAATAAAATGTGAAAGAGGCAGGAGAGAGAACATAGGGATTGGGGGGAAAAAATTACTCCATGATTCATTTTTCATGAGAATGAATTCCAATGTTTGAATACAAGTGAATGCTCAATATCTTCCTCACAGAAACTTCACAGAAATGATAAAAACATGCTGGGTTGTAGAGTAAGTGCTAATAATGTTCCAACATAGTTGAACAGATTAAATGCATTTGAAAAAGTAAGTAGATATTAATTTTAATCTGATTCAGATTGAAAATCATCGTATAGCTTGTCAGACAGCTGTAAAGTGCTTAAGCAATTGTTTTCAACATTTTTGTAATATCTAAGTAGAAAAGTACAGTTGGCCAACTTACCTGAAGTGACATTAGAATCCTTTCAAGACCATAAGTTATTTCAACGGAAATTGGAAGCAATTGAAGACTTCCAGCCTGAAGATATAAAAACAAAATTAATTGTTACCACTTAACTTGCAAGCCACATTGCACATCAGTAAGATCTCACACTACGTTTCAAGCAAAGGGGGAAAAAAGAAAAAGAAAAAAAATACTGAAATTAGAAATTATAGCAATGGATAAAATATAGATTAGCCCTAAACATCCAATCTTCCGCTTAAACAGATTAATCCCAAATTGTACCTACTTTCTTTAATGCCAGCCATATGATATGCATATAACCTAACTAAAGAGACTTTTGGACGACAATCAGACCCCTGGATAACATCGCAAGAGTTAGGTGCATTTAGCAACTTATCTGTTTAAGTGAAAGAATAGAGATCATATTACAATTCATTGAAAATTCAAAGGCTGTCAGTACATTTTATTCCAAAACGTGATGTTCGTTAGGAAGAAAACTCACATACATGGCATCTACATGCGGTCGTATTTAGATTTTAAGGCAATGCCAAGCGCACTACAAGAGATTCTAGTCACATGGAAGCATTGAAAATGCAGTGTGATGATAATTTCTTCGTCTTAACCATTTATAACCTCAGAGAAAGAAAAGTAGAAGAACAAAAAATCATTAACCGTGGCAGTTATATAACAACAAGCAATTAGAATACCTTGCTTCCATAGACAAGCTTACCTGTTGAAAATACGTAAACTGTGTAATTTCCATCCCATCCATCCATACCTCCCAGCCCAATCCCCAAGCACCGAGAACCTGCCCACATTTTGCAGTATAATCTGAGCAAATATAAACAATTGAAAGAATAAATATGGTTTCTCATCAAGTGAAATCTTGAATATGTTCAAGCTTCAGATAAACCCATAGAATGATCGACTTAAAAGGACGAAATAAGTACATCTAGTTAGATATTGTTCTCCAAAGCATTTATGCTAGTCAAGAAAAAAACAGACAAGCAGATCAAATTGGAAAGAGCTCTTTACCGGACTTTCCCAATTATCCTCCACAAAACGAATGTCGTGTTCATTGACATTGATACCTGAGATACAAAAAAAAAAAAAAGGCATGGAACCTCATAAAAGGATTACTAACTTCATATCGAAATTTAAGAAAATTTATAAATTCGTTAGTTGATCGTAAGATCTCGTTATTAAAAAGATGCAACAAAGTCCTTGTCATTATTCAAGTTGGCAATTTCTGCTAAACATAAAGCGCACTGCAGGCTGCAAGTCAACTGACCTCTTCAATTGAATAATTATATTGAAACAGACATTCAATAAAGTACATCTTACCTGGACATTTAAACTGAGTTAACAAATAAGACATCATTTGGTCACACTTCAGGCTTTTTTTCGTTTATTATCATTATTAGGGTTTCGGGTTTGTTATTATTGTTGTTGTTGTTGTTGCTGTTATTATTATTGTTCTTACTACTACTATTAATGCAAGTGTGCTGGTGGAAGAAGGAATTATTGCAATCTATAAATTATAGGGTTTGTTTTTGGCAACAAAAAAAAAAAACTTATTAGTCTTTCCGCTTCTTCGTTGCCGGGGGGGAAGATGAGAAGACAACTAATTGTTGTTGTTGTTGTTGCTGTTATTATTATTGTTCTTACTACTACAGTACTACTATTAATGCAAGTGTGCTGGTGGAAGAAGGAATTATTGCAATCTATACATTATGGGGTCTGTTTTTGGCAACAAAAAAAAAAAACTTATTAGTCTTTCCATTTCTTTGTTGCGGGGGGAATGAAGAAGCCCATATGTCAGTAAAATCCATTGCATAGAATTTGGATTTAAAACAAAACAAAAAAATTTCAAAAAAAAAAAAAAAAACAGGTTTAAGTTGCCAGGTTCAACCTTTTAGCCAGCAGATTTCAATGCTATAGGTTGACTATTTAGTAGGGAAGCATTCATGCCTCGTTGAAGCTCGGCTGAGTTCACAACTCAACAAAATATATGCCCATAATACTTGGACAGTACAGGAGAATATACAAAAAGTGTGTTGTGGGCTTATTCTTTCTTAGGAGAAATAGATGAAGACGAGGGATAAGCCTTGCAATACTCAAGAAAATTGAAACCGTACCTAAATCGGTAGCAGGCCAAATGGTTATCATACAAGTTTGTTAAGTTCAGCTCAAGAAATCTCAATACTCCATAAAATAAATGCCTCCCAGAATCATTTTTCTAAGTGCCACATCCAATTTGAACCATGGACAACAAACCAATTTTCTACTCGCACTCGTCAAAGTTGCGATAATAAGGATATTATGGGATGTTTGGTTCCTTGAAAAATATCCCAGAAAATAGTTCTCTGGCTGAAAAAGTATTTTCAACCGTTTGGTTCCCAAGAAGAGTAGTTTTCTAGGAAAAGTTTTTTCCGAATTTCATGGAAAAGTAATATTTTTCGTTTTTTCGAATTTTTTATCCTGAAAACGAAAACTGTGAGTGAAAACAGTTTTCCACACATTTCTAAGGAACCAAACGACGCGTTAAGTAGTCTGCAAAAAAAAAAAAAAAAAATCAAAAAAAAAAAATATATTAAATTCTGCGAATCTATGATTATTGAAAACAACTTACAATGATACTTGATCTATAAAACATTTGTTTCACTTGAAATGTCACAGTGAATTCAACTTCAGCAAAATGAAAGTGATAGAAATAAAATTGAAAAGATAATACCTAATGCTGAAAGGCTACCGAGGAAGAGATCTTGTGAATTTCCAGGATCAGGTTTCAAGATGACCTACAGGTATGGTAGTACAAAACATATATAATTATAAAAAATTATAAAAAAATTATAAAAAAAAAAAAAAAACAGCTACAAAACATTGTATTACAGGGAAATAACATGCAGTTCTTGAATATAGAGTATGTTATTAATCAAAAAAACCTGAAATTGAGTGTGACGTTGAAGCCTATTAGGATTGTCTCCATAACGGCTGTCATCAGGTCGTATACTTGGCTCCACATACCTTCCACGAAAATTTTCATAATTAACTACACATGGTATACAAAACACAAATGTTTTATCCAATTCTCTTTTTACAATTCAATACAAAGACCTATAATAATAAGACCAATCAATATTTACCCCATCTAAAGAACATTTCTATTAGCAAGAGCAATTAAACAATAGCACAACATCTACGCAATCCTTGATATTTATCCATGTACCTAATTCATAGATAAAGAAGTCACTCTAAAAGCATCATATTCAAACCGTATGAACTTACGCCCCTCCACTTCCCTAGTTGAGTGCAACTGCAAGCAGAACCTTTTTTTTAATCCTTTTTTTCCTTATCAGAAACAATAAAACGGACAAAAAAAGAGAGATGGAAATTTTATCTTGCAAGTTAAAGCTGTTCGTGTAATGTATGTGTGCCAACTTCACAACTTGGATTGGTTAGAATTGTTTCATTGGACAGAAAAATATCAGTAATGTGTTCAAAAACTATGATAACACTGAATGTTGTTTCCCTGTACAAATGCTTGGTTTAATTTGATCAGATTTTAAGCTGGGAATCAAACATCAAACGACATTAGAATTTTTATTCAATCAGTGGCATGGGATTGACTAAGCATTAAATCAACGAACAAAAGTGTCGGAGAAGCTATCATAAGATAAATGAAGCTATCATAAGATAAATAAAGATGACATGCTTCAAGCATCAACTCCTCCCTATATCATCCTTAGAGAATCTGGATAAATTTAATCGGTATCTTCATTCGCTCTTTTCTTCTTATAAAGTAAAAAGTGTTGCAATCATTCAGGAAGCTACAATGTTAGCCCAGAAACATGTTTATCGCCTTATGACACTATTTACTGATATATTTTGTAAGGTGGTAATTAGTTGTCTTTAGCTTCTTGTTTTGTCTTTTCTTGTTATTTACCAACAATGTCTTTTTGAGCATTCATTGTGAAATAGTTTTATCTCTCCTGAAATAACAGCCTACTATCACATCAGCTTGTGTGCAACTAATAAATTTCTTGTTAAACCATCATCAACCAATCATAGAGTTGATATCAGTCAGATGAACTGTAGTTTACAATAATAGAACTTATATGAAGAGCGAAATGCACAATAATAGTGGGGAAGGAAACACAGAATAATTTGTATTGAACTGTAAATTTAAAGTCAAAATTATTGTACATATGAATATATGATTTTTTTCAATCATACTTATTAGCTTGAATAATATTCAATCAATTAGAATTGTTTTAGGATTTAGCCGAATATGAGGCATCTTTTGGTAGATTTCTAATCAGTAGATCTATGTTTTGGCCCACTATGAAAGAAGAGGGATGTAAACAGTAAGGTGTGCATCAGAAGTTATTCTAATAAGTACCATGGCAACAAATTATTTCTTCATTCTTTATTATGGTTTATCTTGTTCATGGCTTCATGCATAATAACAATGATTCCATGCCAATCATAAATATTATAAATCACCATACGAAGGCATACTTACGCAACATTCCAAGGTTCTGGTCCTAATACTCTCAAGAATGTCAAGGGATTCATCGTCCCAGCTCCAACCTGTTGATACAACAAAACCAACAAAATTACCATCGAGAATCAATGATGCTAAACCAAAAGAAATCCTCTTATTTACCAGACTTATTTCAAGAAGCAGCATCGGTAATTCATTTTCAAAAGTAAATATCGCCAAATATGTAAAACATTTTCAATATTTCCGAACCCGATAAAGTAACTAAAGCTTATGCTCTTCTATTTTCTATGCAAACCATGATTAGGGCTTCCGTCTCAAAAAAGCCACATTTGCACATGCCCTAAGCTTAAGAGCAACAAAAAAAAATATTAGAAACTGACAGAGCACAAGCCATTACCTCTGTATTGCTACATTGCATTATAGAACAACCCACAGAAGCCCAATACTCCTGCAGCATAGAATTTTAAAGATGATATCTAATCAAGTTTTGGACAAATAAGAAGCATGATAACTCAAAAATTAGCAACTGAAAAAAAAAAAAAAAATCAAAGATGATATTCCCGCAAAAGATAATAGCTTATGGAGTTAACCACGAATGACTTATCAAGAATTTCACAAGAAACCGCAAAACATTCGCCGTAATGAATTCAAACTTAACAGTATATCATGTATATAGGATAGTTATGCACAATAATTACCAACTTTTCTAGCTACTCTAACACCATATGTAATGGCCCAACTAGCCCACTAGAGAAAACAACCAACCAAACTCAAACCACCGGCCCAAAATGCTTAAGCCCAACTGGCTAGTACCAGCGTAGTAGTTATAGCACTCAAACTCTCCCACATTCTTCAATGCGGGAGTATGAGGGCTTTGTGGCCCTATTCAGATGTCAGAGTAAGTTATCCAGTAATAATTTATGCACCACGAGGATTCTCTCATATAATTGCAAGCTAGGAGTTTTATTTTAACTCATTCAAAGATCTTGGCATCAATGATTTGGTAGATTAGTATATTTCACCTACTGGGCGATTTCTCTTATTCCAAGAAAAATGGACTTAAAAGGCCGAATAAGGTATGCTTTTCTAGACATCTGATCATATAACTCGTCCACCAAATACCCAATACTATAAGCTTCTTCAATAAATCAAAAATACGCACCCAAAAAAGCGACTAACACTAACTAGTTCCACTACCGTTGGTAGGAAAACTCTAAGTTGCTCTCCAGATTTTTGGACCTTCTAAAGTATCAGGTTCGTTTGGGCAGCGCGCAAATTCAAACGAGGTTGTAATGGTGCAGTTTAGTGCTGTCAAGTAAGTGCTTTTTAGGAATACTATGTTAATGTCTCTTCTCCAGCTTTCGACTGCAATTTTGAGACTCGGAAACTCGTTTCGGATTTTGTGGCGACAGCCGGTGAAGCTTCATTCTGTCAGAAAAGCTGAAATCAAAGGAAGAAGCGGAAGGGAACCTGAAGGCGCTGAATGGCCTGCTGGAACGTCAGAATGGAAGAAGCCTTTCTGCCGTCTTCTGGAAGCTTCGGCTCGGGCAGAGGAGCGGAAGAGAAGACAGCGGAGGAGGAGGAGGTCGAGGCGTCGTTGCCGGCGGAGGCGAGCACGGAGAAGCCACGCGCAGACGGGGGCCTGCAGGGGCGAGCGGGGATGGGTTTCGAGGGGAAGACAGGGCGGGAGTTGGAAATGGCAGGGAGAGCGGAGGCGGAGGAGAGAAGCAGAGACATTTTCTGTGGGTTTAGGGCGAGAGTGCGGGTGGCGAGAACGGTGGGATAAGGCGAGAGCGGGAAGAAAGGGGGGGGGGGGCGGATAGGTGGTTGGATGGGCCGCGCTTGGTCCGATTTCTATCCGAAGGGGCTTCTTCTTTCTTTTTTTTTTTTCTTTTTTTTCATAGAAAAGAATAATAATAAATTAAATGAAAAGTAAAAAAAAAGTTAACACTACAGGTACAATCAGGATTTGATTGTAAATCCTATAACTATGAATCAAACGGCTGCTATAGAAAAGGTTTTGAAAAAAAAATAGAGGCGGTTAATCTCACTCCCTTTTTTTTAAGCACTACTTCTTTACTCTTTTTTTTTTGTGACCTCCGATCTAAAGAGAGAGCGGCGAGCGAAGACGGACCGATCGACCCAGAGAGAGAGAGAGGAGAGCTCGAGCGAAGCGGGGCGACGGCGGGAGAGCTCGAACGATATGTGTGGAATGACCGATGCCGAACTTCTGCCCGATGGAGTCGAGTGACCTGCGAGCGAGAGCGAGAGAAAGAGAGAGGGGAGAGACGAGAAAGCCGCGTGATCGAGAGAGGCGAAGAAGCGAGCGCGAGCGGAACCGAGGAAGTGAGAAATAGATAGATGGTGTGTGCGGGAGCCAGCGACCGACCCAGAGAGAGAGAGAGAGAGAGATGGAGAGAGATGTACCTGCGAACGAGAGCGAGAGAAACAGAGAGGGAGAGATGAGCGGGAGTGACGAGCGAAGGAGCGAGCGGGAGCGGAACGATGGAATGAGAAACAAAGAGGTCGTGTGTGCGGGAGGCAGCGACAGAGAGAGAGAGAGAGAGAGAGAGAGGTGTAGTAGGAGTAAATAGGGTTTAGGTGGGAAAAAATATGGGCGGGTATATAGTAGAAATAAATTGACTGAGTTAATCTCAGCCATTGGTGCAAAGAGTTGTAGGATAAAAGGGTGTACAGGTAGCATTTTCCTAAAAAAAAATGGCAAATCATTAAACACTATTAATCCCCGTTCCTTTTTTGCCACGTGTCCGATTTACCTTAATCCAGGCTAGCTAATTTAATGCCACGTCACCACTTCAGATCCCATTTGTTTCTTCCCCCCGCCTCTTCAATCCCTCCTTGATTCTCGCTGCTTCGATCCCTGCCCGCCTCTTCGAACCCTCCCCTACAACCGCCGCTTCGATCGCTGGCCCGTCTCTTCGATCCTTTCTCCGCCTCTTCGATCTCTCTCTACACTTCATCAACTCGTGACGATTGCTCCGCCTTTTTCGTCATTTCCCCTCCGATCTCGCCTCTCATCTCTCTCTGATCTCCCCGTCGAGATCCGTAGCGTTGGCAGCATGGGGAGAGGAAGGCGGCGTCGTTGAGGGGCTGGTGGTCGAGGGAGAGCGGGGGCTCTATAGGTTCGATCTAAAGTTTGTCGGTTCATCGGATTCATTGGTTTATAAATAACTCTCTCGGTATTGTGGAGGCCGTGATGTTGGGGCTTCTCTATAGTGAAGGTTGGAATATCTAAAAAATGATGATTAGTCTCTGGGGCAACTTGACCGCTGGGCATTTTTTTTTTTTTGCTTAATCTTTTTCTCTGATAAATTGCCTCTTTGCCAGAATTTTCCAAAAACTGCTCTACTAAGGCATGGCGTGTTGGCCATTCTTCTGGCAATCCTCGCAGCCAGTAAACTTCGAAAATTGTTAGTAGCTCTTTTTTTCACATTGTGGAATGGAGAGCGCGATCGGAGACGGCAGTGTGACGCCGAGTGGGCGAGGATGGAGGCGTTCACGGCCAGGATGTAGGCCATGGTCAGGAACGTGGCCGTTCCCGCGCGCAGCTCCGTCGTGAATGTCGTCCTGAGCGACACCAGCTTGAACCGCCTCCCGAACCGCGACCCCACTACCGCCGTGTTCAGCCGCCCCACCCGCGACCCCTTCCAGAGCATATCACGACTTATCCATCGAAGCCCTGAACCAAGCCATTGTCACCCACCCCTCCGTCCGCGAGGCAGTCGGAGAGCTCCAAATAAAAGGTACAGGAAAGCAACAACAAGATTGAAATTTTTTTTTATTATTACTTATCATTTATGTCAATTAATTAGTTTTGTTGTATGACGCAATTTAGCATAATTAGGGCTAATTTGGTAATGAATTATGTGATGTGCTAACAATGTGCTTTTGCCTATGTAGAGATGAACAACAATTAATATTTGATCAAATACTACAAGCGATGTATTCATATATCCATCCGTTTAATTAGATTTTGCTTTTGTTTTTCATCATATTGAAGTTAAGTGATTCCTTTGTTTGTTATGGTTTACATATAAAGCCAAATTCACTTTTTCTTGGTTAAAACAACTGTGTCTTTGCTTTGGTGCAGTCAGATCTTCTGGTTATTAAGAAGAAGAACAGCAGAATCGTTTCATATATTTCCAAAAGGTCTGGCACTACTTGGTTTATGTTATGAGATGACTAAAAATGTGAAGAAAATAATATAGTTGTGCATTTCTTCCTTTTCTGTTCAGGAAGATATCGAAAGAGAACTTTTAAAAATCTTAAAAGCTTCGAGAGGATCTGACATTTCTCAACAAATTATGGTATTTCCTCTCTACTCCCGCTTCTGTTTCTTTTCTTTCTCGAAGAACTGATCTGTCATGTTTGCTTCATTCTATGTCGGGAGTTTGGAAGATGTGTTAAAAAAATGGAGGTGGGTCGAAACTAGCATGTTATTTTTGATATCCGGACAAATTTTTGAGTAGACAAAATTCATATTCTATCACCTCTACATATTAACGATAAAAACTCTGGTTGGGATGATTTGATTTTCATCCCACCTGGAAAAGCTACACCCAACACATTAATGAGGTGGGTGCATGATCTTTGCGAGGGCTTTAAGACTAATGACTAACAACTCTCCTATGGTTCCTTCTTAGCGAGTGGGGTCCCGTGAGGCGTGCTCACGGTTACTTAGAAGGTAAAGTAACTCACGGTTTAGGCTTTTGTTGTGATTTCGTAGTTTAGTTTTAGGGAAAAGAGGGAAAGGTCGTATTTCTACTTAGATACAATAATTGTGCGAGAGAGAAGATTTTTTTTTCTTTCTTTATGTTGGTATTTGCGTCATTTTTTTAATTCAATTTAGTTTCTTTCATTTGAAGCTCCGCAGTGTTTTACTGAGTACTCATATTATTAGTTATTTTGATGTCTAACGATTCAGTACAGCTAATTTTTTATTTGCAAATTCAGGTTCAGATGTAAGTCGTGGTTTTGGCTATGTGCATGCAATTGTAGGTATGATTTCTTTTTTTATTCCTCTTTATCCATGATATTATTGTTATGTTGTGATTTATAGTATACTTGAGTTGAAATATGTTTCTTCCTGCTCCTCTTCGTCGCCCCTCTTTGTAAAAACCCGGACAATTTGCGACCACCTATGATGAGAATTCTCTAAAGTCTGGATGGCGAAGAGGATGATAGTTTGTTCCGCGGTTGAGTCCCTAAGAACAAGATGAATAAGGGAGGGAAATTGAGAGAGATGGGAAAAGAATTGAGGGGATAAGGAGGAGTTGAGGATATATAGTAAAAGGGTAAGAAGAGAAGAAAACATAAGAGAATTGGGGAAAAGTAAGATCTATATTTTTTCTATTCATAGGTGTTAGACTCTCCTCTCCTCCTTCCTCCTCAGCCATCGCGGTCCTGGATCGTGTCCCCTTTTAATCAAACCATCCCTATTCATCTGAAGTGCATGTGTTTCTGTTAGTGGTAGATAGGATCTGAGTCAAATCATGTGGCAATTTCATCTACTGATTGGAGTTGCAGAAAATCCTAATTCTCAATATTTTCTTGGGCAGGTTGTTAAATAGCATTGCAAATTTGATGGCAAAATGATGACTCTTCTAGCTACCATCCCTTCGAAATTGCAACCAAAATGTTACAAAGAAGAGATACATAATGATGCGATGCTTTGTATCTGAGCTCATTTGCCACTAAAACCAGTCATGTTATTATTTGGTATTTTATTTCTATTTAGCATTTTACCAATATGCTGCTGCTATTGATGTTGCCTCTTCTTCTCCTTTTTCTTTAGTTCATTCTATTTACGCCTCTATTGTTGCTGGCTCCGTTACTCAATCATGTGGACTTTTGCGAAGTCTAATTGAGAACTTTAATCAATCACTTATTCATTTATTTAATTTGTCTATGAAATATATATTGTCATACAATTTTGCCTTATACTTTTGAAACTTGCTTTGCTTCTCTTAGTCGATTGTTTTAGCTTAGCTTTAAACATTCATACTCTTATGTGGTGCCTATTTTGTATACTTTTTTTATTCCTTCTTATTTTTTCTCCTCTTTTCCTAATTATTTAGAATAATAATAATTGTTCATTTCCATAGAACTAGATTGCTGTAACGCGCCTTCACTATTTGTTTAGATAAAGTTTTTACTGTTTATGATTTCCAATTTCTTACCAAGAAATGCTAAAGATTATGATATTATTGGGTATTTTATTTCTATTTAGTATTTTGTTGTCGTTTTTGTTGTTACTACCGTTATTTCTTCTTCTTCGTTTTTAGGTCCTTTTATTCTTCTTTTTTTTATTCTTTGGTTCACGTTTCTTTTCTTTCTCAAAGTATTGATTATTAATGAGCAATGATGACAAACAAAAGTGAAGGAACCCAAATAGCCCTCTAATTTTGATGGCCAAATGGTGACTCTCACTGGAGTCTAAGAAGAATTTTCCTGGTGCCCCCGTTGAGAGTAATATGCAGGACTACATAACATGTAGTAGTTGCTCCCTAGAAAAGTTTAGTACATTCTTTATGCTTTCTAGGCTGACCAATTATGCCCTTTTTTCAAACTTCTTACTAACAAATGGCTACTATTTATTTTGTTCTGTGCTTCTTTGTATTTTTTCAAAAATAGCATCTAACATAAAATATGTTTTTCTTCATCCCATCTTCTTTGCCATAATGTATGTAGCTATTATTCTTTAAAATTGTTAGTTGAGGCAATACGTTGTATCTAAACTCATTTAACAATAAAAATTATTTTGGACAATATTTGTATTTTATTTTTATTTATTGTTTAACTATTTCTCAGTTTCTTTTATTGCTTTTTTTCGCTTTCTAATCCACACTACTGCCTCTATTATTCAATCTGCTGAATTGTTTGTAGTGTTTAATTAGCTAAAAATCAATCAATTATTTATTTATTTATTTTGTTTTTGAAATATATTACTATAAAATATTGTCTTATATTTTTGAAACTTGCATTGCTTCTATTGGTCGATCCGTTTATTCCAAAACTGTTTAGATCTTTGATGATTATTTACTTTCATAAAATTAATCCGCCGCAACGCGCGGGTGCCTTCACTAGTTTACATAAAAAATCTACTTATTTTGGACTTTTGTAAAATCGGGCCATCTTTTTCGTTTTTGCATATTCGGTTCGTTTTTTCAGCAAACTGACCAAAATGCCCTTATACATTTTTCTCTCTCCTTTTTTTTTCTCGTTCTTTTTTCTCTCTCCGAAGTGCAATGGAGGTGGAGGGAAACAATGGGCCTTGCCTCCGCCCTACACGCCATCGCCTGTGCACCACCGCCCTCCTCGCCTCCGACCATGCGGGGACCGCGCCGCCACCTTTCTTCTCCATTGGGGCACGGCAATATCGAGACATAGGTTCTTCTTCTTCCCTGCGTGTCGGAACATCGAGACGTCGTCGGAGACAACGAGATCGTCTCCGACGATATCGCAGTGGTTGCGATAGAAAGCAAAGGAAATATGACAAAAAAAAAAAAGAATAATAAAAAATAAAAAAATTATTTTTTTCTAAAGAGATCAAAAAATTTAGAAAAAGAAAAAAAATGATGAAATTGCACTCCTAAAATATGATTACACTGTTTTTTAAAAAAATTACACTGTTTTAATAAAAATTACACTATTTACTATATAAATTACACTCTTTTGAAATAGATTTTATACTCTTTAAGCCAAGATTGCACAATTTAAAAAAATTTACACTATTTTATTTTTTTTGCTCTTTCTCTTTCCCTTACTTTTCTTCTACTTCATCTTCTTCCTACGGGAGATGGATGCCTCCCTCCCTCTCCTTACTCCCGGTCAGCGAGAGCTCCACGGCGCGTCACGCGTTAAGCGCCCCGCGACGAAACCAACTGCTGCGAGATGCTCGCCGATATCGCGTCCTCGGCGGAGGCGACGTTGAACTCGACGAGCGACGACGACGCGCCGGACTCGAGGAGCGGACGGCGTCGAGGCGGCACAGGTCGCCACAGTAGGCGGCGCGGCCGCGTGAAAGGATGAGAGGGCGACGACGATGCTCCCGGCGCGCGATGCACCTATCTCAAAATCCACCATGAAGCCCAAAATTCACATAAAAATTGCACCTTGCGGCAACTTACGAGAAGAAACTCACCTAAAAAGGCATACAAAACCTCATAAAACTCAACTTTTCCCAACAAAACGAAAAGAAAAACAAAAGCGGTCTTCAAAAATTACCACGAGAGATGGTGGAATTGGCGGTGAACACGAAGGGCTTCACATCCACATCCACATCCACATCCACATCGTCGTTCTCCTCGGACTCGCCATCGAACTCCTCGAAGTCGGCCCGGAAGTCGTCATCGACATCCGCAACCTCGCAACTCGGGCGCCGACTTCTTCTTTCCTTCGTCGTCGTCTTCGATCCGCCAACGGCGCCGCGCCGTCGACCTCCTCGCCGCGGCGGTGGGGATGTAGTCGAAGATGATCGCTCCTCCGCACATCACGGATCCAACGCCCGAGCCCCTTTCCTAGAGAGAGAAAACAGAGAGAGAGAGACAGAGAGAGAGGTGGGGCGTTATTACATGCGTGTGTTGTTAGTATTCGAAATTGGTATAATATATATATATATAGAGTTAAGAGCACAACAGCCTTGTGCTATAAAACTCTCTACCCTCCATCTTGATAGATGGATGGTTGAGATCTAAAGCCCACACAACAATGGAAACCCACTGTTACGGTGTTAAAATTAACAGAGCCAAGCAAAAGCAACATTCAATCTAAAAAATTTGAAAAAAATATTTTTCTTTTTCAAATCTGAAAAAGATTTGTGGATGAAATTTGAAAAAATATATTTTTCTGTTTCAAATTTTTTGTTTTGATGGAATGTTTCTTGTTTTGAGGATGAAAAAAAAATTTTAAAAAAATATTTTTCTATTTCAAATTTGAAATTTTTTTTTAAAGAAAGCGAAAAAAAAAAAATTTTAGGCGGGGCGCGGTGGGTACCGGCGGAAGGACGATCTCTTCTCTGGCGTGATGGCCAATCAGCGGCGGCGTAGATCCACGGGAGAGGGGGATCCACAAGAGAGAGAGGGGGAAAGAGAAAGAAAAAGAGTTGGGAGGAGAGAAGATAAGGAAAAAGAAAAGTAAAAAAAAAAAAAGGAGAGAGAAAGTTGCTTTTGCTTGGCTATGTTAATTTTAACACCGTAATGGGTTCCATTGTTGTGTGGGCTTTAGATCTCACCCTCCATCTTTCAAGATGGAGGGTAGAGGTTTAGGGGCTGCCGTGCTCTTAAGAGCATAAGAGCATACCCCACTATATATATATATATATATATATATATATATATATATATATATATATATATATATATATATATATATATATATATAAGCCACGAGTGAACTACAAGAAGAGCTACATCGTCGCCTCCTCATCCTCTCGCTACCGTTCATTGCTCACACCGTGGACTAATTCCGACACTAATATCAGACCTTAGCTTGTGTAAAAACTCAAGCTTTTTTTGCGATTAGCCTTCTAAAAAAAATTTATTTTAAAAATAGCCCCATCAAATTTAAATTTGTTAAAATAGCCTTGACCCTGCCACATGGGCGCCATGTCAGCACCACGGTGAATGGTTCATCGTGTTCCATTATTATCTTTTTCAAAATACGTATATTTTTTCCTTTTCCTTTCCTTTGCCCAGACACGGTGAACCATTCACCGTGTTTAGACACGGTAAATGGTTCACCGTGTTTAACTTAACTATCTGGCCCAGCCTGGCCCGCATGACGCTGACGTGGTGCCCACGTGGCAGGACGAAGGTCATTTTTGTAAATTTAAATTTGCTAAGGCTATTTTTAAAATAAAATTTTTTCTGGGGCTAATTGCAAAAAAAAGTTCAAAGACTTTAGGAAAATGCTGGATGTACATCTCACAACCCATCCATTCTTCGGTGGGAATTGACTCATCAGTCACTGAGGTGAGTCAATTACTCAAGACTTTAAACAAGCACACAGGTGAGTAGGTGACAGGTGCCACCCACTGAGGTCAGTGAAGAGGGACACATCCAGATCCAAAATGGGCGGGGGCAGCATGCTGCGTCCGACGGCTCACACGGCCGGCGCCGGCGCAGGCGCCGTAAGGCCGCCGGCCAACTCCAGGAGCAGCCTTCCCCCCATCTCCTACTCTTCCTCCCCATCCCTCCTGCTCTCTTCCCCTCCTCCCCCCTCCTCCATCTCCTCTGCTTCCGTCCCACCTCTCCGCCCCATCCGCGACCTTCGCGACTGCTCAGGAGAATCCGCGTCGGAGGAAGGAGGAGGAGAGTTTGAGCGCTCGCCGGCTTACTTCTTGCTTTCGCCGGTTCCGTCGGAGGCCGAGGCCGAGGCCGCGGTCGCAGCCCTCAACCGGTACGCATGCTAACATCTTGCTTTCCTGCTTGTAGAATTTCCTCTCTCTTTCCATGTCAGAACATTTTTGCATCTTAACTTACCCTCAATAGGTATTCATGATATTAACCCTGTATCTTTTAAGGACCTGAGCTACTATTACACTCATCACAATATCATCTATGACAATCTACCTCCCAAGTCCCGAGATCCGAAAAAATTGTCGAAATATAAAGGATATTAAAGATACTGTTCTGAGTTCGACTTCGATCAGGCTCCTCCTCGCCTTATTTAATATCCTCCCAATTAATTCTTTCACTCTGGGAGTGTTGGAGGAGTGTTGAATTGTAAAATAATTAAAGGGATAATTGCCTATATACCCCTCATGCGTTTGAAAATATCCGATCTATCCCTACTTTTTTTTTCTTTCTAAAATGCCCCTCATACGTTCCACCGTTATTACAAAATACCCCCGCAGTTATCTCCTGTTAAGTTAATCTGGATTAAACGTGAGTTAAATATCTACCACAGTTAAAAAAAAATTAAAATACCAATTTTGCCCTTAACTTAAGGGCAAATAAGAAAGGTTGGTGACGGTAGAGGGGTATATTGGAAAAGACCAAAAGCCGAAATACTTTTTGTGCCCTTGACTTTAAGGGTAAATAAGAAAGATAGTGATGGTAGAAGGATATATTTGAAAAGGGCCAAATAGTAATTTTACAGAGATAACAGAGTTACTTAACAGATTTTAACTCTAAGGGTATATTAGAAATAGGTTGGAACGTAGGAGGGGTATTTTCAATATTAGCCTTCTAAGAGAGGTAAATCGGAAAGTCGGGAACTTTTCAGGGGTATATAAGCAATTGCCCCAATATTAAAACACTGTTCTTCGTGAGCTTAACCTTAATTAGAGAACAATATTTGGTTCACATCATGTAACAAAAGAAATCCTAATCAAGAGATGATGTGTGTAGTAGCAGGTACGTAAAAAAGTTTTAAGGTGGGAAATGATAAAATGGGTAAATTACGGGATTGATTTAGATATGTGTAGTGGCAGGTAAGTACAATGAGTTTTAAGGTGGGAAATGATAAAATGGGTAACTTATGGCATTGATTTCTTCAGTTTGTTTCGATTAAGATACTGAAAGGGGATAGGGATAGGAATAACCCCTTATCCCCCCTTTTATACCCAAATGTTGATTTTTTATCCGAGAATAATAGTTCTCGATTACCTATAATAACCGGGTATAACTATCCCCACCAACACCTTCATTTTTTATATAAAACTATCCACTATTTTTCTTATTTCATATTATTTAACCAAACGCTTTTTTTCTTATCCCCGGGAACAACTCAATTTTAATCCAAACGCTATTTTGCTTATCACCATCTTTGTACCTATCCCTGTAATAGCTAGTTCTTGCTTATATCCGAACCAAACGGTACCTAATTTTTTGATTTCAAGTAGGTTACTTCGTTAAACTCGGTGCGGTAGTTTTCATGGGAAACAATAAAGTGATAGCTTTAATTCAATCACCACATTATCTTCTAGTAATGACGCAGTACTAAATTATTTCTTGGGGATGAACTGACTAGTAATTAAGTTGTCAAGTTATCCAGTCAAGATAATTTGATGATTGAATACTAATAATTTTTAGATGATATAGCTATTGAAATAATCAGCAGTCATTGTCACGTCATTTCTTTGGTGGTTGAATTAGCCGCCACATCATTACTTCATTAGAAAATTAATCAAAATTTTAGTGGCGTGACATTCTAATAGTCCCACAATGGATGGGAAAGGAATTGCGATTGGGTATATAAGAGACCATGGACTAGGGGTGCGGACGAGCCGAACATGAGCAAGCTGGGCCTTGCTCGAATTGTGCTCGAATTAGATTTGAGCCAAATTCGTTCTGGCTCAAATTAATTTCGAGCCAGAATAAAGCCTGTTCGAGTTTGGCTTGACATCTAATTCGAGCCGCTCGAAACAGGTGTGCATGTTCTTCATTTGAAGTAGAATTTGATCTTGCTAGGTATGAGAGTCCGAAAGCGAGATTGGGTCGTATGTGAGGCCAACAAGCACGGAAACTTACATGTTCTGAATGGGAGCATAGTTAGAACGGGAGCAAAGTCACTTTGGGTGCCCAAAGTTCGGGAGATGAGCGGCGAATGCGATGACATTGAGCGGAAGGGGCAAGCTCAAGCATGGTGAACTCGATGCAATAGTTGAAGACTACAACTCAAACCAAGGTGGAGTCTAGGATTTTGGTTAGATTTGTAGTTGATTCCTAACTTGATTAGGATAAATATTTAAATCCATATCCATTATAAATGAATTAATTTGGATTTAGATATTAATTAGAGTAGGATTCCTAATTATATTAGGATTGGGTTACCTTTTGATGTAAGTTTTACATACACAGCTCTTGGTATTATTAATGTTGAAGCTTCATAGGTAGTACGACTGAAGACATTGGGGTGTCTGTACATGAGAGGAAGTTTAAGTGCACGGTTGCATTTGAGAGAGAATTGAGAGAAGTCTTCTAGGTTTATAAAAGATGAGAGAGGGGTGAGAGAGATTGTCATAAAAAGGGCTCCGATTGAAGCTACTCTGTTGCAGAAGAGGAGTCAGGTGTAATTTTCTTTTGATTAGTGAATCTTATTTCATTCGTATATTTTCTGTTTTGTTTTCTCTCTTTTTTGTGGTGGTACTAGTTTTTTGCTAAGGAGACAAGTTTATGGTAAAAACCCAATTTGACGCTTTCATTGCGGAATCCTAACAACCGGTACTAGATCAACAGCGGTGTCAGAGTAGATTGTGGATTCACAAAATCCGGTATCAGGGTGATTACCATATTCCCAACACTTGATGGAAGATGTGGTTTTCATATGAAGGGGTAGATTGTTGGGATGTTCGCATATAAAAGATAGTCCCACAGGGGAAAACAAATAAAAGTGAGAAAGGTTGATAAATACTCCTAGGTTAATGGCTTAAACTTTCGCTTCAATGGTTTTTAATAGGTGCGTCATATCATGTTAGTAGATCAACGCAGGTTAATGTTAAAAGTCAATCTATAAAAATACCATGCAAGTTTTCTTTCTATCTATTGAATGAGAGATTACTATATTTAATTAGGAGTAAGAATCCAGGTGGATGATTTTCAAAAGTTTTTAAACGTGTATCTTCTATCATTTATCTACTTGTTCTCATTGTCTTGCTACTTATACTAGTTTTATAGGTGGAACTTGACCATTACTTCACATATGTCTGTTTCAGCCTTTTGTATCAAGTATTTGCATTCTTCAATTTCCATGCCCTTCATACGCTGTACATTGTACCTCTCAATGAATAACATCACTTTTTATTTGTAGGATATACAATTCAGTGGGACTTGTTAACGATGGATTACCTTCTACTCTGAACAAGAATGCTGCAGATCAAGACCCAATTTCAGCTACAATGCCTGTTTCATCTGAAACAATGGGAAGATCTTCCCCTGCTGATCAAGTCTCCAATAAAATTGAGCTTCCTCGGCAGCTTCCTGCTAACCATCCTCTCCGATTTAATGGCTTAAATATAGTTCAGTCTCAAGGGCTGGACAGAATTCGTAACTCATTTCGTTTGATGCAAGTGAATCCATCTGTTCAGGTTACTCTTCGGTTTTTTTTTTTTTTTTTTTTGGTTAGTAGCTTAACATTTTTTTTTTCTCTTTCATTCTTTTCTCTCCATTGTATTCTTGATGAAATTTAGTTACAATTTGTTCATCTGTGCATTAGTTTATTATTGAGTTTCAATAATGCTTAATGTTGTCTTCACAGTTTGTTCAATGTGACAACTGGATCATTACATTTCTTACGACTTTTTTCTGAATTTTAGTTGACGATTGTTTCATTGTAAAATGACTTTTGAGTTGCTGTTTGATTGCGTTAACCAGCTCTGATATAGTTTAGAGTGCATCTGAAGCCACTGTTGAAACCATATCATCTTGAACTTCGTCAAACTGAAGTCCTTTTTAAGCAACATATTTTTGTCTCTTTATTCGACTTGTTACATGTTTAACGGTAAAAGAACATGCAACTGACAATGTGGAGCAAATTATTGGAGTCACATCCACATTATACCGCCATACTAAAATTACCATAGACATTGATATTTTATAGCGCAATGAAGCCAAAGTATAGATAAGTAGCTTTCAAGTGAAAATAACATATGAAAATAGTGATTTTAGATATATTATTTGGCCCTGCTTATTGCATCTGATTTATGGATAGTGGAATCTTCTATCATACTAATGTTCGAAGCCATATCTTGGAGTGGTTATTAATAACTTGGTTTGACAGGCTCATGACTTTCTCTGCAGAGAATGGTAGTTTCATTATCAACCGATAAAGCTGTATGGGACGCCGTCATGAAAAATGAGGCAGTACAACAACTTAAGCAGCATTTCCTTGCAGGTAAATTTTGGTGCCCTGATTTTAGCCAAACTTGATTCCGTATTTCAAAACTTGGCATTCAGAACCTTCTATAGGATTTGTTTCTCCCACACAACAAATTATTTCTGAAAAAGCAGTTCGTACACTTCTTTACAGACAATACTTTTTTTGCTAGAGTTGAGATGCTATCTGTAAATTAAACTTCTGTATGGTACTTCCAAGATTTCTAACTATGATTTTACAAAGGTAACTACTACTTATATCATTATGCATGTTTTACGCTGAAGGATAACTTAACAAGGCAAGTATTAAGACCAGGCATACATACCTTATGAATCTGAATTTGTGCCACTAAGGAACAACATATGCAAAATAACTGATGACACCTTGGGTTACTAGAAAGGATAGAATTTTTTTTGAAAAAAAAGAGATATGTTGTAACTTGTAAGTTGTGATGGAGAATAGGTTGGCAGTCTGTTGAAATTAGGATGTACGATAGGTAGTGATGAGCCTATTTGGTGATGCAGATGAAAGTTTTTTGGAGCTAAATTGATCAGAAATTTTCCTAGAGGTCTGTGGTGGTAAGCAGATGGCTTGGGCTAGGAGTTTTCCTAAACCTATTCTATTTTGGTCAAGTCATTTAACTATATGCCTAATCCTATTGTGATTTAGCTATTTTGTGTTTATACCCTTTATTTCATGGATTCTCGATATAAGAAAGAGTATTGGATTTATTTTGGGGGTTGGGTTTTCTACGAGAAGCGTTTTGTACTCCGCTTTCGACTATAATAGAAAGCTTCACCTTTTTTCGCTTGCGGGTGTAGGCTAGTGGTTGATGCACCTTAATTGCTTGGATGCTTTATTTTCTTCTCATTCTTGATTCTCTTTGGTTTTTCATACTTGACAAACGGCTTTCGTCGTAACAAATGACTTGTTGGGTGTCAGATTGGATGAGTTATTTGGTTTCCTAAGTTAAGAGAGACATGCTGGGCACTTTAGGGTCGGCACAAAGAGGGGGAAAAAATTGGAAAAATGGTGGGATGGCAAATGAGGCTCACATGTTGAATTTTGAGGACTCCTTTTGTTTTCTTTTCATTTTTGTTTGGTAATGGAAAAAGGAAATGCTTAAAGAGGAAACCAAAAGGAGGGTTGGAGGCTTGCCTTGTGTGGCTGGTGGGCTATTTTCGTTGGGATTTTAGCAAACATGGGATAATGCTCTCTCTCTCTCTCTCTCTCTTGCAATGTAGAAGGAAGTAGTGCTGTCAGGCCTGTGCAGATGTGCATACAAATACGAAAGTGCGGATTAGAGAGAATATTTTCTTTAGGAAGATAGAGCAATCACAAAATAAAAGAAAGCATTTCTGTTGGACTTCCACTAGCCCCTGGTCATTTGACATATAGCAATTGTTCACTGAGTTTTTCACCTGCAGAGATAAATAGGGCATCTAATTTGATCATATATCATTTTCTATCCAAATCCTGATGTCTGTTATGGATGTTGGCGATCTTCCCTACCAATAGTTTCGATTACTTTCTGATAAAATAATGAAAGATAGTTGTTTGA
The DNA here is from genome assembly GCA_025177825.1 of Aechmea fasciata. Lineage (NCBI taxonomy): Eukaryota > Viridiplantae > Streptophyta > Magnoliopsida > Poales > Bromeliaceae > Aechmea > Aechmea fasciata. The sequence goes on from CM045940.1 coordinate 1,889,675, forward strand.
TAATTAGCTAATGTCCCTCATTACTGTGCATACTCTGTAAATTTCCGACAAGATCAATTGGAAATAGAAGGGGAAATTATTTTGCAACATTTTAGAGGTTAATTTAGGGATAGTGCTTGATCTTTTATCTCTTATCAGTTTGGTCTTTGGATTTTTACTAAATGAACTAGTTAGTATCTTATTTGAAGCAGTAAAAAACTAAAATAAACATCATATTTGAGTGTGCAATTGGGATAAAGGTGTGGATAGTTCTTGAAATTGTTATGATCGAGTGTGTGACACTCCTAGGATTTGAAATATTTCTATATATAAGATATAGTAGGGCCAAATCTCTAATCTCGGCTCATTTTGGGCGGTGGCTAGGCCTAAAAAGTTAAGAGTATTAAGCGTGCTAGGACTAGAGTAGTTCTAGGATGAATGACCCCTAGGAAACTAAGCGCCAGAGTTGGTATCAGGGCCACTCACCAGTCGGAAATATGAAATGAGTCTCGGCTGAGTTAAGGTTATACGGAAGATAGAGCACAGCTTTTCAACATACGACAGTTGCGGGTGGAGTGTGGGATTTGGAATATTCCTATATGTAAGATATAATAGGGCTAAATCTCTAAACCCGACTATAGCATTTTGGCCGGTGGCTATGCCCAAAAAATTAAGAGAGTTAAGCGTGTTAGGACTAGAGTAGTTCTTGGATGGGTGATCCCTTAGGAAGCTGAGCATCACAGTTGGTATCAGGGCCAATCACCAGCCGAAAGTGTGAGATTAGTTTCGGCTGAGCCATGGTCATATGGCAGATAGAGCATGGCTCTTTAGCAGACGATAGTTGTGGGTGGAGTGTGGGATTTGGAATAATCCTATGTATAAAATATAATAGGGCTAAATCTCTAAATCCTGCTATAGCATTTTGAGCGGTAGTTAGGTGCAAAAGGCTAAGAGAGGTAAGCATGCTAGTACTAGAGTGGTTTTTTTAGGGGTGATCCCCTGGGAAGTGGGGCGTCACATTATCTCTGAACTTTTCAGCTTTAATACATTACTAAGGGCGAACGAAACGAAGCGTCGCTAATGGGAACGGGCGAGAGAGGGAGCAGGATTCGGAGCGGCATCTAGAGGGGGGAGCGAAGAAGCCGGAGGTAGAAGACGAAGTTAAGTAGAAGCAGGGCAAATTAAATGGGAAGCACAGTCGAAGTTAATTATAAGCATTCAGAGTACTCAAAAGTTAAATTAACCTAATGTTTTTAAGATGACAGGTAGGGCCCTCAAAAGTTAAATTAGCCTAATGTTGCCACGTGGATAAAAAGGAACGGGCTTTCATAAGGGTTATAGATTTCCATCTTACTTCCAACTGTGGGTTGCATTTTGTATCTGTCATATTGTCCTTTAAAGTAATGGCTACCATCGAATTACTTAATTACTGTTGAGACCAAGTGCTCGAACATTGTAGTTTTACAATGACCCGAGATAGCTCATTGTTCTATACAATCTCTAAAATTTTTGCTGGGTCTTGCTAACTTTGAAACTCCATACGAACCTTTTCCATGTTCTTTTTCTGCCTAAATACCATTATATTTTATTTTGTGCAGCTGGAGGAAATGAAGTTAGGATATTCGACGAAGATGCCGATATTATTACAAACATCCTGAATTGGATATTGGGGAATACCAAGGCAAAAATATGGGAGCTCATTGATAAGATCATCCATCTGGTGAATGAACTATTCTTCTCCGAAAATGCCGGTAAGCAAGAAGGCTGGGACATTTTGAGTGATGTAGTAAGATCTGCATTTATGCTGACTGTTATGGTCTTTCTAGTTGTCATTGTTGCACGTTTCGATGGCGCCAGATAATCATTTTCTAGGATAAAATGTATGGATCCCCACATGGCGATATGGTTTCGATACTTTCAAACATATTGCACTTCAGGTCTTGATTGAAAAAAGTCTGGCTTTTTATATATCTAATGGTGCCTTCGAAAAAAATAAAAAAGTGTAGTATAGCGAATGGAAACCGCTATAAGATCGTGTTTGTATGCATGAACATTTTATTCTGTTTTTTTTTTTTTTGATTTGTATAAAAAAATATGTAATATTCAGTATTGGATGAAGGATATGTTTGGATGCATAAATATCTTTTCTATTTATTGGAGCATATAGTATTTCTTTATTTGGTAGATGAGGAGTGTGATCAATTGTTTGCGATATATGTTATATTTCAGCTTGCAAGTTAATCTTCTCAGAACATGATAAACCATCTCATTGGTGAAATATTACCTCCTACTAAATTGTAAAAGTTAAAAACACAAGAAAATTTTCATACCAAATAAGTAATCTTTGGATATCTTATTCCAATGTCAAAACACGACTTAAAGTGTGTGTTCAAATGTCTTGATGGGATGCTGCATTCGGGCTTCAACTAATATTTTTCAAAATGCAATAAATCATTTTATATGTGAAATATAGGGCGTGTTTGGTTCAAAGTCGGAATCGGAATCGAAATCGGAATTGAAATAAGTTGGAATCGAAATCGGAATGACTCATTACCTAATTCTGTTTGGTTCATCACCTGAATCGAAATCGGAATAAATCATTCCCATTGTCGTTGTTTGGTTTAGATAGATATAAAAAGGTAATCAAATTAATATATTAATTTTATCTTTTATAAATTAATATATTAATTTAAATGCAAACTGAAAATTAAATATTAAAAATTTACATAAAATTTTGAAATGATATCAAAATTTTAAATTTATTTTTTTTAAAAAATTAAACTTTGAAGGTGAGTGTATAATTCAAAATATAAAACTAAATTTTGATTTATTCAAATTCAAACTTAAAATTACAATTTAAATTTTAATTTAAATCCCTAAATTTAATTTAAGTTTTAAATAAAATTTGAATAAAATTTGAATAAAATTTTATTTAAATTAAAATTTGATTTAAATTCAAACTCATAAGTTAGATTCAAAGTACTTGATTAAATTTTAATTTTTAATTCAAGTTCAAATTAAAATTTAAAATTATATATTTAATTTTTAAGTTTAAACTCATATTTTAATTAAAAAAGTTAAAAAATATCCATTCCGTCCGGATTCAACTTTCAATCCGGACTCCTAAGCCGGATTGAAAAAAAAGGCGATTGAGGGATTCCCATTCCACTCGGGAATCGGAATCGGAATGGGACTCCTGCGTATCAAACACCCACAAACGGATTCGCCCATTCCCATTCCCATTCCTGGGTGAAAAATAAGCGAACCAAACACGCCCATAGAGTCCGGCTACTATACTTTTATGAGTATAGATGCTCTTGTACACCGGAAATCAAACTTGTCGAGCACGGCATGGTGCGTGCCGAGTCGTACCGATGCATGCCGGTTAAAAAAATTCTTATGTGCCGATACATAATAGCATGAAATATTTATTTTTTTTGGCAACAAAATATTCTAACTATTTATTATGTCCTTTTATCGCATCTTTTGAACTTTATTGAGAAAATTACGTACTAATTTAAAGAATAGAGGGTTTTAAACTGTGTCATTGGCACGGGGTCTGTATCGTGCCGGTGTCTTGTTGGCACGGTAGATACGGTCCGTGCCGACGGGCACTTAAAACCTTGCTCTTGTACTCATAAGTTTTTGGCCGTTTGATCCATCCTTTAATCATTTTTACTCGTTAGATTATACTATTTAACCAACCACCCACTCAACCCTAAGGGGCTCACTATCAATCTAAATGTAATCACTCTCATCCTAACCGCACATTTTTTGATCTGAACAGCCGAAAAATTATGAGTACAAAGGGCTCTATACTCATATATATGAGTATAGTAGCCCCAGCCTATATACTATATATCCTACTAAATTATGGATATGATATCTATGACCTTTTAAGCAGCAAAAATCAAACTATTTACTTGTAATATGCAACGACCCAACTGGCTAACAATAATAACTCGTTCGATTTAAACCACCGGTCCAAAATGCTTAAGTCCAATTATTATTATTAGTGTAGAGGTTTTATATATTCAATCAGAATCATTTTCTCATTCGATGCGAAATTATTGGGTTGTTACATAATCATACAAGAAAATCTTTATTTCAAATAAGTTATCTTTAGATAACTTATTCCGACATCAAACTGCGGCCTAAATTAAAATGCGATGACCGCTAGAAAATTATATATAGTTAGTGGAGTTCATGGGAGAAAAAATTATAATATAGCAAGGGCAATGCTAGATATACACCCAAAAATGGGTGTAGACTCTACACCTATCTTATCCAAAGGTGGGATTTACTTTACAAGTCGCATCATATGACTAGTGGATGATCCCCACCCTTGGATGCGTGGGGAGTAGGATACATGTACACCCATTTTTGGGTGTACACATAGCTTTTTTCATGCAGCAAATATGGATAATATCTATTATACCTTTCAAAATTTCAAAAATATCTAACACACTCCTACGAAAATGCCCTTATTAATTTTTAAAAAGTTCATTAAATTTTTTTTTGAAAATTTTAGAGTTTATGTGAGATCCCAGATAGTCCTATATGTAGGATATAATAGAGCTAAAACTCTTAATCCGGCTATAATATTTTGGATGGTTGTTAGACCCAAAAAATTAAGAGAGTTAAGCGTGGTAATGCTAGAGTAGTTATAGGATGGGTGACTTCCTGAGAAGTTGGGGCGTCACAATTAGTAGTTCTAGGATGGATGATTCTCTAGAAAGTTGGACCGTCACAATTAGTATCAGAGCGAATTACTAGTTGAAAATTTGAAATAAGTCCCGACTGAGTCTGGATTATACAGTAGGAAGAGCGAGTCTCTCATATTGATGATTGTTGTGGGTAGGAGCGCGTATCTCCTACAAGGTCGGTTAAGACTAGCGAGATGAGTTTCACATCGTTTGATACTTGTGAATCTGAGTCAGACGAAGACGTAAGGCTTAAAGAAGGGGAGAATGTGAGACCCCAGATGTCCTCTATATAAAATATAATAGGGCTAAAACTCTTAATCCGGATGTAATATTTTGGGCGGTAGTTAAGTCCAAGAGGTTAAGAGAGTTAAGCGTAATATGATTAGAGTAGTCTTAAAATGGGTGATCCTGTAGGAAATTGGGACGTCACAGTTTACAAATGGGATTTAGGGTTTTGAAGAATATTTTGAAAATACGAGGGTAAATGCAAAAATTTTGAATGGTAATTAGAAGTATGTAAGCAATAGCTACAAAAAGATAACACTAAAGTACAATATAGTGCAATATATAATTAAGCATTATAGTTTAACTCAAACCAGTTGTTTGCTAGTTTTGATCAATATAAAAGGACAAATGAGTAAACTACTAATTTTTATACTACCGTATCGTACGGATTTTATGTACTTTAGTTTCCAAACTTAACGTTCAAATTTTTGCAAGTACTGCAATAAATTTCCTAACAACTAAAGGCACTTGTAGTTTGACAAAACTTATAATCTTCTCACAAAAAAAAGAAAGAAAAAAAAAAGAGTAGTCCAAGTGAAAGTGTTAAAATTAGATTTTTTTTGCAATTGGCCCCTGAAAAAATTTATTTTTAAAAATAGCTCTAGAAAAATTATAATTTCAAAAATAGTCATGGCCCTGCCACGCAAGCGCCATGAGGGCTGGACTGAGGCCAGTCAGTTAAGTTAAATACGATGAGCCATTCAATGTGTCTAAACACGGTGAATGGTTCACCGTGTTTGGAAACGGTGAACTATTCATCGGTCCAAACTGTGTATACTATGTGGCTTGGACTTGCACTGTAAGTCCAAGCCAGAGGCCGGGGGGTGGGGGAGGGTAATACACTAGACACGGGGAATGATTCACCGTATCTAAACACGGTGAATGGTTTACCGTGTTTAGACACGGTGAACCATTCACTGTGTTCAGTAGTAATATTAGCATTTACAAATTTTTCAGTGCAATAAACCACAGAATACATCATCACACCGCAACAATAAATTCAATACAACAATACAAGAAATTCAACATCAACAATACAACAACAAATCCAACAGAACATCAATAAAGTATCAATACTAGATCATCACAACAGAATATAAATAAAGCAAAATTTCCAATAATATAGAAAGTTCGGTGTAATTTAAAATTTACAAAAATATAATGTCATGTTCTCCTTCTAGTCCCTCGATCATGTCTACCTACACGTTTCCTACTACGTCTACAACCACGATCAACACCATGCTCATCAAAGGGCTCTAAGACCTCCAACTCGTCGAGATGCTTGATAGCAGCACCCTCAATAACCGACCGAGTGTCCTGCGTCTCGATCACTCGTCTGATCTCATGCTCAATCATAGTAGGTGTCGATAGTATGTCTGGCCGTAAAGGAGCTGAAGAGGAGAGCTGATCTGTATGGAGAGGCTGCAACTGCTGTCGGTGCCTAGGATAAACAATATTAACTGAGCGAGGTGGATCCTCTGGTACTGGTGCTGGTACCATGTCTGGATGATAAGGTGGCTCATCTATCGGTGAAGATGGCCTTGGTAGACTATACACTGGTATATGGCTCGACGTTGATGGTCCACCGTATTCTACTGGCCGTGAAGGTACAGTATGTGAAAGTGTAGGTAAAGTCACCAAAACTGCTTCCATCTAATCGACAACTTGTGATAGGGCATTTAATACTACTCCACCTCCAGAATATCTGATAGGACACGTCTAATCGTATAATATGATCTCTACATGATATCGACCTGAAATAAAAGCACTATTATAAAGATCATACGAAACTTTCTTGTATATATAAAAATAAATATAAAGAGATATAATATATTAAAATCATACCAATATTCTCTCGACGCGACCACGTGGTTGATACACAAGGGGTGGCCTCTGTACTGGTCTAGATATCCACCTCCTGGTGATCCTCCAATACCACTGCATGTAATTAAACAGTGGTAGCTCGTATAGGATCTGAATTTGCATGTAAACAGTGGTTGCTTCCAACATAAAGAAGTATCGAGGAAGGTTGCAGTATGATTGCTCCCAACTACCATATATAATTTGTAGTGCTTTATTCTAGGCCTGCCAAGCATTGTTATATGATATGCTAACGTGCATCTCACTTTGAGCTCGAGATTGAATTTTCATAGGACTCATAGTAAACCTTACCTTCAGTGCAGGTAGTATAAATTGACATATGAAAGAGGATGTACAGTTTCGATGCGTTGTATTCAGAATTGGAACCATATATGTGTGTGGACCTTTATAAGTCTTTAGTTTAAAAAATAAACTACCTTTTGATTGAGAGGCATGTAATCTTCATGGGCACGAATCGACCACACATCTCACAGTGTATAGTTGTATTCGGCTTAACAATTTTAAGGTGCACATTATGTGCAATGTGCCAAGTTTCCAAAGCATTCACCAAGAATGATTTATTAGAAAATATCCGATTAGCCCATACTTCATCGCTTGGAGGATCTTGATCAATATTTTGTTTGGTATATGCATCAACAACGGATTGATGAATTAATTTATCGCCCAGGAGAAACCGTTGCCGTTGATCTTTAAATTGATCGAATTCCATCGGATCCGGTACATCATCGTTGTTGACATTTGAATTTTCAATCCATTCAACACATTCATCTCAAATGGCGCATGCGAATGCATTCAAACCACCGTCATGATCAGGATCTAAAGAATGCGAAACAAAGGATTCATCATCATCACTAGAATCAACATCTATTCTCCTTTTATCCTCTTCATCACTTTCAATTACATACTCCTTATTATTTCTATTTACGTCATCATTACCAATTGTAGTTCTCACTTCCCAATCGGTCTATTCACGAATACTAGATGATGGACCTTCACTTTGATTATGAGGGATATATAGTAAACCTGCAAAGATATTTAAGATTAACTAGTCGCATTGGTTTAATTTTCATGTAGTTAAATCATACAATCACCTACCTCTTATTTTGACCAACCAACGGAGACGGATCCATTATAGTAGATGGCAGTGATGCACTAACTGGCACACGTAGGACTCCAAACTCTCTGTAACACTTTTAATAAAAAATTATTAATTTCACGCACCTAAACTAATTGAGGAATTATGAAAAATAGTTATAAAGATCATTACTTTATACCTTGATGTATGACCTTGTTCGCGATTGACGTAATTCCTTTGATAATCGCTATTACGCATTTCCATATAATCAACGGTACTTGGACTGCTGGTCTTGTGTCGTCGAGACATGTTTCTCCACGAATAATTTTATACATCTATGGAATGGAAAAAAAACTCATCACGCCAATTAGTGCATTGTCACTTGATACGTCAACTAATTCTCATTCGTTAGCTCCCATTGGACATAGAACCGTTATGCGAAGACGGCCTTCCACTCGGTCATAGTTAGTAACATTATATATTTCTATCTCAAATTCCTGAAATGAGATATCGCATCGGAAAGCAACCAATTATTTACGGCCACCAATATATCGTGGTACATTATTGTTCGCGTCTAAATTTTCGTCCCAATGGATATAGAAATGAACACATTCACCAGCCATAGATTTCTAAAGTAATATAATAATATGTACAAAATTATTACACTCATGACATATTAACATAGTATATTTCTAACATGCAACAAAGGAGATGATGAGAGATGCAACTACCATTTTGCGATCACGGTCGTCGCCGACTTCTATGCCGATCAAGAGCTTCGGAGGCAAGGAAGTGATGAGAGAGAGAGAGAGAGAGAGAGTGAGTGATCTATGAGAAAGACAGAGAGACAGAGAGACAGAGAGTGATCAGTGAGAGAAAATAGTGAGAGAGAGAATGAGAGAGAGAGATAGAGAGAGAGAGAGATAGAGAGAGGGAGGGAGGGTTCTGTAGGGGGCACAGTGAGAGAAGGGGCGCACAGTGAGAGGGGGCTCTCATAGTAAGAGGGGGGGGGGGGGTGGGGGGTCACACCCCAATAATCCCACATCGAATAGTAATGGGGATGTGATTGGGTATATAAAAGACTTAGACACTAGTAATAATAACTGGGCTTAAGTATTTTGGGCCGGTGGTTGGGCCCAACGAGTTATTATTGCTAGTGGACTGGGTCGTTGCATTTGGTATCAGAGCCAGTTCAGCTGCCGGAAGTGTGAGATGAGTCTTGGCTGAGCCAGAGTTTGAAAAACAAGGTGATAAGCAATGCCGGAATCTGTATGACATGGTGACCGGCTATGCTAGGGTCTGGATGATAAGGCTAGCGAGATGAGTCTCACATCGTCTGGTGATCTTGGGCTGTGTGTGTGATTGGCGGCGGGGTAGGTCAGATAGAAAGAGAGAGAGGGCGGCGTCCGGGCGGGCCACAGAGAAAGAGAGATACTGAGAGAGAAAGAGAGATCGAGAGAGAAAGGAAGGACATAAAGAGAACACGGTGAATGGTTCACCGTGTCATTGAGAGAGAAAGAGAGTCGAGCAAGAAAGGAAGGACACAAAGAGAACACGGTGAATGGTTCATCGTGTCACTGTTCATCGTGTTCAGACACGGTGAATAGTTTACCTTGTTTAATTTAACTGATTGGGCCCAGCGCAGCCCGCGTGGCGCTGACGTGGCACTTGCATAACAGGATTAGGACAATTTTTGTAAATATAAATTTGTCGGGGCTATTTTTAAAAAGGGATAATTGCTTATATACCCATCATGCGTATGAAAATATCCGATCTACCCCTATTTTTTTTTCTTTCTAAAATGCTCCTCATACGTTCCACCGTTATTGCAAAATACCCCAACAGTTATCTCTTGTTAAGTTAATCTGGGTTAAACGTGAGTTAAATATCTACCACAGTTAAAAAAAATTAAAATACCAATTTTGCCCTTAACATAAGGGCAAATAAGAAAGGTTGGTGGCGGTAGAGGGGTATATTGGAAAAGACCAAAAGTCGAAATATTTTTTGTGCCCCTGACTTTAAGGGCAAATAAGAAAGACAGTGATGATAGAATGGTATATTTGAAAAGGGCAAAATAGTAATTTTACAGAGATAACAGAGTTACTTAACAGATTTTAACTCTAAGGGTATATTAGAAATAGGTTGGAACGTAGGAGTGGTATTTTCAATATTAGCCTTCTAATTAAGAGGGGTAAATCGAAAAATCCGAAACTTTTCAGGGGTATATAAGCAATTGCCCTTTTTAAAAATAAATTTTTTAGGGGGCCAATTGCAAAAAAAAGCCCGTTAAAATTTGGTAGAAAATATTTTTTACAGAATAAATTTTTTTTTTCAAAAAAATAATTTAAAAGTGAATTTTGGTATTCGTTTGTTCACGGTTCTCATTTACTAAAATCTACAAGCTTCATTAAACGTCTTAGTATCCTTAAATAGGATAACATATTTTGCTAGATAATTTATATTTTTTCAAAAAAATAATTTAAAAGATCGAATTTGATATTCATTCTAGACGTTTAATCACAGTTCTCGTTTACAAAAATCTACATATTTTTTGTTTTGAATGGATATACCAAATTAGATTATGTTCGTCAGGATTGCACCGAATAAAATAACTGTATAATCAAACAGGCTATAAGGTAGCGTTTGGTTCAGAAACAAGGGGGGGAATATGCCCTTGTTCTCCCCTTTGTTTCCAAACGCTACATTTGGTATCCAAGAACAGTAGTTTTCGAATTTCTGAAATAAGCCGAAATAAGACTGGAACTATTGTTCCACATTTTTCTTGTTATAAGCTTGTTCACAGGTGAGAATAAGACTAATTAAAGTCTAATAATAATTTTAATTATGATATTAAATAATTAATTAATCTGATTAATATATTTAAATAATTATTTATTGCTTAAATATTAAAATAATTTATTAATTTATTATTTAAAATTATTAATTAAATTATTAATATTTATAATTATTAATAATTACATTAATTAATTAATTATTTATTTATAATTAATTAATTTATAGTTATTCATAATTAATAATAATAATAATTAATTAATTAAATATTAATAAATTAGTTTGTAATTTATGATTATTAATAATTTATTATTTATAATTATTAATAATTAATTAATTTATTATTAATTAATAATTTTATTATTAATTAATTTATTTATAATTTATAATTTGTAATAATTTATAATTTATAATTATTAATAATTTATAATTTATAATTTATTTTATTATTAATTAATTAATTAATTAATTATAATTATTATTTTTTTATTATTTATACTATATTATCTAATTAATTTATTATAAATAAATTATTAATAATTAATAATGTATTATTTATAATTATTTATTATTAATTAATTAATTTATAATTTATAATTATTAATATTAAATTATTATTTTTAAGTAATATTTTAATGTTAATTAATTACATAAAATAATTTTAATTTACAATTTATAAATCTTTTTTCATTTGTTCCAATCTAACCATCCAAACACTATTTATCCTATTACTAGAAACAACCCAATTTTTATTCAAACATAAAATTGGTCTAGTTTATGCTTGTACCTGATCTTATACCTATTTCTAAAATAAATAATTCTTATTTATATCCGAACCAAATGCAGCCTAGAAAGGTTTAAGAGGATGAATGTGAGGATCAGTCAGTCAAACATTCAAAGTAGACCTCGTGGCTCACAACTAAAGAAGACGAAAAAAGGATTTTAGAAGAGTACAAAGTAAGTCAAGACTTCCAGCTCTTGTTGTCCCTTCCCCCCAAACCACCAGTGCAGAAAGATCTTCTCCTTCATATCCTCCCCTCGATAGACTCTGCTGCCTGCTCTCCGCACGCTCTCTAACCATGGCCGGCGGAGTGTACGAAAACCACAAGACGACGCCCATGTATGAAGGAAGGATTACCGCCTTCGTCGTGCTCTCGTGCATCACCGCCGCCATGGGGGGGTCATCTTCGGCTACGACATCGGAGTTTCCGGTTAGTTCTGATCTATAACCCACTATAGAAGGAAGCATGTTTGTTCGTTTCATTCATTTTTTTCAAAAGTACGTAACTTATCTGAACTATAAATTATTTTGAAAAATCTATCTAATCTTTTAAAACTTTAATTTTATTGCACAGTCTTTCAATTTGCTTGATTCGAGCAGTTGGCGCACAACACTTTGACTTCAAATTTTAGATGCATTATTTGTTGTTACAAGTTTAGTTAGTATATTTCATACAATTCTTGCAACTATACATTCATTAAAATAAGAGACTATCTTAAATTTTAAAGTCAAAGTATTGTTGAGTGACTCGAATCAGACAAATTGAAAAATTGATGGTAAAATTAAAATTTTAAGAGATTTGATAGTCATGTCAAAATACTCCATACTTCATATAAGTTTTGAACATTTTTTTTCTTTTTAAAGCCAACTTGGGTAAGTCATCCTCTGATACGAGAATTCTTTTTTTTTTTTTATCGGACGTAAGCATCTTGATTTTTTGGATATAAAATTTCATCTCTTAGATGATTTATTTTATTGAAAAACAAAATTTTAGAGCCCACATATTTTATTAAATTTAGACATAAAACTAGACTACTATACTATATTAATAGTATCAAGTCATTGGTGCTATTAAGTTTTCGACCCTTAAATAAAGAGACGTGCGATTAGAAAGATAGTGGTCCCGTAAGGTACGCTGAGTGAATGGTTGGTTGAAAAGTATGATCTAACAAGTAAAAATTGTCAAAGGAGTACATTTAACGGTGAAAAACTTGATAGTACCAAACATTTCGTGCTATTAATAATATAGTAACCAGACTCTGGACATATAATCGCATTACTCATCTACTAAATACTGTATACATTTTGAGTAATTTAAAAACATATATCGAATAAGAAGTTCATATATCCAAACAGAGCCATAATAATTTTCTTTTATGATTGAAAGTAATGATTGTGATTTTTGCTCCTTTTAATAGTCTTGGAATTTATATTTCCATTGGATCATATATTTAGTTATAAGACTATATTTTATTCCTAACAAGTGATTAATTTGAAGGTCAAATATGATATCTATTCTACACATTTGATTGCAAACTTTATCCACCAAATGGTATACAGAATGAAATGCTCGTACATCCAAAGAAGGCTTAAAATTTAGGCTGTTCAAAAATTAAATTTTTTTTTTTTTTTGGATAAATTATAAATCTTTTTCTATAAATATTCTTTTTTTTTTTTTTTTTACTTTTTCTTTCTGACTCTCAAAAATCTATATTTTGTCTCTTAAAATTTCAAAAATATTTTCAGGGAGTATAGAAATAATGGAGAAGACAAAATGACCAAATTACCCTCACTTCTATTAAAAAAAAATTAATTTCTAAGTATTTATGTTATTTTGAAAGATATTTTCAGTATAAATTATAAAAAAATTGATGAAATAGTGATGAAAACCTGACGGAGGGGGACTAAACACAACAACTTAAAATGTTGATGTGATAAAATGTGGATTTTTAAAAGTTAAGAAGAAAAAGTGAAATAATATCTATTTATAAGAAAGTTTTCTCTAATTTATTTATTTATTTTTTGTTGGATTAGGTGGAGTGACTTCAATGGAGCCGTTCCTGAAGAAATTCTTTCCGGCGGTGTACAAGAGGATGCAAGAGGACGCTAGCGAGGTCAGCAACTACTGCAAGTTTGACAGCCAGCTGCTGACAGCGTTCACGTCATCATTATACATCGCCGGCCTTGTCGCTACCCTGCTTGCCTCGCGGATAACCGGGGGGGCCGGCCGCCGCACCTCGATGCTCCTCGGCGGTGCAGCCTTTTTCGCTGGCACCGCAGTCGGCGGGGCTGCCGTCGATGTCTACATGCTCATCCTCAGCAGGCTCTTGCTCGGTGTCGGCCTCGGCTTTGCCAACCAGGTTAGTAGTAATTTGCAGCTACTCTGCACCCGCACTCTACTGCTGCTGCTCCCTCAACCTAATTTATGCATGAATCAATTGTGTTCAAGTAATGTATTTGGTCTAAATATAGAGAGCATTTCTATGAATATTCACTTTTCTATTTTACTGTATGTTGGTGTATATATTCAAAAAATAGAGATTAGCTACAAATTAAATAATTTAGAAAGTGTTAACGAGTCGATCAAGTTGAGGCACAAATATTTCGCTCTCTTTAAGGAGATTCAAGCCCTCTGCAAAGCCTTTGAACCGATGGAGCAGAGTACTGACTTGTCCCTGCATGTCACGCCCTGAGCCCGATCCCTTTGGTTGGTTCGAGCGCGTCGAACAAACGCCGAACGGACAGAGCGTCCCCTGTCCGCCTAAGGCTCAACAATAAGTACAGAGCAAATATAAAATTTGCACATGCGGAAATATAATATACTTGGCTTGCATGAGGGCAAGCAGTAACCAAAGTGAAAGTACTATCTAATTAACATACAAGTAATATGATTACCTTTTAACCATATACATGCATACACTTAAAACATTTACATTCTTTTGCATCATTCTTCTCTTTACATCACATATCTCAAAATATAATTTCTTGCTTTCAATATAAATTCTTTTACATCATTCATGTTCTTTTCATTTAAACATCTATAATCATCAAATATAAAAGATGAAATATAAGGGAAATGCATCTACAAAATGTGAAACCATCTCGGGTGGTCTCTAATTAGGGCGCGATGCCCTTACCGCGATCATCCGCCGCCTCGCTCGGTCTCGACTCTGTGGAAATAGTGGGGTGAGAACTACAACAAAATTTCCAGTGGGTTCGACCCCGATCTCGCCAACTTTCCTACTTTGTCTAAATCAGGTGTAATAGAAGAAAGGAAAGATAGCAACTAACTAACAAATGTAGCCAATATGCCTGAACAAATATAATCAATCATATGCTCAATGAGATGTTCATGATGAATGCAAGTTTATATTTTCTTTTTCACAATCTTGTGGCTAACCCGTTGGGCCCTCACCTTCCTCCTGTGGGGTTCCATAACTCATCAACTCAAAGTCCCAATTAACGGGCCCTCAGCTTCCTCCCGTGGGACCCCTCGATCTGGGGATTCCCCTTCCCAGTGATAACAACTCCGGAGCTCATCACCCGAGGAGGAGCGACCTCCCTTAAGCTAAGACTATAGGTGAGTATGATCAATCCTTAACTTTAAGAATTTCAATACTCATGTGACCCTTAACTTTAAGGTCTCTATGTCACCATGTCACTATTTCTCTTTACTTGCACATGTTTAGTAGCTCGAATTCATAGATTTGCATGTTTTATATGAAATATGAATTTGGAGCATAATTTAGAGATTTTAGATGAAGTTATACATGCTGAACTGGGATTTGACTTAGGAGAAAACTCATTAAACTTACACCGTCACTTTTCAAGAAGTTAACCGAGTTAGCTTCAGGAGCTGTTGTTCTTTTGTATCACCACTGTTAGTGCGTAGTGGATACTCTATTAGTGTAGGTTGACATTACGCCCGTGTTGAGGAGTTGAGCTTGTTTTATAGTAGAGTTTGGACTATTTTGTACTGTCGGGAGCCGCTGGGGGTTGACGGTGGAAATAAATGTTTACATCTTGTTTCAGATTGTGCTGAGGGCACGCGAGCATTGATTGTTAGACCAGTTTGACCCATTTGCATTGACTATAGCCTGTGTGAGCTTGATTGAGATCGACAGAGATATGCTTGCATACTCGGTTGGATCACGCCCACGACTGCCGCTCCGGAGTGAGGCTTTTCCTGCGTTGATGTCGCAGCATTCCTGTTCGGACGGTTCTTTGATCGGCCACCCCCATGGGTGGTGTGCGGTATAGTTTGGATACAGGCTGGACGGGGCAATTGGCAGTCCCTTCAGATTGGGTCACTGTGGTTGAGTTGTAGCTAGCGATGCATTCCTTTATCTACATGAGCCTGGTTTGGGATAGCGGTACTATAGTAGCATATAGCTGTAGAGTTTCTTCTAGTTTTACTATCCTTTGCATACCTTACTGTAGACTTAGTGGGTGGGCCATTGAGGTTGGTGACAGTACCCACTGAGGATTACTCTGTTTTGCAGTAGTTCTCACACCGAGTTGTTGCTACCTTTTTGCAATGCCGCCTATTGCTGCTGCTACTGCGGATTCTGACCTAGGAAGGGAATCGCGAGCTAGAGTCTTCCCTTTCTTAGTCTTTTGCTAGAGGAGTACCCTTGCAAAGGTAGATAGATTTTTCCATGTACATACTGTTATGGTTAGTTGTGCTCGCTAGAGCGAGATTATGTTATTGGTTTTGTATGTACAGTGGAGGGTTTATATTTTATATATGTTTAAGTTCTAACAGCTCTATACTTTTGGTTGTAGCTACGACTTGTTGACAAGTACAGCTATCGCTTCGCATACACGAAGATTTTTTATGCATACGACGGATTTGTTGGCGTGCCCGAAAAAACGTGGTAATCCGGGACGTGACCTTCTCCTTTTCTCTCTCATAAGTATGGGTGCACTCCATGCATGCAAACTTAACTAAGTTACTCTCTCCCCGCATATCACATGTACATGGGTGTGTGTGTATATATATATATATATATATATATATATATATATATATATATAGTCCCATTACTATCCTTTTAATAGGATAGAGTACTTGTCCTATCAGTTTTTTAGCCTTTGGATCAATTCTTTTCATCATTTTTAATCATTGGATTAAATACTATAACCCAGTGGGGACCACTTAACCCTAGGGAGATCATTCAACTCTAACCGACTAATATCATTCTAATCCTACAATTTCTCATCCAAGGATTAAAAACTTGAGAGGACAAGTACTCCTATCCTATTAATATTATAGTAGCCATAGCCTATATATATGAGTCCGGCTGCTATATATTGATAGTTTCAAGCACTTGGTGCTATCGAGTTTTTCGTCGTTAGATCTACCGCTTTGACTATTTTCATCTCTGTTAGATCATACTATTCAACAACCACTCAATCCTAGTGGATTACTATCATCCCGACGAGAGACCATTATCATCTTAATCGCACATCCCTTCATCCAATGTCCGAAACCTAATATTACTAAGCACTTGAAGCCATTCATAGTATAGTAGCCTAATTTTATAGGGTTATTTACATACGAGTCCTGCAAACATAGTCAATTGCGGAAATATCCTCAAAAGCGAAACTAGGTGAGATGTCCCTACAAAAGTCCAAAAGTATGCGAGATATGTCCCTTAGTGCCTTTTGTAGGGACATATCTGAGGAATATTTTTGCAGATATGTCCGCAAAAGGCACGGCGAGGGACATATCTGCATACTTTTGGACTTTTGCGGGGACATCTCACCTAGTTTCGCTTTTGAGGATATTTCCGCAATTGACTATATTTGGGGACACTGTATGCATTTGACCCAATTTTATAAATATAGAGTTGAGCTTAAATGTTATTAGTAGCAAAGTGACTCCATTGCCACCCATTTATTTTCGATGATGGAGCCACCAAATCGATGATTTGCACGGTTAAACATGATCTGTACCATTTTACGTATCTAGATGCCAAATTTCAAATCTTTCTACATCATAAGGCTAATGATAAAAGGGTTTAAAATTTTATAATTTTAATGGTAGATATAAGACGTTTTCTTATCTAATGGCCTTAAGATATTCAAATCAATTGAATTTTGGTTAAAAAATTCTGTAAACTATTTAGAATAAGATCTATACTCTTGATCTTGATTAAAAGACTTTTATCATTACTTTTTAAAAGATATTTATTTTTAGCCGTTTATTTTTATATCCACTTGATGGACAAGAGAACAATTAAAAAAATATAAAATTTGGTTTCTAAATATTTCAAATGGTATAAATCATGTTCAACGATGCCGATCATCAATTTGGGAGCTCTATCATCGAAAATAAATGGATGACAATGCAGCTCGTTTGCTACTCATAGTATTCCAGCTTAACTCTATATATACATATGGGAACATTAAAACATATATACCAAAAGACCAATACAATACGAAATTCTCCTCTACTTTAAATTTAAACCGATTAGTATATACTTGTATGTTTAAATTATTATCTTTGTCTAATTAGAATTTAACTATAAATCCATCTAATTCGCAACACGCACGCCTCCGCCAAGCGCATGAAAAAAATTAATCTATTGGAACATATTAATCAAGTTATTTCAAGCTTTGAGAACACTACTTTCGAAGTGTACTCAACAAGTAGAGTTTACTCAACAAGTATAGTTTCATGTTGTCACTAAAGCGAATGAAAAAGTTGGGTGATTGATATCTGAGGTCCCAAGTTCGAATCTTAATTGATTCATATTTCTAGCTAAGTTTATTTCTAAATGAAATAAACGAACAGATAACGTGTTACCTATCTCTCTCTCTCTAAAGAAAAAAAGAAAAGAAAAGAAAAAAAAAAAGAGTAGAGTTTCGAATAACAAAGAAAACTCGATCCAACGGTTTTCTCTCTGATCAATGCTTAAGACAAAGATAAAAAACTTTCGGTCATAGAAATTCGAAAGACGGATAAGTCAAAACGTGACACGTGCCCAAAAAGTATTTGCGGGCTAATAAAAACCATGAGGTTTTGCTAAAAAAATTGTCGTCTCTAAATTAGGATAAGATGTCGACATCGAATCCCAAAATTTCCGCAAGGCTATAGATATACCGATGGGGACTGGGTTTGGCAATGGATTCTCGGCAAATACAGTAAATCATAAATTTATTTTTATAAAATTTAATTGTTAATCTAAGGTCAAAATATCGAAAGATCAAACGCTCTACACTTCCAATAATATATATATATATATATATATATATATATATATATATATATATATATATATATAGTGTGTGAGGCTATTTATCTTATCGGAGAGCGGAAGCATACATCTTAGCGTCGTTTCGATGATGCGAGCTTTCGAATCGTCGATCGCTCCGTTAAAACGATGCAAGTATATATATATATATATAT
Source organism: Aechmea fasciata (assembly GCA_025177825.1). Taxonomy (NCBI): domain Eukaryota; kingdom Viridiplantae; phylum Streptophyta; class Magnoliopsida; order Poales; family Bromeliaceae; genus Aechmea; species Aechmea fasciata. The sequence continues at coordinate 1,908,589 of CM045940.1, forward strand.
ATATATATATATATATATATATATATATATATATATATATATATATATATATATATATAGTGCGTGGGTGCTTATGGAAGCAAAAGGCCTCGCTTCCACTTTGTTTTCGATGTTCGGACTTTCGAATCGACGATCTTGATCTAGAGTATTTGAAGTATCTAGAAAATAGTTTTCGCGATTTTTCGATATCATTTGCCTAGTGATCGAAGTGGCTCAAAATCAACGGTGAAAATAAAAATCTTACAAAATATGATGGTATGACATTAAAATTTTAGATCAAAGTTATTGATCTTGTTTTATATGGTATAAAGAATTTTCTATCAAAATTTCATGTGATTTGGATATTTCTACACCGTTAAACTTGCAAACCGCACCACGACCATTAAAATTAGTGATTTTGAGCCCTTCGATCACTAGGCAAATGATATCGAAAAATCGCAAAATTTATTTTCTAGATACTTCAAATACTCTAGATCAAGTCTAACGGAGCCGATCGTCGATTCGAAAGTCCGAACATCGAAAACAAAGTGGAAGCACGGAAGGCTCCGTGCTTATAAAAGCATACCAAAGACAACTCTCTCTCTCTCTCTCTCTCTCTCTCTCTCTCTCTCTCTCTATATATATATATATATATATATATATATAGAATTGAGCTAGAATACTTTTAGAAGCACCAAACGTTGGTGCTTCTAAGTTTTAACCCTTAGATCTACTTTTTGATTACTAATAGCCTTTAGATTTAACACTATTCCACCTACCACCACCTATCACATCAACCATCACCTACTACCATCATCTCAACCCTACATCTTCCCATCCAATGGCTAAAAACTCAAAAGCACCACCCTATTGGTGCTTTTGAGAGTATTCTAAATTAACTCTATATATATATATATATATATATATATATATATATATATATATATATATATATATATATATATATATAGAATTGAGCTAGAATATTTTTAAAAGTATTAGCTCTATGGTGCTATTAGGTTTTTAGCCACTAGATCTACTCCTTGATGACTAATAACCCTTGGATCAAATACTATTCCACCTACCACCACCTACCACTATCACCCAACCTTACATTTCTCCATCCAAGGGTTAAAAACTCACAAGTACCAAACTTTTGGTGCTTTTGAGAGTATTCTAACTCAACTCATATATATATATATATATATATATATATATATATATATATATATATATATATATATATATATATATATATATATATATAGTAGGTCTTGTGTGCTATTAGGAGCACGGAGCCCGTGCTCCTAAGTCGTTCGATGATGAAGCTTATGAATCAACGATCGGCTCAAGTTGACTTGATCTACCGTATTTGAAGTTTATAGAAAATAAATTTTACGAGTTTTTGATATCATTTACCTAGTGATCAAAAGGATTCAAAATCAATAATTTTTAATGGTTGATATCTAGTTTTCAAGTTTAGCGGTGTAGAAGCATTCAAATCAAATGAAATTTTGATACAAAATTCTTTATACTATCTACAACAATATCAATATTTCGATCGAAAATTTTAGTGCTATATCACCACTTTTTATATAATTTTTATTTTCAAGTTAAAAATTATTGATTTTGAATACTTTTGATCACTAGGTAAATGATATCAAAAAATCGTAAATTTTTTTTTAGAAACTTCAAATACGCTAGATCAAGTCTAATCTGAGCCGATCGTCGATTTGGAAGCTCCATCATCGAAACGCTTAGGAGTACGGGGCTCCGTGCTCCTAATAAAGACACAAGACCTACTCTCTCTCTCTCTCTCTCTCTCTCTCTCTCTCTCTCTCTCTATATATATATATATATATATATATATATATATATATATATATATATATATAGTCCCTATGGTGATTGTAAAAACACACCAAGCACTTGGTCTTGTAAAATTTTTTACCGTTAGATTTATACTTTTGATCATTTTCAAACGTTAGATCGTACTATTCATTCAGCCACCCACGTCACCCAATGGGGCCCTCATCTTCCTAACCACACATCGATTAATCCAAGGGCTAAAAACTTACAAGTACCAATGACTTGGTACTTATAAAAGTATAGGAGCTAAATTATATATATATATATATATATATATATATATATATATATATATATATATATATATATATATATATATATATAGAGAGAGAGAGAGAGAGAGAGAGAGAGAGAGAGAGAGAGAGAGAGAGAGAGAGAGAGTTGAGCTAGAATACACTCAAAAGCACCAAATGGATAGTGCTTTTGAGTTTTTAACCATTGGATAAAAAGATGTAGGGTTGAGATGATGGTGGTAGGTGGTGGTAAGAGGAATAGTATTTGATCCAAGGGGTATTAATAATTAAGGAATAGATCTAAGGGCTAGAAACTTAGCTTGGTGCTTCTAAAAGTATTCTTGCTCAATTCTCTCTCTCTCTCTCTCTCTCTCTCTCTCTCTCTCTCTCTCTCTCTCTCTATATATATATATATAGAATTAGGTTAGAATATTATCAATAGCACCAAGCTAGTAACTTACGAAAGAGTTTGTCGGCCCAAAATGGTTGGGGGATTGGTATCAGTAACCTACGAGCGACCAATTCGGCTTTATTGACTTTGGAAATTCATGACTTCCAATACCTTACCTTGGGTCCAGCTGTTGAAACAGAAGCATTACAAGAGGCGGTCGCTACCAACAACTGCTTCTCCTCCTTTTGGTTGCTATCCAATCTGGAGAAATGTGGTTAGGCAAATTTCCCTTTTCTTTGCTCGGTGGACTTCATCTTAGGAGATGGCAAGGATACACCTTTTTGGAGCGCGAGATGGTGCAGTGATATTATTCTGAGAAATCGCTTCCCGACCCTATTTGCGGCTTTCGCTAATTCGAACCTCACGGTAAATTCATGGATCCTTCGCTTTGCTAACCAGCCTAATCTAGGGTTTAACTCCATAGTCGGTCCTCAAGAACACCTGGAATTTTTTCACTTATCCGATGTGTCTTCTGCTATCGCAATATCCTCTGATACAAAAGACTCGCTAAGTTGGAGATGGACTAGCTCAACAAGGCTCTCGGTTAAAAGTGCGTCTGCATTCCTTCTTTTTGATGGAGTCAACAGTAGTGCCTTGCCTTTCCTGTGGAAGCTCAAAATTCTACTAAGAGTCAGACTTTTTCTATGGCTAGAGGAGAAAAACAAGATCCTGACGGCCGACAACCTGATCAAGCGTGGTTGGCATGGACCGACGATTTGCGTGCTCTGTAATGTCGAAGCGGAATCCCTGCAGCATATTATGATACAGTGCAGTTATGTAGTTTTGGTGTGGAGTTCGTTAAGGAGCCTATTCGCAACTTTACAAGCCTCGACTTTCCCATCTTCTGATGGAATTGCAGCTCCTTGGTGTCAAATGAGGTGGTCTGTTTCTGGACAGAATAGAATCAACTTCGATCTTGTAACTTCAGCAACCTTCTGGGAGATTTGGAAAGAGAGAAATAGAAGAATTTTCGACAGTCGGCAAGTCTAGTCCGACGACCTTGGTAGGTGTATTTCTGAAACGGTATTATGTTGGAAGTCTGTGTTTGGTACTCCTATCAGTTAGTTGTTTTCCTTTGCTTGTGCTGGTGCTGCTGCTTCTAGGGGGGAAGTATGATGGGTTCTGTTTTGGGTTCTTTGTAGATGTTTTCTTTTGCTTCTACTGGTGCTTCTGCTACTTGGGGAGAAGTATGATGGGTTCTATTTTGGATTCTGTTGTGTGTTATTGTGGAATGGTGCGTATTGGCACACTCCGTTACTTCCCTACACTACAACAAAAACGGTCTGTAGTGACACTTTTAAGTGTAGGTGCATGTCAAAAAAGTGCTGCTAGCTAAAATTACCGACACTTTTAAAAAGCGTTGCTATATGTGGGGTCGCTAGGTATATAGTGACAGTTAAAGAGTGTCGTTATAACCTAAAAAAGTGCTGCTAATTTACCAACACTTATTTAAGCATTTAGCAACCGCGGAAACTCTATCTCGTTGGCTGCAGTGGCGGAGGAGAACGACAGGAAAGACTCTTCGTCTAAAATTTCAGTGGATTAAGTGAAGAGAGAAAAGTAGATGGTAATTTATTTTTATTTTTATATTTTTTTTTGTTTGTAATCGAGCCAAATGGACTGGGTGTGGTGGGTTGAGTAGAGTAATCTTTTATTTTTGGTTGGATTGGGCTTTATATTCAGGCATTAGTAGATGTTTTTTTTTTAATTTTAGCATAAATGAGACACTTACTCAAAAGTGTCATAAACATATGTCCCTATAACCTAATTATGTTGTAGTGCTATCCTCCTATGTAAAATAGGGTTTATCCCTATTTAATAAAAAATAGCACCAAGCTAGTGGTTCTATTGATTTTTTAGCCCTTGGATTGAGAAATGGATGGTTAGGATGATGTGGGCCCTCTAGGGTTGAGTGGGTGATGGGTTAAATTGTATAATTTAACAGGTAAAAATAATTAAGGGAGTTAATCTAACAGTAGAAAAGTTAATAGTACCACGTGCTTGGTGCTATCGATAGCATAGCAATCGGACTCATATATATATATATATATATATATATATATATATATATATATATATATATATATATATATATATATATATATATATATATATATATATATATATATATATATATATATATATATATATATATATATGAACTAATTTGGAATACTATCAATAGCACAAAGCATTTTGTGCTATTAGGTTTTCGGCCCTTGGATTAAAAAATGTACGGTTATGATGATGTGGGCCTCCTAGGGTTGAGTATAAGTTGTTAGTTTAATAGTATAATCTAACGGGTGAAAATAGTTAAAGAGTTAAATCTAGCGGTAGAAAACTTGATATGTGCCGAATGTATGTAAAGTGTGATATGTCAGGTAGAACTCTATATTCTTATGGATTCGTTGAGAATAATTCCGATCTAGTTCATGGCCTATTAGAAGTAGAAGGCGCTCCAGTGGGATCCCCACGGACAGAGAACGATTGCAGTCAGTTTGATAATAATCGAGTGACATTACTTCTTCGATCCGAACTAAGGAATATGATGCAAAATGGATCTTGTTCTATCGTTAATCAGAGATTTCTATATGAAAAATACGAGTCGGAGTTTGAAGAAAGGGAAGGAGTCGTTGACCCGCAACAGATAGAGGAGGATTTATTCAATCACATAGTTTGGGCTCCTAGAATATGGCCCCTTTGTGGCAATCTATTTGATTGTATCAAAAGGCCCACTGAATTGGGATTTCCCTATTGGGCCGGGTTATTTTGGGATAAGCGGATCATTTATCATAAAGAGGATGAGCTTCAAGAGAATGATTCGGAGTTCTTGCATAGTGGAACCATGCAGTACGAGACAAGGGTTAGATATATATAGAGTTCGGCTATGATACTATCGATAGCACCAAGGGCCCCCTATTCTATTTAATTTTTTTTGAATATGATTTCCAATTTTGAGCTGGTTAAACCATTAGTCGAACTAGAGAACTGAATGAGCCGGTTAAAACCGTGGTCGAACTAGAAAACTGACTACTAGTTTTGAGCCAGTTTACCCACTCGCTGATAATTTTTTAAATAACCATATAATAAAAAAAATTATTAAAATATGTTGTTATTTATTTTTCTTACAAACCTAACCCATGATTAAGCCTAAAAAAATGCTTTTTTATTTTTCTATAAAATCGAACCTTAAATATTGTAAAATTATTCTTGCACCGAAGATATTTTTTATTAAAAATATACTCTATATAGACAGAACGGTAGTAGAAAGAGTAAAGGAGATACCGACCGTCACTGAAGCAGTGGCAAAGAGAGCAGTGGTTGAATGCAGAGATCAGAGTTGAATCTGGATTGATTAACGCATTTAGCGAATTTATTTTGGGCTTTTTTTGCAAATAACCCCCTGAGTTTTTATATTTTTAAAAATAACCCTATCATAAAATTAATTGCAAGAATAGCCCTACTCTCGCCACGCAAGCACCACGTCAGCGCCACGCGGGCTGGGCTGGGCCAGGTGTTTAAGTTGAACACGGTGAACCATTCATCACAGTGTTTAGACACTGATGAATGGTTCACCGTGTCCAATACAACTAAGTTTCAGAGAGGGTATTTGTATTGGACACGGTGAATGGTTCACCGTGTCCAATACAACTAATTTTCAAGGACTTGTATTTTTTTTTCGGGTGTGGTAGTTGTATTGGACACGGTGAACCATTCACCGTGTCTAAACACGGTGAATGGTTCACCGTGTTCAACTTAAACACCTGGCACCAGTCCGTCCCGCGTGGCGCCGACGTAGCGATGGCGTGGCATGGGCATGGTCGTTTTTGCAATTTATTTTACAGTATGACTATTTTGCAAAATATAAAAAATTAAGGGGCTATTTGCAAAAAAAAGTTTTTTATTTTCTTAACGAAATAAACGAAGCGGGTAACGCGCTACTTATCTCTCTAAAACAAGAAAAAGAAAAAAAAGAGTAAAGGAGATCTTACACAAATGCTAATTCAGTTTTGTTTTGTTTCTTCTTTTTTTTTTTGTTTTGAATATGATGCAGGCCGTTCCACTATACCTCTCAGAAATGGCGCCGCCGCAGTACCGAGGAGCATTCAACAACAGCTTTCAGTTCAGCATCGGTTTGGGCGCGCTGTCAGCCAACCTCATCAACTACGGCACCGAGAAGATCAAGGGCGGCTGGGGGTGGCGCGTCTCCCTGGCACTGGCTGCCGTCCCCGCCGCGCTGCTCACACTCGGCGCGCTCTTCCTCCCCGAAACCCCCAACAGCCTCATCCAACAGGGCAAGGCCGACCGCCGCGACGTCGCCAACCTTCTGCAGAAGATAAGGGGGTGCGAGGACGTCAGCGCGGAGCTGGACGACCTCATTGCTGCCAGCGACGCCGCCGCGAAGATTCCCGCCGGCCGCGGGCAGTTCGAAGCCATTGCGCGGCGAGAGTACCGCCCGCAGCTCGTGATGGCCGTCCTGATACCTTTCTTCCAGCAAGTCACCGGGATCAACGTGATCGCATTCTACGCGCCGATCCTCTTCCGGACGGTGGGCTTGGCCGAGGGCGCGTCGTTGCTGTCGGCAGTCGTCACAGGTATTAAATCTTATTCGCTATCTTTAATTTTTTTAGAAAATGACAATTGCTTCGTATTTTTTTAGGGAAAACTTAAAAAAAAATCCCTCGTGGTTTCAATTTTTTTCACTTTATTTCTATGTGGTTTAAAATGTATCAAGTTAGTATCATACGGTTTCTCACTTTATCACTTTAGTATTCTGTGGTTTAAAGTGTATCAAAATAGTACCCTGTGATTTTGCACTTTATCACTTTAGTACCGTGTGGTTTTAATTTTGTATCAAGTTAGTACCCTGTGGTTTTTTAAACTACATGGTACTAAAGTGATAAAGTGTGAAACCACATGGTAGTAAAGTGATAAAGTTTAAAACTACAAAATACTAATTTGATACTCTTTAAACCACATGGTACAAAAGTGATAAAGTGAGAAACCACAGAAATTTTTTTTAAAGTTTTTCCTATTTTTTAACATAAAATTAGAGTAAGAAAGTCCTGGAATTATATTATACTCATAATATTATTAATTTTCTTTCATTTAATTCAAATCCGCGTCATGAATTTAGCAAAAAGTTTTAAATACATCCAGATCCCTCTAAATATAATAAATTGCAAATATATTCTAACAATACTCAACTTTTATATATTGTTTTATAAAAATTTTAATAGTTTCAAATATATCACTCTGCTTTATTACCGGTTAATAGCGGTTTATATTTTAACAGCAAATAGGTGAAATGCCAATTTTTTCATCACAAATATATTCTTAAAAAACCGACCGTCCCTAGAGCAAGTGGCAAAGGGCTTGATGGTTGGTACCCGTGACCCTGGTTCGAATCCTAGTTGATTCACATTTATAGCTAAGTTTATTTCTAAACGAAATAAACGAAGCGTGCTACCTATCTCTTAAAAAATATATTCTTAAAAAAATTATAAAAGTATAATATAACAGGAGTAAAAATATCAAAATTATCTTCTAAACTAATCACAATTAATTATTTAACTTATAGTTAACTCAATTTTTCTAACAAATTCTATTGGCAAGAATATATTTAAAAATATTAGAATTTTTGTAGGAATAATACATAAAAGTTAAACTTTATATAAATATATTTATAATTTACTATATTTTCAAAAAACTGTATGCAATTAACTCAATATAAAAATATTTAGGCTAAATTACATAAAACCTTTCTGTCAAAATCTTATTTTTTACTTTTCCTCATCATATTTAAAAACCTACACTTTGCTTCCATGTGAAATGAAAAATATTCATTTTATTCCCTGCCGTTAGTAAACCGTTAGGATTCCGTTTATAAAATATTATTATATAATTTTTTATATCAAAAATATCTTCAGCCTTTTCTTCGGCAAAATAATGAGTAAAATAGTCATTTTGTTCATCGTAGTTCACACTATACCCCTTTAGGAATATTTTTTATTTTATAATGGGGAAAGTGTAAATTTTTAAATTATAAAGAAAAGGTGAAAAATCGAATTTTGATACGAGAATAACGGTAGTTTTGTTGGTATTATTTAACACAGGCGTCGTCGGCGCGGGTTCCACATTCATCGCGATGATGGCGGTCGACCGGCTCGGCCGGCGAGCCCTGCTGATGATCGGAGGGATCCAGATGTTCGCCGCGCAGGTGATCGTCGGGGGAGTGATAGCGGCGAAGCTCGGGGACGAGGGGAGATGAGCGAGGGATATGCGTACCTGGTGCTGGTGATGATCGGCGTGTACGTGGCGGGGTTCGGGTGGTCGTGGGGCCCGCTGGGGTGGCTGGTACCGAGCGAGATATTCCCGCTGGAGGTGCGGACTGCCGGGCAGAGCATTACGGTGGCGGTCAACTTCTTGTTCACCTGCGTCGTCGCGCAGACGTTTCTGGCGATGCTCTGCCATCTCAAGGCGGGGATCTTCTTCTTCTTCGCCTGGTGGCTGCTGGTCATGACTGCTTTTGTGCACCTGCTGCTGCCGGAGACCAAGAACTTGCCCATAGAGCAGATTGGGCTGGTGTGGAGACAGCACTGGTTCTGGAAGAGGATTGTGGCCGGGCCTGATCCCGTTGGGGAAGCAAACTGAACGATATTTTGTTGTTGCTAACATGATTGATCAGTTCGTTAGGAACTTAGGATCACATATGTCACACCCCAAAATTTGAAAAATAATCAAAATAATAATTAATAAATTACATAAAATTTTCTTTTAAATAGCTGGATTTCATCACTATTTCTCTGTTTCTTCTAGTTTATATTAAAAATACTCTTTAAAATGACATATATATATATTAAAATTTTATTTTCTTCTTATAGAAGAAATAAGAGTAATTTAATTATTTTGTCCTCTCCATTAACGTTACACCCTTCCAAAATATTTTTAAAATTTTATGGGGACAAAATAAGCAGATATTATGTGGAAGTTTTTCATAATTTAGCCTAAAAGAAAGGGTAAACTTCAATTTTTGCCCCCATTAGCTTAATTCATTTTTTATTTTGCTATCAAGCAGTTTAAAAAATTATATTTTGTTATCCTATAATTTAATTTATTTTTATTTTGTCGTCCTGTTGTTCAAGAACTTACATTTAACTATACTACGATTATCAGCAAAATTTCGCTATTGTATTTAATAATATTTTATTAATAAAATAAGAGATAAAATTATAGAATAGTCAAAGGCAACTATTTGAAGCAGAAGATTGTACAGTAAAAATTAGCTGAATTATTTATAAACTTATGAATTGAGAACCTGAGGATTCCTGGGTGGACATGTGGTTGCGGGCTCGAGGGGACGGGCGCGAGCGGGCGGCGCGAGCGGGCAGCGCGAGCAGGGGTGGGCGCGCGGGCGCGAGGGTGGACGCAGGCGGGCGAGCAGGTGCGGGAGTGGCCGCGACCAGGCGCGGGCGGGTGAGTCAGTGCGGGCAGGACGCAAGCCGACGCGGGCGCGAGCCGAAAAAAAAATAACAAAAGCTACAATGCAAAAATACGGAGCTCACTTCCCCTTTTTGCACGCAGCATCACCTCGTGGACCGCCCGAGAGAGAGAGAGAGCAGTGGACCTCTCTCTTCCTCTTTGAGATTATATATATATATATATATATATATATATATATATATATATATATATATATATATATATATATATATATATAGAGAGAGAGAGAGAGAGAGAGAGAGAGAGAATTTAATATCAAAAGCACCAACCCCCCTTTTGAGTTAAGCACTTTGATCTACTTCTGATTACTAATAACCTTTGGATCAAACACTATTCCACCTACCACCACCATCATCTCAACCCTACATCTCTCCAACCAATGTCTAAAAACTCAAAAGCACCAAGCCCTGGGTGCTTTTGAGAGTATTCTAGCTCAACTCTCTATATATATATATAGTGTGAGGCTACTATGCTATCGAGCACGGAGCCTTCCGTGCTTCCATGTCGTTCGATGTCATACTTTCGAATCGTCAATCGGCTCCATTAAACTTAATCTAGAGTATTTGAAGTATCTAGAAAATAAAATTTATAATTTTTCGATATCATTTGCCTAGTGATCGAAGGGGCACAAAATCAAATAATCTTAATAGTCATAGTGAGTACATTTGAAAGTTTAACGGTGTAGAAATATCCAAATTACATGAAATTTTGATAGAAAATTCTTTATACTATATAAAACAAGATCAATATCTTTGATCTAAATTTTTAATGCCATATTATCGCATTTTGTAAGATTTTTATTTTCATAGTTGATTTTTAGCCCCTTCGCTAGGCAAATAATATCGAAAAATTGCAAAATTTATTTTCTAGGTACTTCAAATACTCTAGATCAAATTTAACGGGGCCGATCGACGATTCTAAGCCACAACATCGAAACGAAGTGGAAGCACGGAGCCCTCCGTGCTTCCGAGCATAGTAGCCTTACTCTCTCTCTCTCTCTCTCTCTCTCTCTCTCTCTCTCTCTCTCTCTCTCTATATATATATATATATATATATATATATATATATATATATATATATATATATATATAATTGAGCTCCTATGCTTTTAAAAGTACCAAGTCATTGGTGCTTGTAAGTTTTTAGCCCTTGGATTAATAGATGTGCGGTTAGAATGATATGGGCCCCCTTGGGTTAAGTGGGTGGTTGGTTGAATAGTATAATCTAACGGGTGAAAACGATCAAAGGTGTAGATCTAACGGTAAAAAACTCACAAGCACCAAGTGCTTGGTGTTTTTACAAGCACCATAGCCGGTCTCTCTCTCTCTCTCTCTCTCTCTCTCTCTCTCTCTCTCTCTCTCTATATATATATATATATATATATATATATATATATATATATATATATATATATATATATATATATATATATATATATATATACTAGTGTAGAAACCCGCGCGATGCGGCGGATAAATTTTTTTAATAAAAATTTAAAAAATAAATAAATAAATATAAATATAAAAAAGAAACAGAAAGATAGCAAAGTTATCAATTTCTAAAGTTATCAATTTCTAATGGATGTTCTTTCGACATTGTATTCAAGTTATCAATTTCTAATGGATGTTCTTTCAAGATTGTATTCATCAGTTACTGATCTCTTACTGTAACTGATCAAAACCCCCCTTGGCCCTTCATGTTGTGATAAGATATAAGTGCATTTCAACTGACTAAGCTAGTAACAGCATGGAAAATATACTTATACATGATTCTTTACCACAAAATAAAATATCCAGAATCAAATCTTAAAGGGATCAGACTCGTAGAAACGAAATCTGCAGAACAAACCATTTTGATCCACGCACATTGAGCCATGCTAGCAATCGGAGAGCAACACGATGTCGTGCATCATAACCCTTCCTAAATCGAGAAGATTCCTTCCTGTCTTGAGGTGTATCAGCCACACATGCAGAAGAAGTTCATACAACAATACCACTTTCCGTTGGTAATTGTCCTGAAAATCATCCAATATCAACTTCTCGGAATGTACGGTGTCAACGATTAGATAAATCCACCTTCTCGGATAATCCGTCAGATTGGTGTTTTCTCAAGTTTCAAATGTTTCCACCGTCATCTCGTAACTACTTTCCACCGAATTTGAGCAGTTCCTTGGGCCTCCTTCTTGTTCTTGACCTTGGTGTTTCTCTGTAGCTATCCCATCTAAGCCAACACTAATTTCCAAGTTCATTACCATAGCATCAACTGCTTTTGTTAGAGCAAGCTCCTGTCAAGTGGTCTTTTTTATTTTGTCAGTAGGAGTTTCATGTACTCTATCAAAACCCCACTTCTCAAGCAAACTCTTAAAGATATGTAGTAAGAAACAATATAAATATAAACGGGTAGGTTAAGAATAGATTAATTTTTTTATAATAAGATAAGATATGATTGCTATTATTAGGAAACATGTAAACACAAAATCAAGAAGCAAAGACAACCAAAACGAATTGAACTAATCGAAAGAAACAAAATATTAGGGTTAAGGGCAAATTGAATCAAACCATATATACCACCCCCACACCGACCAGTGCTGTCGCAGCGGAGCTCCTCGGAGGCGGAACATCCAGGAGGAGGCCTCATTTTGGGAGCCATGGAGGAAGAGGAAGCGATTAGGAATGTCAACGGTAAAACATCCTAACACTTAAACGATACAGCACATCACCAAATTATTAATCAACAAAGCAAAAGTAAGAAGATATTCAAATCAACCACAACCATTGTCGCGAACCAAACTTACTCTCAATTTGTAATCCTATATTTCGCAAGCCTCTTATATAATCGTAATTTACGATTCGCCACACAACACATCACCAAACTAATCAACAAATCGTAAGTAACAAACAATCCAAATCATACTCTACTTGAAAGATGCCAAAAGGAGGAGACAGAGGATAGAGAGGGGGAGAGACCTCTTAGAGAAGGGTCCATCAGAGGTTACGGTGATCCGGGACTTGTCGCGAGCGACGGCGACGGCGTCTCCTAGGGCACCGGCCTTACCCCCGGAGACCTTGATCCGCTCCTGGAGAAACTTCTCAAGGGATGCGATCTCCATGATCTTGTCCTCCATCGGCTTCGAGCAGTCGATCACGAACGTCGTCGTCCCCTTCCTCGCCCTCATCTTCGCGGCGCCTTTCTCGCTCGCTGCCTTCCGAGGAAGAAGAAGAAAAAGAAGAAGCGGGAGTAACGCTATCGAAGAGGTGGGATTAGCAGGGATCGAAGCGGTGGTGTTAGCAGTATCGAAGCGGCGGGAGTATAAGGGATCGTATTAAGAATGGATTAAGCATTAGGTGACACGTGGATTGACTAATACGGAGATTAATAAAGAGTATATAGATATATAGGCTAGGGGGCCCACATCATTCTAACCGCACATCTCTAAATCTAATGGCCGAAAATTTGGTAGCACCAATGATTTGGTGCTATTAATAGCATAGTAACCTAGTTCGTGTGTGTGTGTGTGTGTGATCATTGGTGCTATTAATAGCATAGTAACCTAGTTCGTGTGTGTGTGTGTGTGTGTGTGTGTGAAGTACAACCTGCAAAATTAAATGATCATGCAATGTACAGACACAATTACAATGTAAAAAAGAGTTCATAAATCAAAATCAGTAATTACTGATAAGCTCCCGTTTTAAAGTAAAAAAATTTCAAAAATATAGTAATCTAATGTTTCGCCACAAATGTACATTAATTTAAGACTAAATTATAGAAAATCTCCTTATAAATATCTTTTTTTTCGTTTTCCATTTTTAACTTTCAAAATTCTATATTTTGACATGTACTCTTACAAGTCTAATTTTGATGAAATAAATATGCCCTAAAGGTAACACAATGATGAATTTAAAAACATGGTAAATTTAAAAGCATTTCTTTTCTAACAGTAGTAACACAATTCTCCAATTATTTTGAGAAGTTCCTGAAGCAGGATTATTCGATTGTCCGAATAGTTCTCCAAATTATTCACTAATATCTAAATATTAATAAGAATTTGCAAAAAAAATAAATAATTAATGAATTAATTAACTAATTCATGCATTTTTAATATTAATTAACTCCGGACAAAGCATTTGTTATATTTTTTAAAGAAATGAGCAATAAGATAAGAACATTGTGTCCGGCTACTATGCTATCAATAGCATGAAGCATTCGGTGCTACCAAATTTTCCGCCGTTAGATCCATGCCTTTAATCATTTTTACCCGTTAGATCTTATTATTCAACCAACCACTTACTCAACCCTAGGGGGCCCACATTATCTTAACCGCAAATCTCTCAATCCAATTGTCGAAAACTTGGTAGCACCAATGAATTGGTGCTATTAATAGCATAGTAGTCTAGTTCTAAAAATATTATACCTAGGTTTGTAATATAGTTTTCAGGCTGAGTTGGGTGGGCCAACTCCGCACGAATTCGGGCCACGGGTCAGCCGGGGTTGCGGGCTGATTAGGCTTGCCTAGCACAGCCTGTAGGCATGGATGTCAACGGGTCGGGTTTGGGTCGGGTTTTCAAAAACCTGAACCCGAACCCAATTACCAAGTTAATACCCGAACCCGAACCCGAACCCGAACCCGACGGGTTTTAAAAATCCATATCCATATCCGGACCCGATCAAAAACCCGAAACCCGAACCCGAACCCGAACCCGAATACCCGAAAAACCCGAAAATAGAGAATGGAAGGAATAGGAAAATGAGATCGAGGAGAAAAATGAGAATGAAAGGAAGAGAAAAAAGAGATCGAGGAGGAAGATGAGAGGGAAAGGCATCGTGATATTGAGAGTACCGAGTATGAGAAATCGCGGAATGGTTCGACTTCGATCGGATAGGGACGGGCCACTGGCGAGGCGTCTGGGGACGGGCCGCGAGCGAGGCGGGGCGGACGGCAGGGAGGATTGTTGGATTGAGATTTGGGGACGGGTGGGGGAGAGCGCGGATGGGGCGAAGTGGGGAAGGTGAGGCTGCGAAGTGGCGGATGGGGCAAAAGAGATTTAGGGTTTAGTCACTTTCGATGAGTAAATAGTAAATTAGTAATCCCTATTCCCTATTCCTCCTGACCACCTCGGTCGCAGACTGCAGCCCATCCCGAGGCCGAGGACCACATTAAAAAAAATTATATATACCGTTTTGCAAAAGTTGCGACATTTTAGATACCGTTTTGCGTGAAATCGCACGTGGATGGGTATTCGCGTGTTTTACATGCATTGTGGAGGATTTAGTATGAAATTCGACTTTAGACGAACTTTTCGCAAGATTGCACCACTGTATATATTTTGCATTTAGGGTTTCCTCCATCTAGCCAGCCCCCAGCTACCCTAGTCGCCCCTGCCACCTTCGCCTTGCTCCCGCCTAGTCGCACTTGCGCCGCCGGCCGAGCCGCCGCCGCCATCCATATCTTTTTCTCTCTCTATTTTCTTCTCGGGTTTGAACCCAGGCCGAGGCTACCTTGCCTCCTTGCACCTTTTCGGCGTCACCCTTTGCCCCCGAGCCTCCTCGCCGACCGTCGCCGCTCCACCACCCGTCACCGTGGCCGAGCCGAGGTGAACTTGCGGCCTCCCCGCGCATAGCCACCACCTAAGACCACATCCGCCGCGTCCCCGGACCCTCGGTGACAACCCCGCCACCCACCGCCACCCTGCGAGTCGCCACCGCCGCCTCGGCCGGCCGCGATCGCCCCGCTCGTGCCGAGGCTTGCGTGAGGTTACTTCCTAGCGCCGCCGCCGCCGGAGCCACCGTCTTGCCGCTCCCGGCCTCTCGGGGACCCGCCGCCGTCGTCCCCGCCTTGCCCCGCCGCCGCCGTGGGCCGCAGAACCTTGGAACCCGAGCCCAGCACGTGTGGCTCAAGTTGCTCCACCGTCGCCGCCGCCGCTCTTAGCCGCTAATCGAGGTGAGCACCTTGCTCCTTCTCTCCCCGCACCCACTTCCGGCCGCGCACACCTCCCCGTGGCACGGAAGGCCGGCCGAGCAAGTTTGCTCCGCCAAGCCCGAAATAGGCTTTTCCTTGGCGGATTCTTGTTCCGAGCTTTTCGGGGCTCCGCCGATCTCTCGGAAGGTAGCACAGTGATCGTCGCAAAGTGCTAATCATCGTGCTCACCTTAGTTTCTGTCGGGGAGACTCTGTTCCGTTGTTTTGGCGGTGTGGACCCTGTGGAGCCTTTTTGGCTGCTGTTGCGGGTTTACACCTGCTTTTTCGACGATCCGAGGCTGTCCCGATGCCTCCGAAGGCGACCACGGTGATCGTTGGTCAGTTCTGATCACAGTGCTCACCTTACTTTGGATCAGCAGATGTCGTATTGGCCTATTCTGCCGCGATTTTCCCGATCAAGGCTGTCATTGCTCTCGTAAAATATTCGGTTGCTCCCGCGCCTCCCACAAGGGAGCCGTTGTGCTCCGGATCATGAGCACAACCTCCAGCATGTCGAGACCTGTCAGTACACGTCCCGGAAGACCTCGAATGTCCTCGATTTGCGTGAACGAGCTACTTAATCTCCCGATTTACATAAAATAGTGGGATTTTATGTAAATAGAAGGGCTTTTGTGCAATTGTACACCTTGGGGCCACAGTGGGTAGCGTGTTGGTGTGTGTGGTGACCTCTGGACTGATTTTCCATGATCCGATAGCTTTTGTGAAAATCGAAAAGTAGATTTCAGTGCGTTTTTCGGCAAAATTTGCCGAAAGAACGTGGTTTCGGTTCGGATCTCTTTCGACTTCGTTTGGTTGCTATGTGAGTTATCGCTAAGCCTTGATGGCTGGTCACCATCATCACATTGTGGGTTCGGTAATGACGGGTGAGCGACGGTGGGTTCTGGTGTAGAAATTGACACTTCTGGGAACTCGTATTCATACAATTATCCGGCGATAATTGTGTAGTGGTGTTACCTCGTGTTCACTGCCAAGACATTCAAATTTGAGTGTTTCGGGGCAGCGGGTGACTCGTGGCTGAGTCGGTGAGTTTCGGGACACTTAGTAGGTCCCGATGGCATCCCGTTGTGGTTTTCGGGACTTCCGATGATTACGGTGATCGATTTTGGAAAACCGATTCGGGGACTTGTGTGGGGGGGTTTGTGAGTTTTGTATTTGGGATTTGTGGGATAGTTATTGACTTAGTGGATCTTCTTAGGTCCCGTAGACTCTGTGTGCACTCAGTGTTCCGACGCGACAGTGACAGGTAGCTAGGTGCTTCGAGCTCGTAGTCGGTGAGAGCGTTTCACCTCATTCTTCTGTTTTTCTATTCCAGCATTTTAGTCTCTACATGTCATTGTTCGTTTATCATTTGGTTATCGTATCTCGTTGATTGCATTTGGATAGTTGTGGATAGACATGTAGAGCAGGTTACATATGTATATTGCATCTCTGTGGACCTTGGGTCTAGGCAACACATTGACTCTCTCGTCATGTGTTTTGATCTGGTTGATCGTGGTTCGGTGTTATACGCCCTAGCATCTATCATAGTTCGGTGATGTACGCCCTTATTGTGGGTTTCGACCTAGGCACCGGTTTTAGCCGGGTTTTTTTTTTAGCATACCAACATCACTTAGTCACAACACTTGGGGGTATTCATGACACCGGATCGGTTTGGCCACCGATCGGAGGTGTATTTATTCGGATGGGTCGTCTTGTGGGGCGGATGGATCGTGTCGGCTTAGTGACAGACCGCTTGAGGTCTGGGACCAATATAGCAGTACGTATTGGGTACGCTTTCGGTTCATTACTTTGAGGCATTCTTAGCATTATTTTCTATACGAGGTGTTTATTTATTGCTCCTTATTATCTGTTGTAGTTACTGTAGTTCTATTTCATATCATGGCTTATATATTTGTTTACATATCTCCTTTGGTTTCTGGTGATTACGGCTTGCCTTCATGGCTCTGTCGTACCCACTGGGAAACCATGGTTGCGGTTTCTCACCCCCCTTTTTCCCAAGTAATTCGGGCTTGGAGTTGGTGTTGGGCGCGACGAGAGGACGATCTAGCTAGTCTTATAGCAATCGTCACCCGGTTATTTCATTCTCGCTTTTAGTAGTATAAATAAATGGTTCAGTTAGATGATCATACTTGATATTTGAATATTGTGAGCTGGTTGAATTGGTTTTCCATTGCATGCGACTGGAGTTTATGGATTTGTGGATTTGGTTTATGGATCTTCAGTTTTGGGATGTATGTATACCTTGTGGTTCTCGGATTTGTATTTATGGATTTACACATCGTGGTTTTCTACCCCTCGAGGTAGTCGGTTTTCAAATAAAGTTTCTGTGTGGGAAACAGTTTTAAAAGGTTTTCAAATGATTTTCATGAATGAAGGAATAGAGTTAAAAAACAAATCTTCCGGTTGGGGAGCACTATTAAATAGGTTGCTTGTTGTATTGTGCATTGCATCATCCAAAGTACCGAGGAGTGTTTAGAGGCATGCATCATTTCTAAGGATTGCTAGCTGTATGAAAATGCATGGTATGATTTTGTTGTTGATTGGTGAATATAGTTTGTGGTTGAGATCCTATGTAACCGTTGGTACGCCGTGCAAATACAAAGGAGACTCTGTCCGAGTGCACAGAGGAACTTTGTATTTGTGGTGGGTCTGTACGTCACGTGGGTCAAGGTTTTTTTAAAAAATAAAAAAAGAAATAAAATGGCACGTCTTCTGCAGCTTTGTTTTCAAAATGGTAAAGGATTTTAAAAAAGGCTTTTAAAATCGGCCTCGGGGCGTGACAGACTCAATCTCCCTTCTATTCTTGTCACGCCCCCGGCCCAGCGGAAGCCCGCCGGCGCGTGCACAGACCTGCCGAGTACACCAAACAAGGACAATGCACACAAGGCGTCTACTAAAACAAGAGAGGAATAGAGAGAAATCCTAACAAGACTATCAGAGCGAGTAATATAAAATCACTAAGTTTTAACATAAAAGATCCACAAAAGCGATATAAGAGTAACCAACTAAATCCAGAACTAGATACAAAGCTCTAAGCAAAAATATAATACATCTTTTTCCAAAACTATAAAAAGAAAAGATGACATCGGGTCCAGCTAAAATAACTCTGTAGGGCTCTAGCTAGCCGCTAACCCCTTGACTCGATCCCTAGCCACTCCCAATGCGGATGGCTCTAAAAAATAACAACAAACAGAGGGCGTGGGAACTATCAAAAATAGTTTTCAGTGGGCAATTACTGAACTCAGCGAAATGCTCCACTAGGCTAAAATAAGCATGCTATAAGAAAATAAGAAGCGATAAATAAAAAGCAAGTGCTTAAACGAGAATAACCAAAGTCATGCTTCTACTATAAGTTGACTATCATATTCAAGATGTTTTAATATTAATGGCGCAAACATATGTTAAAGTTGATTAACATGCATAATAGAACGTATGCCGATGTCGAATTACATGCACAACCATAAAGTTCATGATACTATATAAAGTAAATTATGCTTTTCACTATTCTCTACCAATAATACATATTAATCCACAAGGATATAAGTTCTCTACCAATAATGTAGTCAATAACATAAAGTACCATAATGCTCAACTACTATGCATGCATCAAGTAGTAGTATAAGGTAGCAACCATATGTATGGACATCTACTATGTATGCATCAACCATGATGATATACAATGACAAGTTAAGTCTCAATACCCAATTTTCCAAAAAACGTACACGAGGTAACGTCCCGGCTCGTGCCATGCCTTAGTGGCCCCGTGGAGGCCATCGATTTTCCCCGCAAGAAAAAAGACGCAAGCCATGGCAATCCACTTCGGCGCCCAATCCCGCACGGCGATCTATCGTCGCAAGGCTAAACTCCGGAGTGCCGGCTTGTAGGGAGCGACCCTCACAAGCATGTGCGAATGAGCACAAAGACAAGCAAGCGTAATCATAGCATGGGGTCCCTAATTTGGGATACTCAATTATCAAGTCTAAAATTTGGAATCTCACTCATCGACTCGACGGTCGGAAATTAGATCAATCATGTCACGACTTGTTTACAACTACTTGGGTGGTATGTCTCTATACATATATATAATGTTTAAAACATGTATAACTCAATTGACAATATCCTACTTGGGATAATTCAATACTTTAAACAAGATTCCAAAGAGGTTCATGACATGCAATTCCAATAATTATCAATAAGATATTTACCAATGCCATATGCTAGAGAACTATGAAATATTCACAAATATCATAATGCATGTGATGTACATGTCTTTCCAATAACACCCTCCGTATGGAGTAAAGTACTATGATGCAAGTAATTTAAATCACTAGTATGACATGCCATTATCTTACTTAAAGTTTGTCCCGAAAGCTTAACATTACCTTTCCTCATGTCTAAAACATGAAATTAACCCATCGATCCCTAGATCGAATGCAAGATCACAATGGCCAATGCTAGTCATACTACTAGAATAAATGCACCAAATTAATCTCATGATGATCTTATCATGCTTTATGTTACACTATCACAACTATCTTGTCTACAACAACTACAAGGAAAATTATGCTAAGTCTCATGCATGCATGTGTCTCATTCACATAGATATGCTATTGACCTCAAGGTCAACACATTTTTAATTACAAGGTCACAATGCCATACTTTCTTATCTACCCAAGCATAATGTAAGAACACTAAGTTTTATTTACTTGTCTCTAACAAGTGCAATGTTATAACCATGTGTGATACTATAAATGTAATCCATTCGCTATGTACCCTCAAGGGTTCATCTTACCAACCATAATCTAACATGCTTCTTAGAGTGGCATAAACGTGTAATCTCAACTATAGCCAAACTATGCTCAATTCTACA
This sequence comes from Aechmea fasciata, assembly GCA_025177825.1. Classification (NCBI taxonomy): domain Eukaryota; kingdom Viridiplantae; phylum Streptophyta; class Magnoliopsida; order Poales; family Bromeliaceae; genus Aechmea; species Aechmea fasciata. The sequence goes on from CM045940.1 coordinate 1,929,470, forward strand.
TGTATGTCCCTACCACATAGAGCACATATTTTCACTATACATAACATGGTCATATTATGTTTTCATAAATTCAAGCATGTCATAAAGAGTATGAATAAACATCTAAACATGTCTTTAAACCCAAAGAAAGACATATAAGGAGTTTACCCATTTCGGTGAGGTCAAACCCAGGATGTATTTCGAATTCTTTTTGTTTCGCCGAACGAAATTGGCCCCCAAGCTTCTAGCACCCTAAGATAATTTCTAGAAGGGATACACGTATCAAATAAACATCCAACTAAATTCACCAAAAATCACATAGAAAAGATGTGAAAATTACCTTTGATCAAGAATATCTTGTCCAAAGCTCAAATTGACCCAATGGATCTTCAAATCCAACCTAAAAGAGAGTTCTACACTCATCAATTAGGTTCTAAAAGCTCTAAATCCAAAATCCCCAAAAATAAACCCTAAACCCAAAATCTAGGGTTTCATCTAGAAAAATGCACCAAAATCCAAATCTAGAAGAAAGATTATGAAGCTAACCTCCTTGAAGCTCCAAACAAAGATCAAAATCCCCTAGGCTTGAAGATCTTTCCTCCAACAAGCTCAACTCCAAGCCTTCAAGCTCCTCTAATGGTGGAAAGCGTCCAACAAGCAAAAGGAGCAAAGAGAAGCTTAATCTCTTTAAAAACTCAAACAAAAATTAAAAAAAAGGAATGAAAAGGTGTGAAGAGCTCCCCCACCTTTCTCTCTGTTGGTGCAAGGCTCAGGGAGAGCCCTAGGGGCGTGGGAGCTAATATAGAGATGCTACAATGCAAAAACACCCCCGCAGCTCAACCCGTTCAGATTCTGCCATAGTGAACCGGTACACGGGCAAGTGCCGGTACAAATCCCACGAAAATGGCAAACCCGAGCCTCGGGTTTGAGAGAAAGCTGCCAAGTGTACCGGTACAATTTCCAAAGTGTACCGGTACAGCCATCATGCGTGTACTGGTACAGCCATCGAATGTGTACCGGTACAAAGTCCCGAAAATCTAATCCGAGAGCTGACCAAAGATCCGTCTTTTCGGATTTTGGTGCCAAGTTGGAAACCATCGTTCTCGGGGTTCGAGCCATAGGTCGGAGCACTTTCAACGACCTTCCAGAAAATATGGGAAGGCTCCGAACACAAGTCAGACACTCGAACCTCACAATTTGCGCAAGTCCAGTGTGTTACAAGTCTTCTCTTATCCTTATCTCTTTTCTTAATCTTATCATCTCATTCTTATTCTTTCGATCACGCCATGCATATCCAGATAGAGGCAAATCATTATGGTACTGATTAATTAAGACCATCATTCTCGACACCATCCTCGTCTTAGCGGAATATCATCATAGACGGGTTGCGTAGAGTCAAGTACATAACAAACAACATGACAGATATGCTGAGTAACAGTAAACCATCAACAATATATGTGCATTTGCTTCGAAATGTATCAACCTTGCATTGATTAGAAACTGCAGCAACAGATCAAGGCATCAAAAGCAAATCTTTTGCACATCAATTTGAGATTGTTATATACAAATCCAAGCTAGATTGAAAAGGTAATTTGGTAACATAAATAATACAGATTGAAACAACAAGTAAATACAAGCAAACTACTTTTGCACTTCAAATCTAGCTAAGCATAGAAAAAATATATAGAAAAAAGCAGTTTGCTTAGCATCAAAACGTCAACACGGATAAAAGAAGGGCATCAAGAGCAACATAAATAGATTTCACATTGGTTCTCAATCTGCTACGCTATTGTGCTTTCAAAAGCATAAAAAACTCTCAACAGTAAGAATGCCTAATATGAAGAAAATGCAAAGATGTAGGTACACTCCCTCCAAAACACACACACACACACACACACACACACACACACACACACACACACACACACACACACACACACACACACACACACACACACACACACACACACACACATATATATATATATATATATATATATATAGAGTCCATTATGGTTTAAAAAAGCTTAGCTTGTGAATTTTTTCTTCAGGACTTTGATCATTTTCATCCGTTAGATTATACTATTCAACCAACCACCAACTTAACCCAAGGGGGCCCACATCATCCTAACCGTACATCTAGTAATCCAAGGGCTAAAAACTTACAAGCACCAATGACTTTGTACTTTTAAAAGCATAGGAGCTCAATTCTATATATATATATATATATATATATATATATATATATATATATATATATATATATATATATATATATATATATATAGCAATATATGAACTTTGGAGCAAAAGATATGAAAAAATGTGCTGTCAACAAGCCCACAAAAAATAATATACTGCTGCAATATAAGTAAATAAAGAGCAGAAGACTAACAATTATATGATGTCATCAATACCAGTCTAGTAATGGCTTATTGTATAACCATATTTCATAACGATCATAGAAAAAAAAAATATTATGCAGCCATCTTTTATATATTTTCATGTTTATTAGGCTCCGGTTTATAAGTGTGAATGATAAAATGGTGGCTGCTAAAACAAAGAATATCCTAGCGTCTCCACCATTTTATGATATTGTGCATCATCGCGAAGAGTTTGCGAAATGGCAAAATTGGTGGCCACAGGAATAGAATTTTGCACTCCATCCCTATTCTTTACACTTATTAATCATTGTTGCCACGACATGGAAGCTTTGATTTGATGCCTTCAACCCATATAATTAGCTTCACAACTAATGCAATAATCATAGAAACTGATATAGTACATATTGAAGAACAACTGCATGCTGCCATTTGAAATTTAATTTATGTCAAAGCGATGTAGTACATGTCCATCCAAGAATGTGACAAACCATTGCATTGAGAGAAAAGAGGCTGTAATAGCATCAGTGAACAAAAATAAATTTACAAACAAAAGGATATGTTGGCATTCGAACAAATATCACATAACAGACATAACATAATAAGTCCAAAATTAGCATAAAAGTAACAGCTTATGTTGGTAATACATGTTGAATACACAGTATCCTTTAGCACTACACATGCATAGTAGCACGAAACCAACGGTATATTAGTTCACATACAAAACAAACCCAAATAACATAAATATGGATAATATAGGCCTTGCTAACCATACCGTACTTCCAAAATCGATTAAGTTTGTATGCAAGGCCACAAAAATTTGAAAGTAGAGTACGAAAGTTTTAATCTAGTTAGGAGGGAAGGGAGGTGCATCAGGATTTTGTGCAGCGGCCGTCCTTTGTATGACCACTTGGCGATCGATCCACATATAAAGAATATCACCACTTAGCGACATAAAGATCGATTGATTGTGCGCTAATTTTTGAACGTTTTATATGCAGAAAGGATAGCTTCAAGAGTCAGATTTGGAATATCATTTAATTTTACCATGCAGTCCTCAATAGAGTGAACCTTTGGACGCACGCATTTGCTCGGCAATGTTCAATCGCTTCTTATCGAGATTGACCAACTCTTGGATGGCATCAGTGTTGCACTCAAGTTTTTCCCTACAGGTTGATGTCGGTGTAGTTTTATGTGAAGGAGGTGAAGAACAACGTCTCTTGCCAAAAGAGGTATGGGCTGAAGCATTGTTAGCGTTCGGATTTTCGTTCTTCACTAGAGTTGGAGTTGGGGAGTAAGATGAAGCATCGTTGGGACCTTCTTGATTCGGTGGCGACAACGACAGGGGTACATGTTGACTACCAGAAGTTTGCCCAGAACCACAAGTCCACAAGCCCCTGCCATAGAATTTTTAATTTGTTGTAAAATCACAATAGTACCTAGGAAAAAGGATGCGAGGACATGCTCCGAATATCATCATTTTGCATCCCTGTTGTAAACCCATGTCTACTCGTGGCAGTGGTCTTTCCAGACAGGAACACAATATCCTGATATGCAGGGAATGGTTTGTCCCCACACCGTGAATAAACTGGATTTTCCTACAAAAATATTTACCACAATGGTTAATTCACAATATTATTAATATATTGTTTACAAATAAATTTGAAAGAGCAATTCAATGACATACTGCTACCGCTGCGTCCCAATCATTCAGGTCCCCGGCTGTTGGAATATTATGATTGTAATCCCATCATCTTCCACTTTTGTTTGCCAACGTTTGGTACATAACGAACTGCCGCTTCAAAACTTTTAATCGATTTTGAAGATGGCTTTTGGCGAAATTCACTTTGGTCCGTGCATTAAAGTCATGTACTATTCTTGTCCAAGACAAAGGAGTGAAACTTCCATTTACGAAATTACCAAGCACATGTTCCTCGGTCATCAAATTCAACATAGTTGAATCCATGACCTCCGTCCAATTTTCAGATCTTACTTTGGTTTTGGATGTTTCAGTTCCGTGACATTCAATGCTCTGACTTTAAGTTGATGTGATATCAATAACATTATATTTTTTGTTCACTGAACGATTCGGGGCTCTATTTTGTGATGCCATTTGAAGGGAACACATATACAAGAAAGCAAAATTTGGATATAGTTATAACATATATGTTATATTATATCAATATGGCTCAGGGGAAAGCTGGTAATAATCTTCCATAGTGGCTGCAATGCTATTATTAGCTTACCACCCAACCATGAAATTCTTGCCTCTAACCCATGCATCATTACCTAAGTTAGTAGATTAGTAGATATAAGCCAACCAGCAACTGAAGAAAGCAAGCACCACTATTTCACGAATTGTCCATGTTCGCTTCATTCACATATTTGATCATCAATGGATGGTGCTTATACATTGCTTCAGATTTATATCTAAAAGGGACTATATCATTGCAGATTTAAAACTATATAAAAGTGATGGCAACATATCCTTTATTATGTCATACTTTGATCAATAAAGAATATTGCATAAAGTATAACAGCGTCATAGCTCAGCATGTATGAATCATCATTTGAATTGAACCGGCAACAACATTTGGCTAATTCCACCATGCTTCCAAGCCACAAAACATATGATTCCACCATGCATCATAGGTAATGGGATAATTTCACCGGAATCCATTTTGGGACCGAAAAACACCAATAACTGAGTAAAGGCAACAAATTAAACCCAAAAAGTAACTAAAAAGCTCACCTCTAGGCTCCAAGTATGCGGATAATAATTAGTTTTTAGATCGAAGTCCAGTAGAGACTAGAGATCCTCAAGGCCCAACTATTGTCGAGAAGATTTTGCATCTCACAACAAAGACATATATATGACATCAAAAGGGCCACTTACTTGTCTTAGGCGGAAGTAGATAAAGAGTAGTAATGGAGGGACTTGACAAGTCGATTCAAGCAAGCTTCAGAAATGTATTAACTTGCAACCGAAGCAATTGACTCTATTAATAACAGATCTGCACAGGAAATTGAGCAGCATCCATCCATTCTTGAGAGGGAGATGCAGATGCACATTAAACAATTTCAATTAATATTGGTTTTGAAGAAAAGAAGAAGATGAGGCCTCCCGAGACGAGTCGACAACTCGACAACTCGACAACTCGACAACTCGAAGCAACACAATCCAAGAAGGATCTAACTTTCTACTTTGCATCCGAGGGAAATCAGATCTGCACAGGAAAGCGTAGATCGGCTACCAATTGATGGGGATGGGAGGCATATTATTTCGTTCCCACCTATTTAATGTTGATTTTGAGTTCCAGAGCAAGGTTAGGTTGAATATGGACTCAATATGAAAGAGAAAAAAATTGGCGGGATTGAAAGGTGAAAAGAGCTAAGAAGAAGAGGAGGAATTAGACGAGAGGATGGAGTTAAGAGGGATTTGAGGAGGAAGAGAAGACTTCAGCAGAGGAACGGGACGAAGATGGCGTAGAATGGGTAGGTGAGTTGGTGGAGAGGAGAGTAAAGTTGCTTGGGTTTTGAGAAAATATAATTTTTACCTCTACCTCTGCAATTCACCCGGTTTAATTCCTATTTGAGAGGTGAGGGGGAATAAAATTAATTAACAGGTTATTCCATAATATTCTGGAATAATCCGTTTTGACTGGGTTAAAATATTTCGATGGAATTATATTTTGTTTGGCAGAATAATTAGGATAAATCAGTTTATTCTCTTGTTATTCCCTTTTTTTTTTTTTTTTTTTTGAGAGACAGAAAGACGCTATCCGCTTCGCTTATTTTATTTAAAAATAAACTTAAATTTAAAATGTGAATAAATCCAGATTCGAACTGCCTCCGATACCAACCACCAAGTTCTTTGCCACTCGCTTCAGAACGGTCTTCTCTTGTTATTCTCGTTACCAAACACAGCCAAAGCGCATAGAGAAACACGAGTCGATCTCCTGTGTTGAAATTAATAAAAGTTTGGAAACAAAAATGAAGCGAGTAGAAACTTCTGGGACTCGCATCGCAATTTTACCCGAACCCAATCAATCTGAATTTAAATGACTACTATATAAATGGGTGTGTAGTCCAACTCGGTCTGATCCGACCAGAAAGCCGGGTTCTTAATACTGCCGGCTGAACTCGATTGCATTCACGGCCCACGGGACGAGTCCGTCTGCCGCTCGCCCTCGTCCCCGAACCCTCGTCCAGTCGTCCGACGGGGCCGACTCCGCGCCCGCCTCGACCATCGCTCGTCCTGTCAGCTCCTCGCTCTCTCTCCGTTCAATTCCTTCCCATATTCTCCTTTCGATTCTCCAAACAGGTGAGATAGATCTTTTTGGTAATGTAGAGAATTTAGATCTAGTCTCTCTTCTTTTATTTTTTTGTTTTTGTTTTTGTTTTTTCGTTTTTTTGTTCTTGAGGTGGTATTTTCAGCTTATGTTTTCTGATTTTTTCTTTTTTTAAAGATCATTTTGGGAAAGGGCGGATCCGTAAGCTTCATTGTTGTCCTTTGTTCAAACTAGGTTAAAGAGATTCCATGTTGTATAGGAAAAAATTGTTCATAGATTTTTCTCTTTTATTGTGGCAATGGATACGCGATCGCTTCGAGGAGATCGAACCTTGTAGAGAGAGATAGTAAAGAGATAGAGATAAAGAGCGATTGAGATCTAAAAAGTACATATTTATATGCCCTAAACCCTAAATGGCTAAATCTAATTTATTCGACAATAATAAAAATATTCAATAATAATACACTTTATCATTCCGCCGCCCTCGGAAACCACCTTGTGCTTAAGGTAGAAAATCCACAACCTCGTCCGTTCCCTTTAAATTGTTTTCTATGTTTTACTCCGGTTTGCCCGCGGTAAAAAAAATATTTGTTTTGACTTGCATCGGTGTCCGAGACTATTTTTCATTGCATTTGTAGCTGAGGCCCTGTTTTGTTCTTGCGTTACTTCGGCCGGTGAAAATTGTTTGATAGGTTGATGTCATGGAAGCAGAGTTTATGATGTGACTTTGAGCTATTAATTTTTCCTCATGTAGATGAGCGAGGCCGATGACGGTTGAGATAGAACTAGGATGAAAGACACGAACATCATGCTTCAATCTCGAATTGCGTTACTAACAAAACAGCTTATGAAGGAATTCTTCAGTTAATCCTTTGTACGGTTCGCAAGCATCTTGAATTGCACTTGATGGCCGCGAATGCTTTGCATGGAACCTTGTTGTAGTTTTGGTAACTCGCCCATATAGTCGTCGTACGTAGTTAGATGAAAACGAGCGCAAAGGGCTTCTACGAACTCTGCCCACACCACGACTCCGCGACTCTTTTCAAACCATTGAAACCCTTGTAAAGATTCTCTCTCCATGTGATACGTTGCAAGCATAATCTTTTCGGTTTCCACTATTTAATTAAATTTGAAAAATTGTTCCGCTCGATAAATCCATATGAAGAAATTCCAAATGTGTGATGAGGAGGTTGTAGCATGGTAGTGGCCTCCACAAGAAGATGCGATTTTTCTGCTATAAGCATAGGAAGTACAGGTCGGTTTGAATTAAAACCCATGGTGGAAATATCTATAGCAATTGTGGATCCTGAAGTAGACAATTCGTTGTTGATCTTTCTACCCACGGTGGTAATTAAATTTTACTGAGTATTATAATGGTCCTTGCGATGGTTTTTACTAAGGATTTAAGTGCCGTGGCACGGGTCGTCTTAGGAAACTTGTCACGGTATGGCACAAATGCGTGCGAGCCATGTCGATGCGTGCCGGACAAAAAAATTCTTGTGTGTCGACACATAATAGCATGAAATATTTATTTTCTTTAGCAACACAATATTCTAACTATTTATTATGTCTTTTTATTACATCTTTTGAACTTTATTGAGAAAATTACTTACTAATTTAAAGAATAGAGGGTTTTGAGCTGTGCCATCGGCACGGGGTCTGTATTGTGTCGGTATTTTGTTGGCATGGTACGACACAGTGGGTACAGCCCGTATCCACTGTGCTGTACCGTGCCGACAGGCACTTAAAACCTTGGTTTTCACCTCACTTTTGAGTTTAACGAATCGAGCATCAACAACACTAATGAAATTATTCATCTCCGACTCAAGTTTGAAAAATCGAGCGTCGGTTGCTTTTTTCCCTGAATACTTTTTTTCATTAAATCCTTTTATGATCAGGTTAGAATCATATAAGGCTCTGGTATCAAATGTTACAGTTCTACCTTATTGATCGGGATAGACGATTGCTTCAAGGAGATCGAACCTCCTAGCGAGCGATAATAAAGAGATAGAGAGGGATAGAGATGAAGAGAGAGGGAGAAGGAAGATAAAACAAAAGATGGCTAATCCTTCATTATTCTACAAGCGCTAAAAGTACATATTTATATGCCCTCAACCCTAAATCTAATTTTTGAAAATAATAAAAATATTCAATAATAATAACACTTTCTGTAATTATAAAAACCTAATCTAAGGAATATATCAGTGGGATAGTGCTGATGTGAGAATTTCGGAGACTAGCTAATATTTAGGGGTATTACTGTGAATGTCCATGCATTTTATCTATTATTTGTGTCATTTTAACTGTAAATATTGAATGAAAGGGTATGTTAAAGGTTTTCAAAGAGTCATTGGCTCATATGTGCTAAATTGATATTCATAATCTTTTAGGAGACAATGTTGGATCATCTTTGCCCCATCAATTAGCTTTTATTTTTCGTTTAATACTTTTCTGCTGGAGAATAAGCCTATTTCTAAACCTAGACAATTCTTGTGAAACAACGTGGTTAAATAGGATCACCAAAACCTGGCAACTAGTTGAGTGGATGATCCTTCAGGAAAGTCGGCCAGCTGTGGAATGCTATGAGAACATTTCTTTGGATGCTTGTAGTCCAGAATGCCGGGCTTACCTTTGGCTGTTCGTGAAACCACGTATGTCGTTTCATCTGTTCTTACATTATATGCACAGTTCCCTTAAGCAGTCTGCTGCATACGTTTTACCTTTTTTTTCTCACTCCTTAGTGCCATTTATCTCTCTCTCTCTCTCTCTCTCTCTCTCTCTCTCTCTCTCTCTCTGACTTCAAAGGTTTCTTCTGAAAGTCATTAAATATTTCACAAAGAAATGCTGTCTTCATATTAATTAATGCATCCACGGTGTAGGAACCTTGGCTGCAGTTGCGGCCATTCCCGGACTGCTGATCAGATGTGTCGTCAGCAGTCTCGTGTTCGTTTGACTGCTGAGGAGCAACGTGCAGCTGAAGAAAGTTTTTTATTATATTGCAAGCCGGTTGAACTGTACAATATTCTTCAACGTCGAGCAATAAAAAATGTGAGTTCTTGCCATGGAAAAATACTGAACGTTTTCCTTTTTGGAAGTTGTTTTGGTCAGAATCTTATTGAATTCCAATATCCAGGATATTAACAACTGAATTTTCTGCAGCCTTCCTTTCTTCAGAGATCCTTGCTTTACAAGATACAGGCAAAGCGCAAAAGAAGGTAAGAGTCTAATAGAATATATCTTGTTTGATATGTGTCTGTGAGTATGTATTGTTGAACTAGAATACTTTCAGAAGCATTGTGACTGCAGTGCTTTCAGTTTTCTGCATCAAATACCTTAATCATCTGTGAGAGTGGCCAATGAGCATACATCTTAACCAGAATCACTTGGGAAAGTGGGAGCATGCAGACCAAAAGTCTGTCCAACGCCTGAGAAAAACGTAAGCACTATCTACAATGCTGCTGAAAGTATTTTAGCTAATGCATGCAGACGCACACAGGCACACTCTTTTGTGTATCTTACCTGTGCATGCCATTACTCTCAGTATGTTGAAACTGTTAGAAAGTACAGTTGCTCCTGCCTTGACAACTGAATTTGGTACTTTTGGATTTTCTTAACTGTTATTGTTTTTCCCTCAGTTGTTTCTTTTCTTGTCAAATAGGAGTTTAGGGTCAGTTCTCTTCACTATTTTGTAAATGTTCAGAATTTAATATAGCTCCTAATAGAAAGTTGTTTTCATCTCCAGATATAATCTTTCTTCATTTTTACTTAGTAGCTCAAGTTCATTAATTTTGCATCAGCTGCGAATTTGTGCAATTAGTTAGCATTAAGTTTGTAGTTGGTTTGCAGCTTGCTGATTATTTTGTTGTAAGATTGTGCATGGTTTACAATTGTGCATGATTGAGCTATGCTCTAGCTATTTGAGAAAGATGATAATGGTGGGATCTATATTTTGTAAGTTGTTATTAAGAATAATGGCGGATCCTACTATTATTCCAATTCAATTAACTAGTTCACTATTGCCTCTTAATTCCTCCTGATTTTGTGCGTTAAAGCTCCTTATATTTGGGACATGTTTTGTGAGGAATGACATAGGACATGCAATTCTTTCTCGTAAGGAAAAAAGCTGTTTCTTTGATCTTTAGTTGTGCTGCACACTTTTTTTTTCATAACCAGCTGCTTTTGTTACGTGATTACCTCAATAAACTGAATTCTCATAAAGGTTTGTCTCAACTTTTCTAGCAGAAACTTGGAAGTTGATATAGCTTTCTGAAAATTTTGACGGTACAAAATCTTTTAGACTTCCCAGATGGTTGAAGTGCACGAGTGATATAATTAGGTGTAACTTTTGGAACATTATTTTAGCCTGTATCGGATATGAATTGGTATGTCCTCCAAGCGAAGGGCTTAGATGTGAGTATGCTTATCAGTTTGTTTGAAACAATAAATTAACTGAAGAAATAGGTTAGAATTCTTCAATTTTGATCTTACCAATAGCTAGGTATATATAATATATGAGTTGTCCTCAGACTGCACGTTTTCCTCACTTTATATTTCAATTTGCTAATTAATAACTGAAAAAAATTATTGTCTGTTTTAATCAAATTTTCTGTGATTGTGAATATCCTTTTAAAAAATGGCTATAAAGGGCTGACATGGCATCTGGTTAGTTGATGTTATAAAGAGCTGGCATGGTATCTGGTTAGTTGATGTTAGGATGAGAGGGCCATTCTAATTCTATATCTATACTTGTGGACTCTGGGTACTTGAGCAGGGAATGCAAGATATTTGCTTTTGATACTTGCAAGCTCTCAGTTGACATTTCTTCAAAAATTATTAAGTGATAGACCTCACCTCTGTTAGTGTTATGAAAAACAGAGAGAGGACTTAGAGACCAAAGAAGAGAAATTGGTGGAACATGGAATGTCGGATGCTGATTGCTAAGAGGTAAGGGCATCCATGACGAGCAAGGGTTGTGAGCTCCACGGTAGGCACTGGCATGGATATGTTGAAAATGTTAAGTCATGTGACCATAGTGTTGCCAGACGGTGAAGTCAGAATAGTTGTGACTAGACAATAGGGGCATGGAGATGTCGGGGTGTGGCGCTAGTGGTAACAGGCAGTAGTTGGGATATGGGAAATTTGCTCCTCCCCCTTCCCTCTCTCTCTCTCACACAGAACTAAACTAAAACAAATTATTATGAGAGAACTTGATTGCAAGGTTTTAAGTGCCCGTCGGCACGGGCCGTATCTACCGTGCTGTACCGTGCCAACAAGATACCGACACGATACAGACCCCGTGCCGATGGCACAGTTCAAAACTTTCTATTCTTTAAATTAGTAAGCAATTTCCTCAATAAAGTTCAAAAGATGTGATAAAAAGACATAATAAATAGTTAAAATATTTTGTTGCTATTCATGCTATTATGTGTCGGCACACAAGAATTTTTTTGACCGGCATGCATCGGCACGGCTCGGCACTCACCGTGCCGTACCATGCCGGCAAGTTTCCGGCACGACCCCGTGCCACGACACTTAAATCCTTGTTTGATTGTAACACATTATGAGGTGGTGCTAGTAATTCCGTTAAATTGAAGTGTGGGTATGGTGTTATGCAAATACTAGTGAAATACCCGCGCGATGCTGCGGATATAAAAATATTTTTATAATAAATTTTACTTTTTTTAATATTTTTATATAGTTTTATAAGTCATTATTAATTAAATAAAAGTTATATAAAAATGATTTAATAGTTAAATCTATTTAAATAAAAGTCATTAAAATTGGTAAATGCGCAAAGTAAATATATACAACAAATATTTTATAAAGATTTATATGAAAAGGATTTGAGATAAATCTATCAAAATAATTTTAAAAAAATCAATAAATAGAAGGAAAATAAAATTGTAGAAGAAATTGTTTAATACAATTAATTATATATATATACACACATACACTATATTTCTAAAATTTTACTCTTGAAATTTAAATTCTCTATTTTATTATATAGTAATATTTTACGTGATTTAAATTGTATCTATAAGGTTAGATTTTATTACGCGATTTATTACGTGTATTATTAATAAAATTAGTTAATTATATTATATAGAATCAATTATCAATAAAATTAATTAATTAATTTCATAGAGTTTAGAGATTTAAAATTTTAAATTTTGAAGTTTAAAATTTGGAAATAAATATTATAAGTTAAAATTGAAATTTAGAATTTAAAATATAAAATATAAAATTAGAAATTTAATACTTTAAAATTTGAAAGTATCAAAATTTTAAATTTTGATATAAAAATTTAAAATTTTATTATATATATATATATATATATATATATATATATATATATATATATATATATATATATATATAT